>OZ014519.1:316227966-317430466 GCA_963966055.1 Lathyrus aphaca
TGCTGCTGGAAATTCAAAATTCGTGGCCGTTAACCGGTTAACCAATCCGTTAACCGGTTAACGCCACTAAATTTTGAATTTCCCTCCTTTTGGTGGGAACCTTCAAGAATAAGCCAGCGCCAACCGTTTTGATCTGATTTTGATCCTCTATCCCTTCTTAGGCTTTGACCCTAGCGTCAACCTTGTAACATGCCCTGTGAGCTTCGAATTTCCCTGATGATTGATCACATGCCTTATGCCGGAATATGCAAATGTTGTGCCTCATTTTTCTATGCAATATGTTAAGAAAATGATATGCTTATGATGACCATGGTATGATGTGATGCTTAAAAGAAGAGGGCAAATTTGGGGTGTTACAACATCCATAACATAATATAAGCTGTCAATGTTTTAATTCAAGTGTGGTTGTTCAGTTCGCGATTTGATTCAGATGGACGTTTGACCTAATCTTGGTCAAACTATCAAGATATTGGTTGAATTGCAAGTTATTTGTGTCGGTGGTTATTTCTCAGGCAGTGTGTTTTAAAGTTCAAATGATGTTGGGCGTGAAGTTTCTCTGGTCACCAAGTAAGAGTGAGTGAGAAGATTGGTCTGGGTTATCTTGATAGAGTGTGTATCAGTTCATCAGTGGTTCATCTATAGATTTATTTTCTCAGAGAATGATTCAGGAGAATTTGAAGTGACTCAGGGTTTATTTGCTCAAAGACTTGTGGATCGATTAATTCTAAACCAAAACCAAGTTTCGAGTTTACTTTCTATATTCCATACCCATGCTTAGCTAAAATCATTTCCATTATTTCACCGTCCCATTCTTTTTTCCAAATTTTATTCGTTAACCTCTTTTTTCGATTATCCCATTATTCAATAATCATTTTTATCCATTTTAGTCATTTATTATCCGTCCAAATTTCCATCTTTAAGTCTATTACCAAATTTTCCTTTTCTAATCCATTTTTTTATACATTTCAAATTCACTTTCATATCTATTTTTTTCCTAATTCAATTATAAATTGAGGTGTAAATAGTATTCAAAGCCCGCATATTAAGCCCATCCTTTCTTTTGTTTTTATATTAAATAAAATAAAAAGGGGAAAAAATAGATGATGAAGCCAATATCACTTCCAGCTACTTTTCCATCAGCTTTTTTCAGCTTATACATGCACATCATCACGCCATCAGCTTCAGCCGCACAAAGCAAAAGCAGTAGACATCCATCCAGCAACACGTCAGCAAGGATCATGCGTTCATCACTTTTCAACAAGCAGATAACACCTCCAAAAAAGGCAACAACCAAAATAATAAAAGGGAAAAAAATCAACAGAAGGACATGCAAATGCCATGCTCAAGATTTTCAAATAAAATTCAGAATGAAAGAAAAACAAAAAAAAATAACAAAAACAAAAAGGAGAGAATAAAGGATAAACAGAAAAAGGAGAGATGGGGGTTTCCTTGAAGGCATAAAAGAGTTAGTGACTCTTTAGAATTTTGAATCACTCTTCATCACCACTAACAAGTTCTGGTTCACTCTTCATCAGATAAATAAAAACCAATTCACTATTCTTTAAGAAAATACATAACCAAATTCATCATTTCCTCATCCATCGCACAAAATTCTACATCACTTTCATAATGAAATCACATTCACTCTTCTTCACCAAAAAACAGTATAATCACTCTCCTTCGTGACCACAAACAAAATCTCGTCGTTCTTCATCACACGTAACAAAGTTATCCATTCTTATTCATCATCAATAAACAAACATAATCGAATTCACTTTTCTTGATGACCATAACCGATTCCTCACACTAACTAAATTTACTCATCACCATTATCGTATCGAACTAAATTCCATCTTTCATCTTCGGGATAACGGAATTGAGTTCAACACTCTTCATTCAGCGAAAACCATAAGTTCGATTCACTCTTCTCCATCAGATAACACACACCTTCGTTCATCTACAGTCACTCTTCTTCTTCACACAATAACCTGAACATATCTCGCTCATCACCATCAACATCATCAATCTGCGATATCAACTGAATCCATAAACCGCATCCAGTTCACATAAGGAGGAAGGAGAGTTCAAGGCATGACAAGATCGAATCTTACTGTGGCTTCATTATTCATAACTCTGATCAACAGGTGCACTCCTCTAATTTATTTTTAGACATGATTATCATGGCGTGTCGGCTTTTTCTTGGTCTCGTTCTGTTTTTTCGATCCATTGTTTTGTTTGAGCGGGTGAGAATTTCGATTTTGGATTCTTGACGATAGTGGGAATTTAGTGAAGGTTTGTGTTTGCGGTGTGACGATTGGAGGTGGCCGGAGAGTTGGTGGCGGTGATGTCAGAGAAGGAAGGTCGGCGTTGAAGAGAGAGGAGAGGAACGTGAGGGCGTTGTGTTATGTTTGGTGACTTTGGAGATCTAATTTCATAATTTTCTCATGACCATTTCTTTGTGTTTGGTGCCTTATTTCTTAAGTAACCTTTGGTGTTTCTTTCTTCCCTCTTTCTAACATAGTTTGAGGAAGGCATTTATGCCATCCTATTAGGTATGCTTGGTAGATTTTATAGGTCACCTCTAGGGTTTAGATTCTAACTTTGTGATTATGGTATGGTTTGTGACTTCATCTTTGGTTTGTGTATTGTTTGAATCTTCTTATTTTCACCTTATGTTTATGTGGTTCACTAACCTTTGTTTTGTAAGGGGTTTTGGTAAGTCATGTGTGTGGGAGGGTATCCCACATATAATATCTTCCTTCATATCTTTATAATTTGAAATTATGGTTTCCTTAGCCTTGTGATATGCTTGTCTAACTTTATTACACCCTCTTAGAAACAACTTAGCTTCTCTAGAGAATTAAGTTGTCTTCTAACTTCCTTTTTCTCCTTTCTTCTTCTTTCTTCCTCTTCTTCTTTTTTCCTCTTCTTCTTTCCTTCTTCTTCACTAGGATAGGCTTCGAACCATAATAACCTAGGTATCCCATGCATGATAACTCTTAGGATTGTTAGCCCCCCCCCCTTAGTTTTTTACCTTTAAGATCCTTTTGGTGCTCTCTCTTTCTCATCTTCATACAAAAACATAAAAAACACTTAATAAATACCACAAACAAAAACAACAAAAATAATTCTTTAAAAGACCTACACAAAAAATAATCGTCTCTCCTTCGTGACTTCTTTTCTCATCACCTTCACTCATAACGTGAGAACTTGCTCCTACTTGTCTCTTTGTAAGACGGTAACGTACTCGTGCCAGACAAGCCTGCAACACCTGAGCATTGACATAAGCAGTTCAAGCTTTTAAAACACAAGCCATTTTCCTCCCTAGTTGGGGAACTACGACGTCTCTAATCCTCATGTCTAGATGAGGTACGTAGGCAGCGTGGTAGGGCCCGTTTGAGCACTCTTTCATTTTCCCTACATTTTCTCCCTTTACTTTCTTTTCTTATCTAGTTTCGGTCATCCTTTTGTAGCATTTTTCATTTTATCCCCCTTTGAAACAGTTTCTTTGCAAGCATGGATCCCGTCGGGTACGACGGATGATCTGGGGTTCTAATACCTTCCTAAGTCGTAACCGACTCCCGAACCCAGTTCTTTGGTTCGTAGGACCTTGTCCTTTCCTTTCTTTCCCTGGTTTGTGCAGCATTACCATTCCCTCTCCTCCGAGATAAAAATGCATGGCTGGCGACTCTAACCTTTTTTCCGTTCCACTTTCGCGTTTGTACCAGGATGGAAATCCAGGGAGGGACAGCTGGAGACTCTGCTGGGGATCAAACCCATAATCTCTGGTTTCCATTTGATAGTCACTCCTAGTGCTTGTTTGTTTATTACTGGACTGTCCGGCTATACTGGATTTTCTGTTTGGTGGGACTAGGGATATTGTTACTGTGAGATGCCCAATACAAAGGCTCGAGTGTACCCTAGGACTTAGCATGAACAATCATTTTTACTTCATGATATAGGGGTCTTCTCTACTTCATTACACGACCTCGATAGTTGTGCAACTGGGGACCGATCATTGAGGACCTTTATGGAAACATCCCTCTCTAGTGGTGACAATGGCTGACCACATTCTTTGGCAAACCCATTCGCACCCAAGGGCCCACAGGGAACTAGCATATGATGGTTTGGTTCTTTTATAGGAACTCAGTTAAAGCATCTGGTCGTATGACGATAGTATTGTATCCCACAGGCTGAATGTACTATTGTTTCTCGATTTAAGCGCTTGAAGCTGGGGACTTATAAGGGATACTTATTTTTCCCGGACTCTAGTTGAGACCTCCTTGAGTAATACATAATGCTTAATCGATTCCCTGATTTGGTCATGAGCCATTTCTTAGAAATGGTGAACGTATTATTTCTATTCGACTTTGAGAGTCCGTGATGTTTGACCCGGAGCACACCTGTGACATTTGGAGGGGTTTACAGGTTTGCAAGAACCCTTGACCTCAACATACCCTGGCTATCAGTGTGATCTTATGTTCTGATCTAGTTATTATGGTTCTTGAATTCTTGACCTTTGGTTCTGAGTTATTAACTGAATTATTATATAGAGATCCTATGGTTTCAGATCACCTGATTTTTTGGATCAACATTCCGTATCCAGACAGGCACCAGTCGCTGATCACATATCAGTTGCATACATGACATCATAACATTTCAACATACATGTTCAGTTATTTCCAAGGATCTCATATCTGGATTATTTTGTTGGATTTCTTCTGTATCAAAATGTGAATCAAAGCAGATAGATTCCCCGGAAATAATTGAAATGGCATCTCAAAGCATTTGTATTGCATTTATGTTCCACAGGCAGAGCTCTTTCGTTCTTTATTCACGATCCGCAATTGAGATCCAAACTCTTGTATCAAACTTGAAGCAACTTTTGGAAAGATCATGGACCCTAGGGAGAAAAGCTAGTTTGCAACAATAGCAGATGTTGGGTTGACAAGAGGTCAGTGGGACCAGCTTGTGGAGGCTATGACAATCTTGGCAAGGCAAGATGGACACAATTTCTCTTGAGCTCAGCCTGCGCAGATTCCTTTTGAGAACATAGATGTTCGAGAGCGTTTGGTCACCCATAATGGACATTCTTCTTCTGTTGATGCTGTAGACTATCACATTTTTGCTTTCACTATTCCAGGTTCCCAGGAGACAATCCATGTGATGAGAGTAAAAGATCCGCAAGTTGCAGAAAAACTCTGTGTCTTGGAGGAGGAGATTAAGGCCCTTCAAAGTCGTAATGTCGTTGATCTAAGTGTTGCAAACATGTGTCTGGTACACGTCCTTGTAATACCTCCAGAGTTCAAAGTACCAAAGTTTGAAAAGTACAAAAGGGATAGTTGTCCAAGGCAACATTTGGTGAGGTTTTTCAGAAGGATGACCTCATAAGAGCATAATGACAAATTGATGATTCACTACTTTCAATACAGCCTGAATGGGGCATCATCGAGTTGGTACATGCAGTTAGAGAGTAGTCGTATCCAGTCATGGTCAGACCTAGCTAATGCCTTTTTCAAACAATACGATTACAATCTTAACAGGGCTCCTAGCCACATGGATTTTCAAGGTTTATTCCAAGAAGATGGTGAATCTTTCAGAAAGTATGCCCATACTTGGAGTGGTTGATTGGCATTGGAACTTCAAGTTTCTCTAACTTGGTGATAGTTCGAGAACGCATTGAGTGTTTTATCAAAATGGGAAAGATCCAAAGTATTTCGGAGGTCCCAACCGATGAGAATGAGTGTTTTGGAAGTTCGCAAGAAAAAGGATGTAATTGATGCAATTTGGGAAGCTCCACAAACTCCATTGACTTATCAAAAGTACCCATGCATATCAAATAGTCAGAGTCATCAACCTTCTAGATTTCCATGTCAGATGTCAGCTCTTCCATATCAACGATATCCTCTTGTTAATAGTGAACCTCCTCAGTATCAATAACAACAATGCCAAAAAGTTATTTTGATCCATTTCCAGTTCCATACAGTCAGGTACTTCCACAACTGATCGATAATGGATTGATTGAACCAAAGAAATTGGGTCTGGTGCCTTTTCCATATCCACCAAGTTTTGATCCCAATGTTCGATGTAGTTTCGATGGCAATGCACTAGGACATTCAGTCGAAGAATGCAAACCACTCAGGGATAAGGTTCATGATTTAATTGAGTCTGGGTTGATTTCAGTGACACCTCAAGGCATTCAAATCAACAATTCTTCGCTTGGTCATGTGGGTTCATCAACTCATGTTATGGAGGACATTATTGAGGATAGGTGTAAAGGTGATTCTCAGATTGATTTTGAAGAGCAACTATGAGGATGGTTGGTTTATGTACTTCATTTTCATCCCTATTAAGGGGAACTACGTCGCTCTGATTCTTCATTGGTCTTGGGTCAATGGAGATATGTAGGTAGAAGATCGTTGAGTCTGAGCAACCTTATGTGGCAACTTCATCTCTCAGATTTACTCTCTCTTTTAGACGTCTCGTGTCAACGTTCAGCTATAGAGGCTTAAGTTCAAAATAATTGAGAATGAAGTTTGGTTTTGGAAATGTGGCCATTTGATTGAAGACTGCAAGTTCATGAGAAAGCTGCTTATTACTGAAAGTATCGAAGACTGATAAGTCCAGATGAAGTCAAGTCTCCTCAATGATGGCAATGTTTAGCTTCTTTACATGAAAAAACCTTTATATTTAACCCAAGGTAAGGGTAGGTGTCAACTAGTTGGACGAGCGTTCAAAATTTCATAAAGGAGTGTATCTAAGAAACCTTAACCTTTCATTGTACCAAATCGAGAGGTCCAAAGACCAGGAACCACAATGGTTATCCCTCATCAATTGAAGAGTGAGACAGTCATGACTCATTCAAAGCAATCAAGACACGGTGTCACACGATTTGTTAAAAAAAAAGAATAGAAATAAGAGAAAGAAATACAAATCCCGCTAAGTCGAGACTTGGAAACAAGTGACTTAGGCAAAAGCAAAGTTAGGGCATCCCGCTGGACTTCAAAATAAAAAAAAATTCAAAAGAATTAGTCCAGGAAAAAGTTTGGGATAAGCAAAATAATGAAAAAGTGAAATGCGAAAAGGATTACACAAGAAAGATCCTTAAGCAAAAACAAGTCGTGTGACACAGACAAAGACAATAGGGGTGACTGTTACTCCAACAACCTCAGTGATGCTTAAACTGTTAGAGTCATTACGAAACCCATTTGAGAGGTGAGCGTTGGTGAAAGCTAGATGAACATAGGATTGAAGAACATCACGAAGAGGGGTGGGACCAATATATTTTGAGCCTATATCCTTTGTTTCTATAATCGTGAACCAGACCATGATATAACCCTCAAAAGTCCTAACTGAAACAGGGTTAATTCGAGAGTGTATTACCACGAGATAGTGTTCCTGACTCATATGAGTTGTGCTAAAAGATCTTTGTTGGTGTTGCCTGTACATGCTTTCAAAAAAATCAATGTCGTATCTTAACCAGTGATTTTCTTACAAAGGTTTGCGACATCTTTTCAATAAAAACTTCAAGTTTAACATGTGTTGCATTAGATTTTTAATTCTCAGAATAAAACATTTTCTGCTTGCATACATTTATTTGACATCAAAGAAGTGTACATGCGGAATTTCAGTCCAGAAACTTAATCTCGCCAAGTTGAGAAGTCTAAAACTTCTGAAGGACAATCATGTCAAAGTGCACTTTTTTCCAAGAAACTCTTTTGAGTAGAGGTTTTTCCAACCAGTTGGGTTTAATGCAGCCAGTCCAGGGAAATCACGTCGAGCAATCTCTTCAAATTTCATCCTAACTGGGGCTATCACTTCGAGATTTAAATATCTCAAAGAGCAATTATTCTGGGTGTTTTCTCAAAAGAAAATTCAATCAGAGGCACCTACCCAACGTTCAGAATACTGGGGGTAGAATACCTCATGATGATGCAAGATCTTGGGGAAAATTCATTCACGGATCATACAGTCTGATGTAGTTACTTTGTGATCTGCAAGAGTTTGAAAACACTGCAGCATTTTGGATGCCAGGTTTTCTGTAAATTCCTCTTGAGACAATCTCACATTATGCAAGGAAGTTCTTAGAATGAAGGTCTGGTGATTGACCCCAATAGGATGTGGGAAGCGGTATTCCATGATCAGAGAATTTTTCCTCAGTCATTATGGTTTCATCATCTGATCATCGTACATGGCTAAAGTCCAATAGTTATTGGCATCTTCACGGTTTAAGTCCAATCTTTGTTAGCATCACCTTAACCATGACCATTGGCATCTTTATGTGTCCAGCCTCTCATTTCAAGTTGAGTGTGGAAATATTCGCTTTGGTTTTCTTCGACCCTTGGTCGATATCGGCATTTTATCTGACCCTTGAGTCAATATTGGTGTTTTCTTCGGCCCTCGAGTCGATATCATCATTTTTGTTTCTTGGCCCTTGATTCGATACCATCACCCTTGTTTCTCGACCTTTGAGTCGATAGCATTGCTTTCATTGCCTCGGCCCTTGAGTCGATATCATTGCCTTTGTTTTCTTGACCCTTGAGTTTTTGTTATCGCTTTATTTCCTCGACCCTCGAGTCGATGTTGTCGCTCTATTCCCTCGACCCTCAAGTCGATGTTGTTGCTTTATTCCCTTGACCCTCGAGTCGATGTTGTTTCCTTATCTCCTCGGCCCTTGAGTCGATATTGTTGCATTATCTCCTTGACCCTCGATTCGATGTTGTCGCTTTATTCCCTCGACCCTCGAGTCGATGTTGTCGACTTATTTCTCTGACCCTCGAGTCAATGTTATTGCCTCATTTTCTTGACCATTAAGTCGATATTGTCGTACCTTTTCTCCGACCCTTGTGTCGATATTGTCACTCTGTTGCCTCGACCCTTGAGTCGATATTGCCTTTTCTTATGACCCTTGAGTTGATATTATAGTCTTCACTTCTTCAACCCTTGAGTTGATACCCAGTGAGTCCATCATAAAAGCGAAAGTCAATCAATCATATCATCCTGGCTCAGCCTTACTTGGTTCATTTTTGCCCGGGCATGTGTGCATATCCTTTTTCTTACAAGTAACAGTCTCATGTTGAGCTCAAAAGCAAGACTGAGGGTTCCTTCAGAGTATGGGGCATTCTTCCCTCTTGACAAATGTTAGAACTATCCAGGGTTTAGAGTATGGAAAATAATATCTCATAGTGATATGAGGTTTTTCAGGAATCCTCGCGAGACGAATTCTTTCACAGTCCGTGCAATCTGGGGCAGTTATATCAAGATTCAACAAATATCTCTAAGAGTTTGAAGATGCATGGGAATTTTAGATGCTAGGTCTTCAGTATAATCCTCTTAAATTGATCTTCAAGAAGTCAACTAGACCAGAAAGATGTCACCAAATGGAATTCTCCAAGAAGGTTCTTCCCCAGTGAGAGATGTATTACAACTCTTATCTCCAACAGAGGGGTGATCCCCAGTATAGTTCAACGAGGGACCTTCCCCAACTGAGTCAGAATAGGTTGATATCCACATCAGAACTTCAAAGGTCAGTTGAACTATTCATCCCCAGGAGGAGTCATCATTTCACAGTGCGCTATCCCTAGCAAGTAACTAAAAGCTTGATTTCCCCACAGAGTCAGAATTGTCAGAATTCTCTCCTTAGCAAGAATTTGACCAAGCATCTCCCCAACCAAGTTTGAAGATGGTCAGTCCTCACAGATTTTCATGACTAGGATGCAAACGTCATTGAAATATTCTTCGGAGAGGTTGCCAATTTATTTTTGGCCAGTATGACAACCATCTTATTTTTATCATAAGGTACATGGTATAGTTTCACTGTTGTAAAGAACGTTAACTGTCTTCTCGTATAGTCTCTATAAGGAATCCGATGAGGCTAATGAGTGTGCCATATTCCGTTAACCTAGTTAATCACAATAGCTGAATCTCTGAATATATCGAGGGTCTTAATCCACAGATCAATTGTCTCCTCAATATCCATGATACAAGCTTCATATTCCGCTTCATTGATGGTGCATTCAAAAGTCAACCGAGCAGTGAAAGGTATATGAGACCCTTTTGATGTGACAAGGACTTTCCCAACTCTGCTACCATTCATGTTAACGGCCCCATCAAATATCAAACCCCATTTGGATTTAGGGTTAGGCCCTCTTCCAGGTGTGGTTCTTCACATTCTTTAGCTTTCAGAAACATGGTTGTAACACCCCAAATTTGCCCTTTTCTGTTTTAGCATCATCATAATCATCATAAGCATATCATATCCTTAGCATTTTGCATAGAAAAATGAAGCATAACACTCACATGTTCTAGCATAAGGCATATGATCAACCATCCGGGAAGTTTGAGGCACTGCAAGTCAAAATCAAGAGCATGGTGACCTGGCAAGAATCTCACAGGATCATTTTGTACAAGCTCTGTATCATGTTCAAAGCCCTTAAAGGGAAGAGGATCAAAATCAGCTTGAAACGGTTGGCGCCGAGTTATTCTTGAGGTTTCCCACCAAAAGGGGGGAAATTCAAATTTTCCTTGCGTTAACCGGTTAACGCATATGGTTAATCGGTTAACGGCTGCGAAATTTGAAATTCCAGCAGCAAGTTCAGCATGTGTGTTTTGGCTCCATTTTCCAATTTTTTGTTTTTTATTCATTTGAATTAATTTGAATTATGGAGAAGGATCTAGAGCATTTATCCAAGCCTCATTCCAATGCTAAATCCTAATCACTTTCTAAGCCAATGCCAAGCCATATTTTTGGATCCCAAACCAAAATTTTGGGCCCCAAACCTAAATCATATTTATTCCATTTCCCTCCAAACCAAGGGACCTCTCCCTCTTTTTTCACTCTCATTTTCTGAATTTTCTCTCCTCTCACTCATAATTCTCTCACCTTTCTCTCCCAATTTTCCAAATCACTCAAAGTTCCTCTTTGAAGATCACACAACCTTGCTTTGAGGTGTGTAGATCTTGGAACTAGACCTCCATCCATAGCTTTCTTGCATCTTTTTGCTGGTTTTATTGGAGATTCAGATCTGGTTTGAGATCTAGAAGTGCTTTTGGATCCAAAATTCTGCATCAAGACCTTGTGCTTGCATTTATTTTGCATGGAGTGTGAAGCTTAGCATCAGATCATCAAAGTTTTTCGCGAGATCTACCGTTTTCAGCTCAATCAACAACTACCAAAGCATACCTCAGCTTTGTAGGTTGGTTAAATTCAGATCTAGCTCTGTTTTAGCTTATTTGCATGCTTGTGCTTTAGATCCACTATGTGTTTGCATATTTTCTTGTGTTACTTGATTTGATTGGTTGATTTGTAACCGGATCCGAAAGTTATTGTTCATTAGTGTAATGATATGAACTAATGTGAATTGATCTAATTTTTCCATGAATAATTAATTGCTGGCCTGGTGTAAGATTATTTGGATAAGCTGGCGTGAGCTGCTGTTTTTGCAGGATTTGCTGATGTTTTAACAGTGTTAACCGTTTAACGCATATGGTTAACCGGTTAATGCACCTGTTTTATGTGCATTTTGTGTAGGTTTGAGCTGGTTAACCGGTTAACGCATTTGATTAACCGGTTAACACTGAAGCAGAATGACTTTTTGGGGCTGTTTTGAGCTTGTTTGATCCCCTTGTTTGTTTTAATTGCCATGGATCATTGTATGATCATTAAGCATGCTATTTTAGGGTGATTTGATTGCTGATTGATGTATGCTTTCATGTTTTCGACACGTAAGTCGTATATTTGCAATGCTTGGCATGTTGTTTGATCCTTGTTTGCTAGAATCGTCGAGCATGTTCATTTCATGATTGTGTTGATCAATTTGCTGGATTTTTGCTAACATTTCAGGGGCTCATGGTAAGAGAAGTGTGGATGCTTATCCACATTTCAACTCTTCATCTTTCCTTTTTTGCTTTGCTTTTGCTTTTTGAGTTTTGATGTGCTTTGTGCCATCATGTGGTTCTCTTTCCCCTCTTTAGCTTTCTTCTCCTTTTCTTCTTTCTCCTCTTTCTATTCTTATCTCTTCCTCCTTTAGGATAGTCAACCTCACTAACTTAGGATACCATTTTTGCATGACAACTTTAGGTCTTGTTTAGTTTCCCTTAGATGTTTTACCTTTAAGATCCTTCTGTTGCTCTCTCTTCTCATCTTCAAACTTAACTTCAAATCACTTTTAATAAATAACGAGTCTTCTCATATGACACGAGACTTTGCTATGAGATACTTGCAGGCGTTCTGTTTCGGGGCGAGGTGTAGGATATCCCTCGTGGTGGATAGGTCTTAGCATGAGATTACTTCACAAAGAAAAGCTAAAAAACACTTCTTAACTAAAAACCACGAAAACACTTAATAAATGCCAGTAGGTCAGTGTGTCTGAGCCTTCACTTGTGGGACTAGATTTGGGGATTTCCTCCACAGCTAGGTGTGCCTCTTACACATTCCATTTCGGGATGATGTAAGAAGTACACATCCCATTAAGTAAGACTTAGGTACACTTACCTATGCAAACTTCAAAGCAGAAAACTCATAAAAAACACTGGACAAATAATAATCGTCTTTCCTTCGGGAATTCTTTTCTCATCTCCTTCGCTCCGTCCGCGAACTTGCTACTACTTGTCATTTTGCAAGACGGTAACGCACTCGTCGTCCGAGCCTGCAACACCTGAGCATTGACATAGGCAGTTCAAGCCTTAAGACACAAGCAATCTTTTCCACCCCTAGTTAGGGGAACTACGACGACTCTGATCCTCATGTCCAGATGAGGTACGTAGGCAGCAAGGTAGAGCCCGTTCAAGCACTCTTTTATTTTCCCTACATTTTCCCCCTTTCTTTTCTTTTCATTTCTAGTTCAGTTCATTTTCTTTGCAGCAGCTTTCATTCCTTCACCCTTTGAAACAGTTTCTTTGCAAGCGTGGATCCCGTCGGGTACGGCGGACGATCTGGGTGCTAATACCTTCCCAGGTCGTAACCGACTCCCGAACTCAGTCTCTTTGGTTCGCAGGACCCGTGTCCTTCCTTTTCTTTTCTTCTGGTTTGTGCAGCATTACCATTCCCGTTCCTTCGGGATAAAAATGCTTGGTTGGTGACTCTACCTCTTTCCGCGCCACTTTCGCGTTTGTACCAGGACGGAAATCTGGGGAGCGACAGCTGGCGACTCTACTGGGGATCGAACCCGGAATCTATGGTTCCCCTTGAGAGTCTCTCCTAGAGCTTGCATGTTTCTGTTTCATTGGGTGTTGATTTTTTGTTTTTGCCTGTGTATTTTACTGTTATTTATTCAGTTTATTTGCAGCTTTATTTACAGTTTTCAGTAATTACTTTCATGCATCATATATTACTGGACTGTCTGGACTGTATTTCTTCTGTTTGGTGGGACTCGGGTGATACTGTTACTGAGAGATAAGTCAAATACCCGACTTGAGTGCACCCTAGGATTAGCGTGGACATGTTGTACTCGCATGTGGCATGATGAGTGGCGATGTGTTTCACACCCAGACTGCGACCGTCTTGGAAATATCTTGTGTGGGGATTTCCTCCACTTCGGGATAGGACCTTAATAGTTATGTGCATCTGGGGACCGATCATTGAGAACCTTTGTGGAAACAACCCTCTCCAGTGGTGACAGTGGCAGACCACATTCTGTGGCAAACCCATTCGCACCCGAGGGTCCACTGGGAACTCGCATAGGACGGCCTGGTTCTCTTATAGGAACTCAGTTAAAGCATCTGGTCGTATGACAATGGTACTATATCCTACGGGCTGAATGTATTATTGTCTCTCGATTTCAGTGCTCGAAGCTGGGGACTTATAAGGGATGATTGTTTTTCCCGGACTCAACTGAGGCCTCCCTGCGTAGTATATAATGCCAAACCGATTCCCTGATTTGGTCATGAGCCATTTCTCGGAAATGGTGAAATTATTATTGCTATTCGGCTTTGAGAGTCTGTGATATTTGACCCGGAGCACAGCCGTGGGATTGGGAGGGGTTTACAGGTTTGCAGGAACCCTTAACCTCATCATACCTTTGTTACCAGTGCAGTCTTATGTTCTGATACGGTTACTTTGATTTCAAAGTTCTTGAGTTTGTCTGGTTCTTGATTGGGTTCATCCGAGATTATCTGAGTGCTTATGGGTTATTATTCGGGGTTTTTGATCACTTGGCTTTGACATCCAGTATCCAAGCAGTTCTAGATTGATCATGTGTCCTTGCATTTGCATTGCATCATTTCATCATTAATCATGTATTGTTTTCATTCACATGTTCATATCATTGTTTCCGGTTCCGATATCCTGTTCAGAGATGGAAGATTCTCACAAGCAGAACATTCATTTCAAGTTTTTCGACATTAAGGTTGGCCTGCTAAAGAAGATGGTGAATCTGATCATGCCCAATTGTAAACACCCCAAATTTGCCCTCACCCATTCACACCATGTCTTGTGATCATTTCATATGCACAAACACCATCATGGCATCTCATATCACATTTTTGGTTCACTGCATAGATTCAAAGTCATCTGCATCTAGGGTTTGTGATCTGAGCAATCCAAGAGCTTCTTGAGCCACTCCAAAGGTCATCAATCAATTCAAATGGGTCCATATGTGTTCAAGTATCATATTATATCCTCTCAAAGTCAAGAATGCCAAAGAATCACAAGAACTGGGATTGGTATGGAAGCAGAGCCAGGCTTGACTACACAGATGACCTGAAATTAGGGTTTTGGTTTCAGAGGCCATAACCCCAAATTTTTTGGCCATTCTTGTTTCTATTGGTCTCTATATGGTATAGGGAGTGTGAATATCAATTTTCATGAAGAAATTCCATGGGGAAGTCATCTGATCAAGAGTTGACTTTTCAAGCAAGTCAGTGCAAAATCAGGACATCTGAAGCCCCCAATGACCCAACCAAGGGGTGATCTTCATCATTTTGAGTGTGTATGATCTTTATTTGATCATAGAAGAGGTTTGAAGTTCACAAAATTCAAGGATTTCAAGTTTTTGCAAAGTTGACTTTTTGAGGCAAGTTTGACTTTTAAAGAATTTGTCATTTTAGGCAACTTTTCAATCCTTACTTTTTGATCCAAAAATGCTTCAAATGAAAAAACTTTGGTCATGAAAGTTGTATAATAGATCTTTCCCTTTTCAAAAAGTACAAGAACATGACCTAATTCATTTTGGATCAAAAGTTATGGTTCATCAAAGTTGGCCAAAATCACTAAATTTCAAGTTATGCACCAAATGAGAAATTTGCAAAATCTTGTACCAAGGCAATTTGTGACTTCTAATTGATGTCAAACCATTACACAAGCATCACAAAAGTCTTAAAGTTCAGATTGAACCAAAGGGATCACATGTTTCATGGTTTGTGAGGCAAGATTTTTCCATGAGAACTAAAAGCAAGCAAGTTGCAAAACCAATGATAACTTCTCATCCACTTGTTGCCTTGGTTGCTGAACCACCCTAGCCCTCTCCTTACCTCATGCTGCGCAAGACAAGCCCCTTGTACCAAGCTAGAAAAGTAGCCCATGCCCTTCTTACACAAAGTTGACATTTTGGCAAAAGCAACCATACCTATCGCAAAAGGACATGTCATGTCATCTGACCAATGAGATTTGTTTATGTGGATCAAATGCAAGCTAAACATCACAAGAGGCAAGGCTGAAACACAACACAACTCACCATTCACAAAATCTCTCCCTCTTGCAAAAGCTTTCGATTCTCCCAACTCAATCACTCAATCTTAAAACAAACACCACCATTCACTTCTGAATCATCCACTGACCCAAAACCACCCATCAAAACAACCAAGAACACACCATAAGCCAGATACAACTTCTGACCAGTTGGAGTGCAAACACCCGAACCAGCCACATACAAAGTTGTCCACACATTGCAAACTCCTCAAGAAGGTCATTAGAGGCTTTTTGCACCAAGAAAGCAGCCAGAAAGCTCAAAGGGTGAAAGCTCCATCTCAGGTAGCCTTTCGAATTAACTTTTCCAGGACCTCTATTTTATGTTACAAAATGATTAAGCATGCTTCACTGATCACACTGAACTTGAAATTATTGAAAATGGTTGAGAAATGAGACTGTATTGCTTGTCTGAAATTTTGGCAGTTTTTGTTCTTAGCTTCGATTCTTGATAATGGCTGGAAATAAATGAGGTTTGAGGTTAGGGATGAGTTTAGGAGAGTGAAAGGAACAAATCTGGAGCTTTAGAGCTCCAGAAATGACCTAGGGAGCGTTTTAGAAATTTCTCAGGTGAGAGGTGGCCGGAGAAGATGACCGGAGGTCATTTCCGGCCACCTGAAAGTCATTAATGCTTAATTAGGGTTTAAGGGTAGGTTTGAATCTGGAACGTAGGATGAAGCTTCCCGCGCGTGTTTCAAGGGCTCAGATCATGTCATTAGCCCTAATTTTTGTTTATTTAATTTAATCATAATTAATTAACTCAGTTGAAATCCAGGCCATTCATTAGCGCGCCAGTCAACCATTTCCCTTCAACTTTGAATCTGGATCATTGGATCAGATTACTTTTCATTTTATTTTGTTTTATTTCATTTTCTTTCCATTTAACTTGTACATTTTATAAAAAATAGCAAAAGCCATTTAAAAATTATGAAATTTTTTGTCAAGAGTTTCGTTAATTTTTAAAACCCAAAAATATTTTTATTTTCATTTTTTGCATTTAAAAAGTATTTTTAAATATTTAAAAGTTTCTTTTTAATTAATTAATGAGAATTAATTAATTAAAAATACTTTTAGGTATTTAAAAATCACCAAAAAATTCATGAAACATTTAAAAACATTTAGAAACATTGTCCAACCCTCAAACCAAATTTATTTTTTGATCTTGATGCATTTTGAGAATTTTCCATGGAATTAAAATCATTTTGATGCAATATTTTGATCTAAACTTCCAAAAATCATTTCTGCCTAACCAAAGAGAGTTGGACTTTGATTCTTTTTGCATTGCATTGTGTTTAGCATGTAGTTTTTGAGATTAAATGGCCATGATTTGATCTTTCATTTTCTATTTGTTTGGCATTTTTCTTGTTAAGGAACCCTAAAACCCTAGAAAACTTAGGAAAATCATAACTTGAATTAGGTTAAGAGTTGGAACCTCTCCTTTGGGAAGTGAGTTAGTATAGGATTAGGGGTCCTTTGAGTGCATTTTCAATTTTTTGTATTGATGTTTGCTTCTGATTTTGGTTTGTGTTTGATGCTTTGATCATAAACCCTAATTTGGGCTTCCATATGCACTCATCTTGCATTTGCATTCATACCTTGACTTGCCATAGCATTTTATGCATTCATTTGATTCATTTGACATCTTAAGACATATTGAAAGCATGTTTGATCATTGCATCTTGCATTTGCCATGTTGTGTGCCATTTGCATGTCATAACTTTTCATGTATGTTCATGTGTCTTAACTTGCTTCATTTGCATCCATGAGCTTGTATGATCATCCCCATGTGTTGTCTCATGTTTGCATCATCTCATAGCATCATTATCATCCCATATATGTTTCTGGTTTTGTCTCTCATCATGCCAGTCCATCCCATTTTGCATTGCATTGCATTTCTTTTCTAACTTTTCAGGTGGTAAGTGGATTTGAGAAGTGAATTTGCCTTCACTTCTCATAACTTTCTCTTCATCTCTTTTATGCATCCATGCTGCATTTTGATATGTGTTTGAGATTGAGCTTGCTCATTCTTCTTCTTCTTACTTTCTTTCTTCAAGTGACTTGACTTCTTGAATGAAGCAAGTTACTTTGCTTCTCCTGATCCTTTCATCTGCTTCCTGGTGGTTCCATTGAAGATTTCTCTTGTAGACCTCACAAACCTTAGGAACAACCAAGCATGACAATGATTAGGGCTTTGATTAGTCTCCCTCTTAGTTTTACCTTTGTGTCTCTTTTGAGTCTTCTCTTCTCATCTCATAATCAAGGACTAAACCCTGAAGGTTTTAAGGCTTTGTGATTAAGCTTATGCCTGCATCCTTCTATTAGGATGGAGTGTATAACTTTAATCCTAAGTGTTAAACCCTTAATGTGTTTAACTTCTTTAATCAATCCACTTAATAATCATCAAGACATCAAGCTTGTAACTTGGGCCTTGCATTAGGGTTCTAATTCTTCCTTAATTGGTTAAGAAGGACTAACCCTAGTGTTAATGGACAAGTCCCCCTCAAGTTGTCTTACAAACCATAAAAATCACTTCTTCATCCTATCATTAAATAAAATCCACTTAACAAAAGGCTTGTTTAGTCATGGGTTTAATCCCTAATCATGGAT
Organism: Lathyrus aphaca; assembly: GCA_963966055.1. Lineage (NCBI taxonomy): Eukaryota > Viridiplantae > Streptophyta > Magnoliopsida > Fabales > Fabaceae > Lathyrus > Lathyrus aphaca. Next base: position 316,246,256 of record OZ014519.1, read on the forward strand.
TAAGTTGAGGAGCTTTCCTCAGCTTAAACATTCTCATCTATTATCCTTCTATTAGGATGGTGTAATGAGTCTGTTTAATCCCTGATTATGGCTTAATCTCATTACTCAACACTAAACAAAAACACCAAAAACACCTAAATAATCACAAGTAGGTTAATGATCTTAATCCTGCATCAAAGGTGATTAAGTGTGAGAATCTGACTTCACACTTAAGGTACTCTCATTACCCCTAATCAGAGGGATGATGTGATGAGTTTAATAATCCATTGGTTTAGGCTTAAGCTCATTAATCTATGACAAACTTTCAAAAGCAATAAAAGACTGAAAACAAAAAAAACAAACAATAATCGTCTCCTCCGGGATTCTTTTCTCACCTCATTCACTCACAAACGAGAACATGCTTCTTCCGTCTAATGCAAGACAGTTTGCACCTGAGCCAGACAGGTCATACACTTGAGCATAGACAAGTAAGCAGTTCACAAGTCAATTTATCTTTCAGTCTCTTTGGGTCGAACTACGGTGTTCTGACTTCCTCATTGCACGAGAGGATACGTAGGCATAACTTAACAGTTATCGAACAAAAGTCTCTGTATATCCCCCCTCCTTCCAGCATTATTCTTTAAGCCTCATGATCTTGAGCATCTTATTCCTGTTCTTACACTGACACTGTACATTTACACACTCCACATTCTTTTACACCGACACTTGCATTCTTTCCAGCTTTGATACACAAATTGCACTGACACTACTCCTTTAAAACACAAATATTTTAAGCGTGGATCCCGTCGAGTACGACGGACAATCTGGGTGCTAATACCTTCCCAGGTTGTAACCAACCCCCTTTCTCAGTCTCTCTGGTTCGCAACCGTCTTGTCCATATCTTTCTAGGTCTATGCAGCATTACCTTTCCTCCGGGATAAAAATGCCTAGCTGGCGACTCTTGTCTTTCTGAGTTCACTCCTGTGTGTTCTCATTTCTTTCGCCGACCGTTCGCGTCTGTACCCCATTTGACCCGGCTTCATTTGGTGGGAGCGACACCAATCATGTGGAGAGGTTTAGGAAGGCTTATGAGAGTATTATGGATGTGGTGGTAGAGTTAGATCCCTCTGAAAGAAGTGTCATTCATACTCTACTTCAGTACTATGATCCTCAGCTTCGTTGTTTCACTTTTCCTGATTTTCAGTTAGGTCCTTTGCTAGATGAGTATGCTTTGATCTTGGGAGTTCCTATTCGAGACCAGATTCCGTTCAATGTTGAGATGGCTAGACCTGCACCTGAAGCGATTACCAAGGCTCTTTATTTGAGCCCTTCTATTGTGAAGTCTCTGACTATTATTAAAGGGGGTGTATCTGGTTTCTCCCTGGAGGCTTTAGTGAAGAAGGTTGAAGAGCTGGCTGTTAAAGAAGAGTGGGATCCTGTGTGTGCCATCCTGGCCCTTTCTATTTATGGCATCATTTTGTTTGCAGACATGGAGAAATTCATAGACATGAATGCAATCCATATATTCTTGCTGAAGAATCCTGTGCCTACGCTGCTGGGAGATTTGTATTACTCGGTGCATTATAAGACTGAAAAGAAACGGGGAGGTTTAGTGTGCTGTTGTGCTCCTTTGTTCCATATGTGGTTTATGAGGCACTTGCCTAGTACCAGGGTGTTTAGTGACCATACTTTGGTGTGGGCTCAGAAGTTGGAGAAGTTGTTTGCTAAAGATGTTAGATAGATTACTCAGAGGCTTCAGGGTACACGTTTCATCACCAGTTGCGGGAGTTACCTCAGTGTACCTCTGTTGGGAGTGAATGGGGGAATCAATTACAACCCGATCTTGTTGAGGAGACAGTTGGGGTATGCTTTGAGAGAGGTCCCAGAGGAGTTGAAATTGGCCCCTACTTTCTATTTCCCGGTGAAGGACAATATGCCTTTGGTGAGAAAAGTTGCTGGAGCTTGGAAGTGCATCAAAGGAGAAGGAGTGGCTAGCTTTGGAAAGTGTAACAATCAAACTTTTCCGGAGTACGAGGCATGGCTGAAGGATAGAGCTAGGATGGTCTTGCTGTCATTTTCCCCTCAAGTTCCTCCAACGACTGAGCCTAATACCATTGTTCCCTTAGAAGAATACAAGAAGGTGGAAGCTCAGCTGCAAGAGATGACTAGACGGTATCATCAGATGGCTCATTCCAAGACATCTTTAGAAGAGAAGCTGAATAAGATGCAGGTAACTCAGGAGGCTAAGGAGAAGGATTTTGCGGAAAGAGAAGCGTACTTTCAAAGGAGAGGTCTAATGGATGTTAAAAGAGAGGAGGAATTCAGGAAGACCCGGAAGACCCTTAGAGAAGCCAAACAATCTCTTGCTTGGTCGCAAGATCAAAGGGAACAGGAGCAGAAAAAATACAAAGAAAAGGAAGAGTTTTATGAATCACAGTTAGCTGCCAAGAAGGAAGAATGGGAGCAAGCCCACAAGATCCGAAGAGAGAAGACTCAACAGTTGGTGAAGAGTCAACAATCCTTAGAAGAAGCACTTAAGGAGATTGAAGATCTCAAGCTGAGGGCTGGAATCAAGAAGGCTAGGTCTAAGTTGGGACTTAGTTTGGAAGGATCAGAGCCTTCAAGAAGCAATCTTGCTTTCTAGTTTGTTTTCTCAGTACCGGATTACCTACAGGCATGTTGTAGGAATCCTGGTTTTGTATGTTTTCTTATTTCTTTTAGAAGACTTGTACCCTACAGGGGATTATGTGATCCTTGCCTTGGGATGGATTTATGTTATGTGATTTTTATTCAAATCTCTATTTCCTGTGCATGCTGGCACTTGGGCTGTTACGGTTATTTGAGTTTGATGCAAAGGTCGAAAGCCATCTGGATTTCTTTGCTAAATACCGGAATCGGGGCATGAATGACCTGGAGTTTGAAAGCATAAACAATTGCATTACATACATATCAACATTTCTTCTTGTTTTGCAGGTATGACCGCAGGTTCCTAATGTCTTTTCCCTTTAAGGCACTATAGCTCCTAAGAAGGTTCAGAAACAGCCAACCGTGCACAAATACTCTACCAGAGTAAACAGACAGAGAGCAATGGAACAGATGAAGGTAGATCTGGATGACTTAAGGGAAATAATGTACATCATGACCCTCATGGTTGGGATGGGTCAAACTCAGGAGCGCTTGCGTGAGATGGTGGATAACAATCAGGCCAGGAACAATGGGGCAGCAGATGGAGGTAATCGCAATGGGGTTGGCGCCCGTCAAGTTGAGATCCCTGTGGTGCAACCAGGGGTTACCATTGTCAATGATGGGATGAATAACATGCAAATGGATGGGCAAGATGAACAGTTTACTTTGTTGGATGAGGCAGAAGGCCAAGGGGCTGATATGAACAGAAAGTTTGAAGAGATGGCTGAGCAGATTCGTGCCATTCAATCCCAGAGCTCTCTAGGGTTTGATATCACTGACTTGGGCTTGGTTCCATGGGTCAGAATTCCCTACAAGTTCAAGTTCCCTACTTTTGACAATTACAATGGCACAGCATGCCCGAAGACTCACCTCCAGTCTTTTGTAGGAAGAATTCATGCACACACCGATGACGAGAAGTTGTGGATGTATTACTTCCAAGATAGCCTTGTGGGAGCCTCCTTGGAATGGTACATGAAGCTGAGCAGGGTTAATATTCGAAGCTGGAAGGATTTAGCAGAGGAATTTGTGAGATAATATCAGTACAATTTGGATATGGCTCCAAATCGTACTCATTTGCAGACCATGTCTCAGAATGCTAAAGAAGGGTTCAAGGAGTACGCTCAGAGGTGGCGTCAGCTTGCTGCTATAGTACAACCTCCCTTGTTGGAAAATGAAATGGCGGATATGTTCATGGGAACACTACAGGGGGTGTTTATCGAGAGGCTGGCGTCTTGTTCGGCAACAAAGTTCAATGACATTGTGATAGCAGGAGAGAGGGTCGAAACTCTTTTGAAGATGGGGAAGATTCAAGACCCCGGTGCAGGTAGCTCAAGCGGTGTGAGGAAAGCTTTTAATGGACCTCCAAGAAGAAGGGAGGGAGAAACTAATGCTGTGTACGGCCGAGGCAAGGGTCGGGGATACAGAGGATCATATGAGCAAGTGGCAGCTGTCACTATTCCATCAAGTCCTGTGCAATAAACCCAACCACAACAGCAACAACAACAACAGCGCAGTGCGATAATTATCAGCAAAGACCCTATCAATAGAGACAAGCTCGTCCAGCTAACAGGGTGCTTGAAGCCATTCCTATGACATACACGGCACTGCTTCAAAGGTTGTTAGACTTGAACTTGGTTCAATTGAGGACATTAGCACCACCTCCACCTGTAGAGCTTCCAGTGGGGTATGATGCTAATGCAAGATGCGCGTTTCATTCAGGAGCTCCCGGGCACTCAACTGAGAAGTGCAGGGCATTGCAGCATAAGGTTCAAGATTTGATCGATTCAAAGGCGATTAACTTCGCGCCGCCTCTAAATGTTACATCAAACCCCATTCCAAACCATGGAGGGGCAAGGATAAATGTTGTGGACGGTGGTGAGAGGTTAAGCTTGATGTTGAATGTGGAGGAGGTGAGGACTTCGTTGCTGGTTGTGAAAGACAGATTGTTGAAAGGACAAGTGTTCCCAGGGTGTGGTTGTGACTGTGAAGGGTGTTTGAGTTTAGTTAATGGCTGTGAAGACTTGAAGGTTGGACTACAATATCTGATTGACGAGGGGTCGCTACAGTTTGATAGGGTTGATGATAGAAGTGATTGTGTGTCTACCATAACAATTTACTTTAATCCTGCTGAGGTTCCTGCCCGGAGAGAGCTAGTGACTATCTATGTTCCAGAGATTAGTCCTGTTACCATTACTGTTCCAGGACCTATTCCTTATGCTGATGACAAAGCCATCCCGTGGAACTATGGCTCGGATGTGTATGTAGAAGGGCGGAAGGTGGAAAGTAAAACAGTGACAATTGACCCAACTGTGGTGAATGTCGGAGGAGTTGGCGAATTTACAAGAAGCGGGCGTCTTTTTGCTCCTCAAGCTCTCAGAGGAGATCCTGAAGTTGAAGTTGTTGCAAAGACTAAAGGTAAACAGATAGCAACCGAAGAAGTGATAACTCCTGCTTCCAGGCAAGGTACTTTCGAAAAGGAAGTCGAAGAGTTTATGAGAATAATAAAGAAGAGGGACTATAAAGTAGTTGAACAGCTGAATCAGACTCCGTCCAAAATATCATTCCTGTCATTGTTAATGTGTTCTCCAGCTCATAGGTAAGCTTTATTGAAAGTCTTACAGATGGCATATGTACCACAGGAGATAACTGTTAATCAGTTGGAGGCTGTGGTAGGCAGCGTGAATGTCAGCCATGGGTTGGGCTTCACAGATAGAGATCTTACTTCTGAAGGCCGCAATCACAACAAGGCCCTGCACATCACCATGGAGTGTAAGGGTGCTATCTTGTCACATGTCTTGGTTGATACAGCCTCTTCTCTCAATGTGCTCCCTAAGAAGGCCCTGATGAAGTTGAATGTTGATGGCATTGTGTTGAGACCCAGTGATTTAATCGCGAAAGCCTTTGATGGGTCCCGGAGGTCTGTGTTCGGGGAGGTTGAGCTACCTGTAAAGATTGGGTCTCAAGTGTTTAAAAGCACGTTCTATGTCATGGATATTCAACCTGCTTACAGTTGCTTTCTAGGACGTCCCTGGATCCATGCTGCAGGCGCAGTGGCATCCACGTTGCATCAGAAGCTGAAGTATGTGGTAGATGGTCAGGTGATCACTGTATGTGGAGAAGAAGATATCTTTGTGAGTCATCTGTCAACTTCCAAGTACGTGGAAATGGACGGAGAATTCATGAAACGTTGTGTCAAGCTTTTGAAGCGGTCGATGTTAGTATTTTGGCTCCGGCAGATCGGAACAACGAGAAGGAAGGGACCTCTATCTACTCCTACAAGCAAGCCAAAGAAGTGGTCCAATCTGGAAGTGCCCAGGGCTGGGGCAAGTTTCTAGAGATGGAAAAGAAGGATGACCAGTTCGGTCTTGGTTATCAGCCTGGTGGGTCCAACTGGCCTCAGGGTGGTAAGGCTATAACTTTCACAAGCTTCAGGATGCTAGATCGCAACAACATTTGTTCAACAAGTGAAGATGGGGACAGTGACTGCGACTGGGATAGCTGGATTCACCCATGTGCACCTGGGGAGGAGCTCCGGAACTGGTCTTCCGAGGATTTTGTTCAAGTTACTTGGAAATCAAAGTAATTTACTTGTTTCCTTTTTTATCTTGCTGCATGTCAATCCTGCACTCTTCCCAAGGTGCACGGATCCATTTGTAGGGCCATCCATGCTTTTAATGCATTCACATTTTTTCCATGAAATAAAGGACATTTTTCAAGCAAATTTTGTTCTCTTTCTTTCGTTTTAAATTTTTCACAAAAAAAATAAAATGGCAATGTTTTTCTTTTCTTGTGTTTGTGTGTTTGCGTCTCTTTTGAAAAAGGACAGATTCTAAAATAAGCACATCATCTGTGCAGTGTTGATCATCCGGATTCTAGTGATAACGTTCCTTTTATGACCACGCATGACTTCGACAATCCTATCTACCAAGCTGATGAAGGGGTTGAGGAAGACTGTGAACACCCCGAAGAATTGGTCAGGTTGTTGAAACAAGAGGAAAGGGTCATTCAGCCTCATCAGGAAGAATTAGAGATCATCAACATCGGGACTGAAGATGTAAAGAGAGAGATAAAGATTGGGGTCTGCCTGCAGGCCAAAGTAAAGAAGGAGTTTATTGGTATGCTACGTGAATATGTGGATATCTTCGCCTGGTCGTATCAAGCGGTGTTACCTCACATTGATGTGCTGGTAGATAACACCGCTCAGTTCTCGGTATTTTCTTTCATGGATGGCTTCTCTGGGTATAATCAGATCAAAATGGCACCAGAAGACATGGAAAAAACAACATTCATTACCCCGTGGGGTACATTCTGCTATAAGGTGATGCCCTTTGGGTTGAAGAACGCCAGGGCAACGTATCAGCGGGCTATGGTCACATTGTTCCATGACATGATACACAAGGAAATTGAATGCTATGTGGACGACATGATTGCCAAGTCCCGAAACGAAGAAGAGCATCTGGTCAATCTCAAAAAGCTGTTTGATAGATTGATAAAGTACAAGTTGAGGTTGAATCCAAACAAGTGTTCTTTCGGAGTGCGTTCCGGAAAATTGCTGGGTTTTATTGTTAGTCAGAAAGGAATTGAGGTGGATCCTGCAAAAGTAAAAGCAATACAAGATATGCCTGCACCGAAAACAGAAAAAGAAGTGTGCGGGTTTTTAGGGAGATTGAACTACATTTCACGGTTCATATCTCATCTAACTGCCACGTGTGAGCCAATATTCAAATTGCTGAGAAAAGAACAAACGGCCAGGTGGAATGAGGACTGTCAAAGAGTCTTTGAAAAGATAAAAGAATATTTGCAGACACCTCTGATTCTAATGCCTCCAGTTCCAGGGAGGCCACTTATCATGTACTTGACTGTGCTAGAAGGGTCAATGGGGTGTGTTCTAGGCCAACATGACGAGTCTGGTCGAAAAGAGTATGCTATTTACTACCTTAGCAAAAAGTTTACCGACTGTGAATCTCGTTACTCACTGCTCGAGAAAACTTGTTGCGCTTTGGTATGGGCTGCTCGCCGACTGAGACAGTATATGTTGACCCATACCACACTGCTAATCTCAAAAATGGATCTTGTCAAGTATATTTTCGAGAAACCAGCATTAACCGGAAGGGTTGCAAGGTGGAAAATGATCTTAACAGAGTATGATATACAATATACTTCTCAGAAAGCCATCAAAGGAAGTGTATTGTCAGATTATCTTGCACAGCAGCCACTAGATGATGACTATCAGCCAATGAAATTTGATTTCCCTGATGAGGACATCATGTACCTCAAAGCAAACGATTGCGAGGAACCACTTCCAGAGGAGGGGCCAGACCCTGAATCCAAATGGAAGTTGATGTTTGAAAGGGCAGTCAATTCAACGGACATGGAGTTGGTGCTGTTCTTATCACTCCTGAAGGTGTTCACTTTCCCTTCGCTGCCAGAATTACTTTTGGTTGCACCAACAATGAAGCGGAATACGAGGCGTGCATAATGGGAATAGAGGAGGCTATTAATCTTCAGATTAAAACCCTCGATATATTCGGAGATCCAGCTCTCGTTATCAATCGGATTACCGGCAAGTGGTACACACATGAAGAACACTTAGTCCCTTATAGGGATTATGCCAGAAGATTGTTGACGTTTTTCACGACAGTTAAGCTTCGGTATATACCACGAGATGAGAATCAATTTTCTGATGCATTGGCTACTCTTTCTTCGTCCATCAAAGTCTTGTGTTGGAACTATGTACCCAGAATTGACATTTCTAGGCTTGACGCACCAGCTTATGCTTTCTCTGTAGACGCAGTGTCTGACGAGAAACCTTGGTACTTTGATATTAAGCTTTTCCTGAAAAAACAAGAATACCCAGCTGGGGCATCATCCAACGACAAGAAGACCTTAAGACGACTTGCTACTAGCTTCTTCTTGAATACATATGGGATTTTGTATAAGAGGAATTTTGACATGGTCTTGCTCAGATGCGTGGATAAACACGAAGCAAGCCTGTTAATGCAAGAAGTCCACGAGGGATCTTTCGGTACTCATGCAGGAGGACATGCAATGGCTATGAATTTTTTGAGATTGGGGTACTATTGGATAACAATGGATGCAGACTGTTGTTTGTACGTCCGTAAGTGCCACAAGTGCCAGATTTATGCAGACAAGGTTCATGTTCCTCCCAACCCGCTCAACGTCATGTCATCTCCTTGGACCTTTTCTATGTGGAGGCAGTCTTGCCTGTTGAGGTGAAAATTCCTTCATTGCGTGTGATGATGGACGTGAAGCTTGATGAGGATGAGTGGGTACATGCTCGATACAATCAGTTATGTCTAATTGAGGAAAAGAGATTAGCGGCTATCTGTCATGGTCAGCTTTATCAGAGGAGAATGAAGTGAGCATTCGACCAACGAGTACATACTCAGGAGTATCAAGTAGGCGAGCTTGTACTCAAGAGCATCGTTCCTCCAGGTTCAGATCACATGGGCAAGTGGACCCTAAACTACGAAGGTCCGTTCATAGTGAAGAAAGTTTTCTCGGGAGGAGCACTGATGCTCACCACTATGGACGGAGAATATTTCCAATCCCCTGTTAACTCCGACGCAGTTAAAAAATACTTCACATAAAAAGACCCGCTGGACACAAAAGCAGAATTAAAGTCCAGGCAAGAAAAGGGCATCCCGGCGAGCTAGAAATAGAATAAAAAGCTCGGGAAAATGTTAGGGAAAACAAATAAAAAAATGTGTACACCCGCTGAGTTGAAAAGCCACATCGGACAGCTCAGGAAAGAAAGGGTATCCCGGTGGATTGAAAACCCGAAAGGGCGATCCACGCAAAACAAGGGAATGAGCGAACAACTGCGATCCGGGTAATCTGAACCAAATCATCATTTCGTACAGCCAGACAATATCAGAAGGATAGTAATCAGTCCCCTCATCTTTTCAGAAAGCAAAGGCAAGAATGGAACGTTTTGAAGACATGCTAGTCATAGCAAGAAGGAAACTCATTGGGATGCCGTGCCCATTGCTATTAGGATAGTTTATTTTCTCAATTTTATGGTAGCTACCTCTTTCCAGGTGGTTTCTTCTTAATGTAAAAACTTTGCCTATTCAGAGGCCCCTCAATAAATGTGTATTCAGTCAAAAAGCTGTGTTGTGTTTGTTTGTTTGCAAAAATGTCCTGAATTTTTGGAAAAAAATAACATTACATTTGAAACATGTTGAGTTTTCTATAAAAAAAATGACATTGCAGGGAAACATTTAAAACCATTTTTGAGTGCCGGGTGACGATGGATGAACAAATCATACCATGCAGGTCCCTGGGGCACATGTGTGTTTTCTGCTATTGCAGGTTTCGCAGGATGTTATCACACTTTCCCAAGCAGAATTTTCCCCAGCTGAGTTAGGGAAGGTGGAATCCCCAAGCAGATTATCTTTCCACAGGTGGAGTATGCCCAACAGGCAGCTGGATGCCCAGTTCCCCCACAGAGTTTATAACTGTCAGAACTCTTTTCCTAGCAAAGGTTATTTGACCAAGCATCTCCCCAGCCGTGTTGGAAGATCGTCATTTCCCCGTAGAGATCATGTTTGGGTTTCACAACCATCATTGAAATATCCCCAGTGAGGTAGCCAATTTATTTTTGGCCAATGTGACAAAGTAATGCAGACTTTTGTTCACATTTCATTCCTCAACCAAGTATTTCCAGGATATCTTGGTCATTTCCTCGGCAGATCGCTTGATCTTGTCCGAGTTGTAAATCACTTGATGTTACTCCTCGTTGTTTGATCCGTGCTCACATTCTTGGTTATGGATCGCTCGATACCATTTCCTCAGCAGATCGTTTGATCTTGTCCGAGTTGTAAATCGCTTGATGTTACTCCTCGTTGTTTGAGTCGTGCTCACATTCTTGGTTATGGATCGCTTGATACCATTTCCTCAGCAGATCACTTGATCTTTTCCGAGTTGTAAATCACTTGATATTACTCCTTGTTGTTTGAGTCGTGCTCACATTCTTGGTTATGGATCGCTCGATACCATTTCCTTATCAAATCGCTTGATCTTGTCCGATGCTCGTCTGTGTTGAAGAGGTTTGAAGTCCTGGCGGTGGGATTAAACGTCAAAATGGTTACCGGTCCTGGCGTAACAGGTTAGCCAAAGGAGGTTCGTCTGTCTCAGACACCACTTATCTACGAATGATTTGTGAGGAGGGTTCGTCAAATCCTAATGTTGCACCTGGCGTAACAGGTTATCTGAAGAAGGCTCGTTTGTCTTAGACCATATATATACGGATAATATATGAAGAGGGTTCGTCTATCCTGATTATGCATGTCTATCCCACAGACATAAGTGCATCACCGGTCCTGGCGTAACAGGTTTATCCGAAGAAGGTTCGTCTGTCTCAAGTCATATATTTTTATAAAAATGTATGAAGGGGGCTCGTATGTCTAGTTCCTGGCGTAACATGTTTGTATGAAAAGGGCTCGTGTGTCCAGTTCCTGGCGTAACAGGTATGCGTGATGAGGGTTCGTATGTTCAGCACCTGGCGTAATAGGTTGGTTCGAAGAAGACTCGTCTGTCTTAGTTTTCCTTATTTGGTGTAACAATTCAACTTGGAAGGAGCTCGTCTGCTTTCTTCCCACTTCAGTCACCAAAGCGTCATTTGGTTGGGTTTATTTCCCACCGCTTGCATTCTCCAGCAGAGTGCAAATTTCAGGTTTTCTTATTATTCAACCACAGTTCATCTCGAACGGTCGATAGCCCGTGCTACCGTCCTTTTCAGATTAACAGTTGCTTGAATATGGGCAGCTGTAACACCCCAAATTTTCCCTTTTCTGTTTTAGCATCATCATAATCATCATAAGCATATCATATCCTTAGCACTTTGCATAGAAAAATGAAGCATAACACTCACATATTCTAGCATAAGGCATATGATCAACCGTCCGGGACGTTTGAAGCACTACAAGTCAAAATCAAGAGCATGGTGACCTGGCAAGAATCTCACAGGATCATGTTGTACAAGCTTTGTATCATGTTCAAAGCCCTAAAAGGGAAGAGGATCAAAATCAGCTTGAAACGGTTGGCGTCGGGTTATTCTTGAGGTTTCCCACCAAAAGGGGGAAATTCAAATTTTCCTTGCGTTAACCGGTTAACGCGAAATTTGAATTTCCAGCAGCAAGTTCAGCATGTGTGTTTTGTCTCCATTTTCCAATTTTCTGTTTTTTATTCATTTGAATTAATTTGAATTATGGAGAAGGATCTAGAGCATTTATCCAAGCCTCATTCCAATGCTAAATCCTAATCACTTTCTAAGCCAATGCATGGCCATATTTTTGGATCCCAAACCAAAATTTTGGGCCCCAAACCTAAATCATATTTATTCCATTTCCCTCCAAACCAAGGGACCTCTCCCTCTTTTTTCACTTTCATTTTCTGAATTTTCTCTCCTCTCACTCATAATTCTCTCACTTTTCTCTTCCAATTTTCCAAATCACTCAAAGTTCCTCTTTGAAAATCACACAACCTTGCTTTGAGGTGTGTAGATCTTGGAACTAGACCTCCATCCATAGCTTCCTTGCATCTTTTTGAAACAGTTGAGGTACGTAGGCAGCGAGGTAGGGCCCGTTCAAGCACTCTTTTATTTTCCCTACATTTTCCCCCTTTCTTTTCTTTTCATTTCTGGTTCAGTTCATTTTCTTTGCAGCAACTTTCATTCCTTCACCCTTTGAAACAGTTTCTTTGCAAGCGTGGATCTTGTCGGGTACGGCGGACGATCTGGGTGCTAATACCTTCCCAGGTCGTAACCGACTTCCAAACTCAGTCTCTTTGGTTCGCAGGACCCGTGTCCTTCCTTTTCTTTTCTTCTGGTTTGTGCAGCATTACCATTCCCATTCCTTCGGGATAAAAATGCCTGGCTGGCGACTCTACCTGTTTCCGCGCCACTTTCGCGTTTGTACCAGGATGGAAATCCGGGGAGCGACAATGGTGTCCTCATCAGGGAATTCAAACATCATCGGCTGATAATCATTAATAGGATGCTGCACAAGATAGTCTGACAAGACACTACCCTTTATGGCCTTTTGGGAAGTGTATTGGATGTCGTATTTGTAACACCCTTCAACCCCACAAACAATTATTGAATAATATTTCATATTATTAGAGTAAAAATCAACAAGAAAGGTGCCACACATATTCCAAACATCATTATACTCATTATCATGTCCCGTAACACGGGTTACACATTCATCATTATCATAAATTGACAATCATGTAGCAGAATCATACTTTTTAACTTAAATCAATAAAACTTCTTCATAGGGAAATGTATCAAATTCATAAGATCATCAATAACATAAAAATATTCCAACATAAACCAAAATAAAAATGCAAGGTTCGCAAACGATCCCAACCCGATGTTACATATCTCAGAGCAGGACACCACTAAAACACTACTAAAGCGATAAAAGAAACATCCTCCAGCACCGTGATTCTAATCTTAGTTATCTGCAAGTTACCCACATAAGAGGCAACATTTCCAAGCAAGCAGGGTGAGAAATGACAATTTATTATAATAATATAAGGATGTGGAAAATAAACAGAATAAGCAACAACAATGTCATGTCTTCATCAACAAAACTTCACAACATAAACATATTTACGTTCATTCTTATGCAATGTCAACTATAATGAAATGCAAGGAATGCATGTGGTATTGATTTCTCTATGGATGGACACTGTCCATTAACCCTTCACAAGGGAGCATAGCATAATCAACATATCACTTCAATTCGCTCAATGGGTTTGAAGCTACTAATAGGTTGAAGCCCAAACATAAATTCTATGAAATGAGATGATGCTAATTCTCCTCAATTCATCCAAAATCAACATATGCATCATTCATTTCATATTCTACAAGTAATCATCATAAAATCATGTTTTATCATCTATACATCAACAGACAACTCGACAACAAAAATTAGCACGAGAAAGCATCAAGAAACATCAAAAACAACAAATACAGTCACCTAACACGGTATCCCATGTCCTGTGATACGATCCGTGTCAGAGGGTTTGCGTTCAAACTCAAAACAGACAAAAGGCAGCAGATATAGTGGTCTGACACAACCGCCTGTTTCCTATGACACAATTCGTGTCAAGAGTAATGCATCAAAAAATTTGTTTTCCCTAACCCAGTAGGCTGACACGGGTTCCCGTGTTGTGTGACACGGCCCATATTGTGTGACAGGCCCGTGTTAGGATGTGACAAAACCCGATTTTCCCAAAAAGTGTTTTTCTGCTGGGTTTTGACTTGAAACACCCCAAAATCCAGTTTTCCAATAAGAAAATGCCTCAATTAGATCACACAATACACATACATAAACATATATCATTCCAATTCACTATATTTCATCAATTCTTTCACTCCTAACTCAACCTATATCACCAAACATTACAATTTCTCAAAATCCACAAAGACATATTTATTTCATAAACTAAATCCTATTAAACTATAATAAAGCATGAAAATTCCCCATACCTTAGAGAAATTCAAAGCTTTTCCTTCTTTCTCCAAGACTTCCTAGCAACTCTTCAAGTCTTAAGGCTCATCTCCTACTCTTCCTTTGAACTCTTCACAAAACACGATAGAAATGAGAAACTGATCGTATTCCCTTCTTAGACAAAATATCACATTCCAAGGATTTCCAAAATTATCCTTACTCTTTTTCCTTTATGACCACCTCTCCCTTTTCTTAATATTTTTAATAATAATAATAATAATAATACACTAATTATTTATTCTATTATACCTTCTTGCTCCAAAATTCTCCAAAAATCACTAAACTTCTTAATTCCTTCTAAATTAATTAATTAAATACCATCTACTAGTGTGCAACCCTTCTGGTAAGTGTTGGCTTCTCGAAGATGTATTTATCAGGATCCAGTTTGGATATTAGTAGAGTTGTGTGAGTAAGCATATATTGTCTCAATCAATTGGTAACCCATGCAAGTGCATAACACGTCTTCTCAAGCATTGAGTATCTGGATTCACAATCGGTAAAATTCTTACTCATGTAGAAAACTACATGCTCTTTCCTACCTGTCCTATTGTGTTGACTGAGAACACAACCCATGGAACCCTCAATCACAATAAGATACATGATCAATGGTCTTCCTGGAATCGGAGTCATAAGGATCAGAGACTTCTGCAAGTATTCTTTTATTCTTTCGAAATCCACTTGGAAATCTTCATTCCACATGATAGCTTGATCGTTTCTCAACAACTTGAATATCGGTCACAAGTGGCTGTTAGGTGAGACATGAACCGGAAAATGTAGTTCAATCTTCATAAGAAACCACAAACCTCTTTTTATGTTCTAGGTGATGGTGAAACTTCCCAGTGCGGCTACCTGCTGTGACTAACTATACAACCACTATTGCGACTTCCATGTGAGGCTACCTGTCGTGACTAACTACACAACCACAATTGCGACTTCCAGCACCAGAACACATAGTTCTGAGCAGCACTGGAACATTAGTCCTTGAGCAGTCACATAAACAACTATTTATAAGAAAGCATCAAAACTGCTACCTTCTGAGCCTCCTAAAGGGAAGGGGGTAACGTTTACAATTTGTTTGCTTCTCACGTAAGCATGTGTAAACACAATTTAGTAAATCATAAGATCCTAATACACACTAATATAATACATTGTATTGTAGCATCAATGTGTGATCTTCTTTTTCTTCAAGTTGCTTCTTCATAGACAACACCCAGAGCACTTGAATTGTTGATGTCTTCTTCATAAGCTTATGAAAGCTTAGTTGATCTTTGATGAGAACATAAAAGGACTTCTTCATCTTGATTCACATAAGAACATTCACAGACATTAGCCATTGTTCTATTCAATCCAATGATCACTTCAGGACACAACATTTGTGTTGTGGGTTTGTAATTGGAGCTTCCGTGATTATCTTCTTGTTTCATATGCGACTTAGCAAGTCTTCTGCAGCATATGAAATTAAGCACTTATGAATCAGTGACTTTTGCAACAACAGATTGTTGTCAAATCATTATCAGATCTTGGCTGCATGATCAATTCTGCATATCAAGGTTTGTACCATTGTTAACTTGTAATCATCAACCTCATGTGATTGTATGAAAATGTTTACAACATGGTTCAATGACCATTTTGACAACTTTGTTATATGTGTATCAACCTTTTTGGTTATGGAATTTAGCAACAACACACAAGCACATGGTCATATCTTTGACTCGGTTGTTTTCCAACAACAACTTCATATAAGCATGTGATTCTTTCCTTTTATATCCAATCAAAATAGAGTCCTTGGAGAGAAACTGGCTACTGAGGAATGTCGTTACACAAGGATGAAAATAGTACTGCCACGTTTGTCCCTTTTCCACAATTTAAGGTTAGGGAAGAGGTAGTGGGATAAAGTATTTTCATATTGTGTACTATCCTTGAAACCCTTGGTCTTCAAAATTTCAAGTTTTCAAAGTCTTTAAAACCTTGTTCACTCAGAACCTTGTCTTCAGAGTCTTCATCACTTGGTCTTCAAAACCTTAATCTTCAGAACCCTTTCAGAGTCTTTTTGCACTTGGTCTTTAGAACCTTTAGTCGTCACAACTTCAAGTCATCAGAGTCTTCAATACTTAGTTCTTCAAAAGATTATAACTTTAAAAGCTTCACTAGCTTCAGAATCAGAACCACTCTCAAAAAAGAATCCACAAGAGCATGGCAACAACAACATGAGGCATCCTTGGATCTTTCTAATTATGATCAGATACAAAAGCATAATTTCTTCTTCAACATCCTTGCGACTTGTGTAACATATAGTAACTCGCATATAATCTTTAGTGTACATTCTGAGTATGTTTGTTTGATCTGATTGCTTCATAACATGATTTGCACAGTAACAAACATTAGAATACAAAATTGTTCTTTTACAAATACTTCATTGTATTCATCAAAACATATAGAAGAAATGCAGAGACAACTATTGTTCTTACATTAGGCTCAGGAATTTCTTATATTGCTTTTACTTTTGCCGGATCAACCTCGATCCCTCTTTCACTAACAATAAACCCTAACAGCTTACCGGATCGTACTCAGAAAGTACACTTGTTTGGATTTAGCATCAACTTGAACGTTCTCAGCCTTTCAAATAACTTTTCCATATTCACCAAATCATATAATGAAAGAGAGTTACCATGGCAATATGATACATTGCCCCAGCATTTTTAAGACTAAAAGGAATCACCTTGTAGAAGAAGGTACCCCACAGGTTAATGAATGTCGTCTTCTCCATATCCTCTGGCGATAATTTGATCTGATTGTAACCATAAATGTCATCCATGAAGGAGAATACCAAGAATTGAGCCATGTTATTGCCCAGTACATCAATGTGAGGTAATTGGAAGTCGTCTATTGGACTTGCTCTGTTTAAATCTTGATATTCAACACACATTCAGACCTTGCCATCTTTCTTTGGTGCCATAATGATATTTACAACCCATGGGGATAACTAGTAACAATTAAGAAACTAACGTTGAACTAGTATTGAACCTCTTCCTTAATCTTCACTGACGTGTCAGGAAGAGTTCTACAAAGCTTCTGCTTAATTGGTGGACAATCTTCTCTGAGTGGTAGTCTGTGCACTACAATGTCAGTATCGAGTCCTAGCATATCTTAATAAGACACGACGAAGATGTCAACATACTGACAAAGCATATCAATCAGCTATATAAATGGGATTGTCGAAGTCATATTGAGCCATAGTAAGGTCGTTATCGATGGAACCCAGTGGGGTGCATCTGCATGAATGATGGTTTTCTTTAGAATAGGCATAAAAGAATGAAAACATGCATTTCCATTTATTATTAAGAATTAAAAATGAAAGACATGGAACACAATGTTTGAATGAAAAAATAGGTTCTTTTATTAATGATTAAAATTGAAAATGAAACATGTGTGGCCCTTACAATGAACCTCTACGCTTCGGGAAAAGCCTGGGGTTGTCATACAACAATAAAAAACAAAAGAGATTTACTCTTCATGCAGAGTAACAAAGATGATCTTCTCGGTCGACCAGTTGTTGAGCTCCACACCAGGGACACACGGTCGTATCCAATTGTCTAGGTCACATTCACTATCAGCATCTTCATCATTGATTGCAAAAATCTAACTATAATCCATAATTCTCTCACTTGAGAAGGTGTGGGCCCCTGTCGGCCTTTGGCTTTTGGTATTGCTGCATGAGTGGGCTGGTACCTAATCCCAAACATATCTTCCTTAATCGACACCTCGACCATTTTTCCCCAACTTTGCGTATTACCATATCAAATCACATCCAAGGTCTGCTTATAAGAGGAAATAGTAACCCCTTTCTTCTTCTTTTTCAGGTGGCAAATCCTCTTCAATATTCATCGCATCAAAGGCTTGACATAATGTCTTGTGGATCTCACCATCCATTTCGACGTATTTAAATGATTACAGATGAATAATGAAGATTTCCTCCTCCTCGAACACAGTGAAAATATGTCCATCCATAATAAACTTGACTTTTGGATGAACTGTTGACGATACTTCCCCAGCTACGTGTATCCACAGACGACCTAGTAAGCAGTTATAAGCTGGCTAGATATCCATGACGTAGAATTTCGTATCGAATACCTGTGGACCCACTTTGATGGGAAACTCCACCTCTCCAAATACAGACCTTTTCAACTCGTCAAATGCTCATACAACGAGATCACTAGGTCGGAGAATCACACCTTCATAATCCAACTTGATCAGTGCTTTTTTGGGAAGTACATTGAGAGAGGTGTAAGAACAAGAGTTGTCTCTGCATTTCATCTCTATATTTTGATGATAACAATGGAGTATTTGTGAAAGAAATATTTTATGTTCTAATGTTTGTTACTGAGCAGATCATGATTATTGAAGATATCAGACCAAACAAACATTATAAGAATGTTCGCTAAAGATCATATGCGAGTTACTATGCGTAACACAACTCACAAGATTGCTAAAGAAGCAAGTATGCTTCTGTATCTGATCACAATCCGAAAGATCCAAGAATTCCTGATGTTGTTGTTGCAATGCTCTTATGGATTATTGTCGCTCCCGATAAAATGGGACTAGGCCCAGATAAAGGTACAGACGCGAACGGTCGGCGAGAGGGACAATGAGAACACACAGTCGTGAACTCACTGGAGATGAGTAGAGTCGCCAGCTAGGCATTTTTATCCCGGAGGAAAGGTAATGCTGCATAAACCTAGAAAGATATGGATAAGACGGTCGCGAACCAGAGAGACTGAGAAAGGGGGGTTGGTTACAACCTGGGAAGGTATTAGCACCCAGATTGTCCGTCGTACTCGACGGGATCCACGCTTGAAAGATTTGTGTTTTAAAGGGGTAGTGTCAGTGCAATCTGTGTATAAAATAGCTGGAAAGGAATGTACAGGTGTCAGTGTATAGTGCATAAGTGATATGAAGTATGAAAGTGTCAGTGTAAAAGAATGAATAAGATGCTCAAGATCATGAGGCCAAAGAATGAAACTGAAACTACCTCTCCACTAACCTTAATTTGTGGAAAAGGACAATACGTGGAAATACTATTTTCATCCTTGTGTAACGACATTCCTGAGTAGCCAATTGCTATGTAACGGCTCAATTTTTCTTGGCTATATAAGTAAAAGATCATATACTTATGTGATGGTGTTGTTGTTGAACCACATATTTGATCCACAACAAAACACGTAGACGTGAAGATGTTGGAAATGACAAGGTTGTTGTGTTGATATTTAATGATATAACCAGAAAGGCTAACGCACACACACAACTAAGTTATCAAGATAGTTCTTGAACCATGTTGTTGATGTTTCATACAATCATATAAGGTCGATGATTAACAAGATAACAATGTAACAAACCATGAAGAGATAGAATGAATATGTAGCTCACAAGCTAATAACTCTTTGACAATAATCTGCTGATGCAGAAATCTCTAATTCACAATGTGCTTAATTCATATGTTGTAGAAGACTTGAAAAGTCACATAAGATGATCACGGAAGCTCCAATTTCAAATCCACAACATGAATGTTGTGAATCAAAGTGATCATTACATTGAATAAGATCAAGGGTTGTTATCTGAAATGTTCTTAAATTTAATCAAGATGAAGAAGTCCTTCTCTATGCTCATCAAATGTAACACCCATATATAACAACATACATTAAAGCATATATATTATACATGAATCCAAGTTTTCATATTGAAATACAAATAAGTTCTTAGTCAACATAATACATATATTAAATGCACGAATACAAAGTCTAAACTAAGGCATAATGTATACAAGATGTTCAAAATAAAAACCTAAGAACTAGATCAACAATGATCTCAAAATACACTCCATCAGCGGAAGCCATGCCATGCTCAAAATATCAACTAGTAAGGATAAGCCATATGACCTTATTGTTAGCCTTCTTAGAACCTAAATTACCTGAAACAATAATCAACAACATGGGGTGATATAACAAATATCAGTGCGTCCTTATCTTATGGATTCCCTCGGCTTTACAAGGTTCTACAAAAATTCATACTCAAGTCAGAAAAAGACTTAGACGTTGAGCTCTCAACTCTCACACTCATATGGAAACATATTTTGAGTTTACTAACTCGAAAGTATTACTAATCTGGAAACAAACGAAGGCATCCCATATTCCTGTCCTCTCCTACGTCTAAGAGCTGACATGAGTCATGGATCCTTGTGACTTACTTGGCATACGAAATGCACGGATTGAAGGGCTATTAACCTTACAATTGTCACTTCACGTGGGCCATAAACCACCACAAGTATCTACCCGTAGGCACCATTCGTACTATATGCGGGAATCAAACCTGCCAATTACTGTATGTGTACATTCCAGAGGAGCTCCTGGCTTATGAAATGACATTCTCATGGAAATTTGTTCTGATTACGCGATTTCACTCAAATGGGAATGTATACAACATTCCTAAGGTCACAATGCCTTTTCCACAATAAAATACTCCCTACTGGTTAACACATGTTCCATATACGTTTACTCACCACTAGACCCTTACTCGACTAAGGTACTCACAATATATCGAACTTCCAAGCATCACCATCTAGATTTTTAACAACTCTCTAGTCATACTACTAGGTCTCTCAAGTGTAATTCATAAAGGTTTCCTCATTCACCCTAGCTTCTACATTATTATTAATTAAGTTCCATAAACCATATAATCGAAAAAACCGATTAAATATCATAATTAATTAAGTTCCTCAATAAAAATAATAATTTCCCATTCCAAAAGGTAGGTTATTATTTTAGCTTCGCATCGATATAAAGTACGCCCAAATCGGGTACTATGGTAAGAAGTTATGAATATTTAAACAAAATAAATTTTCCAAAAACTCCCAGTGTTAAACGGTTAACCATTAGGTGGTAACTGATTAACCAACAAACAATAACATTTTTATAGTTCTAGCCACGTTTTGGTAACCTGTTTACCAATACATGTTGATAAGGCGATTTTACACTGCATATTTATCTTGGTTTACGTTTAATTATCGTGTAGTTTTTCATTATTTACTTGTTATTTTGCAAAGTGTTCAAGTAATATTCAGGTATTTTGTTTCACAAATATCAGAAATACAAGGATTCTGCAGATCAGGATGTGTGATGCCCGTCCCACATCTGTGGTGATCATCACACATCAAGTATGTGTGATGACCGTAACTTTATATGGTAACTGTCATGCTTGTTTCATAAAGAATTAAATATGTGGCTACGGTCCAACCCAATAGTGCATTTCTTCCATCTTTCTCTCGCTCCACTCAGTCTCCAACTCAGTAGCAGTTATTCCATGGATTTCTCAGCCCAAGCAAACTATCTCATATATTTTACCTCTCACTAAATGTACGCAAGGTTTATAAATAGGATACAATGGGAACTGAAGAAGGGAGATTCCAGTACGACCTTTTGCTGCAGATTCTTTGTTCAGAGCTTTTCAATTTATTTCTTGCATTTGTTTCCCTTTTCCACATCGGGGGGATATCGCACCGTATTTAGCTTTTAAGCCTGCCTTCATTTTCATTGTTCAATCACGCAAAAGCCTACCAACTTGTGGAGGATTTTCTAACATCAGGAATTAATTGTTTCCAGGTTTCTTATCAATTTAATAGAATCGTTTTATTTTTAATCGCCATGCTTCATTTAATGCTTTACCATTTCTGTTTATTTATGCCTGGTTTAATTAATATGTCCATCTAAACAAACTATATCAGTATGTAGTTGAGTTAACCAGAAAGGATTAAAAAAATATAGGCTAAATTATAAACAACTTATTTTTTTGGTTTCAATTTCTTAATTAAATGGACTTTTATTACAAGAGTAGAAAGGTAACGAAGGTTACGAATAATACCACGAGAGTGTGGAATTTTAACTAGATATTTGAAATTGGACATTGATTTTAAACACAACTAAAGCGCTTTAAAGTTAATTAGGACTTGTTAGTTTTCAAAAAGTATTTTTAAACTAAAATGGGTTAGTGAGAGCAAACATTATGATTTAGGAGTATAGTCAGAGGCAATACCACGAAAGTGTGAGGTGAAGGCTTTTAAATTAATATTTTCTACAGAAGAACATTTTGACTTATTTTATACACCAACAATTTGTTGAATCCCAGATGGTAATCTAGTTACGTACTGATATTCCATTAATTCTATTTAAATCTAAATTTCGATTCACTTTTAGTTTCTCGTTCACATCTTAACCTGTAATCATCGCCTTAGCAAAACATAGTAACAATACAATAACATTAGTTTGATTATTAGTCCTGTGGGTTCAATATCATTTAAAACTAAGCGATTAGACTGTGCAATTTTAGTTAGTATACTCAATAGACTCATAAAGTTGCGATCAAGTTTTTGGCACTATTGTCGGGGACTGATTTAGTCAATAGTGCAATTCCTTTGTTGCACCGTATAGACTAAGGCAAAAACCAATTTGTCGATTGTATGCCAAGTACTCGCTCACAAGGAAAAGACCTAGAGCCATCAATTGACGAAGTAGAGCGTTTCTTAAAATTAAGACGCTGAATGCACGAATTTCGTAGCAGGTACAATCTTCCTGATCCTAATATTCCTATTCCCGAACTAGTTGAAAAACCAGACATGGCCGAAGGACCACTAAACTGTCATCTTATGTTCTACGCTACCCTGTCTCAACAAGAACCACATAATAGCATTGTTGCCCCAGCTATCAACCGAAACGATTTCAATTTAAAACCCTCATTATTATCAATCATACAAAAACATCAATTTTTCGGAAATCCGACAGACAATCCCAATGAGTACTTGACCAAGTTTGTGCAGTATGGAAACCCAGTGAAAGAGAATGGTGTAACTCAAAATGCGATTAGACTACGTATTTTCCCTTTTTATCTAAGAGGCAGAGCTTAGGCTTGGTTACAATCCTTTCCATCCAACTCTGTTACTACATGGGAAGAATTGAAGAATGTCTTCTTAGCACGATATTTCTCACCGAGCAAAGCAGTTATGCTAAGAGCCCAAATCGATGGATTTTGACAAAAAGATGCAGAATCTCTCTGTGATGCATGGGAGAGATACAAGGATATGATGATAATTTGTCCATACCATGGTCTTAAATACTGGATGATCATCCACGCCTTTTATAATGAACTTATTTACAACACCAGGTTAACAATAGATGTTGTCGAGGACGGTGCACTCATGGACAAACCAAATGACAAAGCCTATCAACTCATCAAAAATATGGCTCAAAACCATATCCAATGGGGAGGTGAAAGAACTCCAATGGAAAAACCTAAACAAAAGGCGGAATGTACAAAATTAGTATCCTTGATCACTTCCATGCTAAGGTAGATGCCCTTACTAAAAAGTTAGATAACTTGACCATAACACCTCTAACCACCGTGGTTGTTGTAACTCCAAACTACGAGTTATGCGGGAACACTGGTCACACTACACCCGAATGTCAACTATTGACAGGAACCCCCAAAGACCAAGTGAATTATGCCCAAGGAAATCCTTACTCAAATACCTATAAACCATGCTGGAAAAATCATCCAAAAGTTTCCTACAAAAACAACAATGCCTTATATGCCCCAATCCTACCCCTATTGTACCACCAGGATATCAAAAACCTGCCATAGATGCTCCTAACATTCCTAGGAAGTCCAACCTTGAATTAAGCATGGAAAACTTCATAGCTACCCAGGTTTAACCAAACAAAGACTTCTTGAATCAAAACATACACACTAGCAAGAAAATTAAACAACTAGCTAACAAAGTAGACGATTTAGCCACCCATAACAAAATGATAGAAGCACGGATTCACAAGTGGCACAACAACAAGCACCTACTGCTGCTCCTACTGGCACATTTCCTGGACATCCACAACATAATCCAAAAGGACATGTAAATGATGTTATATTAAGAAGTGGAAAAGAAGTAGACAGACCAATTGATCCTAGGATCCAAAATCAAGCCATGTATCAAAAGCCAACTGAGGAAACCGAGAAGGAAAAGGAAAATAATGACCAAGAGGCCATTGGGAAAGAAAAATATTATGTGCCTCCACCACCATATAAGCCACCTATTCCATATCCTCAAAGATTTGCAAATTCAAAATTGCATGGCAATTTAAGAAATTTGTTGAACTTTTGAAGCAATTGAATATCACAATACCTTTTACTGAAGCTATTACTCAAATGCCTTTATATGCAAAGTTCCTTAAAGAAATATTATCTAATAAGAAAAATATTGAGGATAATAAAACAATTACACTTACTGTTGAATGTAGCACAATAATCCAGAACAACATGCCTCCTAAGCTGAAAGACCAAGGTAGTTTCTCTATACCTTTTGTCATTGGAAAGTTCGTCATAGACAAATATTTATGAGATTTAGGAGCCAATACTAGTGTTATTCACTTATCCATATGCGAAAGGCTCGATATGGGAGAACTAATACCAACAAAAATGTATGTTCAACTAGTTGACCGATCTGTCAAATACCTCGTTGGTATACTAGAGAATGTCCCTGTACGTATAGGTCAATTCTATACTCCTATTGATTTCATGATCATGGACATTAAAGAAGATGCCACAACCCCCATTATATTAGGAAGACCATTCTTAGCCACCGTTGGAGCTATTATAGACGTAAAGAAAGGTAAGCTAACATCTGAAGTCGGAGAAGAAAAGGTCGAATTCATCTTGACCCAAATCTTACAAGCACCAACTATGGATGACACTTGCTATCTGTTAGATTTCATTGACGAGTGCGTAAGAGAAATAAAGATGGAATAGACTACATATTCTAATATAATAAAAACCCAGATCCATATCTTTGAAGATGATAATTGGCGTGAACATTACCAAGATTATAGACTAAGTGAATGCCTTTCCCAAAGAAACCAACTCTAAAACTTAAAGTATTACCTAAAATTATGAGATATGAATTCCTAGACACAGAACTCGAACGACCAGTGATAGTCAATGCAGACTTAGGACAAATCGAAACTGAAATATTACTAGATGTCTTGATAAAATACCCAATTGCGTTAGGCTATAACATCGTTGACCTTAAAGGAATAAGCCTTTCTATCTATATGCATCGTATGATTCTAGAGGAAGATTGTAAAACCTTTAGAGAACATCAGAGAAGGATCAATCCAATCCTAAGTACTTTAGTCAAGGATGAAGTGAAAAGATTATTAGATGCTGGAATTATATACCCAATCTCAGACAGTCAATGAGTTAGCCCAGTACATGTCGTGCCCAAGAAAGGGGAAGTTACAGTTATTAAGAATTTAAAAGGTGAGTCTATAACATAAAGAGTGGTGACCAGAAGTAGAATGTGCATTGATTACAGAAAATTTAACAAAGCTACTTGAAAGTGTAACACCCTAATTTTTGCCCATAAGATGCATTTACATCATTTTGCATACAAACAAGATCATGCACTGGTTCCTTGGTCCTTTTTGGTTGCAGGTTTATGCCTCACATGGGATCACCATTTCTTTTATGTGTTTTTATTTGTTTATGTTTACTAACCATTAATTAAAATCCAAATATATTTTGTTAACATTTTCAGGGGAAAAACAGGTCAAAAATACAAAAAAAAATTAGTAGTTCCATAACTTAAATGTATTTTACATATAAAAATTCAAATTTTATCTGCAAACAGTTCAAATTTATTTGATCAAAGATTTTCCAAGTCTTAATTGATTTATTCAAGGAATTCTAAGGTTCATGTGTTTATTTCCAAGCCTTCTTCGACTCACAAAAGAATCGAGCTCAGAGCCAATACAATTCAGTCAACATGGCATTTTTCAAGATTTTACACTGTGCAATCAATTTCTCTTTTAGTCCAATCGATTGCACCATGTGTATTTTTCCCAGATTTTTCAATTTTTCAACAGTGCAATTGATTGCACCAATGTGCAAATCGATTGCATGAGGGAGAATTTGGCCAAACTCAGCATTTTTCAAATTTTAAAGCATTTGGCACCAATTTTATCATTTGAGAACATTCTCGACCACTTCACTTTTATTCCTCTATATCACTTTGATCATTTTCTACCATACACCTTCACTAATCACCACTCTTTTGTGAATTTCCCTCCAATTTTAATCCCAAGCCTAATTTTGATTATCCAAGCCTAATTCCATTCCACCAAATTATCATACCTAAACTCTTTAAATAGAGGCATCATTTCATTCATTTCTCAAGCTTTTGATAGCCAAAAAAACCCTTTTAAAATATCTTCTCAAACCACAAATTCACCAAAGCTCTTTTTTCTTCTTTTGAAAGGTATCAAGAACTCACATTGGATTCTTAATTAACTTTGAGCTAAACTTTCTTCCTTTTCATTTTTCTTCAGCAAATTCAGTAGATCATGCTTGCTGGTGGTTTAACTTGGAGTTTGTTCTTGGTAATTCATCTTCCTCCATTGTTACACCTTTATCTTCACCATCAAAAATGTATATCTTGGTTGATTCTTGTTGTTTGATCTTTGGATCTTGCAATTGTGTTTTTATAGGTGTTATTTGATGTTTATTTAGTGGAAAATTCATGCTCAATTGAATCCATGGTCGTAAGGTGTTTGAAGGAATGATTGAGCATGGATTTTTCCATTTGAAAGCTGATTTTTGAAATCTGTACAATGTGCAATCGAGTGCACAGTTACTGCAATCGATTTCACTGCCATGTTTTTTCAGATTTTATTTAGTTTTTTTTAGTGCAATCGATTGAATTATTTCTGCAATCAATTGCACTGAAAACAGAATGTGTTTTTGGCTTGTTTTTGGGATTTTTTTGCCTTCTTTTTCCCCCTCCTCCCCTCTCTTCTTATTTTTACTTTGGGAAACATTTTTAGAACTGATTTCTCTCTTAATTCAACGGACTTTGGGTGTAGATTAGAGTGGTTCAAGTTCATTAGTTCAAATCTATCTCTAAGTGAATTATTTAATTCACTTTAGGTACTTTGCATTAGTGATACATTTTCATACCTGAATCCACCAAAATGAGTGATTGAACTTAAAGATTAAAGAATACCATAACTATAACTCAATTTGGTATTCATCTTTATTTTTGTGTGGTGATGCGTTCGGATGGTGATTTACATATCGTTTATCTCGCATGTATTAGCACTAACATCGTTAACCTTAATTGGTTTTGGCCGGCCACATTTGTAGGGTAATTACTCCATAAATTACTCAGCAATTGCTTAACATAGACCTAAATGTGTCCCTATTTCGGAATAAAAATCCAATTGGATACTTTCACTTTCATGGACCAGACCTTGTGTTGGTCGCGTAATCCCAAAGTGGTTAGTCATTTGTGTTAGATCCACGAATTTTGAAGCTTGATGCGTAGTTGCTTTGGGTATCCCAATATTCTTTCAAGTTTCATTGAATTTGGGTCTAATCGCATCGGTTAATCACTATAGTGTAAGATACTAAGCGGAATTGGTTGTCTTTTCAGTTTTGGCATTAAATGCCTTGTTGTTATTTTGGTTATGGAGGATTAAGTTCACCATACCAATATTATGTACATGTTATTACTACTATTACTATACTAACATTTTAATTTCCTCATGCACCTTATTCTCTTTAATTTCTCTCTTGCTCCCTTATATCCTTTACTTTTATTATGATTTATCATCCCTTTTCTTTGATCATCATGGAGTTGGTACTTTAGCCTTTATTTGGCCATTTGCTAGCTTATGCTTTTAAGGATGAAACTTTTATACTAATGCTTGGAAGTCATCAAGTTGGTTAGATCTTTCCTCCTTTATCGCTTTTCTTTTCTTTTTAGGATAGCCTCTTCATCTCCTCCCCTTCTTAAATTTTCAAAACTTCCTTCTTTTTCAAAGGATTCTTGTTTTAAAAACCTTCTCCTCATAAATAAATAAAACATTGACTTTTTGTCATGTTGGTTTTATTACTTCTTTTCTTAAATAAATGTCAATGAACTTAATCATCTTGACTTAAATTCAAAAATAAATAGAATCAAACTCATTCAAATTGTTTTGTGACTTTGTGCACTTTTTTTGTTTTCTTTGTAAGTTTAGACTATGAGTCATTCATCTCTAGTTAGGTGCAAGTCTCTCATATCTCCATGGTTGTAATTAGATGTAATTGAGTCTCTTTTCATTCGTGGGGGTTTAATGCCATACTCGTCAATTTTATCCGAGTTGGCGCCCTCCCCATAATGATGTATGAGTCCATGCCATCATTATCATGATATATTTGTGAGGATATCCACTTGAAAATGACAAATTGTCTTTACTTAATAAAACTAATCAAAATCAACCAATTTTCACTATTTGTACCATGAACTACGGGGTTTTAATCTTACAGTGTACTTTGTGGGTAGGAGCCTAGTTGATTTTACCAATCCTATGAAGAGTTGCATACTTCATACTTAGTTTTCCTGTGGACAGTCTTTTACTATGTCATTTGTCAATGTTGTTTTCAGTGATTTCTTGGCAAATCTGATTATCAGAACATTTAAATTTTGGATAAGACTCTTCTCTTCTACCAAATAACTTGTTTAATCCAGAAGGAGTCATAATAACACATTTTCCACTTGTATTAACTTTTAGGTTCCCTTGATTCTTATGTTCCTTTGGAATGTTGATCATAAATTCTTAGACTAGTTGCTCATAGCAGTCCCCAAGGTTGGAGACAATTTTAATGAGACTAGTATCCTTAATCAGCTTCATAATCTCCTAATTATCTAGAATCTTTTATCCCATTTCTCTCTCCAATCTGTCACACCCCAAATTTTACCCTTTTAGCTTTGCATATCATATCTCATCATCAGCATACAAGTGCATACCGAGTATTCTGAAATTTTTTGCAGGAATGACAATAAGGTTTTTCTAGCAAATACTGGATGTCTGATCGTTTAGTTCGAAAATTAAGGTTTTGTGCTTTGAAGTTTATATTGATGGGTTTATTTCTTAAGTCGTGGATTATGGAACTTTGAGTGTGAATCATGGACGCGTTCGAAATCTCAAGTCACCTTTGGCTTTCGTCTGGTGCATTGCCTTGACAAGAAGTTCGTTGATATTTGGATTGGATGATTTTACAAGAAACCAGTTTTGTTTGGAAAAGGAAGAAAGGATAAATCCTTTGTTTTTTAGAAATAGACTTCGCTTTCTTTACTATTTGTTGAGGAAATTGAGTTTGGCCTCAAATTTCGTTTGAAGTTTTAACTTCAATATTTCCTAGCCTTATCTCAAGTTCATTCCCAAATCCATATCTGAATTTCGTATCTGAATTTCGTTCAATTCAATCCTTGTTCCGATTATTTTTATTATTATTTTTGTTTATCTTTTATTCCTATTGTATCCCAAAAAACAAAAAAAACAAAAAAACAAAGCTTCCAATTTATTCTCAATCCCAGTTTTCCCGTTTTCAATTTATCTTGCTATTTCAACTTCATGATTCTCAAGCTTCTTTTCAAGTACTAAATTCATTTTTCAATTTCAACTCCATTTATTCACTTTTAATACTCATTTCCAAATACATGTCTCTATACACTTTTTTTTTTACTGGAAACAAAATGTTTCCAATAAAGATTCAATTTCCAAATAGGTTGGCATCATAGAATATTTCTGCTACATTAACCTTAGATATCAACACAAAGAAAAGAAAAAAACAAAACCTAATACTTAAGATTTCCAACTAAGCCTTTGGAGATTTGGCAGCTTTCTTGGAAGGTGACTTGGGAGTACTGGCAGCAGCATTTTCAGTCCTCTTAGGCAAAAGCACAGGGTTGATGTTAGGAAGAACACCACCATGAGCAATGGTAACACCACCAAGCAATTTGCCAAGCTCTTCATCATTCCTAATTGCCATCAACAAATGTCTTGGACCGATTGTTTTCTTCTTGTTGTCACGTGCTGCATTTCCAGCCAACTCAAGAACCTCAGCAGCAAGATATTCTAGAACTGCAGCCAAGTAAACAGGAGCACCAGTACCAACACGCTGAATTTCCTTACCAAGTTTGCTCAGAAGTCTTCCTTGGGAGTGTGACTGTCTTCGCAGTTTTCGCATTTGTTTTCTAAAGCCGGTACAACTGATCACAAGGAACTATTGCTTTTTGTTTTCAAATCAGCAGAGGACGAAAGCATAACAAGATTATCAAAACCTGCAACACAGCAAAGAGCATGTTCATTCCGCTAATTCCAATAGAGGGAAAGCAAAACTTTTTGATATACAACCAACCGAAAGAATAGATAATGTTAAGCAATGTGCATACCAGCGGTTTTAGAGTTAGAAGTATTGGAAAGCAAATTAAAAAAAGCTGATGCCCTTGCTGCTCGCGGAAGAGGAGGCGACTCCATAAAACAATTAAGGCATCCACTCCAACATGTTAACATAAAACCAGAGATTAATTAGTGAAACAATAATGGAAGTCAAATTTGTGCACCAGTAAAAAAAAGTCAAGTTATGCAGTAAACAACCCCTTTGTTTTACTGCAGTATAAAATCGAATCTCAAAGTAACAAATGAACAAAGGCAAGGAAACCAACTGACTAATTCAATTCAATCCCAAACCAATTCATCCAATTCATTTCAAACTAAGAGCATTTAGTCAAAACCGAGGGTTTCATGAATTTAGAAAAAAAACTTTTGAGGTAAAGGATATCGCAGAAACTTTGGCAAAGAAGTATCAAAGGGGCCACCATATCAGTACAGCAAATAGACAGGATAAAAGGAGATCAGACCTGCTATAGCAGAGCCCAGGCCTGCTGCAGAAGCAGGATCACAGTCTGCTTTCCCTTTGTGTACTATCTACAACAAGCATGGATTTGGTATCCTGCAGGTCAACCCCAAAGGCATGTCTTTAGCTTAAACACAAAAATGTGAAAACTCTTGCTCCAAGGAAACCAAAACCTGCATTAGAAAGCAACTTATCATCAGATACAAACAAAAAAAACAGGTTTATGACTTGTTTAGCAAATCAGTTCAAAAAAGATCTATCAATATAAGAAGGGAGGGCCTCATCGATAAAAGGGGGGAGCCGTAACAGCAATCATCAACAACAATACCAGCAGCCACAAGAGGGGGTTTTTAGAAATAATTAGCAGCCACAAACTTAACATACAAAAACCAGCACCACGCCACTTAGTCAAAAAGAATTTCCATCAGCAAAAAAAAAACGTATTCAACTCCATACACAGAAAATCTCAGTAACAAAATCACAGAGTTTCGGACTCGCATACTAAGCCCAGGCGCGAGAAAAACTCCATAGTCAAACTCAATATCTCCAAAGACACAGCAACAACCCCACAACCCATCACCTTATCACCGCCACCGTCCGCGAACACGAGTCGCACTACCACGGCCCTGTTCTTCTTTCTTTTCCGCCTTCCACCGCCAAGCACACCTCGTATCAAACAACAATAATACAACAACAAGTAAAAGGGATAAACAAGAATCAGAAAGAAGAAGAGAAGGAGTTGGGTTCAAAGACGCTTAGGAAAGATTCTCACTCTCACCTTGACGAGTTCCACGGGAAGCCTCTTGTTGAGTAATATCTCTGAAATTTTAATACGCTGTTTTTGTATTGATCCCCTATTTGACTCTGAGATGATGTTGACGTTGCTATTTGCAATTATATTACTTGTTGTTGATAAATACATGCTCGTTCCCGTGTTTTGCTTGAACGCGTCTCAATCTTGTATGTTTTTAGCTGAAGATTTGACTCTCGCGTCCGTAGGAGTCTCCGAAGCTTTCTGATGTTTAGGTTCAGTTCGGGGAAGGATGTTGGGGGGATTAATGTCTTTATGTTAGGGTTCGGAGTTAACGCCACCGGAGATGATGACAACCTCCGCCGCGGTTTCGTCTTCTCCGGAGTTATTCTTAGGTTTCCGGCGAACTTGATGGGTAAATGAGAGCGGTTTTGGCGAGATGACAGAGAGATGAACGAAATTGAAGATGACAGTGAGAAAGGCCATGGGAGAGTGTTGAGTGGTACGCTGTGAGGATCTTCAAAGGTGAGCGATTTTTGAGAGAAACACTGTGTGAGAGGGTCACGATGTGAGGGCCTTTAGAACTATCATCGTTCGGCCTTCTTTCTTTTTTCGTTAGTGTGTTTCTCTGAGTTTGTGAAGGAGTATAACCCTATCTCTCCCCATTGCATTGAACCAACCGAACCGGGTCAATCCATGACCCGGTCGGTCTAGCCCAATAGTATTTTGGGCCTTGCCCAATCCATTTTCCACTGCTAAACCCACCCTCTTTCTTCTGGTATTGGCCCCTCATTTTATTTTCTCCTTATTTTGTTTTCACTTGTTTTTGTATCTCCTATTTATTTATTCTTTTTTTGTTTCTATTTATTCTTTTTTTTCATTTATTCATTATCTCAAAGAAATAGAAACAAAAATTTGATATTTATTTTAAAAAAAAATTTATTTGATGTATTATTTAATTTTGTTTAAGTTTAATTTAGTTAGTTAGTTATTTATCTTTTGACCAAGTTTTTTTTGTATAATGTATGCTTATATTTTCTTGCCCTGTATTTAAGCGTATGATGATAGTGTTTGACTCGTATGAATTTGGGCTTTATCCTCACATTTTCGACTAAAATTCGCTAAGATAGAAGACAAGCCCATTTGTCATCCCGAGAAAATGAATCTCTTTAAAAATTAAATTAATTTTTTGGTCCAACACCAAGTAAACACTTTTAAATATTTCCGTCTACACTCCGCACGCACGTAAGTCGGTCCTATGACCGCCATCTGCACTTTTACGTGCCTAATTAACTTAACAAGGAATGGAGCTCCGGAGTCTAGCACTCCGCACGTTCTAGAACGAACTGCAACTGGGCTAGCCCCACGCGTATTGTTCGTTCACTCCTTCGTTATTAATCGCATCGGTTCTAAAACGTCTAAAAACAAATATTCAAATCTATTTAAATTAAAGTACGAAAAAGGAACTCCGGAGTCTAGCATTCCGCATGTTCTGGATTGAACCGCAAATGGGCTAGCCCCACGCGAGGGTTCAATCACCATTCGTATATCAAAACTTTCAAATCTTTAATTAAATAAAAATTACGAAAAAGGAACTTCGGAGTCTAGCATTCTGCACGTTCTGGATTGAACCGCAAATGGGCTAGCCCCACGCGAGGGTTCAATCACCATTCGTATATCAAAACTTTCAAATCTTTAATTAAATAAAAATTACGAAAACAGAATTCCGGAGTCTAGCATTCCGCACGTTCTGGATTGGACCGCAACTTGGCTAGCCCCACGCGAGGGTTCAATCATCATTCGTAAATTAAAATATTCAAATCTCTTATCAAAATAAATTACGAAAAAGGAACTCCGGAGTCTAGCATTCCGCACGTTCTGGATTGAACCGCAAATGGGCTAGCCCCACGCGAGGGTTCAATCATCATTCGTATACCAACAAATTTAAATCATTTTTATAATTAATTATCGAAAGACGGAACTCCGGAGTCTAGCACTCCGCACGTTCTGGAATGGACCGCAACATGGGCTAGCCCCACGCGATGTGTTCATTCGCCCTTTCGTTTAAAAAATCTTAACAAAAGTCAAACATTTTCTCAAATGAACATTGTTTAAATCATTCTATCTCTCAAACAAGCTAGTACTTCAGCCTCCACCGCGAGTATAAGCCAATGCTTAACAGTAGAATGCGTTTTAAACAACCGTTCAATAAAAATAACAAACCGTAGTTGCACGAACTACGGAGCTATGACTTTCCCATTGCACAAGGGAATACGTAGGCACGGGGATTTTAATCCTTCGCGAGCACAATAATAAAAAACTTTTAATCTTTTCTCCGACTTATTAATAATAACTTTCTTTTCCTTTAGAACAAACATATTAATATCATTTAGAAGACAAGACTTAAGATCACACATTTAATCGCATAATTAGCTAAGAGGTTCCCGTTGAGTACAACGGACGTGAGGGGTGCTAATACCTTCCCCTCGCGTAACCGACTCCCGAACTTAGAATTTGGTTTCGTTGACCATTTCTTATCCTTCCTTTAGGTTGTATCTATATCTCCATTTTCTTTAATTAGAATAAATAGAATTAGGTGGCGGCTCTGTTGTTTTTGTTTTAGGATCGTATTTTTCGAGGTACGACAGTTGGCGACTCTGCTGGTGACTTGCTCCATGCTAGAGAGAGTCGAGCCTAACTTAGCTTTTTGTGTTTATTTGTTTGATCTTTTCTTTTCTTGTCTTCTCTATGTTTATCATTTATGTTTGTTTATCTGTTCTTTTACCGCTTTACTTTATTGCTCAATATATTTGTTGTGGTTTCTCGGGGTCACATTGTAAGTAATTTTGAGTGGTGGAAAAAGCAGAGGGAACACCTAAGTTTAGAATTGGATGCTATTAGTGTTAGTCTCCAAGGACTCGCTCCTTGCACGCCTAACATGAAAGCTCCCCCAGAGAGTTAGACTTTTCGTAGATCTTGTCGCAACGCAGCTAGCCTGTCGCGTGGCCTGATTCACGAAAGGGCTATGATTCTGGGACCCCCTAGAACCTGTTTCAATATTCGTAGTTGTGTAATGTTAGGCTCCAAGGACTCGCTCCTTGCACGCCTAGCATGAGAACTCCACTCAAGGTAGACCTTATCGTTATGATTGTCACAATGCAGCTAGCCTGCGCCAGGGCGTTAATACGATAAACGTCTGTGACCTTGGGTTTCCTTAAACCATCTCCTTAGAAACCATCCTGTGAGTGGGACTTATGGGTAACAAAACGTAGAATCAATCTCTTACAGCCCACCTGTTAAGAAGGTTCCGGATTTATGACACCTAACACCTTGCATCCTTGCATCCCTGCGTCTTTGCATCTCAGCATCATATGCATCATTTCAGTAAGGTCTTCAAGGAACAAAGAAACGTCTATTGCAAACATCACAAGTTTAACCATAGACAAACTTCAGCTTATAATCCCTTTTGGAAAAGTTTTTATAATTGGATGTTTGCATTTACTTTTTGAATTCCTTGAAGCCGTCCTTGCTTTGCATCCATTCGCATACCATTGCATCTATTCCACATCATTTTCTTCCCTCAGAATAAGCTCATTCTATCCTTTGTCTTGGGTCAGCAAGTTTGATTCCCGGCACGTGTTAAGAACTGAGAGCCATGTCTCAAGAAACAGTGGATGAACTGAGAAGAGGTCAAGAATCATTGAAAGATGAGGTTATTTCCTTGAAGAAACAGATGGAGTGGGTCTTGGAAACCTTACAAGCTCTGTTGAAGAAAGAGGGTCACCCTGTGCCCATAGCCGCAGTAGAGAGAGCTAATGTCCTACCTCCATTCGATGCTACCTTGAGTCAAGAGTGTTTCCCTGTGACAACTCCTCATCTGCCAACTCATGGCTCTACCCTACTAAGCCGAGGTCAACCTTTGATTTTCAAATCAGTACCTCAACATGGCAGTCTCTTCTCAAGGTCGGAAAAAGAAGCGAAAGCGAAGCAAGGGGCAGTGTCAGAACAAAGGGAGTGAAGCTCACCATGAACCCATTCCTGTGCCACTCAACAAGCTCTACCCGCTACTTATCTAGAATTCATTGATAACTCCTTATGCACCTGTGCCATCGCCAAATACATGGTATAACCCTGATACGAATGCGATGTGTGAATTCCATAAAGGGGTGGTAGGACATGATTTGAATACTTGCCCTGAGTTGAAAGTCTGGGTACAAAGGTTGATCCATAGCAAAAGGTTAATCCTTGAAGAGGACCATCCAGAGGTTGAATGTAGATACCACACTAGAGCCTTGGGGCACCCTATCGAAGAATGCCAGAGTTTTGAGTTACAAAGTGTTATTAAGTCGCTAGTCCCCCAAGAAGGAGAGCCGATTGCAGAAAATTTGATTATTGAGCCGAGAGATAAGAAAGGAAAGAGACCTACGAAGGTTCTTAAGATTTTGTACCATAAAGAACAGGTCGTGCGCATAACCGATGGAGCGTCTTCACTTTCTCACAAGAGTATCAGGACACCATCCGGAAATTTCAATATCGCCATTCCTGCTGGCGGAAGCAAAGGAGAAGTAGGGGGTGAATTGAAGGAGATGACATCCAGCATTGAGTGTGAAGAACTCAAAAGTCATCACAACAAGCGACTAGCAGTACCTAGTGTGCCAGTAGTGCCAGCTTATCAGAGATTGAGAGCTCAGGATTCTTACCCGGAGGGTGCCTCAAATCAGAATAGAAGACAAGGGAGAAGGCCTCCAACCCCTCAAATCCCTATGACCTACACAGAATTATATCCTTCATTGTTGAAGAAAAGATTGGTTGTTCCAAACCCTTTTGGTCCCTTACCGGATCCACTCCCAGCAAACTACAATCCAAATGTCCGTTGTCTATTCCATGATGGTGCTTCAGGGCACGATTTGGAAGGCTGTTATGCCTTAAAACGCGCTGTGAAATATTTAATTGAGAAGGACATTCTTTCATTTGAAGACACTACTCCAATTATCAGGGACAACTCTCGTCCAAGTCAGCAAGCCCAGAGCCAAGGATATCTGAATCAGCATCAGAGTCCATATAAGCCTCGCAACAACTTGGAAAGAAGGAATGCTCCTCTTCACCCAGTACCTTTATCATACACTCAACTTCTGCAACCTTTGATTCAATACTCATTGGTGGTTCCCAAATCTCTCAAGCCATGGGCAGAGCCATACCCGCCTGAGTATAATGCACATGAGCAATGTGGATATCATGCTGGATCAATGGGGCACTCAACTGAAGACTGCAGAGCTTTTCAGGCCAAGGTACAACATTTGATCGACAAGAAGTACATATCCTTTTCAGAAGGAAGCCTGTTGGTGCATGTTAACCTCTCGCTTGAGTGACATCTTGGTGTTTCTCTTGAAGACAGCAAATCAAGACATTTTCAATTCCCTAAAGCTGGCAATCCCCTGTTTGTTTCAACATTGCTGTTATTTTTCTTTGCATGTTGATTTTGTATTTGCTTGTTAGCATTGTTGTTCTTGAATTGGCAAATTAATGAAATGTTTATGCATATTTTGAATCAATCCATTCGTATTCACTCGTTTTCTTTCATTGATATATTAAAAAAAGGCAAAAATATATTTCTATCTTTTGTTTATCAAACTTTTGCTTTGGCAAGGATTGGAGGGAGGATGATGAAAACCAGATACTTGAATTATCCATTTGTATGCTCTCAATTAAAACCTTGCCAATGATGTACAGGCATTGTTTCAAATTCCCAAACACCAGTGAAATAAGGAAGATAATCCCTCGCTAACCCCTTTGAGCCTAGAAGTAGGAGTTTTCTTTTTCAAAAATGTGAAAAAACCCTTAATTTCAAACCTGGGGCAGGGTAGTCGGTTCAGTTAATCTGGTTACATTCAATCTTCAAAATATTCAATCCATTATTCAAGAAGGATCAGCAACGTACTGTCATTCACTACCGAAGAAGTCGTGAAGAGCCAAAAGTTTGTAGTACGTATTCTCCATTTAAAGTGGCAGTCATAACCATTCAACAAAAGAATGATGTAAGGAAAAAGAAATACAAAGAAAAAGTCAGCCAAGTCAAAAAATAGAAAAAGACGACTTAGGCGAAAATTAAGGAAGTCATCAAATCCTCAACAAAGCAAGGATAAAGCAAAGTTGCTGCCATCAGTTTTAAATCCTGATCCTTATCATACATCGTCAAAGACTTTTAAGATACGAATGAGTATGTCAAATTAACTGAACATAGGATTGGAGTTTATCACGAAGATGGGATGGGTACAAATAAATTTTGAGCCTTTTATCTTTCGTTTCATGAACCGTGAACCAAGTCACGTTACAACCCTTAAAAGTCCTAATTGAGGCAGGGTTTATTTCGAGAGTATACTACAACAAGGTTGTGTTAACCTGACTCCTAACGATCTTTGCTAATCATTTGTACTGATCACTTGATCTGCCATTCCATAAAATGGCTAGATCCACTTTTTATTTTTAAATCAACTCCATTGTATCACTGTCATACTAATAAATTGTGATTTCAAAACTTGCATAAATGTTACATTAAAATTGCCAATTTTAAATAAATAATGTCTGTTTGCAAGTCAGTTCAGCATCAATGGAATCCCGACGAACGCAGCCAGTTAGGGAATTCAACTGAGTAAGAGAAGCCCGCCCAGGGGCAACTACTTCAAGAATAAGTCAATCTGAATCCATCTCTTCAAGAGTTAGCTACTCAGAGGTTGAACCTTTTCTCAAGACTCAGACTAGTGTAAGCTATCATCAAACGGTTCAAGAATTCAATGACCAGTCAAATCAAAAGTTTCCCATCCTAGGAATTGGGTAACCAGGGGAAAAACACTTCAAGAACCAGTCGATCTGAATCAATCCATTCAGGAGTCAACAATTCAGAGGTTGAGCTTTCCTCAAGACTCATACTTGAGCGAGTTATCAAAAAGAATCCAAGAGTTCAATGGCCAGCTAGACCAGAAGTCTCTCATCCCAGGGATCAGATAATCAGGGGCAAATTTCCGATGTTCGAGCACCGGGGCAACCATTTCAAAGTCTATGCCATGACAGGTTGTTCCCAAACCTTTTGAAAAGGATATGTTCAAGAAACCATTGATTCAAGGGCAAGATGAATCACCCAGGGGGAAATCTTCTATATGCCTTCAAGTTGTTCAAGCAGGCCCTATGCAACAACTAATTTTAAGTTCAAGACGGGTGGCGGGAATCATGTCGTCATCTTTGTCTGAAGAGTCGTCTTCCAAGAACTTTTTCATCCAATACCCATCTAGGGGCATATTTGGAAATCATATGAGTCGGTGTGTCTTTCTCATGTGTTGGTCAGGTCGCTTCGCTCTTAGCTTTAAGCCCAGCTACCATCTTACTTATCGAGCATCTACCCACAGTAGAAAAGATTCATACCTTGCAAAACAGGCCTCTATTGACATGTAATCTATTGTCACTTTACAAGAATCTCTCTGAAGTCCAATTGTCATTGGCATGAATCTGTTAAGCTGGTTGGAAAACCCTTTGCTTATAGTCTAAGTCCATTTAAATTTGGCGCATACATGTGTTTCCTATTGGTTCCTGAAGGTCTTCCCTTGACTCTTCATTTAAGGAATTTCTAGAGGTTGGATATCCTACTGAAAAATCCAACCTTCTCATCTTTATTCTCAATACCAGCCGGTCTCTTGGAGCCGTTGACTATTTGAGTACGCTGTTTTCTACCCCTGGCATCAGTTGGTCGCACAGAGCCACTGCCCAAACGTTGTGTTCGTTTTCTTTATTCTCGGTATCAACAGTTACACTTGAACCTGTTGATTTATCACTTTGGATTATTTACCTGTTATTTTATTTCCAGACCACCGCGTCTCTACCTGTTATTTTATTTCCAGACCACCGCGTCTCTATCTGTTATTTTATTTCCAGACCACCGCGTCTCTACCTGTTATTTTATTTCCAGACCACCGCGTCTCTATCTGTTATTTTATTTCCAGACCACCGCGTCTCTACCTGTTATTTTATTTCCAGACCACCGCGTCTTTGCCTGTTATTTTTATTTCCAGACCACCGCGTCTTTGCCTGTTATTTTTATTTCCAGACCACCGCGTCTCTACCTGTTATTTTATTTCCAGACCCCCGCGTCTCTATCTGTTATTTTATTTCCAGACCACCGCGTCTCTACCTGTTATTTTATTTCCAGACCACCGCGTCTTTGCCTGTTATTTTTATTTCCAGACCACCGCGTCTTTGCCTGTCATTTTATTTCCAGCCCACCGTGTCTTTGCTTGTCATTTTATTTCCAGACCACCGCGTCGATGTCTGTTATTTTATTTCCTGACCACCGTGTCACTACCTGTTATTTTATTTCCTGACCACCGCGTCAATAACTGTTATTTTATTTCCTGACCACCGTGTCACTACCTGTTATTTTATTTCTTGACCACCGCGTCAATACCTGTTATTTTATTTCCTGACCACCGTGTCACTACCTGTTATTTTATTTCCTGACCACTGTGTCGTTACCTGTTATTTTATTTCCAAACCACCGTGTCGTTTGTCTGTTATTTTTATTTCACGACCACCGAGTCGATGTATGTTATTTTATTTCCCGATCACCATGTCGATGTTTGTTTATTCCTGACTGCTGTGTCAGTGTCTACTATTTGGTTCTCCTGGCTGCCGAGTTGAGATCATTTCTATCTTTCTCAATCACCGAATCGCTGTATTGAGATCCCCAGCAACCACTTTGAACTTGCTAACTCATCATTTCAGTTTAGTCTGTCTTTAATCTTACGTTTTGTTTTCCGTCTTATGTCATTCTTAGTGCCAGCAGTTACACTTGAACCTGCTAATGTATCACTTTGAATGTATCTTATATCTGTCTTGTCATCCCCAACATATTGTTATCCCCAGTGAGTCTACACCCTCATTTGCGTTTCTGTGGGTCACCATTGATTCATCATACAATTTTTAGCATATATTCATCATTAAAAAAGAATCAGCATATTAAGTTTCCTTGCATCTCACAACCATATCTCCAGCATTAGTCCCACATAAGTTCACGACATGTCATTGCATTTAGGGGGCAAAATTTTCGGTTTTATATTTAAATACCTTTCACTGCGATTTTGTGAGGATTGATATTCCTCATGCCATCTG
This sequence comes from Lathyrus aphaca, assembly GCA_963966055.1. Classification (NCBI taxonomy): domain Eukaryota; kingdom Viridiplantae; phylum Streptophyta; class Magnoliopsida; order Fabales; family Fabaceae; genus Lathyrus; species Lathyrus aphaca. Next base: position 316,287,143 of record OZ014519.1, read on the forward strand.
GTGAAGTTATTTAAATAGGGGCAACTGTCACACTCCAAATTTTACCCTTTTAGCTTTGCATATCATATCTCATCATCAGCATACAAGTGCATACCGAGTATTCTGAAATTTTTTGCAGGAATGACAAGAAGGTTTTTCTAGCAAATACTGGATGTCTAATCGTTTGGTTCGAAAATTAAGGTTTTGTGCTTTGAAGTTTATATTGATGGGTTGATTTCTTAAGTCGTGGATTATGGAATTTTGAGTGTGAATCATGGACGCGTTCGAACTCTCAAGTCACCTTTGGCTTTCGTCTGGTGCATTGCCTCGACAAGAAGTTCGTTGATATTTGGATTGGATGATTTTACAAGAAACCAGTTTTGTTTGGAAAAGGAAGAAAGGATAAATCCTTTGTTTTTTAGAAATAGACTTCGCTTTCTTTAGTATTTGTTGAGGAAATTGAGTTTGGCCTCAAATTTCCTTTGAAGTTTTAACTTCAATATTTCCTAGCCTTATCTCAAGTTCATTCCCAAATCCATATATGAATTCCGTATCTGAATTTTGTTCAATTCAATCCTTGTTCCGATTATTTTTATTATTATTTTTGTTTATCTTTTATACCTATTGTATCCCAAAAAACAAAAAAAGAAAAAAACAAAGCTTCCAATTTATTCTCAATCCCAGTTTTCCCGTTTTCAATTTATCTTGCTATTTCAACTTCATGATTCTCAAGCTTCTTTTCAAGTACTAAATTCATTTTTCAATTTCAACTCCATTTATTCACTTTTAATACTCATTTCCAAATACATGTCTCTATACACTTTTTTTTTTACGGGAAACAAAATGTTTCCAATAAAGATTCAATTTCCAAATAGGTTGGCATCATAGAATATTTCTGCTACATTAACCTTAGATATCAACACAAAGAAAAGAAAAAAAAACAAAACCTAATACTTAAGATTTCCAACTAAGCCTTTGGAGATTTGGCAGCTTTCTTGGAAGGTGACTTGGGAGTACTGGCAGCAGCATTTTCAGTCCTCTTAGGCAAAAGCACTGGGTTGATGTTAGGAAGAACACCACCATGAGCAATGGTAGCACCACCAAGCAATTTGCCAAGCTCTTCATCATTCCTAATTGCCAACAACAAATGTCTTGGACCGATTGTTTTCTTCTTGTTGTCACGTGCTGCATTTCCAGCCAACTCAAGAACCTCAGCAGCAAGATATTCTAGAACTGTAGCCAAGTAAACAGGAGCACCAGTACCAACACGCTGAATTTCCTTACCAAGTTTGCACAGAAGTCTTCCTTGGAAGTGTGACTGTCTTCGCAGTTTTCGCATTTGTTTTCTAAAGCCGGTACAGCTGATCACAAGGAACTATTGCTTTTGGTTTTCAAATCAGCAGAGGACGAAAGCATAACAAGATTATCAAAACCTGCAACACAGCAAGGAGCATGATCATTCGGCTAATTCCAATAGAGGGAAAGCAAAACTTTCTGATATACAACCAACCGAAAGAATAGATAATGTTAAGCGATGTGCATACCAGCGGTTTTAGAGTTAGAAGTATTGGAAAGAAAATTAAAAAAAGTTGATGCCCTTGCTGCTCGCGGAAGCGGAGGCGACTCCGTAAAACAATTAAGGCATCCACTCCAACATGTTAACACAAAACCAGAGATTAATTAGTGAAACAATAATGGAAGTCAAATTTGTGCACCAGTAAAAAAAGTCAAGTTATGCAGTAAACAACCCCTTTGTTTTACTGCAGTATAAAATCTATTCTCAAAGTAACAAATGAACAAAGGCAAGGAAACCAACTGACTAATTCAATTCAATCCCAAACCAATTCATCCAATTCATTTCAAACTAAGAGCATTTAGTCAAAACCGAGGGTTTCATGAATTTAGAAAAAAAACTTTTGAGGTAAAGGAAATCGCAGAAACTTGGCAAAGAAGTATCAAAGGGGCCACCATATCAGTACAGCAAATAGACAGGATAAAAGGAGATCAGACCTGCTATAGCAGAGCCTAGGCCTGCTGCAGAAGCAGGATCACAATCTGCTTTCCCTTTGTGTACTATCTACAACAAGCATGGATTTGGTATCCTGCAGGTCAACCCCAAAGGCCTGTCTTTAGCTTAAACACAAAAATGTGAAAACTCTTGCTCCAAGGAAACCAAAACCTGCATTAGAAAGCAACTTATCATCAGATACAAACAAAAAAAACAGGTTTATGACTTGTTTAGCAAATCAATTCAAAAAAGATCTATCAATATAAGAAGGGAAGGCCTCATCGATAAAAGGGGGGAGCCGTAACAGCAATCATCAACAACAATACCAGCAGCCACAAGAGGGGTTTTTTTAGAAATAATTAGCAGCCACAAACTTAACATACAAAAACCAGCACCACGCCACTTAGTCAAAAAGAATTTCCATCAGCAAAAAAAAACAGTATTCAACTCCATACACAGAAAATCTCAGTAACAAAATCACAGAGTTTTGGAAAGGGAATCTTACACAAATAACAACTTTCACTTTCGGACTCGCATACTAAGCCCAGGCGCGAGAAAAACTCCATAGTCAAACTTAATATCTCAAAAGACACATCAACAACCCCACAACCCATCACCTTATCACCGCCACCGTCCGCGAACACGAGTCACACTACCACGGCCCTGTTCTTATTTTTTTACGCCTTCCACCGCCAAGCACACCTCGTATCAGACAACAATAATACAACAACAAGTAAAAGGGATAAACAAGAATCAGAAAGAAGAAGAGAAGGAGTTGGGTTCAAAGACGCTTAGGAAAGATTCTCACTCTCACCTTGACGAGTTCCACGGGAAGCCTCCTGTTGAGTAATATCTCTGAACTTTTAATACGCTGTTTTTGTATTGACCCCCTATTTGACTCTGAGATGATGTTGACGTTGCTATTTGCAATTATATTACTTGTTGTTGATAAATACATGCTCGTTCCCGTGTTTTGCTTGAACGCGTCTCAATCTTGTATGTTTTTAGCTGAAGATTTGACTCTCACGTCCGTAGGAGTCTCCGAAGCTTTCTGATGTTTAGGTTCAGTTCGGGGAAGGATGTTGGGGGGGATTCATGTCATTATGTTAGGGTTCGGAGTTAACGCCACCGGAGATGATGACAACCTCTTCCGTGGTTTCGTCTTCTCCGGCGTTATTCTTAGGTTTCCGGCGAACTTGATGGGTAAATGAGAGCGGTTTTGGCGAGATGACAGAGAGATGAATGAAATTGAAGATGACAGTGAGAAAGGCCATGGGAGAGTGTTGAGTGGTACGCTGTGAGGATCTTCAAAGGTGAGCGATTTTTGAGAGAAACAATTTGTGAGAGGGTCACGATGTGAGGGCCTTTAGAACTATCATCGTTCGGCCTTCTTTCTTTTTTCGTTAGTGTGTTTCTCTGAGTTTGTGAAGGAGTATAACCCTAGCTCTCCCCATTGCATTGAACCAACGAACCGGGTCGATCCATGACCCGGTCGGTCTAGCCCAATAGTATTTTGGGCCTTGCCCAATCCATTTTCCACTGCTAAACCCACCCTCTTTCTTCTGGTATTGGCCCCTCATTTTATTTTCTCCTTATTTTGTTTTCACTTGTTTTTGTATCTCCTTTTTATTTATTCTTTTTTTGTTTCTATTTAATCTTTTTTTTCATTTATTCATTATCTCAAAGAAATAGAAACAAAAATTTGATATTTATTTTAAAAAAAAATTTATTTGATGTATTATTTAATTTTGTTTAAGTTTAATTTAGTTAGTTAGTTATTTATCTTTTGACCAAGTTTTTTTTGTATAATGTATGCTTATATTTTCTTGCCCTGTATTTAAGCGTATGATGATAGTGTTTGACTCGTATGAATTTGGGCTTTATCCTCACGTTTTCGACTAAAATTCGCTAAGATAGAAGACAAACCCATTTGTCATCCCGAGAAAATGAATCTCTTTAAAAATTTAAATAATTTCTTGGTCCAACACCAAGTAAACACTTTTAAATATTTCCGTCTACACTTCGCACGCACGTAAGTCGGTCCTATAACCGCCATCTGCACTTTTACGCGCCTAATTAACTTAACAAGGAATGGAGCTCCGGAGTCTAGCACTCCGCACGTTCTAGAACGAACTGCAACTAGGCTAGCCCCACGCGTATTGTTCGTTCACTCCTTCGTTATTAATCGCATCGGTTCTAAAACGTCTAAAAACAATTATTCAAATCTATTTAAATTTAAGTACGAAAAAGGAACTCCGGAGTCTAGCATTCCGCACGTTCTGGATTGAACCGCAAATGGGCTAGCCCCACGCGAGGTTTCAATCACCATTCGTATATCAAAACTTTCAAATCTTTAATTAAATAAAAATGACGAAAAAGGAACTCCGGAGTCTAGCATTCTGCACGTTCTGGATTGAACCGCAAATGGGCTAGCCCCACGCGAGGGTTCAATCACCATTCGTATATCAGAACTTTCAAATCTTTAATTAAATAAAAATTACGAAAACAGAATTCTGGAGTCTAGCATTCCGCACGTTCTGGATTGGACCGCAACTGGGCTAGCCCCACGCGAGGGTTCAATCATCATTCGTAATTTAAAATATTCAAATCTCTTATCAAAATAAATTACGAAAAAGGAACTCCGTAGTCTAGCATTCCGCATGTTCTGGATTGAACCGCAAATGGGCTAGCCCCACGCGAGGGTTCAATCATCATTCGTATACCAACAAATTTAAATCATTTTTATAATTAATTATCGAAAGACGGAACTCCGGAGTCTAGCACTCCGCACGTTCTGGAATGGACCGCAACATGGGCTAGCCCCACGCGATGTGTTCATTTGCCCTTTCGTTTAAAACATCTTAACAAAGTCAAACATTTTCTCAAATGAACATTGTTTAAATCATTCTATCTCTCTAACAAGCTAGTGCTTTATCCTCCACCGCGAGTATAAGCCAATGCTTAACAGTAGAATGCGTTTTAAACAACCGTTCAATAAAAATAACAAACCGTAGTTGCACGAACTACGGAGCTCTGACTTTCCCATTGCACAAGGGAATACGTAGGCACGGGGATTTTAATCCTTCGCGAGCACAATAATAAAAAACTTTTAATCTTTTCTCCGACTTATTAATAATAACTTTCTTTTCCTTTAGAACAAACATATTAATATCATTTAGAAGACAAGACTTAAGATCACACATTTAATCTCATAATTAGCTAAGAGGTTCCCATTGAGTACAACGGACGTGAGGGGTGCTAATACCTTCCCCTCGCGTAACCGACTCCCGAACTTAGAATTTGGTTTCGTTGACCATTTCTTATCCTTCCTTTAGGTTGTATCTATATCTCCCTTTTCTTTAATTAGAATAAATAGAATTAGGTGGCGGCTCTGTTGTTTTTGTTTTAGGATCGTATTTTTCGAGGTACGACACAATCCAACTCTTCGACAATTAACATAGTTCCACTTGTTGCCATAATCTTTAGATTCAGTAACCTTGGATTGTTTTATTGACATTCTCTTCTTAGTGATGTCCAATACATCTTCCTCAACTTCATATTCAGATTCTGAGTTTGATACACACTTTCTCTTCTTGATTGTGGACACAACCTTACTCCAAGCTTTAGCAGGACCTATAACAGTTTGTTTCTTAACAACTAAGGAATTTGTCTTCTCAAGTCGATTTCTCAGACCAGGTTTGAGACATTTGATCAACACCTCCTTATTGGGCCCTTCATTAATGTCAATATCAGAGTTATTATCCCTATATTCTAGTCTCTCTTTCGACATTCCAACACCAAAAATATCACCCCCTATAGTGTTGTTGTTCTCTTCCTTATCTAAATCCTTCAAGGTTTTCCTAACAATGTCAGAAATTTTCTTATGATCACTACTTTCTGACCTAGGAATTTGGAAAACATTTAAGGTGTCAGACACGTTACCTGAGGAATAATTATTCTTCCTTTTAACAACAAGTTTTCCATCCTTCTGAAGAATAAAATATGGTCCATGAATCATTTTTAGTGGAACAACCTTGATGGGGGGTTTTCTGCCATGGATTGGATGCAGGTCTACCTCTTTTTCAGATACTTTTCCAGTATAATGATGTTGACACATGTATGTGGGATCAAATTCTTCTGGAAGATTAACAATATTTGTTGTTAGGGTAAAATTTGAAGTCTGGAGAGACTCTTGAAATTGACCAATTTTATATTTGTTCCCTCCTTTATGTAAAAATCTCAAATTGCCCCTATAATTTTGAAGACTCATAAATGTCTTACACATAATGTCCCATAGATATGTCTAGGCATATTTTTAGAGAATCAATCTCAGTCTTCTCCTTTGTGAGCCTGTTTTTCTCAGCATCGTCTTTGGTCCATCCTCTGGTGGTTGGCTTAGCTATGAATTGAGTCTTAACGAAGTAGACTTTATAACTTCTCTCACTTATTCTCATCCTAGAAATTCTTCTAACAATATCTTCAAATTTTTGTCTCATCCTTCTCAGATCATTTCTACTAAGTATTTTGCAATATTTGTGGGAGTCCATCGATAATAATCATTTTTGGCTTGAACACCTCTCATAACAGTTGTTCCTTTATCATTAATCACAAAACATTCATCTTTTGTGAACCTAACCTTTTATCCTAGATCATATAACTGGATGATACTAATCAAGTTGATAGGTAATCCTTTTACCAAAATTACTTAATCATGTCTTGGCTGATTTGGATGAGTAATCCTTCCAGCTCCCCTGATTCTTACCTTTGAGCCATCACCATAACTAACCTCTCCTCCAGATGAGCATGGTCTGAAATCAGACAGAAGTCTGTTGATACTTGTAATGTGTTTAGAACAACCACTATCAAAGTACCAATCCTCATTATTTGTGTATCGAGTGTATCCAACAAAAGCCACATCATTGCTCCTAGGTATCCATCTTTCTGTACTTTTGTATCTACTAAAATGACTTTCATCCTTCAGATAGTCATGTAGCTTATAGCAGTAGGATTTTAAATGCCCATTCTTACAATAATAATGACATTTATAGTTATTTTCTACGAGAGTTCCTCTTTTGATGTCCTTTATATGGTTGAGACATTTGGTATGACTTTATCCTTCTTCTTTTGGAAAAGCTTGAGCCCTTTTGATATGATGAAAGAAGTCCAGAAGTAGGACTTCTTTCGTCATGACTATTATCATAAGAAGACTCGATAAAACTATTGTAGAGACTATTGTTTAACTCAGAATAAAGTAAACCAACTTTATCCTCTAAATCTGCAATAGTTTTTAAATTGATTACATTGTTCTTCAAGAACTTCCATTGCCTTGGTTAACTTTTTATTTTTCTTAGGATCACCTTCACTTTGATTAGCGATCAGGGTTGTATCCTTCTTATACTCATCTCTTTCACTAATAATAAACTCATAGTTTTGTAGAGAGCTTATGAGTTCATCTACTTGCATGGTATCCATGTCATGAGTTTCTTCAATAGTTGTAGCCTTGATTTCAAATTTCTTTGGAAGTGGTGTAAGAATTTTCTTGACCAACTTATTTTCTAGAATCTTTTCTCCCAGATCACTAGATGAATTTGATATGTCAACAAGATTCATGTAAAACTCATAAACAGTCTCACTATCACTCATCTTCAGATTTTCAAATTTAGAAGTGATAGAGTGAAACCTTGAGGCCTTTACTTTAGAATTACCTTCCTAGGATTTTCTCAGGATTTCCCACACCTCTTTTGCACTTGCACAATTTTTAAGCAGTTTAAATATGCTTTTATCAACACAATTGAATATAGTATTCAGACCGTTAGAGTTTCCAACAACATTTTTATCATATTCCTCATCCCAGTCTTCATCTGGCTTCACAACATTAGTCTCTTTTCCTAAGGCATATTTTACCTTAGGAGGATCCCATCCCCTTGATATAATTTTCTATAACTTAGGATCAGTCTTCAGGTATGTAATCATTCAAACTTTCCAAAGATCATAGTTTTCTCTATCAAGAACATGATGCTTATTTGGTGGATTATCTTCCTTGTCTATTGCACCAGAAAGTACCGTTCTTGAATCTCACCCAGATATAGAGCAGGATACCTGCTCTGATACCAATTGAAATTTTGCTATAGCAGATACTCAAAGATGTCCTGACAATATGTTAGAACACATGATCTCTTCCTAGTAGGACAAAAGAAATAAATGCAAAAATAGTAACAGTTCAGAAAATAAAGAACACATAAAAAATGTTTACCTAGTTCGGTTTTAACAACCTACCATGGGGGATACCAATCCAGGATCTTCTCTATGCAGTATTAGATTAAGTCAAACTCCACTATTTGTAACTTCACCTAAAACTGCCCAATCCTAGTTGTCGCTCTCTAGATTTCCATCCTGGTCTAAACGCGAAAGTGGCGCGGAGAAGGGTTGAGTCGACAGCCAGGCATTTTTATCTTGAAGGAACGTGAATAGTAATGCTGCACAAACTAGAGAAAAGAAAGGAAAGGACCAAGGTCCTGCAAACCAAAGAACTGGGTCCGGGAGTTGGTTACGAGCTAGGAGGGTATTAGCACCCCAGATCGCCTGTTGTACCCGACGGGATCCACGCTTGCAAAGAAACTTTTTCAAAGGGTGAATAAATGAAAGATGCTACAAAAAGAAAGACTAAAACTGGATAAGAAAAGAAAAGAAAGGGGGAAAATTTAGGGAAACTAAAAGAGTGCTTGAACAGGCCCTACCCTGTTGCCTACGTACCTCATCTGGACACGAGGATCAGAGCCACCGTAATTCATCAAACTAGGGAGGAAAATGGCTTATATTTTGAAGCTTGAACTTCTTATGTCAATGCTCAGGAGTTGTAGGCTCGTCTGGAACAAGTGCGTTACCGTCTTGTAGAGAGACAAGTAGGAGAAAGTTCTTTCGTTGAGAGTGAAGGTGATGAGGAAAGAATTCCCGGGGGAAAGGCATTTATTCTTTGTTTGTAGCTTTTCGAAGCTTTTATTTGTGTTTGGCACAAGAAAATGAATTCAAATCCTTTTCCATGGAATATGTACTTATTACTACATCCCAAGATAGAATAAGGAACAAGCACACCCAAGTAAGGAGCAGACCTCCAAGACATGGTTCCAGAGATTAGGGCATAAACTCACTAACTCGTTGAATTTATTAAGTGTTTTTGTGATTTGGAATGAAGAAGTGTTTTTTTTATGATTTTCTATGTAAAAGTGGTCTCATGATTAGACTTTTACATCATGCTAGACAAGCTTGTACTATCCCAAGATGGGATGAATACAAATTCCCCATGGAATAAGTCCATACACACAAGACTAGCTCAACCATTATTAAGTTTTTTTTAGGTTTTTGATTGAAGATGAGAAATAAGAGAGCACCAAAACGATCTCAAAGGCAAAAGACTAGGGGGGACTAACAATCCTAAATGTTATCATGCATGGAAGTCCTAGGTTAGTGTGGTTTAAAGTCTATCCTAATGAAGAAGAAGGAAAGAAGAAAAGAAAGAATAAGAAAAAGAAGAGAGCAAAGGACTCAACTTACATCTTAAAAGAATATAAGTTGATCTTAAAAGACTTGAGATGTAGAAGCATCCTCCACACCTCTCACACTTACCATAGCCCCTAAAAAGGTTAGAAGTATTCACACAAGAGTAAAAGAAGTTCAAATAAGTTCAAGTTATGGAAGGACAAAGTTCTAAACATCAAAGCACACACAAGTTAGAACCTAATTATCATAGAAGACCTCTAATGTTAGTCATGCAAGTTCACACAACAAGAAAGGGGAGAAGTCCCATAAGTCACAAACAAGGCACTAAGGAAGAAGTGAGATGGAAGTAAGTGATTAAGTGAAGCATACAAATCAAAATACAACAAGTAAGGTTAAATTAATAAGTTAAACATATTAATCATGTTCCTAAAAGAAGATGCAATCATCAAATAAAGCATATAGGCACATACTAAGACAAATTGAGAAGATAAGAAGAAATGTGAAGTGAAGTGAATCATGGTTCATACTTGTGAAAAGATGTGACTCAGTGCACAAGGCAAGCATGGAACAAGTAAAGGTGAGGTCCACATATCACAACCAGAGATCAAACATCATGTTAAAGATCCTCAAACAAGTTCTTATATGATGGCACAATTGCCTTCCTAAGCAAGAAAGTAAAGCATGGCCAAAGCATCCACAAATAAGGCAATTCAAAGTTCAATCCTCAAAAAAATAGTAAACATGCTTAAAAATTTATGACATTAAACCTCAAATCACCTAAAACATGTACAAACATCAAGACTAAATCAAAAACCAAGAATCAGAACCAAGAGAAATCAAATAGTCAGGCAAAACAAGGTTAGGGTTCCATTTACTTAAGTACAAAGCAATAACTTGAAACTCAACCAAACAATGTCTTAAAATCAACCAAAAAATAATAAAGAGACCTCAACATGTTAGTGAGATAAGACAAAAAGAACCAGAACCAAAATTATTCTAGAACTCTAGTTATAAAATTAAGAAGTTAAGATGTTCATGGTATGAGACAATTAAAAGGAAAATAAAAGAAAAATTAATTCAAGGCATAAAAATAAAATAATAACAGAAAATAAAATTATGGAAAATTTTGTAAAAAGGTAAGAAACACTTGTGAATTTTTTTGGTATTTTTTGAAGACCTAATTCTAATTTTAAAAATTAAAAATGAAATGGAAAGAAATAAGAAAAATAATATTGAAATAAAAGGAAATGGGTGAAAATAGCAATCTAGATCAGTTAAAAATAAAACAAGGCCCAACAAGGCCCAAAAGGCCTCCAGATCTACTCTACACATCACCATGAACATGAATCCAAGCTCAAAAATAACATACATTCAACATACAACATGAATCGAAGAAAACAAAAGTGGATCTACAAAACTGAAAATCAACCAAACACTCATAATATACGTCCAATCACCAAATTAAACACACAATTATGCTCAGCAAGACTCAAGAATCCACATACACACAAGCATTCAGAGAAATATAAAGCAAAAGGAAGCTCACATGAAAAGTGATATGAAGCAAAATTACTCCTAGAAAACCTATATAAGAGTGCAGATCCTCCTCTTTTGAGCTCTATTTTCAAAATAAATGCAAATAGAGGCTTGAAAGTGGCTGGATCTTGAGATTCAAGTTGAAGCTCTTCAAAATCGAATCCCCTAAATTCTTGCACTATAGCTTGAAATGGTGGTTGATATGTGTTCCTTACACTTTGCTGATGATGAATATGCAAAGAAATTGGGAAATGTATGGATGAATAATGAGATTTGAAGAGAAATGCAAGAAGAGCAAAAACTTTGAAACTGGGAAATGAGAGGGCATGAGCCTCTGAGAATTGGATGTTTAGCTTTTATATCATGTGCTAATGAGGCTGGTTAGGGTTTAGGAAGTATGAGGACATAGTAATGAAATATTTGGATCAAAATGAAAATTTGCAAGATTGTGCCCATGTGATGATTCCCACGTGAAAACCTAGCATGAAAGGCATGATCCTTCTCTATTTTGTGCACTAAATACCAATGGATTGATCTTATTGCTGGAAATGTTTGGAGTCAAGAGTTTTAAGTGATTTTGCAACTTTGCATAATGGTGAATACTTGATGAATAGTGCACGAATTTGGATTTTAAAGGATAAAAACCACTTGTAATGGAGTGTACTTGGATGTGGTGATGTGCATTGGTCCATAAGAACTCATGAGAAACCAATTTGAGCCTTTTGGCAAATGGTGTAAAACTTGGATATTTAAAAATCCCTAAATATAAGCCAACTTCCATCAAGCATATCTTTTGATATAAGAATGTTATGAGATTGTTTTTGTACTTTTTCGAAATGGGAGAACAAGCTCTACAACTTTAATGTTCAGGGAAATTTAATTTGAAACATCTTTGGTCATGAAAGGATTGATTGAAGTTAGGGCAAAAGTTGCCAAAAATGGAAAGTTCCATTATAGGTCATTTTCCAAATTTAGTAACTTTTCTTCAAACTTTTGATTCTTGATTTTTAAGATCATTCATATCATTTTTTACCTAAATCAAAGTCTATAGACTTAAAAATCATGATTGGAACCTTAAAAATTCATTGGTTGACTTTTCTTCTGCATAGTTGACGTCTTTCTTCAAATACAAGTAACTGAACCAACGCATGAATTACTTAGTGAGTTTTGGCACCCATTATCATCCATAGGCCTTTTATAACATATAGAAGCCTTTGAAAACAAGAATTGGTCAAAGCTATGAGGATAGATTTCTCTAAGGCAAAACCCTAATTAGGGTTGCCTTGTGTAGGAGGAAGTTACAGTGATGAACTTCTGATGAACCACACCCCTTCCAGGGTTATGAGGATGAGTTTGAGCTTTTATGAGATATGAGGATTCCTTGTAGGCTTCTTGCAAGACCACTTGGCTCTCATCTTGGCTTTGAAGAATCATAGCTTGATGGATGACTGATCACATGCCATATGCTTCTAACTATGAATGTTATGCCTCATCTTTCTATGCAAAGATGCAATGAGATGTAAATTATATGTTATGCTATATAATATGAAAATATGAGATAAAAATGAGTGGGAAACTTTTGGGGTGTTACAGCTGCCCCTATTCAAACATCTGTTAATTTGAAAAGGACGAGAGCATCGGTTGTCGGCCGTTCGAGATGAATTGTGATTGAATACCAAAAATAACCAGAAAATTTGCACTCTTCCGTAGAAGAAGAGGGATATAAAACCTACCAAAGAAAACACTGTTTGAAAACCTTGACGATGAAAAGTAACCCGTAACAATGATGAAATGTATTTTTATAATGAGCTAGAAGACTATTGGCCTGCCACGGATGTGGGCCTTGAAGAAGTGCTGACAACCAACTGAAATACACCAGGAAATGGTATCCAAAGATCCATACTCCCGGGTATGAGCTCGTAACATCATAGGATTTACGACTCAAACAAATGGCTTTTGTAATGAACCAGATGACTATTGGCCTTCCATGGATGTGGGCCTTGAAACGGTATTGCAGTATCATAGGACCCACAAACCAACAATGAGAACGTAATATCATAGGATTTAAGACTCAGAAAACTATCTTTTATAATGAACCATATGACTAATAGCCTACCACAGGTGTGGGCCTTAGCAATGAAGTCTGTAAAACAAACAAGTGCTTATCAGGATGGATTATTAAATCCTCTTATTGAAAAGTGCAATCTATCTATCAAACTGATATGCATCTCAAGGTCTAATCCATAAAAAATGGATATTGTCCTTTATAATGAACCAGGGGACCACTGGCCTGCCACAGAGATATGGGCCTTGAAGAAGTCTCTTATATGAACCAGGACTAACTGGTCTGCCACAAAGATGTGGGCCTTGAAGAAGTATTTCGATATGAACTAGGACTAACTGGTCTGCCACAGGGATGTGGGCGTTCACAATGTTGTCTTTTAATAAAGAACCAGGAGCCTACTGGACTGCCACATGTGTGGTCCTTAAAATGGTGATGTAACATCATAGGATCTATAACCCACACATAAAGTAATCAGGATATGGCATCATAGGATCCATAACTAGAAGGATGAGAACATAAAATCATTGGATTTACGACTCAAAGAAATGTCTTTTATAAAGAACCAGAAAACTATTAGCCTGCCACAAAGATGTGGGCCTTGAAGAGTTGAGAAAAGTCCTCTAGGAAACTGCTTATGCAGGGGGAGGATACCATTTGTAACTCCGCTGGGGAATGAGAATGCTCTTACCAACATTCTGATGAGGAACAACATTAATATATTCTGACAATACTTGACTCTGGATGAGAAATGGGAGCAATTGCATGCATCCAATTATCACACTAGCCAAAATAAATTGGCGATTTCTCTAGAGAATACTCCAATGATGAGTGAATCCCAATCATGAAACCCTTTGGGGACTGACCATCTTCAGACTTGGCTGGGGAGATGCTTGGTCAAACTCTTGTTGAGGAGATAATTTTGATAATTCTAACTCTGTGGGGAAACAAAAATTTCAGCTGCCTGCTGGGAAAACTTCATTGTGACAACTCTCCTCGGGGATGAGAATTGTTCAACTGATCTTGAAGTTTTTCTGGGGATCTACCATCTTGCTCTAACTCAGCTAGGGAAGGTTCCTTCTTGAAATCTACTGGGGATGCTAGGGATCACCCTATGCTGGAGATAAGAGTTGTAAGGCATCTCTCGCTGGGGATAAGACTCTGCTTGGGGAATGTCATTCGGTGACATCTTTCACGTCATGCCTGTAAAGCCTGCAACAACAAAATTTGTACATATATGCCCCATGGAATTATGTGGTACAAGTCAACCATCCGATGTTACTCAACATTCAAACTGATTTAAATTTTTTCCCCTTTTCGCATGTTATTCGTAAAGCCACCTCATTTAGATGCAATGTTCTTTTATCAAAAATTCAGGACATTTTTGCAAACAAAACATGTAAAAATAAAACAAGGACAAAGCTCTTTTTACTGAATAACTCTTTTATTGATGAGCCTGTGAATAGGAAAAGATACATTAGAAAGAAACCACTTGGAAATAGGTGATCACTATAAATTGAAAAAAGAAACTATCCTAATGGCAATGTGAACGACATTCCACTGAGTTTCAATTCTGTTATGACCGGCATGTCTTCAGGATTTCTCCATTTCTAATCTTGCTTTCTAAAACGGAGGGTTGAACTAACTTCTATTCCTCAGAGGTTGCCAGGTTGAGTGAGACGAAGATGTAGTACAGATAACTCAGATTGCATTCATTTTCTTATTCCCTCTTTTGCATCGACCGCCCTTTCGGGTTTTCAATCCACCGGGATACCCTTTTTTCCTGAGCTGTCAAATGCGGATTTTCAACTCACCGGGTTTACATTTTTTATATTTTTATCCATAACTTTTTCCCGAGCTTTTTATTCTATTTTTGGCTCGTCAGTATGCCCTTTTTTGCCTGGACTTTTTATTTTGTTTTTGTCCAGCAGGTCTCTTTTTTGCGAAGTAATTTTTAACTACGTCTGAGTTGACAGGAGACTGGAAGTCTTCACCATCCATGGTTGTAAGCATTAAAGCTCCATATGAGAAAACTTTCTTAACCAAGAATGTACCTTCATAATTCGGAGTCCACTTGCCTTTGTGATATGTACCTGGAGGAAGGATTCTCTTGAGCACAAGTTCACCAACTTGGTACTTCCGAGGACGTACTCTCTGATCAAATGCCAACTTCATTCGCCTCTGGTATAATTGACCATGGCAGACAGCTGCAAGCCTCTTCTCTTTGATCAAACACAACTAATTGTACTGGGAACATACCCACTCAGCCTCATCAAGCTTGACGTCCATCATCACCCTCAAGGAAGGGATATCAACTTCAACAAGTAGGAAAACTTCCATACCATACACAAGTGAGAACGGTGTTGCCCCAGTAGACATCCTGACTGACGTTTGGTACCCATGCAACGCAAATGGTAACATATCATGCCAACCTTTGTAGGTGACAACCATTTTCTACACAATCTTCTTGATACTCTTATTAGCTTCTTCGACTGCGCCATTCATCTTTGGCCAGTAAAGAGAAGAATTGTTTTGTTGTATTTTGAAGTCCCGACACAACTCAGCCATCATCTTGTTGTTCATATTAGAACCATTGTCAGTAATGATCCTTTCGGGCACTCCGTATCTGCAAATAATGTCCCTCTTCATAAATTTGGCCACCACCTGCCTGGTGACGTTGGCATAAGATGCCTATTCGACCCATTTGGTGAAGTAATCAATTATGATCAGTATGAAATGATGGTTGTTCGAAGCAGTAGGCTCGATCTTCCCGATCATGTCAATGCCCCGCATAGAAAAGGGCCAAGGAGATGACACAATGTTCAATGGATTTGGAGGTACATGCACTTTATCTGCATAAATATGGCACTTATGACACTTTCGGGCGTATGCACAACAATCTGGCATTGCATTGTAGGTACATCCATTGTTAACTAGTAATACCCCGATCTCAATAGTTTCTTGGACATTGCATGTCCTCCGGCATGAGTACCAAATGATCCCTCGTGAACTTCCTACATCAACATGTCTGCTTCGTGTCTATCCACACATCTGAGCAAGACCATGTCTAAGTTTCTCTTATACAACACAACATCTACATTTAAGAAGAAACTTGCAGCAAGTCATCTCAAAGTCTTCTTGTCGTTGGAAGATGCCCCAGCTAGGTATTCCTTATCATTTAGGAAGCATTTGATTTCATGATACCATGGCTTATCATTAGATACTGCTTCAACAACAAACACATATGCTGGTATATCAAGTCGTGATATGTCAATCTTGGGGACATAGTTCCAACATAAAACCTTGATAGTTGAAGAGAGTGTAGCCAACGCATTGTGAAACTGATTCTCGGCAGGTGGTACATATTAGAGCTTTACTGTTTTGAAGAATGTCAATAGTCTTCTCGCATAATCTCAGTATGAAATTAAGTGAGGTTGATGAGTAAACCACTCGCCGGTAATCTGGTTAATTACGAGAGCTGAATCTCCAAATATATCGAGGGTTTTAATCCTTAGATTAATAGCTTCCTCTGTTCCCATGATACAAGCTTCTTACTCCGTTTCATTTTTGGTGCAACCAAAAGTTATTCTGGCAACAAAGGGAAAATGGACACCTTCAGGAGTAATAAGTACATCACCAACTCCGCGCCCATTCATATTGACGGCCCCATCAAACATCATACTACATTTGGATTCAGGGTCTGGCCCCTCCTCCGAGAGTGGTTCCTCACAGTCTTTAGTTTTGAGGTACATGATGTCCTCATTAGGGAAATCAAAACGCATGGGTTGATAATACTCAAGAGGTTATTGTGCAATATAGTCTGATAAGACACTTCCTTTGATGGCTTTCTATGAAGTGTATTGAATGTCGTACTCGGTCAGTACCATCTGCCAACGTGCAACCCTTTCAGTCAATGCTGGTTTCTCAAAGATATACTTGACATGATCCATCTATAAAATGAACAGGGTTATGTGGGTCAACATATACTGTCTTAGTCGGCGAGCAACCCATGCCAAAGTGCATCAAGTTTTCTCGAGTAGTGAGTATCTTATCTCACAGTCAGTAAATTTTTGCTAAGGTAGTATATTGCATGCTCATTTCGACCAGACTCGTCATGTTGGTCGAGAACACACCCCATAGATCCTTAAAGCATTGTTAAGTACATGATGAGCGGCCTCCCCAAAACCGGAGGCCTTAAGATAGGAGGTTCCTGCAGATATTCTTTAATTTTCTCGAAATACCTCTAGCAATCTTCAATCCACCTGACCGCCTGTTCTTTTCTTAGCAGCTTGAAAATTGGTTCACAGGTGGCTGAGGTGATATATGAACTGTGCAATGTAGTTCAATTTACCTAGGAAGCCACATACTTCTTTTTCTGTTCACGGTGCATACATCTCTTATATAGCTTTTACTTTAGCAGGCTCAACCTCTATCCCTATTTGGCTCACAATGAAACCTAGCAGTTTCCCAGAACGCACTGCAAAAGTGCACTTGTTCAGATTCAATCTCAAACAAAACTTCCTTAATCTTTCAAACAACTTTTTAACATTAACCAGATGTTCCTCTTCAGTTCGAGACTTGTCAATCATGTCATCCACATATCACTCTATCTCTTTGTGAATCATGTTGTGGAATAATGTCACCATAGCCTGTTGATACATTTCCCTGGCGTTCTTCAATCCGGAGGGCATCACTTTGTAGCTGAAAAGTACCCCAAGGGGTAATGAACATTGTCTTCTCCATGTCTTTTGGCGCCATCATTATCTGATTATATCCAGAGAAACCGTCCATGAAATAAAATACCGAGAACTGAGTCGTGTTGTCAACCAATACGTCAATGTGAGGTAATGGGAAATCGTCTTTCAAGCTCGCTCTGTTTAAGTCTCGGTAGTCAACGCACTTCCGGACCTTGCCGTCCTTCTTAGGCACTGGTACGATGTTAGCTACCCATGGTGGGTAACTAGTTACGACAAGGAACCCGACGTCCCACTGCTTATGAACTTCCTATTTGATCTTCATTACCATGTCAGGACGAGTTCTTCAGAGCTTCTGCTTGATTAGAGGGCAATCATCTATCAATGGTAGCCTATGCATCACAATTTTTGTATCTAAACCTGTCATATTCTAATATGACCAAGCAAAGATATCCACATACTCTCGCAACATACCAATCAACTCTTCTTTAACACTGGCTTGTAGCCCAACCCCAATCTTGATCTCTTTTCTCACGTCCTCGGACCCAAGGTTGATAACTTTAATTTCATTTTGATGAGGCTGAATAACCATTTCCTCCTGTCTCAACAACTTGGGTAATTCTTCGGGGAGTTCACAGTATTCCTCAACCCCTTCATCATCTTGGTGGATAGGATTATTGAAATCATACTCAGTTATAACAAAATTGTTATCAAAGGAATCTGGGTGATTAATTCTACATTAGTGATGTGTTTATTTTATAGTTCAGTTTCATGAAAAAGAAAAACAAAATAAAACATTGTCATTTGATTGTTTTTGTGAAAACATTTAAGAGAAAGAAAATGAATACAATTTTGAATGAAAAATGTCATTTATTCATGGTAAAATGACATTGAAAACAATGCAATGTGGCCCTACAAATGGATCCGTGCACCTTAGGCAGAGTGTCGGACTTGACATGCATATGACATGAAGAAAAAAAAGTAAATTACTTTGGCTGGGA
The DNA here is from genome assembly GCA_963966055.1 of Lathyrus aphaca. NCBI lineage: Eukaryota > Viridiplantae > Streptophyta > Magnoliopsida > Fabales > Fabaceae > Lathyrus > Lathyrus aphaca. The sequence continues at coordinate 316,305,920 of OZ014519.1, forward strand.
AGTAACTTGGATGGTATCTTCCGCGAACCAGTTCTTCAGCTCTTCCCCAGGGTCACACAGACGCACCAAGTTATCCAAGTCACAATCACTATCGGCGTCTTCACCGGTAGCAACACATATTTGATTTGAATCAATAAAACCCCCACTTGAGAAGCTTATCGATCCTTTGCTCTTCAATACCTCTGGGTATCCTGGTAGATAACCTATTCCAAACTTATCTTCTTTCCTGTCAACTTCAACAACTTTGCCCCAACCCTGGGCATTTCCAGCTTGTACCACTTCCAAAGCTTGTCTTTATGAAGCTATGGATGTACCCACTTTTTCAACGCTCTTGCCCCTTGGGATAGAAGATGCTTCATGAATATTGACAGTATCGAATGCTTTACATAGAGTCTCGTGGATCTCCCTGTCCATCTCAACATATTTGAAGGTTGAAAAGTGGCTTACAAAGATGTCTTCCTCCCCACACACGGTAACAACCTGTCCATCTACTACGTACTTCAGCTTCTGGTGGAGCGTGGATGTCACAGCGCCAACAACGCGAATCCAAGGCCTACCGAGAAGACAACTATAAGTAGGTTGTATGTCCATGACATAAAAAGTACTCTTGAAGACCTGGGACCCAATATTGACGGGCAGCTTAACCTCTTCGAACACTGGCCTCTTAGAGCCATCTAACACTCTCACTAATAAGTCACTTGGTCGTAATAAAATCTCGTCCACATCAAGCTTTATCGGAGCCTTCTTAGGCAACACATTCAGGGAAGATACAATGTCCACCAACACATGAGATGGTACGACCCCCTTACACTCCATGGTGATGTGTAAGGCTTTGTTGTGGTTTCATCCTTTGGAGGTCAAATCTCTATCAATGAAACCTTGCCCATGACTGGCGTTCACATTAGCAACCACTTCCTCCAATTGGTTCATTGTAATCTCTTGAGGGACGTAGGCCATTTGTATGACTTTCAGGAGTGCCTCCCTATGTGCCTGGGAACACATCATCAAAGATAAGATCGATATCTTTGAAGTCATCTGATTTAACTACTCTACCACCTTGTAGTCACTTTTCTTTATAATACGAATGAACTCTTCCACTTCCTTCTCAAAAATGATGTGTTCCGTGGCAGGAGTCACCACCTCCTCGGTCGCCACCTGTTTTCCCTTTGCACAGGCTGCAACTTCAGCCTCTGTATTAGTTCTCAATGTCTGGGGAGCAAAGAGCCGCCCACTTCTAGTAAACCTTCTAGTAAACTCACCAAGACCTCCTACATTGTCAATACTAGAACCCACCTTCATTTGTGATTTCTCCTTAACCCTCTGACCTTGTACATACACATCTGCATTGTAGTGCCATGGAATAGCCTTCTCAATCTCGTAAGGAATAGGGTCAGGCACGGTGATCATCACAGGACTCACCTCCTGAGGTATATAGATAGTGACAGGCTCCGGTCTGGGTGGCACCAGAATGTCAGCTGGAGTGAAATATATGGTGACCGTAGAAATAGTGTTGCTTTTGTTGTTTACTCTGTCAAACTGTAAGGAGCCTTCATCAATCAAACTCTGAATACCCGCCTTTAATATATCGCAACCATTCACACAACTTAAGCAGTCTTCGCAATCATCATCACAACCCAGGAACACTTGTCCCTTAAGTAAACGGCTCTTCACAATCTTCAATGGAGTTTGGACTTCATTCACGTCTGTTACCAAATTCTGCTCTCTTCCATTATCTATTGCATTCACCCTTGCCCCACTAGTATGATTAGACATTGGGTTGTTAGTAACATTAGGAGGTGGTGAGAAGTTAATAGCTTTAGGAACAATCAGATCTTGCACTTTCATCTGTAGAGCCCTACACTTCTCTGTTGAATGTCCCGGTGCACCTGAATGGAACACGCAGCAAGCGTTAACATCATATCCGAGAGGAGGGTTTCCAACTGGTGGCGCCAATGTTCTGAGTTGTACCATATTCAGTTCCAACAGTCTTTGTAGTAAAGCAGTGTAAGTCATGGGAATGGCCTCGACCACACGGTCAGAATGCTCAGGCTGACGTTGTTGGAAAGGTCTTTGCTAATTATTATGTTGAGTATGTCGTTGCTATTGTTGAGGAGCTGGCTCTGTAGGCATGGTAACAACTGATACCTGAGCATAACGATTTGGACGGCAACGACCTCTACCTCTTATGTACACAGTGTTTGTCTCCCCCCTCTCTCCTCCTTTGGGGACCTACAAATGGCTTTCTAGCTCCAGACGAGCTGCTTGCACTGACATCTTCGATCTTCCCCAACTTCAACAAATTATCCACCCTCTCCCCAACAATCACCATATCTGTAAACTTGGTAGTAGAAAATGAGGCCAACTTCAAACAATCTGGCTACGTCTAGATGAGTAGGGTCTTCGATCAACTTCTTAATCAACAGGTCCCTATGCTCAAAGGATGCATGTAAATCACTAATTTGTTGTATGAAAACATCTGAAATCCCCTCTCTAGGCCTCGACTCTAACTTGGCCTTCTTAGTTTCTGCCAATACCTTGAGATCTGCTATCTCCTTTTGGGCTTCTTTCAATTCTTTCAAGCTTCACTCTAGCTGTTGTGTCTTCTCTCTACACCTCTTGTGGGCTAGCTCTAGCTCTTCTTTCTAAGAATCTATCTGGAACTGCAAGTGCTCTTCTTTCTTTTTGTGCTTTTCCTGAGCCGTATCCCATTTGTCTTTCCAAAGGGTGATAGTCTAGTTAGCTTTTCTTAATGACTTCCTGGACTTCTTACATTGAACTTCCCTTCTGATCTCTATTGAACCCCTTCTCATGAAGTAAGTCTCTCTATCAGAAAATTATTTTTCCTTGACTTCCCTTTCCTGTTGCATCTTCTCCATCTTTCCTTCCAAGATCATGTTGGTATGTACCATCTAATGATATAACCTGCTGTTTCTGAGCTCTCCAACCTAACTAATTGAAGTTGAGCCTCCAGTTTTTGATATTCCTCTATGGAGACAATGGTTTATGGTATAACTTCCTTACCCAAAGGAAGTTCCACTGAGAATGGAAGGAGTGTAACTTCTACCCGATTCTTCAACCATGTAGCATAGGGATCATACGTCTTCGGGTTTACTCTTCCGAACTCTTTCTTTCCCTTCTTCACCTTCGATGCCCAGGCCTGAGATGCCTGGATAGTTAGCTCCTGATTCCCTTCCACTGGGAAATATAAAGATTCGACCACCTCTTCAGTAGATGGAGGGTCCTTCATGGGATAACTGATATGTTTCCTCGCTAGCACGAGATTATAATTGATCACTTTTTTTCTTCCCAGCAAAGGCACATTGGGAAAGTCACCATAACTGGTAAGCATCTTCTTTCCCAATACATCCCTATTGCAGCCCTGGACTATATCATCAGAAGCCGATCCCATCAATCTTCTAGACCATTTCTACTCTTCCCTCAAATCCTTGAAAGGCCCAGACTTTGGAAGTTGTTTAGCAAACCAATCAGCAAATAAAGGAGCATAGCAATTCACATACCCCTTTCTCCTCTTCTCATTCTTGTAATGCACATTATAGAAAAAAATCTCTTAACAAGGTAGGCACAGGGTTTCCTTTGACAAAGATGGAAATAGCTTCCATACTTATAAGTCCTTTCTCCACATGGAACAAACTAATCGCATACACCATCAGGGCTAGCAAGGCACTAAAATCCAAACATTTGTTCCCTAGAGCACATATGTGAGCTTTCGTGATGAGAAAATCCAAGTAAATACCTTTTCCCTTGCTGTCTTCTAAACCCATCGTGACTCTGGTCATGGACAGATGACTGGCACTAGCTATGTCTTCTTTCAGAGGAACTCTTTCTGAAGCATAATAAGGAAGGCCATCTCTAATAGGAACCCTCAGGATACTAGAAATTTCTTCTAAGGTTGGAACCAAAATATAGTATGGGAACACAAAACACCGCAGTGGATGGTCATAGAACTATAACAAAGTATGAAGGTTGTCCTCATTAGGTTTGTCCACATAATTCAGGATCTTCCCATACCTCTTTCTGAAATCCTATGAGACCTTGTCCTTCATTAGATTAATCAGCTTTTGAATACCCGTGACTTCTGGTTGCGGGAAATTGTAGTGTAGGCTCTTCTTTCTGGGAACTTCTGCCATCTGGATAAAGATAATACAAACAGCTACTGGAATTGGGTGCGAGTGCCGATTATAACCTGAGAAAATGAAAACACAAAATGTTAATGATGATATTGTATGATGCAATGCAGAGCATGTGATCAGTTTCAGGAACTGTTTTGATACGAAACAACAGAGCCAAGAACCAAGTGAACTGAAACCCACAAGTCCTCTGAATAATAACCCAAATAAGTATCTCAGAACCAAAGATAAAGAACTCTAGAACCATAATAACCGGATCAAAACATAGAACACACTGATAACCAGGGTATGTTGAGCTCAAAGGTTCCTGCAAACCTGTAACCCCTCCCAATCTCACGGGTGTGCTTCGGGTCAAACATCACGGACTCTCAAAGCCAAATAGAAATAATATGTTCACCATATCCGAGAAATGGCTCATGACCAAATCAGGGAATTGGTTAAGTATTATATACTACTCAGGGAGGTCTCAGCGTGAGTCTGGGAAAAATAAGCCTCCCTTATAAGTCCCCGGTTTCAAGTGCTGAAATCGAGAAACAATAGAACATTCAGCCCTTGGGATACATTACTATCGTCATACGACCAGACGCTTTAACCGAGTTCCTATAAGAGAACCAAACCATCTTATGCAAGTTCCTAGTGGGCCCTCAGGTGCGAATGGGTTTGCCACAGAATATGGTCTGCCACTGTCACCACTGGAGAGGGATGTTTCCACAAAGGTTCTCAAAGATCGGTCCCCAGATGAACATAACTACCGAGGTCGTGTAATGAAGTAGGGAAGATCCCATCTTTGTCATGACAAGACTGTCGCAATCTGAGTGTGGAACTCACTACTACCCGCATGACAAGATGTCATGAAGCCAAAGTGACTATCCCCGCTAAGTCCTAGGGTGCACTCGAGCCTCGGTTACGAGCTCATCTCTTAGTAACAATCCTCAACCCACCAAAATAAAACCAGTAAAGTCCAGACAATCCAGTATATACACATGATACTTGAAAAATAAATATTGAAAGCAGTAAATAAAATTGTAAAGTAACACTATAAATAAAGACACTAAACTAAACACACAACATCAAACAATTAAACACCCACTGAAACAGAAACAAACAAGCGCTAGGAGAGACTCTCAAAGGGGAAACAAGAGATTCAGGGTTCAATCCCCAGCAGAGTCGCCAAGTTGTCGCTCCCTAGATTTCCATACTGGTACAAACGCGAAAGTGGCATGGAGAAGGGTAGAGTCGCCAACCAGGCATTTTTATCCTGGAGGAACGGGAATGGTAATGCTGCATAAACCAGAGAAAAGAAAGGAAAGGACAAAGGTCGTGCAAAACAAAGAACTGGGTTCGGGAGTCAGTTACGACCTGGGAAGGTATTAGCACCCCAGATCGTCTGTTGTACCCAATGGGATCCATGCTTGCAAAGAAACTGTTTCAAAGGGTGAAGAAATGAAAGCTTCTGAAAAAAGAAAGACTGAAATTGGATAAGAAAAGAAAAGAAAGGGAGAAATGTAGTTTCAGGATTAGCCTAAGCCCCATTTATTGGTTATTTTATCGGTGGATGAATTTGTATCGTCTAAGTGTCTAGGTTATGAAACTAATAAAGCAGAAAGTAAAACGACACCAAGTGTTATCCTGGTTCCCTTCACAAACCGAAGGTACATCCAGTCCTCTTACACCTCGTAAGAGATTTTATTATAGTTTTAGAATGTACAGCCTATCACACCATAAACCGGTGAAGCCTGCGTTATAACAACTATACAACAATCAAGTGTGCAAGAAAAATCCTCTTGCCACACAAACCCTTGTGTCCAACAATCCTGGATCACAAGTCAATACAAAAATGATTCTTGAATAGATTGAAATGTAGAGATGATGAAGTATTGTAATATCAAGCAATGTTGATCTTCTCCTTTGATTGATATTTCTCACTCAAAAATAATGAATATAAGTGTCCACTAAAGTGTATGAAAAGTTTAACTTTGTATATAAATGAATTTAGTGAACTTTGATAGATTTAGAAAGTTTGAGATTTTTGAGCAAGAAAAGTTTTATGAAAATTTGTAGGTGTCTAAATTTTTTTGCACAAAGCACTTTAAATAAAAGACAAGACACCTTTTAGAAAAGGTACAAAATATGAAGAGATGTCTCAATCCAATTTGAAAAACATAAGATATAATTCAAAATTTAAATGAAATAATTTCTGAAAATTTGAACAGTGGTAACCGGTTACTGCCCCATGGGTAACCAATTACTTGCTGTAATGTTAAAATGGTTTTTCAAATTTGGGCTGAAGTAACCATTTACTACCTACAAGGTAACCGGTTACTTGATCAAAAACTAGAAAAAATTCTTTTAAAATAAGATCAGTAAAACATAAGCATGCAATATGATTTGTTTAAAAATAGCAAATGTGAGTGCATCCTAAGTTGAACACATAATTAACATTATTGATTCATGAGAAATAGAATTTATACCTTCCGAAGAGAAAACCTTATCTTTATGAAGACTTTATTTGAATGAAGCTTGAATGATCCTTTTTGCTTTCTTTCAATACTTGATGGATTTGTTGTTATCATCAAAATATAATTTGAGAAGCTTGCTTCTACAGGAAAATGTAGGGAAAATAAAAGAGTGCTCGAATGGGCCTTACCCTACTGCCTACGTACCTCATCTGGACATGAGGATAAGAGTTGTCGTAGTTCCCCTAACTAGGGAGGAAAATGGCTTATGTTTTGAAGCTTGAACTGCTTATGTCAATGTGTAACACGGTGGGAGAACTGACTTGGGCGTTTTTGTTTTACAAAACATATGTTACGGATAGCAAGAATCGCCACCGACTTTTATTTTATCCAATAAGGAAAAGGAATAAAAGAACAGGAAAGACCTTTAAAAAGATTTTGAGTTCGGGGGGTAAGTTATACAAAGGGAAGGTGTTAGCACCCTTTGTATCCATGGTTATCCATGGGATCTTAATTACTTAGCTCATTTTACTTTTTTTTTAAAAGAGTGTAGTGTGTGTTTAGAAAATATTTTCATAAATCTTTAACTCTGCAATGATCCTCGTATGGATATATACAAAGTGTTTAGTTTGAAAGTATTTTGAAACGTGGAGTGTAAATAGTGTTTTCAAAAGAAGTGAGCAAGTACTTAAGAACTACTTACCCTAAGTTTGTAAGGCCTTTCTTGTTATTTATTTCCTTTAGGGGTAAGACTATCCTTAATATTAGTGAATAAGTAGTCTTTACCTTGGATGTTTGAAGGGACTGGCATATGGTCATCGTATGATCAGAGAAGGAAACATGTAGGGGTATCTTAGTAATTCGAAGGGACGATCATCATTTTCATAGGGTCATCGAGGGATGAGATCATTTATTCATAGGCAACACGAAGGGACTATGGTCTTTTATTTTGAAGGGACTTGATGATTTTATTCGTAGGCAGCTTTTACTAAGATACCCCCACGTTCGAGGGACTTGACCATGTATTATAAGGAAACCAAGAGAAGAAACCCTAGGAAGTGCGGATGGAGATCGTATAATGATTGACTTACGTGTGTGAATATTAGTTTCATATATTTATCTTGGATTTAATGGGCTAGGTCCAATTAATTTAGCATACATTCTTTTCACACCCTAGTTTACTAACCACGCAGTTTATATTTAACAGAAATTAAAAAAAAATGGAAAATAAGAGTCCTAGACTATTACATCATGGGGAGGGGGATACATGTTTGAAATTAGGGGAGTGCGGAAATTAAAACCTAAAACTATTACAGGGCTTTAGAAGTTACATTATTTGAATGAAAGTAAAATTGGGCAAGGAAAATAAATCTAAATATTACAAGATTTCTGCATCCTATACAATGATTCTAAATAATAAAATAAAACCAAGAAGAAGAAAAAATATAAAGGAAGTGAAAGTATTAGATCTTTTATTAATACTATTAGAAGAATAAAAATAGAAATAAACAGGATCAAATAAAATCGCTGCAGATTTTAAAATAATGGAAAATAAGAAAAACGATTAAAATAAAATCTAAAAAATATTAAAACGATGCTAAAAATCTAATAAAATCAAATAAAGAGCGAACAATTCTTTTCAGATTTTTTTGAGAATATGGAAATAGAAAATAAATCAAATAAAATAGAAAAAAGAGGAATTTGCAATTTTGAGGGTCGAAATCATTTAGAAATCTATTCTAAAAGAGTATTGTTCTTCGATTATTTTTTGAATTTCTGGAAAATAATTGGAGCAAATCGAAACAGTAACACTTACCTGACTTACCTGTCAGACTGGAATTCTTATCACTACTTCAGCCTTCAAAGTATCGGCGAAAATATATTACATCAGATTAACCAACAATTTAGTTCTCCATGGTTCCCTAAACTTCAATTCAATCGCCCAGATAACTTGCTCACATCATACAAAACTCAAATATACAAAGAGATTAGATGTATCATGCGTATAAATATGAAATCGAAAAATTAAAAAAAAAACAAAAAAACAAAATTCGGTTATGGCATTTTATGAGGTTTTGGAGCAATGTGATGATTGGTACACCTTCAGAAGAGTCTAAGGAATATTTTTGGACCTTCAAACCTCCTTGATAATGGCTGCAACCCTAAAACCGAATTCAACTTACGCTTGAGTTATTTGAAGTTTTGTATGCTCTCTTTGATAAAAAATTTCGTCCTCTTGACTTGTGGAGATGATAAGTATTTATAGAGGGATGAAATAGGTAAAAAATTTGGGCCTTTGTGGATGGATTTGAGATTGCTTGAAGGTGAAGAAAGGTGATTTCTATTTTGGTCCAAAAATTAGATTAAATCATACCCTTTTGGTTTTGTACGAATTTGGACACTTTCAATCATCATAATCATCAAATATTTGATCCCAAAATAGACCTAAGATCAAATATTTGATTTTTCAATATTTATCTTAATTAAAATTGAATTTAAATGAAATAAATCCAATATAATATAAAATAAATATAAAAAATCAGATATTATGATCTATGGGTCGTACATGATCTTATAATTGAGTTTGGGTTGGAAAAATATGGGCCCATTTGGAAGAAACTTGAGTTTTGGTCATTTTTGCTTCATACACCTCCTCAAAATTGCCCAACTTCAACAATGCATAAATATCTCAATATATATCTCATGTATGTGTTCTAGGACTTTTTAGAAAGCTTAGAGTGTCCTCTAACTTCTCCTTTTGGTCCCATGTCCATTTGATCTTCCATTTTTAAGTTATGAGCTTTTGAAAAAGTTGACTTATTTTTTTACTTTTAAAAGGACTTGTATTGTCTTGGATCATAACTCTCAAATGAAGCATTTTTGTGAGACAAAAAGTTTTAGAGAATTCAATTTCCTTCAAAATGAGCTTTGGATGGGAAATTTTGTTTGAATCATGTGAAAGTTATGGCTGGTCAAAGTACAGTTGACTTTTTCTACACAAAACCTAATTTAGTAACTCCTGATTCTTGATGATTATGAGGTTTCCATGATGAATCATGATCAACCCTTGATCAAATGATGAATTTCACCTCATAATCTTGATTTTGACCAAAAATCTTGAAGTTTGACTTTATGTTGACCACAATTGACTTTTTGACCATGTTAATTGATTTTTGATATTCTGAGCATCTAACTGACGAAACTTATAGGGAAAGCCTTGAAACTTGACATGAGGATTATTTGAAGTATGTGGGATGTCATGAAGTCCACTTGATGCTTTTTAAGTACAATTTACCTTGAGAAATTCAAAACCCTAGTTTTAGATCCTTTGTTTAGGAGGAGGCTTTGTCTAATGAAACCTGGAATCCTTTTGAGTAATGGTGAATCTTGTGACCATTAGGGGACCTCTTAAGACACATTGTCTTGAATATGGGAGGAAAATTTTTGGGTTACAACAAAATTCTCAAGTGTTGTAGGCTTGTCTAGCACGAGTTTGTTACCGTCTTGTAGAGAGACAAGTAGGAGCAAGTTCTTTCGTTGAGAGTAAAGGTGATGAGAAAAGAACTCCCGAAGGAAAGACGCTTATTCTTTGTTTGTAGCTTTTGGAAGATTTTATTTGTGTTTGGCACAAGAAAATTAATTCAAGTCCTTTTCCATGGAATGTGTACTTATTACTACATCCCAAGATGGAATGATGAACAAGCACACCCAAAACTTAGTTCCAAATATTAGGGCCTAAACTCACTAACTCGTTGAATTTATTAAGTGTTTTTGTGATTTGGAATGAAAACGTGTTTTTTTTAATGATTTTCTATGTGAAAGTGGTCTCATGATTAGAATTGTACATCATGCTAGACAAGCTTATACTATCCCAAGATGAGATGAATACAAATTCCCCATGGAATAAGTCCATACATACAAGACTACCTCAACCATTATTAAGTGTTTTTTAGGTTTTTGTTTGAAGATGAGAAAGAAGAGAACACCAAAAGGATCTCAAAGGTAAAAGAATAAGGGGGACTAACAATCCTAAATGTTATCATGCATGGAAGTCCTAGGTTAGTGTAGTTTGAAGTCAATCCTAATGAAGAAGAAGGAAAGAAGAAAGGAAAGAAGAAGAAGAAGAAGAAGAAGCAGAAGAAGAAGAAGAAGAAGAAGAAGAAGAAGAATAAGAAGAAGAATGCAAAGGACTCAACTTACTTCTTAAAAGAAGATAAGTTGATCCTAAAGGGGGATGAAGGAGAAATTAGACATTGATAGCCTAAGCACATCACAAACACAAGTATGAAAGTTTAAAGGAAGTTAAGGAAATACTTGAGACGTGGAAGCATCCTACACACCTCTCACACTTATCATAGCCACTAAAAAGGTTAGAAGTATTCACACAAGAGTAAAAGAAGTTCAAACAAGTTCAAGTTATGGAAGGACGAAGTTCAAAACATCATAGCACCCACAAGTCAGAACCTAATGATCATAGAAGACCTCTAATGTTAGTCATGCAAGTTCACACAACAAGAAAGGGGAGAAGTCCCACAAGTCAAAAACAAGGCACTAAGGAAGAAGTGAGATGGAAGTAAGTGATTAAGTGAAGCATACAAGTCAAAATTCAATAAGTAAGGTCAAAGTCAGAAATTAAACATATTAATAATGTGCCTAAAAGAAGATTCAATCATCAAAGAAATTATATAGGCACATACTAAGGCAAATGGAGAAGATAAGAAGAAATTTTAAGTGAAGTTAATCATGGTCCATACTTGTGAAAAGATGTGACTTAGTGCACAATGAAAGCATGGAACAAGTAAAGGTGAGGTCCACATATCACAATCAGAGATAAAAAATCATGTTAAAGATCCTCAAACAAGTTCTTATATGATGGCACAAGTGTCTTCCTAAGCAAGAAAGTAAAGCATGGCTAAAGCATCCACAAATAAGGCAATTCAAAGTTCAATCCTCAAAGAAATATTAAACATGCCTCAAAAATTATGACATTAAACATCAAAACACATCAAACATGTACAAACATCAAGACAAAATCAAAAACCAAGAATCAGAACCAAGAGCAATCAAATAGTGAGCCAAAACAAGGTTAGGGTTCCATTTACTTAAGCACAAAGCAACAACTTGAAACTCGACTAAACAATGTCTAAAAATCAACACAAAAATAATCAAGAGACCTCAATATCTTAGTGACATAAGGAAAAAAGAACCAGGAACAAAGCTATTCTAGAACTCAAGTTATAAAATCAAGAATTTTAGGTGTTCATGATATGGGACAATTAAAAGGATATTAAAGGGAAAATTAATTCAAGGCATAAAAATAAAATAAAAACAGAAAATAAAATTATGGAAAATTTTGTAAAAAGGTAAGGAACACTTGTGAAATTTTTTTGTATTTTTTGAAGACCTAATTCTAATTTTAAAAATTAAAAATGAAATGGAAAGAAATAAGAAAAATAAGATTGAAATCAAAGGCAATGGATGAACATAGCAATCCAGATCAGTTAAAAATAAAACAAGGCCCAAAAGGGAGGTATGGATAGCAAAGGAGGCCCAACGCATCCAAAGCTCAGTCAAATTCAATTTCCAAGTACTCAGAATCAAAGGTCCATAATCATTCTCAAAACGTAAGAGCATCTGAGGGTTATTATGCAAGTCAAGCAAAGGAAAAATATGTCAATCCAACGCATAAGAAAGAGTCAGCCAACAAAGTAATTCAATCCAATGATCATCAATAGTCATCATAAAGGTAAAACAAATCAACGCATCACAACAAATGTCAACACATCAAGTCAACCAAACGTACGCTTAAGATCATAGGACACATGCCATTATCATGCTCAAGCAAACAAAACAAATTAAATGAAATTATAAAGCCACACGCACACCACGTGAGTTTTTAATATGTTGGCTCAATGATATCCCTCTGATCAAAAACATACATGGCTCTGGTCACCTTTAACACTGTAACTGATCCGGTGATAGAGCCCTAGCTCTGGTCACCGGGAAATTCATCCTCAAGAACATACATATCCAGAAACTCATAAAAACCTCTAGATCTACTCTACATATCACCATCAACATGAATCCAAGCTCAAAAACAACATACATTCAACATACATCATGAATCGAAGAAAATAAAAGTGGATCTACAAAATTGAAAATCAACCAAACACTCATAATATACGTCTAATCATCAAATTAAACACATCATTATGCTCAGAAAGAATCAATGATCCACATACACACAAGCATTCAGAGAAATATAAAGCAAAAGGAAGATCACGTAAAAAGTGATCTGAAGCAAAATTACTCCTAGAAACCTAGTATAAGAGTGCAGATCCTCCTCTTTTGAGCTCTATTTGTAAAATAAATGTAAATAGAGGCGTGAAAGTTGTTGGATCTTGAGATTCAAGTGGAAGCTCTTCAAAATCGAATCCACTGAATTCTTGCACTATAGCTTGAAATGGTGGTTGATTTGTGTTCCTTACACTTCACTGATGATGAATATGCAAAGAGTTTTGACAATTTGTGGAAGAATAATGAGATTCGAAGAGAAATGCAAGAACATAAAAAAATTTGAAACTGGGAAATGAGAGTGCAAGAATCTCTGATAATTGGATGTTTAGCTTTTATATAATGTGCTAATGAGGCTGATTAGGGTTTAGGAAGTGTGAGGACTCAACAATGAAATATTTGGATCAAAATGCAAATTTGCAAGATTATGCCCATGTGATGATTCCTACGTGCAAAACTATCATGAAATGTGTGATCATTCTCTATTTTATGCACTGAATACCAATGGATTAATCTTATGACTGGAAATGTTTGGAGTCATGAGTTTTAAGTGATTTTGAAAATTTGCATAATGGTGAATACTAGATGAATAATGCATGAATTTGGATGTTTCAAGGATCATATTGGCTTTGAAAAATCATAGCTTAATGGATGACTGATCACATGCCCTATGCTTCTAATTATGAATGTTGTGCCTCATATTTCTTTGTAAAGATGCAATGGGATGTAAGCTATATGATATGTTATATGATATGAAAATATGATATAAAAATGAGTGGGAAACTTTTAAGGTGTTACACTAGTCTTCTACCTAATACTCTTCCTAGGTATGAGACCCTTCTCAAATCCTGTTCTATCACAGCAGTGACATAACAAAGTTACAACTCAAAATAACACAATCCTCAACAAGTATTCAACGCAATACAAGAGAGGCTCACAATGGCTAAAACCCTAGCACTAAAAAAATAAAAATACTAATTTTCGATACCAAAACTAGATCAAGTCCAACCTATTTAAAACCCTAATAATATTGGACTTGGGCTTTCAATCTGCACTTAAGCACAACCATGTTTCTTGCAAAATATTCTCCCAATACCGATTTCTTCAATCACAAGTTTCCTAAAATATCTCCATATCTTTAGGAGCCTTTGTGTAGCCTTTTGCACTACTGAGAATCCTCATGACTCATTATTCTAAGTGCCACATAGGATAAACATCCAATAACCTGAAATACTAAAACAATCACAATAGAAAAATAATGCATTAGTAGATCAAGATGTCAAATAACCAAGTTATGACATATTATCTGGCATCATTATAATGACAAGAATATGACATTTTGTCCAACATCTTCAAACAATTTGTTTTACCAAATTCAATGTCAACTCACAACAACCTTCATGAAAGAACTATTTTATGTTCTAATGTTCGTTATTGTGTATATCGTGATTATTGAAGATATTAGATCAAATAAACATTATCATAATATACACTAAGGATCATATGTGAGTTACTATATGTAACACAAGTCGCAAGCATACTGAAGAAGTAAATATGCTTCTTCACCTGATCACAATCAGAAAGATCTAAGGATGCTTGATGTTGTTGTTGCAATACTCTTTTGGACTCTGTTTTGAGAGTGATTCTGATTATGAAGCTAGTGAAGCTTCTGAAGTTGTAATCTTCTGAGAACTAAGTGCTGAAGACTCTGATGACTTAAAGTTCTCAAGACTAAGGGTTCTGAAGACCAAATGCGGAAAGACTCTGAAGACTTAAAGGTTCTGAAGATTAAGGTTCTGAAGTCAAGTGTTGAAGACTCTGAAGACATGTTCTATGTGAACAAGGTTCTGAAGATTCTGAAGACTTGAAGTTCTGAAGACCAAGGGCTTCAAAGATAAGTGTTGAAGTTATAAAGACAAGGTCCTGAGTGAACAAATTATGAAAACAAAAGACTTTAGATAATTAAGACCTAACTATCACATCTCTATTCATACTTCAATCATCTACTATCAGAAGCCTCTGAATTTCAAACAATGATGTGATTGCTAGAAAGGATAGTACACAATATGAAAATGCTTTATCCCACTACCTCTCGACTAACCTTAATTTGTGGAAGGACAATATGTGGCAGTACTAATATCATCCTTATATAATGACATTCCTCAATAGCCAACTGCTTTGTAATGGCTCTATTTTGCTTGTCTATATAAGGAAAGGATTACATGATTATGTGATGGTGTGGTTGTTGAACCATGTTGTTGATCCACAACAAAACACGTAGACGTGAAGTTGTTAGAAACAACCAGGTTGTTGTGTTGATATTGAATGATATAACCAAAAAGGTTTACACACACAACCAAGTTGTCAAGATGGTTCTTGAACCATGTTGTTGATGTTTCATACAATCATATAAGGTTGATGATTAACAAGATAACAATGGAACAAACCATGAAGAGCTTGAACCATGTTGTTGATGTTTCATACAATCATATAAGGTTGATGATTAACAAGATAACAATCGAACAAACCATGAAGAGCTAGAATGAATATGCAGCTCACAAGTTGATAACTCTTTGACAACAATCTGGTGATGCAAAAATCTCTAATTCATAGTTGCTTAATTCATATGTTCCATAAGACTTACAAATTCACATAAGATGGTGAATATGATCATGGAAGCTCCAATTAAAAATACACAACATGAATATTTTGAACCGAAGTGATCATTAGATTTAACGAGAACAAGTGTTGTTTTCTGAAATGATTTTAAAGTAAATCAAGATCAAGAAGTCCTTCCCTGTTCTCATAAAAGATCAATAAAGCTTTCATATGCTTTTGAAGAAGAAGAGTTTATCAATTCAAGTGCTTGGGCTATTGTCGGAAGAAACAACTTGAAGAAGAAGAAGACCACACATTTGTGCTACAATATAACATATTATCTTAATGTGTATTAGGATCTTCCAAAGTACTTAATCAGTGTTTACACATGCTTATGTTAGAAGCAAACATTTTTAAACATTACCCACTTTCCCTAAAGGATCGCGAAGGTTAGGACATTTGGAGGCTCAGAAATGAGTGGTCAGAGGCTTTCTCAGAACTTGGTGTTCTGGTGATTGCTCAGAGGCTAATTTTGGTGTTGCTTAGAGATATATGTTATGGATTCAGGAAGTGTAAACACCCCAAATTTTTGTATTCTTTTCATATTGCATTGCATAAGCATATCATCTCACATTGCATAGTTTATTTCACTACATAAGTTGCATATCTAGGATTTGTGATCAGGAGAATCCAAGAAGTGATCTGAGATATATCAATGGTCTTGAAGCTTTTAAAGAGGGTCCATGTGTGGTCTATCATCTTATTACATCCCCAAGAAGTCTTTAAAGTCAAGATACCACAAAGCATTGCACATATGTCCAGGCAGACTGAAGATTTCCTACACATATGACCTAAAATTAGGGTTTTGGGTTTGAGGCCCTTAACCTCAAATTTTTTGGTAATTCTTGATTGTAATGGTCTTAATATGTTATAAGTGGCATTTGTACCAAATTTGATGAAGAAATTCATTGTGGAAGTCATCTGATCAACTGGTAACTTATTGTGCAAGAAAAGTCAAAATCTGGGTATCTGAGACCCCCACCAATGGTACCAAAGGGTCATCTTCATCATTTTGAGGTTCTATGATCTTTATTTGGTCTTAGAAGTGGTTAGAGGTTCAGAAGATTGAAGAATTTCAAGCCATTTGCAAAATTTCCATTTTTGGACATGACTTGTAATGGAAACTTTCCATTTTGGGAAAGATTTTCGACCTCCTCTTTCTTGATCAAAAAGGCTTCAAATGAAAAATATTCAAACATGAAAGTTGTAGATTGGATCTTCCCATTTTCAAAAAGTACAAGAACTCCTTTGATTCATCCTAGAACTCAAGATATGATGTTTCAAAGTTGGGAAAAATCTTGTAATTTTCAAGTATGTGCCAAAGGGGGAATTTTGCAAAACCAAGTTTTAAGCACGCTTGTGACCTCTAATGGACCTCGAAGCATCATAACAACATCACATAACAAGTCATGACCAGAATTTAGCATTGAATCAACCATTTCCATGACCAATTTTCTCAATTTTCACAAAGTTGCCAATTTGCAAAACCACTTCAATCTCACCATTCAATCACTTCAGATCACTTTAAGCAATCCCATGGCTCTCCTGGAAGCTAGCTGAACTTAGAGCAACCCTAAAACATCTTCTGCCATGGCCCATACTCAAGGACACCAACTCTTGATTTTTGGCCAATTGAATCATACAAATCCCACAGTGATTGGCAGCCCTCCTGACTTATCTCAATTGTTTATTCATTGCACAAGGATAATAAAACATAGCACACAAGGCCTCAGAAGGACACCATAATCAGATTGCAAGAAAATCACTCAAAACTTCTCATTTTCGATTCTCTTAAACTAGCCATTAAAACTCAAAAATTCTTTCACCAACAACTCACACTCCATCCATAGAACAAAACCCACCCCTCAAAATGGCATGAAACATCACAAACACAAACCTCCATTTCTGCTACACCAGAACTAAAACACACAAACCAATCCATATAAGCTCCATCTAAGCACTTCATTCACTCAAGGGGGGCTAGAGGGAGCTTTTTTGCACGAGGGAGGAGCTCTGAAAGTTCACATTTGCAGTTCATCAGCTCAGGTATGCTCAAGAACACATTTTCTCATATCTTTGATTTTTTGTTATAGAATAAAAATACATGCCATGTGGATCATGCTGATGCTTTTAGAATTGAAAATAGTCAAGAAATGAGCATGTTACGAACTTCTAAAATTTTGTCCATAAATATGTTTTGATTCGATTCTCTCTGATTGTGTGATATAAATGTTGTTTAATGATTGATTTGAGTTGCATTTTGCTTGGGGATCATTTCTGGGTGGTTTAGAGGTCTTGATTTTGCCTAGGGAAGAAGTTAGGTTTTGGGGTTGGTCGAAGAAGACGACCGGAACACTGTTTCGGTCGCCTGAGAGTGATTAGGGTTTTAATTAGGGTTTAAGTGTCAGTTTAAATGTGGACCATTGGATGCGTGTTTAGATTAAGCTTTGGACGGTTAAGATGATATAATTAGCCCTAATTTCTAATTAATTAAAATAAACATAATTAATTAATCAAAATGAATCTCAGCCATAGGATAGCGTGCGCAGTCACCCCAAGTTTGAATCTGGACCTTTGATCTTGCTTACTTTTCATTTTCTTTTATTTTATTTTCATTTTATTTCTTTTGTATTCTCATAATTATTAAAAATAGCAAAAAGACTTTTAAAAATCTCATTTTCTGCATTTTCACCTCAAATATTTTTCTAAACTCAAAAATATTTTTATTTTTTATTTTTGCATTAAAAAAGTATTTTTAAATCATTTAATTGTTTTATTTAATTAATTAATTGATTTTAATTAATTAAAAATACATTTAGGTATTTAAAAATCACAAAAAAATTTAATGAAGCATTCTTAGGCATTTAGAAACATTTACAAACTCACCATACAAATTTATTCTTAGGTTTGATCATGTTTTCATAATTTACTTTGAATTAGGGTTCATAAAATTCCATTTTTCTAACCCTAACTTGAAAAAATCATTTCTGATCAACGATGATGAGTTTGAACTTGATTAATTTTTAATTGTTTCATATATTGCATCTAGTATCTAGGTTATTTAAATCATAATTTTTCATTGAAATTTCAAATTGTTTAGCATTTTTCCTTTAGAACCATCCAAAAACCCTAGTTAACTTAGGAAATTCATAACTTTCTCTAGGTTTAGCTTCTGACCTCCACCTTTGGGGTGTGATCTTGTATGAGTTTAGGGTTAGTTTGATTTCAATTTCAAATTTTACTATGATGTATGCTTATGTCTTGGTCATATGCATCTCATACATTCATAAAACCCTAAATTCTCATGTTCATTTGCATTCATCTTTGCATATCATCATCATATGAACTTGCCAAGACATTCCATGCTCTTGTATGCCATCTTATACATCTTATGACATGCTTGAAAATTTCTTGATCATTTCTTCATCCATTTGGTATGCTTTTCATTCAATACATTCAATGTACATCCATGTGTTTTCAAGCTTCTAACATGCCATCTTTGCATCTCATCTCTTGTATGAACATTCATATGCATCATGTATGACTTTGCATCATTTCATAACACATTTGCATCATGTTTACACTTATGGTTTTGGTCATTTCACTCCCATTTGCTTTATTTCCTTTTGCTTTTTCATCTTATGCATTCACACTAACATTTCAGGGGCTTATGGTAAGTTGTTTGGGATGTGGATTTGCCTTCACATCCCACCTCTTCTCATCTCTTCATATGTATTGTTTACTTGTCTTTTAAGTGAATTTGCTTCACTTGTGCTCTCTTGCTCCTTCTCTTTCTTTTAGGTTACTTATCTTCTTCAAGAAGTACGTAACCTATTCATCTTCCTCCTTCTCTTTTCATCTGCTTCTTCTTCCTTGGTGGCCTCCTGAAGATCTTTCTTTAAGCCTCACAAACCATACGATATCCAAGCATGATAATTTTTAGGGTTGTATATACTCTCCCCTAGTTTTTACCTTTGAGTCTCCTTGAGTCTCTCTTCTCATCTCATAATCAGAGGCTAAACACTTAAAGTTTTAGGACTTTGAATTAGGGTTATGCATGCATCCTTATCTTAGGATGGAGTGTATAACTTTAATCCTTAGTGTTAAACCTTTAATTTGTTTACACTTCTTAATCAAGACACCTAATAATGATTAAGACTTAAGCTTGTAACTTGGGCCTTATATTAGGGTTACATCTCTTCCTTTTGGTTAATAGGGACTAACCCTAGTGTTTAATGGACAAGTCCCCCTCAAGCTAGTCTTACAAACATAAAAAACAATTCTTAATCTCACCCTTTAATTAAAATCCATTTAATAAAGGCTTGTTATATAATGAATTCAGTCCCTAACCATGGATTAAGTTGAGGAGTCTTCCTCAGCTTAAGTGTTCTCATCTATCATCCTTCTCTTAGGATGGTGTAATGAGTTCACTAATCCCTGATTAGAGATTAAACTCATTACTTAACACTAAACAAAAACCCAAAAACACTTAATAATTACCAAAGTAGGTTAATGATGTTAATCCTATATCATCATGGTAATTAAGTTGAGATGCTTATCTCACACTTGAGTTGGCTCATTATCCCTAATCAGGGAGGATATAATGAGTTTACAACCCTTGATTTAGGCTTAAGCTCATTATCCTATGCAAAACACCAAAAATAATAAAAAACTAAAAACACAAAAAACAAACAATAATCGTCACCTCCAAGATTCTTTTCTCATCATACTCATTCTATAAACGAGAACTCGCTTCTTCCGTCTGATGCAAGACAGTTAGCACTCGAGCCAGACGAGTCACACACTTGAGCATAGACAAGCAAGCAGTTCATAGTCAAATAATCCAGTCTCTTTGAGTCGAACTACGGTGTTCTGACTTCCTCATTGCACGAGAGTATACGTAGGCATAACTTAACAGTTATCGAACAAAAGTCTCTTTCTCATCCCCCTCTTTCAGCTTTCTTTTCTAAGCCTCATTCTTGAGCATTCTCACTCTCTTTTACACTGACACACTATACTTTCTCCCTAGATTTTTACACACAGTCAGCACATACACTACCCCTTTTAAACATAATCAAGTAAAGCGTGGATATCGTCGAGTACGACGGACGATCTGGGTGCTAATACCTTCCCACGTCGTAACCAACCCCTTTCTCAGTTTCTTTGGTTCGCAACCGTCTTATCCATACCCTTCCAGGTTTATGCAGCATTACGTTTCCTTCAGGATAAAAATGCCTAGCTGGTGACTCAATTCAACCTCAACCTCCAACATCATCGACGATCCGCGTCTGCACCGGGACGGAAGTCCAGGGAGCAATAGCTTGGCGACTCTGCTGGGGAAAAGATCTTTGCAACCAGGGCTTCTGGTTCTCTTGTGGGTTTCTCTTAGCGCTTGTTTGTTTTTGTTTACTGGGGGTGTTGTGTGCTATATGTGTTTTTGTTTTTCTTTATTTATTGCTTTCTGTACATCTTTATTTACTGCATTTACTTTATCATTTTCATTTACTGCTTTATGCATTTCATTTTATTGTCCTATCATCTGTGCTAGTTTGCTGGTTTGCTTTGGTGGGAGGGCTATTCCAGTGAGAAAGGTCCAACACAAAGGCCTCAGTGATAAACATATGATTAGAGTGGCTTTATATTCTTTCCCATTCCATTTCGGTCTGGTGCGGAAATATGAAAACACGGTTCAGACATGGGTTTCTTCTTGAGAACTTTATGCTACTGATCTCCTGTAGTGCTAGGGCTATTTGGGAAGTCTGCTAAGTCTAGATGACCTTTTTAGATGACCTTCAGTATCTGAGGTGAATTAGAGGAGGACCCATTATGATTAGGGTAAACACTGTACCTTTGGGTTAGAAGTGTTTACACTTCTCATAATAGATCTGAACCTAAGGATCCTTGTTCTAGAATAATACCTGTGAGTGGGTGGGGTTGTTTACAGGTTTGCAGGAACCCTTGGCCTCATCAAACCCTGTTACTGGAACTTTGTTAAGGTTATACTGATTATGGGCTGATTCTTATGAAACCCTGGACAAGTGACTCTTTATTTGAGTCCCCCACCTGGTTAGTGGTTCTCAGACCTTCATCCGGAATTCTGAACACTTATGGACCCTACCAAAAGCAACTAACAATCCAGCACCTGATCACAAACCTTTGCATATCATTCAGCATACATCATATTGCATCATTTAACATTTTGTCTATTTGTTTTACAGGGTATCCGCATCTTCTTTGGTTTGGTTTTGACCGTACTTCTGCTTCATCCATCTTCATCATATATCTTCTTCGGTTATCTTCATCAGCACCCATTGTCAGTATGGATTCAATCAGGAAGAGCAACATCACTTACCACTTCTTTGAGTACCCTCTAGCAGGCATCAGGCAAGTACAGGCTCTTATCACTCCTAATCATGTCCCCTTATTCAGAGAACATTATGGTGGTATTATGGACATGATCAATGACTTGGATGCATCACAGAGGAGCATGATTCACACTTGCCTTCAGTTCTATGACCATTCTCTCCGTTGTTTCACTTTACCGGATTTTCAGATAGGCCCTCTGTTGGAAGAGTATTCTATGTTGTTGGGTGTCCCTATCAGAAGAGGAATCCCTTTCAACCCTGAGATGACTACTCCTAAGAATGAAGACATAGCCAAGGCTCTACATCTGGAAGCAACTATCATTGATCAGCATATGACCACCAAGGCTGGAATCCTAGGCCTTCATCTAGACTTCTTAATCACTCAAGCTACAAAGCAGGCTACAACAGGAAATTGGGAAACTGTTTATGCTCTCCTGGATCTTGATATATATGGTATCATTTTGTTTTCAGATGAGCCTAAGTTTGTAAGAAAGAATGATATCCACATCTTCATGCTCAGGAATCTAGTTCCTACCTTGTTGGGAGATTTCTACTACTCAATGCATCAGAGAAATGAGAAACAGAGGGGAAGACTGGTCAGATGTTGTGCACCTCTTTTCTACAGTTGGTTGATGAGACACATGCCAAAGACAAAAGCTTTCCTTAACCCACATCAGTCAAGGAATTAGGATAAGAGGATGATTGCCCTTACTTCAGAAGACATCAGGTGGTGTACTCAGAACACCAAGGGCAGAGACATAATTACAAGTTGTGGACAATATCCTAATGTACCTCTTTTTGGGGTGAAGGGTTGCATCAACTACAATCCTTTACTTTTCAGAAGACAGTTGGGATATGCCTTGGTACATCCACCTAGGGAGTAGGACTTAGCAGAGTCCCTTTACTGTGCTATTATGAACAATCATACCATTGTCCGACAAGCAGCCTGGGCTTGGGACCATATACAGACAAAAGGGACTGTTATTCTGGGAAAGTGTAACAACATAGCTTCAGCTCAGTACATTGATTGGTCTCACATCAGAGGACAGATTACTCACATGCCATTCACCCTAGAAGATGTTCCAGGGCCATCAGCAGTAGAGCCTATAGCCACAGTAAGCCTGGAGGAATTTGAAAAGATGAAAGAGAGGAATGCCCAACTTTCTGAAGCTTTCAAGAAGACCCTTTGGGAAAGGAATGATAGTCATCTGGACATTAAAAGGTTAGAGAAGCTCCATATTGAGCATGTGACCAAGATAGAGAAGACAGAGGACTTCATCAGAAAAGCCCGAGAAGGAGAGTTGGTATTGAAGAATGATTGTAAAGAAGCCAAGATTCAGAAGGCCGGAGCTGAGCACTATCTGGAAGATAGTCAGGCTAGATGGATCAGAATAACTGAAGCTCGTTTGCAAGAAGATCATAATACACAAGTTAAGATAGAGCAGCTGGAAGCCAATGAGAAGAAGAGTCAAGAAGCACTCCTAGCAGCACAGAAGGAAATCTCCGAGCTTAAACTCCGGGCGGGGTTGAAGAGATCAAAAGAACAAGACAAGTACCAGAAGATGACAAGTGCCATTGCAACCAGAAACCTTCTCATCAGGACCATCACAGAGCATCCAGTTGGACCAGTGACTGATGCTCTCCTGAAAGAAATCAAGGAAGATGACTTTGGGCTGGATTTTTGATTTCTTTTGCTTGTATTTTATTTTTGTTGTACTTTAATTCTCATGGTGATTTTGTTTGCATTCTTGACTTAATTATATTTTGATCCACCGTGGGAACTTGTTGTAATCATAAACTATGTGTTTTGACATTTCGTAATGTATGGTTTATGTATTACCTGAATCTTCTTTCGAGCTTTATTCACTTCAACATCTTCATCATTCCCAGAGGTCTGGAAGGTCAAAACTAACGAACCAAACCAGGATACCCTCTGAAGACAAATAAACATACTTCATTGCATGCTAATCATTTGTTTTGCAGGAGTTTTGTTGTTGTTTTCTCACTTTGTTGTTGTTTCAGGAAATATTGCTCGCATGAGAGTCTTTCCCGTCAACCGCATCCACTGGTATCCAACCAGAAACAACCTTTTGAGCTTACAGATGGATCAACTTCAACAAGAATTGACAGATGTGAGGACTCAGATGACTGGTGTGAGGACAGAAGTGAGGACTCAGATGAATCAGTTCATGGATGTGATGACTGGGCTAGCACAGACCGAAGAAAGATTAAGGCAGTTAATCGAGCGGCAAACTCCAGAAGAGAACCATGCTGGCACTGGAGGTACAAGAAAAAACGCTCGCGATTAGCCGCAAACAAATCCACCAGAGTTTGGGCCCCACATCAACCCTGAAGTCAATGTTATTGGAAATACTCAGAGAAACATTGGAGATCGTGTTCTACAGGAAGATCCTCGGGCCGAGCAGTTTACAGTGTTGGGTGTCGGGGCTGATGAAGTTTATGATCGTCGTCTGGACGAAATATCTGAGAAGCTAAGATCTTTGGAATCCCATAACTCTCTGGGATTTGATGTGATGGATATGGGTTTAGTTGAAGGAGTCAGGATCCCCCATAAGTTTAAGCCTCCATGCTTTGAGAAGTATAACGGTACCTCCTGTCCTCGTACCCATCTTCAATATTTTATGGGGAGATTGAAAGCTTATACCATGGATGAGAAGTTGTGGATGTTTTATTTTGAAGATAGCTTGACTGGGGCATCCAGAGAGTGGTATTCACACCTATCAAGGGCTACTGTCAGAAACTGGAAGGACTTAGCTGAGGCCTTTATATGCCAATATCAGTATAACCTGGGGGGTATGCACCCAATAGGACCCTCCTGATGGGTATGTCTCAATCTTCAAGAGAAAGTTTTCGGGAATATGCTCAAAGGTGGAGACAACTTGTTACTACTATCTAACCACCTATGTCTGAAAGAGAAATGGCTGACATGTTTATGAATACATTGCAAGGTACTTACATTGACCGACTTTCTGCTTTCTCTTCCACCAGTTTTGCTGATGTGGTTATAGCTGGTGAGAGAATTGAAAGTCTTTTGAAGATGGGTAAGATCTCTGACAATGGTGTTAGCTCCAGTAATGCAAAGAAACCTTTCTCTGGGCCTAGAAGAATGGGTGAGACCAACTCAGTGCATATTAACAAGGGTAGGCCCCAATACATGCAAAGATCAGTAGCCGTTGTCACCATTCCTGCTCCAGCACCTCAACAACAACAATATCCTCAACAACAACACTTCCCACAGCAACAATAGTTTCCTCAACAACAGAGATCTTATAGCAACAACAACAATAACCAACAACAACGTCCTTTCCAACAAAGGCCTTCACAAGTCAGCAGGGTTATCGATCCCATCCCAATGCGCTATGCAGCTCTACTCCCACAGTTACTGAAGCTCAACCTGATTGAATTAAGGACCTTGACTCCACCAGATCCTTTGAATCTTCCAAGGAACTATGATGTCAACGCCAGATGTGCCTTTCACTCCAATGCACCTGGCCATACAACAGAGAAATGCAGAACCTTGCACATGAAAGTTCAGGACTTAGTTGATTCCAAAGCTTTGAATTTTGCACCTCCACCAAATGTCACAAAGAATCCAATACCGAATCACGGTGGACCGAGTATTAATGTTATTGAAGAAGACTAACCAGCAATTCTGATTGACGACGTTGCAAGTATTCAAACACCACTGGCCGAGTGAAAACTCAGCTATTAAAATGCCAAGTGTTTCCAGGTTGTGAGGCTTGTTGTGAAGCTTGCAAAGTTTCTACCAATGGTTGTGCAAATCTAAATAATGGTATCAGCAATCTTATCAAAGAAGGCACCCTACAAATCACTTCAACAGTTCCAACTCCTACAACTCCAACAAACATCTCTCCTACAACATCAGCAAACATCATTTCAAAGGAATCTCCTAAAATTCAGCAAATATCTTTTCAACAGAGTCTACTACAACAACAGTGACCATCAATGACGATATCTCAATGGTCACCATTTATTATGATCCGGCAACAGTTCATGTCCCGGATTCTTTCAACAACTTTCAGCAACATCAACATCAACAACTCCCTGCACTTGCATCACCTGCAATCAGACCTCCTGTCATAATCTATTATGACCCATAGACTGTCACAACTCCTTCTTCCGCAACAATCAGTCTGGTTACCATTATGGTACCTGGACCAGTTCCATATGACAGCAGCAGTGACATGCCTTGGCATTACGGCTCAGATCTTTATTGTAATGGAAAGAAAGTTACTCTTGACTCTTCTACACCACAGATTGACAATGTCGGGGGAGGCAGAGGCTTCACTCGAAGCGGACATCTCTTTTCCTCACAGGTCCTAAGAGTTAGTGTTGAAGCAGAAGCTGCTGCTAAAGCTAAAGGCAAGAGTGTGGTGCCTGAAGAACCAATTTCCAAGGAAACTCAGAAGACATCCTTTGATCAGGATGTGGACGAGTTCATGAGGATCATCAAGAAGAGTGACTACAAAGTTATGGACCAGCTCCATCAAACACCCTCCAAGATCTTCATCCTATCTCTGCTCATGTGTTCCGAAGCTCACCGGAATGCACTTCTCAAAGTCTTGCACGCAGCTTACGTTCCTGAGGAGATTACAGTAAATCAGCTAGAGACGGTTGATTCAAATGTCAATACTAGTCATGGACTAGGGTTCACCGATGCTGATCTGACTACGGAGGGTCGTAACCACAATAAGGCTTTAGATATTACCTTGGAGTGTAAAGGTGCAGTACTTTCTCATGTCTTGGTTAACATTGGGTCATCTCTCAATGTCCTTCCAAAGAAAGCCTTGGTCAAGATGGAATATGATGGTCATGCACTCCGCCCGAGTAACCTAGTTGTGAGAGCCTTTGACGGTTCTAAGAGATCGGTTCTTGGAGAAATTAAGTTTCTTCTGGTAATTCGCCCACAAATTTTCAAAACTACCTTCTATGTGATGGACATTCATCCTGCCTACAGCTGTTTGTTGGGTTGACCCTGGATTCATGTCGCTGGCGCCGTAACATCGACCCTTCACCAGAAGTTAAAATACGAGTGGGAAGGCCAAATTATCACTATCTATGGAGAGGAGGACATCTTCATCAGTCATCTAGCTCCGTATAAGTATATTGAAATGGATGGGGAGATCCATGAAACAACGAGTCAGGGTTTTGAAGCTCTCAATATCAATGAACCAACACCTGAAGTGTCTGGTACTTCAATTGCTTCTTACAAACAAGCTCGGAAGGTTGTTGAAGACGGGAATGCCCAAGGCTGGGGCAAGCTGCTGCAAGTTCAGATCAAGGAAGACAAATTTGTTTTGGGTTACAGACCATCCCGACAAGGTCAATTGGAGGCTGTTGAAGCTCCCAAGTTCGTAAGTGGGGGAATACTGACCCTGGATGTTGTCAACAATGTGGAAGACGAGGCTGAAAGCGACTACAACCTGGAAAGATGGATTCGTCCAAGAGTCCCAGGCCAGCAAGTCCTCAATTGGTCTTCCCAAGAAATTATAAGGGTTACTGCTG
This sequence comes from Lathyrus aphaca, assembly GCA_963966055.1. Lineage (NCBI taxonomy): Eukaryota > Viridiplantae > Streptophyta > Magnoliopsida > Fabales > Fabaceae > Lathyrus > Lathyrus aphaca. Next base: position 316,333,388 of record OZ014519.1, read on the forward strand.
CAGAGTAATTATTATTTCCTATTTAAGCATGCATCAAGTCCTGCATCTTGCCCAAGGTGTCAGGACTCATTTTGTAATAGGGCCATATATGTATTTTGTGCAAATGGAATATTAATGAACAATGGACATCTTTTGCAAACAATCTCTTTTCACTCACTATCTTTCATTTTTGTTATTTTTGCACAAAACAATAAATGGCAATGTTTTTCTTAATAAACTTCATTAACGTTTTCTAAGTAAGATAAAATCAATCACTAAAATGAACAAATCTCAACCCTTGCAGAGATAGCCTTCCAGATTGCACCGACAACAACACTGATATGACCTCGTATGACTTCGACAATCCGATTAATCAAGCAGATGAAGGGATTGATGAAGCCTATGATTTGCCTGAAGAGTTGGTCAGGTTGTTGAGACAAGAGGAAAAAGTGATTGCTCCTCATCAGGAGGAGGTTGAGACTATCAATCTTGGTACCAAGGAATATGTGAAAGAAGTGAAGATCGGGGCCAATCTGCAAGCTTCATTGAAAGAACAACTTATCAGTTTGCTTCGGGAATATGTCGACGTCTTTGCTTGATCCTATCAAGATATGCCAGGTTTGGATACAGATATTGTCATACACAGGCTGCCATTGAAATAAGATTGTCCGCTAGTTAAGCAGAAGCTACACCGTACTCGCCCGGACATGGCCATGAAAATCAAAGAGGAAGTACAAAAGCAGTGGGATGCCGGTTTTCTTGTTGTGACTAGTTACCCGCCGTGGGTTGCTAACATTTTACATGTACCTAATAAGGATGGCAAGGTGCGTATGTGTGTCGATTACTGGGATCTGAACAGAGCCAACCCAAAGGATGACTTCCCATTACCTCATATTGACATATTAGTGGATAACACGACTCAGTTCTTGGTATTTTCTTTTATGGATGGATTTTCTGGATACAATCAGATTAAGATGTCACCTGAAGACATGGAGAAGAAAACCTTCATCACACCATGGGGCACGTTCTGCTACAAGGTAATGCCGTTTGGTCTGAAGAATGCCAGTGCAACTTATCAACGAGCTATTGTAACATTATTCCACGATATGATCCATAAAGAAATCTAGTGCTATGTGGATGATATGATTGCCAAGTCCCTTGCAGAGGAAGATCATTTGGTGAATCTACTGAAACTGTTCAAGCGTCTAAGGAAGTATCAATTGAAGTTGAACCCCAACAAGTGCACATTCGGGGTACGTTCTGGTAAGCTACTGAGTTTTATTGTAAGTGAAAAAGGAATTGAGGTTGATCCCGATAAAGTCAAAGCTATTAAGGAAATGCCTGCACCTAAGACTGAGAAAGAAGTTTGAGGGTTCTTAGGTATATTGAACTACATCTCAAGGTTCATATCTCATCTCACTACAACCTGTGAACCCTTGTTCAAGCTATTAAGAAAGGAACAAACAGTCAGGTGGAACAATGATTGTCATAAAGCTTTTGACAAGATCAAAGAATATTTGCAAGAACCTTCAATTCTCATGCCTCCAGTCGAAGGAAGGCATCTAATCATGTACCTGACAGTATTAGAAGAGTCAATGGGGTGCGTATTAGGCCAACAGGACGAGTCTGGTCGAAAAGAGTATGCGATATACTACCTAAGCAAAAAGTTTACCGACTGAGAATAACGTTATTAACTGCTCGAGAAAAATTGTTATGCTTTAACGTGGGCTGCTCGCCGACTAAGACAATATATGTTGACTCATACTACCTTATTGATCTCAAAGATGGATCCAGTCAAGTACATATTTGAGAAGCCAACACTTACCGGAAGGGTTGCAAGGTGGCAAATGATTCTAACAAAATATGACATTCAATACACCTCTCAGAAAGCCATCAAGGGCAGTGTATTGTCTGACTATCTGGCTGAGCAACCCATTAATGACTACCAGCCTATGAGATTTGATTTCCCTGATGAAGACATCATGTTCTTAAAAGCAAAAGATTGTGAAGAGCCTATTCACACTGAAGGGCCTGACACAGAAGAAGCATGGACTATGATGTTTGACGGATCAGTTAATTGCAACGGTCGTGGGGTTGGTGCATTGCTTATTACACCTAAAGGGGTTCATATGCCTTTCTCAGCAAGACTCACCTTTGCCTGCACTAACAACGAAGCAGAATACGAAGCTTGTATCATGGGTCTTGAGGAAGCCATTGACCTCAGGATCAAAACCTTGAATGTATTTGGAGATTCAACTTTGGTAATCAACCAGACCAATGGTAAGTGGTACACTCTTCAAGAGCATCTGATCCCCTTCTGTGACTATACGAGGAGTTTGTTGACCTTCTTCACAACAGTCAAGCTTGAATACATCCCTCGAGATGAAAATCAGTTTACAGACGCTTTGGATACCATTTCATCCATGATCAAAGTATAGACTACCAGCTATGTGCCTCGGATTTTGGTATCCAGACTGGACAGACCGGCATATGTATTCTCTGTGGACATTGTTACTGATAAAAAAACCTTGGTTCCACGACATCAAATGCTTCTTGGACACTCAGACATACCCACCTGGGGCATCGTCTAACGATAAGAAGACATTAAGAAGGCTATCCGGCAGTTTCTTCCTCAACGCTGATGGTTCTTTGTACAAGAGAAACTTCGACATGATCTTACTCAGATGTGTTGACAAGAAGGAAGCAGACCTACTGATGCACGAAGTACATGAAGGTTCTTTCGGTACCCATGTCGGAGGGCATGTAATGACAAAGAAATTGTTAAGATAGGGTTATTATTAGATCACAATGGATGCTGATTGTTGTACTTATGCCAGAAAGTGCCACAAATGCCAGATCTACGGAGATAAAGTGCATGTGCCTCCGAATACTTTGAATGTAATGTCTTCACCTTGGCCCTTCACCATGTGGGGCATTGATATGATTGGAAAGATTGAACCGACTACTTCAAATGGTCATAGATTCATCCTGATAGTCATTGATTACTTCACCAAATGGGTTGAAGAAGCTTCATATGCAAATGTCACCAGGAAAGTGGTAGCTCGATTTCTGAAAATGGATATCATCTTTTGATATGGAGTTCCCGAGTGAATCATTACTAAGAATGGTTCCAATTTGAACAACAAGATGATGGCAGAACTTTGCCGGGACTTCAAAATTCAACATCACAACTCTTCTCCTTATAGGCCAAAGATGAATGACGGTGTTGAGGCCGCTAACAAAAACATCAAGAAGATTGTGCAAAAGATGGTAGTTACCTACTGGCATGAAATGCTACCATTTTCCTTGCATGGGTACCGAACCTCTATCAGAACATCTACTGGGGCAACACCTTATGAGCTTGTGTATGGTATGGAAGTTTTCCTACCTGTTGAAGTTGAACTACCCTCCTTGCGGGTAATGATGGATGTGAAACTAGATGAAGCAGAATGGGTCCGATCTCGATATAATCAACTAAGTCTGATTGAAGAAAGGAGATTAGCAGCCATCTGTCATGGGCAGTTATATCAAAAGCGAATGAAGAAAGCCATCGATCAGAAAGTCAGACCTCGGGAATACCAAGTGGGAAAGCTTGTGTTGAAAAGACTTATTCCTCCTCATACAGACCACAAGGGCAAATGGACGCCGAACTACGAAGGCCCATTCATAGTAAAGAAAGTTTTCTCTGGTGGGGCACTAATGCTCACTACTATGGATGGCGAGGATTTCTTATCTCTTGTGAATTCATATGCAGTTAAAAAATACTTCGCATAAAAGACCCGCTGGACATAAAAACAGAATGTAAGTCCAGGAAAAAATAGGGCAGCCCGGTGAGTCAAAAACAGAATAAAAGACTCGGGCAAAAATAAGGGAAAAATTGAAGAAAAAAAAGTACACCCGTTTAGTTGAAAAGCCACATCGGACAACTCAGGCAAAAATGGGTATCCCGGTGGATTGAAAACCCGAACAGGCGTTCCATGCAAAATCAGGGAAAAAGCGAACAACTGCATTCTGAACTCGTCTGTATCACTCACAACATGGCAAGCTTCGAAAGGATAAAGCGTCAGACAGAATTAACTTTCTTCAGAAAGCAAGATAAGAAGGACGTCAAGGTCATACAGGTCATAGCAAAGGAAGCTCATTGAAGCGTCAAATTCAACATTGCCAACACTTTTGTTTACTCAATTTACAGAAATCTCCTCCTTTCAGGGATTTGCTTCTTCATTGTACTTACCCATTCAGGGCACACAAATCAATAAAATCAGAATTTTCAGTCACACTTTGTTTTGTACATTTTTGTTTCATTTGCAAAATATCCAAAGTTCATAATACAACACTTGCATGAAAACATATAAGCCATTTTCAATATATGCTTGCAGGAAATATGCACTCTTGAGCAAGTCTAACTCCTATGACGGAATCCGGTTGAGGATACCTCAAGACACTTGTGCGTTTCTTTTTAACAGATTTCAGGGACTCAAGGCAGACAATCTCGCAGCATGGGGCATATCAAGCATTATATCCCCAGCCAAGTCAGCAATCCCCTCATCAGCAGGGTTACTTGACAGGAGTATTCCCCCACGAAGTTGTTATCCCCTCAGAGGATCCTTCGAGAAACTCATTAAATCCCCAGCATGTCGCTTGGACAAAGGAGTTGCAACAGATTACTTCCCAGAAGTTCTCTTCTCCCCAAGCAGGATCTCCCGAGCAATGCATGAACTGCTCTTCCCCAACGGAGTTGCCGAAGCCTCCTCATCTCCAACATGAGTCTCTTCAACAGAAGCTTCCCTAGCCGAGATCCCCACAAAGTTCCACTAGGAAGATCGTTCAGTGATCCTCCCTCCACACAGATTGGCCAATGATCTCTTTCCCCAACGGAGTTCTCCCTCCAGACAGATCGCCCAGAGATCTTTCTCCCTGCAGGATCCAGATCTCGTATCGGTTCTCTCATTTTGCATAATCATAACATTCACATCATCTTTCCCCAAACTAAGCGTAGCATTCCGTCTAATACGGAGCATTAAGGCAAAAATCAAACATTTGCATGATCATAAGCCAGGTTCGAGCCAATCACCTGCAAACATCAAAATCACTTCACCAGCAATATACAAAACTTACCCCCGTAGACAAAGCCAAAATACCTTTTTTCACTCTCAATACAGATACTTGTTCATAGTTGCACATATTCTTTTTTACACTCGCCCTTGTCATACTTCCCCAGCAAGTCAAACACTCGTCTGTGTCCCTTGCTCAATCTTTTTGACACTCGTCTGTGTCTTGCACATATTTCCCCAACAGGTCAAACACTTGTACATACTTATACAAAATCCTTTTGATACTCGTCCGTATCTTGTATATATCACCTCCCCGACAGATCAAACACTCGTCTGTGTTCCTTGCTTAACCGATTGATACTCGTCTGTATCATCATCCTCAAACACGTGTCAGCGTTTGCTTATATCGATACTCGTTCGTATCGTGGTCCTAAGGATGCTCGTCCGCATCTTTAGTCTATACACACTGTCAAACACTTATACCTTTTATTTCAAAGTGTAAGCACTCGTCCATGTTTACCATTCCCTAGAAGTCACCAACAAAACAATCTCTTTTTATCCGGCATTCGTCCTATGTCGTGATATTTTCGACAGTCGTCCCCTGCCAGGTGATCGTCCTTCACCTTTTGATGACCTTCCCTCATCATTTCATCTGATGGCTGTCCCCATCGTCGATCTTCTTATCCGACATTCGTCCTATGTCGTGATATTTTCAGCAGTCGTACCCTACTAGGTGATCATCCTTCACCTTTGGATGACCGTCCCTCATCCTCTCCCTTGTGGAATCCCCATTGTTGGAACTTTCTATCCGCCATTCGTCCTATGTCGAGATATCTTTTTAGCAGCCATCATCTGCTAGGTGATCGTCCTTCACCTCTTGATGATCGTCCCTCATCATTTATCTGATGGTCGTCCCCATCGTTGATCCTTTTATCCGGCATTCGTCCTATGTCACAATAATCCCCAAGAGCAGCCGTACCCTGCTAGGTGATCGTCTTTCACCTCTTGATGATTTTCCTTCATCATGCTTATCTGATGGTCGTCCCCATCGTTGATCTTTTCTATCTGGTATTCGTCCTATGTGGTGATATTTTCAGCAGCTGTCCCCTACTTGGTGATCGTCCTTCACCTTTTGATGACCGTCCCTCATCGTTATTTCATTTATTCTTTTACCCGATGGCCGTCCTCGTCGCGGTTTCTTTACCCTTTAACTTGATGGCCATCCCTGTCAGTGCTTTCCTCATTTCTTTGATCCCCAGAGAGTTTTATTTCTTTACCCGATGGTCGTCCCCGTCGTGGTCTCTTTGTTTCCCAGCATGATGGTCGTCCCCGTCATTGCTTTAAATACCATTTTTCATCCCCAGTAGTCGTCCTCTGCTCGATGGTCGTCCTCCATCGCTATCATTTGATACTCATACTATACTACCTGTTACAATTTATATCCCTTTTCTTTTTTTCCCCAGTGAGTGCAAATTCCGGACTGTCTTTGGTATTCAACCACGAGTTATCTTGTTTGTCTATTAAGCCAGGCACTTACACCCTACACAGCTAACTCATGCTTGAATAGGGGCAGCTGTAAACACCCCAACGTTTCCCACACTTTTTCTCACACAACGGATTGTGATCTTTTCATATTGCATTGCATAAGCATATCATCTCACATTGCATATTTTATTTCACTGCATAAGTTGCATAACTAGGGTTTGTGATCAGGAGAATCCAAGAAGTGATCTGAGCTATCTCATTGGTCTTGAAGCTTGTCAAGAGGGTCCATGTTTGGTCTATGATCTTATTACATCCCCAAGAAGACTTTAAAGTCAAGATACCACAAAGCATTGGACAGATGTCCAGGTAGATTGAAGATTTCCTGCACAGATGACCTAAAATTAGGGTTTTGGGTTTCAGGCCCTTAACCTCAAATTTTTTGGTCATTCTTGATTCTAATGGTCTTAATATGTTATAAGGATCATTTTTACCAAATTTTATGAAGAAATTCATTGTGGAAGTCATCTGATCAACTAGTAACTTATTGTGCAAGAAAAGTCAGAATCAGGGTATTTGAGACCCCCACCAATGGTACCAAAGGGTCATCTTCATCATTTTGAGGTTCTATGATCTTTATTTGATCTTAGAAGTGGTTAGAGGTTCACAATATTGAAGAATTTCAAGCCATTAGCAAACTTTCCATTTTTGGACATGACTTGTAATGGAAACTTTCCATTTTGGGAAAGATTTTTGACCTCCTCTTTCTTGATCAAAAAGGCTTCAAATGAAAAATCTTCAAACATGAAATTTGTAGATTGGATCTTCCCATTTTCAAAAAGTACAAGAACTCCTCTTGATTCATCCTAGAACTCAAGATATGATGTTTCAAAGTCGAGAAAAATCTTGTAATTTTCAAGTATGTGCCAAAGGGGGAATTTTGCAAAACCAAGTTTTAAGCACTCTTGTGACCTCTAATGGACCTCTAAGCATCATAACAACATCACATAATAAGTCATGACCAGAATTTAGCATTGAATCAACCATTTCCATGACCAATTTTCTCAAATTTCACAAATTTGCCAATTTGCAAAACCACTTCAATCTCACCATTCAATCACTTCAGATCACTTTAAGCAATCCCATGGCTCTCCTTGAAGCTAGCTGAACTCAGAGCAACCCTAAAACATCTTCTGCCATGGCCCATACTCAAGGACACCAACTCTTGATTTTTGGCCAATTGAACCATACCAATCCCACAGTGATTGGCAACCCTTCTGACTGATCTCAATTGTTTATTCATTGAACAGGGATCATAAAACATAGCACACAAGGCCTCAGAAGGACACCATAATCAGATTGCAAGAAAATCACTCAAAACTTCTCATTTTCGATTCTCTTAAACCATCCATTAAAACTCAAAAATTCTTTCACCAACAAGTCACACTCCATCCATAGAACAAAACACACCCCTCAAAATGGCCTGAAACATCACAAACACAAACCTCCATTTCTGCTACACCAGAACTGAAACACACAAACCAAGCCATCTAAGCTCCATCTAAGCACTTCATTCACTCAAGGGGGACCAGAGGGAGCTTTTTTGCACGAGGGAGGAGCTCTGGAAGTTCACATTTGCAGTTCATCAACTCAGGTATGCTCAAGAACACATTTTCTCAAATCTTTGATTTTTTGTTATAGAATGAAAATACATGCCATGGGGATCATGTTGATGCTTTTAGAATTGAAAATAGTCAAGAAATGAGCATGTTACGAACTTCTGAAATTTTGTCCATAAATATGTTATGATCATGTTGTTGTTTAATGATTGATTTGAGTTGCATTTTGCTTAGGGATCATTTATGGGTGGTTTAGAGGTCTTGATTTTGCCTAGGGAAGAAGTTAGGTTTTGGGGTTGGCCGAAGAAGACAACCGGAACACTGTTCCGGTCGCCTGAGAGTGATTAGGGTTTTAATTAGGGTTTAAGTGTCAGTTTAAATATGGACCATTGGATGCGTGTTTAGATTAAGCTTTGGACGGTTCAGATGAGATCATTAGCCCTAATTTCTAATTTATTAAAATAAACATATTTAATTAATCAAAATGAATCTCAGCCATAGGATAGCACGCGCAGTTACCCCAAGTTATTAATCTGGACCTTTGATCTTGCTTACTTTTCATTTTCTTTTATTTTATTTTCATTTTATTTCTTTTGTTTTCTCATAATTATTAAAAATAGCAAAAAGACTTTTAAAAATCTCATTTTCTGCATTTTCACCTCAAATAATTTTCTAAACTCAAAAATATTTTTATTTTTTATTTTTGCATTAAAAAAGTATTTTTAAATCATTTAATTGTTTTATTTAATTAATTAATTGATTTTAATTAATTAAAAATACATTTAGGTATTTAAAAATCACAAAAACATTAATGAAGCATTCTTAGGCATTTACAAACATTTGCAAACTCACCATACAAATTTATTCTTAGGTTTGATCATGTTTTCATAATTTACTTTGAATTAGGGTTCATAAAATTCCATTTTTCTAACCCTAACTTGAAAAAATCATTTCTGATCAACCATGATGAGTTTGAACTGGATTCTTTTTGCATTGTTTCATATATTGCATCTAGTATCTAGGTTATTTAACTCATAATTTTCCATTGAACTTTCAAATTATTTAGCATTTTTCCTTTAGAACCATCCAAAAACCCTAGTTAACTTAGGAAATTCATAACTTTCTCTAGGTTTAGCTTCTGACCTCCACCTTTGGGGTGTGATCTTATATGAGTTTAGGGTTGGTTTGATTTCATTTGCAAATTTTTATCATGATGTATGCTTCTGTTTTGGTCATATGCATCTCATACATTCATAAAACCCTAATTTCTCATGTTCATTTGCATTCATCTTTGCATATCATCATCATATGAACTTGCCATGACATTCCATACTCTTTTATGCCATATTAAACATCTTAAGACATGCTTGAACATTGCTTGATCATTTCTTCATCCATTTGGTATGCTTTGCATTCATTACATTCCATGTACATCCATGTGTTTTCAAGCTTCTAAAATGTCATCTTTGCATCTCATCTCTTGTATGAACATTCATATGCATCATGTATAACTTTGCATCATCTCATAACACATTTGCATCATGTTTACACTTCTGGTTTTGGCCATTACACTCCCATTTGCTTTATTTCCTTTTGCTTTTTCATCTTATGAATTCACACTAAAATTTCAGGGGCTTATGGTAAGTTGTTTGGGATATGGATTTGCCTTCACATCCCACCTCTTCTCATCTCTTCATATACATTGTTTACTTGTCTTTGAAGTGAATTTTCTTCACTTGTGCTCTCTTTCTCCTTCTCTTTATTTTAGGTTACTTATCTTCTTCAGGAAGTAAGTAACCTATTCTTCTTCCTCCTTCTCTTTTCATCTGCTTTTTCTTCCTTGGTGGCCTCCTGAAGATATTTCTTTAAGCCTCACAAACCATACGATATCCAAGCATGATAATTTTTAGGGTTGTATATAGTCTCCCCTAGTTTTTACCTTTGAGTCTCCTTGAGTCTCTCTTCTCATCTCATAATCAGAGGCTAAACACTTAAAGCTTTAGGACTTTGAATTAGGGTTATGCATGCATCCTTATCTTAGGATGGAGTGTATAACTTTAATCCTTAGTGTTAAACCTTTAACTTGTTTACACCTCTTAATCAAAACACCTAATAATGATGAAGGCTTAAGCTTGTAACTTGGGCCTTATATTAGGGTTACATCTCTTCCTTTTGGTTAAGAGGGACTAACCCTAGTGTTTAATGGACAAGTCCCCCTCAATCTAGTCTTACAAACATAAAAAACACTTCTTAATCTCACCCTTTAATTAAAATCCATTTAATAAAGGCTTGTTATATAATGAATTTAGTCCCTAACCATGTATTAAGTTGAGGAGTCTTCCTCAGCTTAAGTGTTCTTATCTATCATCCTTCTCTTAGGATGGTGTAATGAGTTCACTAATCCTTGATTCGAGATTAAACTCATTACTTTACACTAAACAAAAACCCAAAAACACTTAATAATTACCAAAGTAGGTTAATGATCTTAATCTTATATCATCATGGTAATTAAGTTGAGATTCTTATCTCACACTTAAGTAGGCTCATTATCCCTAATCAGGGAGGATATAATGAGTTTACAACCCTTGATTTAGGCTTAAGCTCATTATCCTATGCAAAACACCAAAAATAATAAAAAACTGAAAACACAAAAAACAAACAATAATCGTCTCCTCCAGGATTCTTTTCTCATCACACTCATTCTATAAACAAGAACTCGCTTCTTCCGTCTGATTCAAGACAGTTAGCACTCGAGCCAGATGAGTCACACACCTGAGCATAGACAAGCAAGTAGTTCATAGTCAAATCATCCAGTCTCTTTGAGTCGAACTATGGTGTTCTGACTTCCTCATTGCACGAGAGGATACGTAGGCATAACTTAACAGTTATCGAACAAAAGTCTTTTTGTCATCCCACTATTTCAGCTTTCTTTTCTAAGCATCATTCTTGAGCATTCTCACTCTCTTTTACACTGACACACTGTACTGTCTCCCTAGATTTTTACACACAGTCAGCACATACACTACCCCTTTTAAACACAATCAAGTAAAGCGTGGATCCCGTCGAGTACGACGGAAGATCTGGGTGTTAATACCTTCCCAGGTCGTAACCAACCCCCTTTCTCAGTTTCTCTGGTTCACAACCATATTATTCATACCCTTCCAGGTTTATGTAGCATTACCTTTCCTTCGGGATAAAAATGCCTAGCTGGCGACTCTATTCAACCTCAACCTCCAACATCACCGATGATCCACGTCTACACCGGGACGAAAGTCTGGGGAGCGACAGGAAGTCACAATGGTTTCTGCATAGTTAGTCACGACTATAGACCATGCATGAAAGTTGCATGTTGATGTGTAGTTAGTCACGGTTGTAAGTCGGGAAGGAAAGTTACGACAGTTGTTGTGTCGTTATTCACGGCTATAGGCCGCGCAGGGAAGTTGCAACAATTGTTGTGTAGTTAGTCATGGCAGTTGGGCGCGCAATTGTAATCATGTTTTGGTTATAGTGGATTAAGTACTTGATGAAGGAAAATCACCTTGAAGGTTGGACTGAAGGTGTCTTATGGTTGTAGGCCGCACAAGGAAGTCATGATAGTTGTTGTGCAGTTACTCACGGCTATAGGCCACACAGGGAAGTTGCAATGATTGTTGTGAAGTTAGTCACGACAGATGGTCATGCAGTTGTAATCATGTTTTGGTTATAATGGATTAAGTACTTGATGAAGGCAAATCACCTTGCGGGGTGGACTGGAGGTAACTTGTGGTTGACAATTGAACCATGATATATCGTGTGTTCTTTACTCTTGTATTTGCTTTACTTTATGTTTATGCTTCCGCAACGCAACTAAACGATTCACTTAATGCAACATCATTAAGAGTTTGTAAAGTTGACAAGAGTGAAAACCCCTATTCAACCCCCTATTTTCTTGTGTTTTTCTCACACCTTCAAGAGGAACCTATATCAACCAGCACATGGGACATTATGGCTTCTATGCACTCCATGGAAATGTGAAGAGCGCGATTATAGTTACTTCCTTCGGACGTCAAATCAAAGTCGGTGAATCCTAGCCCATGGCTAGTGTTGACAATGGACACCACCATTTCAAGCTAATTGACATATATCTCTTATGGAATGTACATCGTATTCAATATTTTCAACATATTGCTTCTATGGGCTTCTGAGCATAACAACAATAATAAGATAGAGATTTTGGAGGGAGTATGGTGCAGATGATCCACTATCTTATAGTCGCTCTTTTTAATTATTCTCATAAACTCTTCGGTTTCTTTCTCAAATGAAGTTTCGGGGACCGACGTCGTTATAGGAGTATCTGACATTAATTATTTTCCCTTATCCTTCACCAAGGATTCGGCATTATTGTTTTGTGAAGTATCACCATTCCTTAAGGTTTGAGGAGAAAACAACCTACCACTTCGTGTGAAGCCCCCCAATACCAACATTCTCAACTTTTGGGTCTGTCGCGTACACAAGTTTAACATTTTTCCTTTGATTATTGCAATACACCTCAGTACAATAGTTCTAAGGAATAGCTTTCTCACTCTCAAAGGGTACTGGTCCTGGAACTGTGATAGTAACGAGAGTTGGCCTCGACGACACAAGGATCTGAGCGGGCATGAAGTGGATAGTAATAGTCGAAACATCATCATCACCATTTGGAACTTTGTTGAATTGAAAACTTCCATCATCCATCAGCCTTTGGATACCTTCTTTCAAATCACCACAATCTTTTGCTAGTACCAAGCAATCTGAACATCTTTCATCGCATCCGAGGAACACGCCCCTCTTCAACAAACAATCTTTCACTTTCAAAAGAGGAGTTATCATTGAGTCCACATTGAACAACAAACTTTGAAATTCTGGCTATATAGATACTCCAATGTCTTATCTTAATGTTAAGACAATAATTATTGCACTTTAGGAAACAAGGACGAGTACACAACTGTTGTTTCAAAATGATGCAACACAGTCACCAACAGATGTCAAGACATCATGTTAGGGCATCTCAGTAAAGAAAACAATACAAAACACTGTAAATAGCATATTGTAAAGTACACAGAATATGTTGACCTAGTTCAGTGTTAACAAACCTACTATGGGGGATACCAATCCCGGATGTAGACTTCGTTATCTTGTAGTATTACCATAAAGTTAAACTCTCCCATTTATAACTTTATCCTAATCACTACATTTAATGAACATCTTTATCTAAGGCTAAACTCTAGTCGTTTACAAGCTTTGATATGAGACTCCTTCTCATATCCTTCATCACCACCTATGATGACTTTGTCTTTTGCTGATCTCCAAAACCTGTCACGGTTTTTTAAACTACAAGTTATAATGGACTTGCTTCAAAGCTTAGTCCAAGAACAATACACAACCATTACCTAAAGGCTACTGGTCATGCCCCTTTGTTCCTATGACTTCCACTTTACATCCCATACTATAAAGTGGAGACTTCTAACTCCTCAGAGAGCCAACAACTCTCAAACCCTAAACCCTTATTTTACAAAGTATTTAGGTTACAAAGTTACAAGTGATACAAAATTTATAAAGGTTATTTTAAACCTAAGTCTAAGTCTCCTTATATAGTCTTTTGTTAGGCTTCAAATCTTTCCTTGATCCACTGCTGAAGATGCCTAGAATCTTGGAACAAATTTGATACATGTTTAAATATTGAGCAGTCAAGATGTCCAGTCTTTCTGTTAGGATATCTCTTCCGTCATCTTTGTCTTTCATAGAATTCTTTAGCTTTGAACTCCATGTTGAACCAATTCTTCCAATATTTTGTTTTACCAAAATTTGTCCAAATCTGAAGATCTTTCTATCTCCCCATTTTGGAAAATTTTGGATAAAACAATCTTGCACAGAGGAACTCCAGATCAATGGTGTGTGCAGTGAACACTCTTGCCAGTATAGACAAGGGAGAAGATAATTTCTAGATCCACTATATACCTCTGAATGAGTATATGAGGGAAAATATGCAAGATACTCCCCCTCAACCCAAGAACCAATACTTTTCACAAAGGAAAGCATTAACAATACTTTTAGTAACAAATATCTAATATGAGTAACCCAGATCATAGGACATAACTATGTTAATAAATCAGATCACAAGACAGAAAAGTATCTAACATCACTGAGATGCTGAGAGATAATGTTAGAACATCTTTGAAGACACCAGATTCAAAACTTATGATTAGAAGAACAATTCTTTTCTCCCTCTTTTTAGTTAAAATTTGATAAAAAATTTCCATATTAATCTAGATCCATACAGAGCTCATCCAGATCTTTTAGAAATGCCATATTTTCTTCTAACTCGGATTGGAGAAAAAATAGTCCTTATGTATTTGTTTAAGCTTTGACTATTTTTCTTAAGTTCAAGTTCCAACATATATGCGTGCTTTACACTATTATCTATCTTTACTCCTCTTTATGACATGTACTAGAGATTCTTCTCAACTTCCACCCATGTGCATAACAATACATAATTGAGACTGATATTTGCATATCAATCAGAGATAATTTCACTGATAATGATATTAATCGGTAGAGAAATATAAATTCTCCCAGATTCTTCAATAATTCCCTAAGCATCCATCAATAATTAGATACTCTGTATTTCCAAGTTTCCCCCAACTTGCAACAATACAATGTCAAGACATCACACTTGATATCCTCATCCCTCTAGGATGGAAAAATCTGTTTGACACTCACTACAAGCCTCGTGTAGACTGCAGCCCTGCAGTAGATCCTTAGATCAAGAGGTAACTCCCCCTATCTAAGATAATTTGTGCTCCCCCTAAGCACCTGCGTAAGAATGAATGGGAAACATAAGACACAACTTCAATGTCTTCAAGAGCTCACTCTCAGTCCAGCCACCTGCTGAAGCACATTCATTTTGGCTCCAATATCCCTTCTGACAAGAAATAGAAAACACTCACACATGAAGTCACATCATGCTATCCATGAGGCACATAAGGATCTCCATCCTCATAGTAACAAACTGTTGGATTAAGATCGAAGTTCCATTGATCCCTCTCTTCCTGTAACCATCTACACATCTTCAGAACTCCACCTGAGTCTTAATGTATAAGCATTCATCTGCTCGAGATAAAATCCAATTAGCATGGAATGTAGCACACTCCCCAAAAGAGATACCATACCTCTTAGTTTGTTTTCCTCCATCGGTGTCAGATACTAGATATATGCTTTAGAATAGCATGACTTGGCATATTAGGGGCGGTATCCCCTCCTCTAGATTTTAAATAGACAGTCACCCAACTCTTCAAAGGTAGTCATTCCCTATCATTCTCTCATATGATAATCTAGAATACGCCTGATCAGTTAATGACTATCCACATGTAAACTTCCAAGGAATCAATACTTGATCTACTTCAATGGTTTTAAAGAACCAAAAGATAAAGAAATATCATAATCATATTCAGACTCAGATACATAAGAGGTATTTTTTGAACTTACTTGTAGTGAATTAGAAGTATGTCTCTCTGGAATGTTGGAACGTTATCACAAACTCCAAGGTAAATACAAGGATCTTAAACATATCCATGTAACTATGTTGGAAGAAAGAGATAAGCTTAAACAAAGAAATTCTTCTTTAAATGAACCCATTTTATCTTTGAAAAATGTTAACACCACTTTGAAAAAAAACTCCTTTCTAGAAGAAGAATTGATGTCTAAAGTCTCTAATACTAGTTGTATCAACAAGTATGATGGAGCCTTCCAACAGTTTCTAACTAAAAACATAGATAGAAGAAAGTTAGTTTCAATGATCTATGGTGTTAGTCGAAATGATAGTAGAGGTTTAGGATATCCTTAACAACACAATTGAAACACCAATCATGGTACCTGGACAGTGGTTTCTCACAACACAAGACGAGAAGAATGCATATGTACCAAAACCTAGAACTTAAGTCTTGAGGCAACGCCGTATTTTAAGGGAACCAGAAGGGTAAGATTATTGGCATTGGAACTATAGGTAATAATAAAAATCCCTCTATTATAAATGTTTTGTTAGTTGATGGTTTAGAGTATAATCTATTGTCGATAAGTCAACTTAATGAAACATGTTATGATATTGTGTTTAATCGACAATGTTGTAAAGATGTTAGCCAGAAAGCTGGCTTTGTCCTGTTTAGTGGAAAGAGGAAGAACAACATTTATAAGATCAGATTTTCTGATCTTCATGATCAAAAAGTGCAGTGTTTTCCGTCTGTTTCCGAAGAGAAATGGCTTTGGCTTTGTCGATTAGGACATGCTAGCTTGAGGAGGATTTCTCAACTAAATAAACTTGATTTGGTCAGAGGCCTGCCAAACCTGAAGTATTCTTCAGACGCTCTTTGTGAGGCTTGTCGGAAAGGAAAATTTTCGAAAACTGCCTTCAGGGAAAATAATGTTGTGTCGACCTCAAGAGAATTGGAACTTCTTCACATTGATTTGTTTGGCCCGGTGAAAACTTCATCGGTCAATAGAAAGAAGTATGGACTAGTCATTGTGGATGATTACAATCAATGGACATGGGTAAAATTCTTAAAACACAAGGATGAGTCTCATTATGTGTTCTCTACCTTTTGTTCTCAAGTGCAAAACGAGAAGGGTTCTGAAGTTGTCAAAGTTAGAAGTGAGCATGGCGGTGAGTTCGAGAACACATACTTTGAGGAATTGTTTGATTCCGAAGGCATTTCCCATGATTTCTCTTGTCCTAGAACTCCACATCAAAGTGGGGTTATGGAAAGGAAGAATAAGACTTTACAAGAAATGGCTCAAACCATGATCCAAGAAACTGACATGGCAAAGCACTTCTAGGTTGAGGTAGAAAATAAATCATGTTATATTAAAAAAAGAGTCTCTATAAGACCTATTTTGGTTAAGACTCCTTATGGATTATGGAAGAATAGAAAGCCCAACATTTCTTTTTTCCATCCATTTGGTTGTATATGTTATATGTTGAACACTAAAGAGAGTCTTGTCAAGTTTGACTCCAAAGAAAAAAATGTCTATTGTTAGGATATTCTGAACGCTAAAAAGGCTACATAATATACAACACAGAGACAATAATTATGGAGGAATCAATTCATGTCATATTCGATGATAAGCTTGACCCTAAAAAGTCAGAGCCAACTAAAAAGTTTGTAGATCTGAAGATTAAGTTATCAGAACCCAAGGAGGGAGAAGAAGAAAAAACCCGCATAAACTAAAGAGTCAGAGACTTCTACACCATAACAAATGATGAGTTCAACACATAAGTAAAACAGACTTAAAGATTCTCATTCTGAAGAAATGATCCTGAGAGATAAATCTGCTCCATTTAGAACCAGATCCGCTTTCAGGCCTTCTGATGAAAACATTCATTGATTGTTGTCTCTTATAGGACCAACATCTACATAAGATTCGCTTAAAGATTATGATTGGATCCTAGCTATGGATTAAGAGTTGAATCGGTTCACTAGGAAATATGTATGTGATATTGTTCAGAAACCTAAAGGTGTCCATGTTATTGGAACCAAATGGGTGTTCAGAAACAAGCTAAATGAGAATGGTGAAGTAGTCAGAAACAAGGCTCGACTGGTTGTACAATGCTATAGTCAACAAGAAGGAATTGACTATACTGAACCTTTTATCCAGTCGCTAGATTAAAATTTATTCTCATATTAGTTTCTTTTAATTCAATCATAACATCATCTTTTATTAGATGGATGTTAAGAGTGCATTCTTAAATGGCTACATTTCTGAGGAAGTGTATGTACGACAACCCCCTGGATTTGAGGATTCTAAAAATTCAGATTTTGTTTTTAAACTAAAGAAATCCTTGTATGATCTAAAACAAGCTCCCAGAGCTTGGTATGACAAACTCAGTACATTCCTTTTGGAAAAGGATTTTACCATAGGTAAGGTTCATACTACACTCTTTTGCAAGAAATTTAGAATGATATTCTTGTTGTGAAAATTTATGTTGATGATATCATTTTTGGTTCTGCTAATCCTGTTGTGTGCAAGGAATTTTCTGAGTTGATGCAGGAAGAATTTAAAATGAGTCTGATGGGAGAACTCAAATTCTTTCTAAGAATCTAGATTGATCAATGTCTAGATGCAACATATATTCATCAAAGAAAATATGCAAAAGAACTTATGAAGAAGTTTGAGACGTCAGAAAGTAAACTTGCTAAAACCCCTATGCATTTAACCTGTATTCTGGAGAAAGAAGAAACAAGTTCTAAAGTGTGTCAGAATCTCTACCGGGGAATAATAAGTTCTCTTATGTATCTAACAACTTCTCGACAAGATATTTTGTTCACTATTTACATGTGTGCTCGATTCCAAACAGATCACAAGGAAACTCATTTGACTTATGTCAAGAGATTCCTAAGGTATATCAAGGGAACAACTAATATGGGTCTGATCTATAAGGGGACTTCAGATTACACACTTTCTGTTTATTGTGATGCAAACTATGTTGGAGATAGAATCGAAAAGAAACATACTTCTAGAAACTGTCAGTTTTTGGGAAACAATCTCATCTCTTGGGCTTGAAAAAGGCAATCAAAGGCAGAATATATCTCAACATTGTTATGTAGCACTTAAATGCTCTGGATGAAGAATCAACTCGAGGATTTTCAGATGAATGAGGATAATATTCCTATCTTTTGTGATAACACAACTGCTATTTGTTTGAGCAAGAATCCTATTTGGCATTCAAGAGCTAAGCACATTGATATTAAACATCATTTTACTAGAGACTATTCCTAGAAGGGAATTTTAACGTTAAAATTTATAAATACAAAACATCAGTGGGTTGATATCTTTAGAAAAACCTTAGATGAAGATATATTTATATTTATTATGAGGAACTTAAATATGGGCATTTTTGCAGAATAAATTCCTTCAGAATTGGCTTAGACTGTGTAAAAAGAGGTTCTAACTCCAAGCAAATATGGAGTTGTGAAGTTCTAAAAGAAATACTTCTACGAATTAGAAGGTACTTTCTTCAGAAACTAAGGAAAAGAAAAGTGTTCACTAAATAAACTTGTAATACCTTGAGAATTGATACCTTGAGAATTGTAATTTTATGAGGCTAGATCTTCAAGATAATCACTATCAATACTCTTTCCAGTTTTCTTTTAAAAAAATCTTTTTGAACTTATTATCTTTTAAACACACCTTATTGATTTATATTTCGATGGTATCAGCGTTTGTTCAAAGCTCATAAATGTTTGGTTAATTGTTCTTTACATTTTTATTATGACAAAAAGGGGGAGTATTAATTGGGAAGTTATTTTGAAGCTCAATATCTAGACTATGAATCAGAGTTCTGACATTCTAACATACTGAACATGCAACATTCTTTTAATCTATCATCTTTCAGGAATGATATTGAATATCAGGCTTTGGCAATTTTTTATCATCTAAGTTCTGATAGAAACCAGGATCTTAGATGAAGACCGGTGTTCTAGTCAGACTCTGATGAGTCAATATAGGGAAGTATTCCTTCTCTATCTTATGATATGTAAACTCAAAATTTTTATTTTATGAGTCTTATGATCAAGGGGAGACTCTGAACAAGTATAAATACAATTTTGGAATTGTCAGAATCAGGGGGAGAGTATCTGGTAAAGGGAATATAATTCTGAACTCATCTTATGTCAATTCCCATTTATTACCACTTACAAATTTTGGCTCTTCAAAATACATTGTTTTGTCATTATCAAAACAGGGGAGATTGTGAGAATAATATTTAGTTTTGATCAATATCTTTATGTTTTGATAATAACAGTAAAGTAATTATGTGAAATAAATTTTGATACTCTAACGATTGTTATTCTGTAAGTCTAGACAAACAGGTTTTAGCTCTGAGGGAGTTTTTACGAACCAAAGATTCTTATATGATGATATTTGCTTATGCGCTAAAAGAAAGAAATATTGCTCATGTACCAACTCATCAGAAAGATCTTGAGAAAACTGGTATTAATGTTGCAATGTTTTTTAGGATTCAGACACTGAATGAGTAAGACTTTGATACGTTAGTTCTGAAGACCAAGTGTTGAAGACTCCTATGACTTGAAGTTCTGAAGATAGAATGATCTGAAGACAAAGGTAGAAATATTTTGAAGACACGAAGTTCTGAAGAACAAGGGTTTCAAAGACAAGTGTTGAAGTTCTGATTATGTGGTTTTGAGTGAACAAAGTTCTGAAGACTGAATACTTGAGATTCTGAAGACCCAACAATCCTTCCTCAACTCTTGCTTCGATCTTATTTTAACCAGAAGCCCCTGAAGTTCTAAAGATAAGCATTAATGATGAAAATACACCTTTTCATCTGCTCATGCTTCAAACATCTATGAACCAGAAGCCTCTGATGTTCTGATGAATAAGATCAATAATTATTCTTTTCTCTGCTCATGCTTCAAACTTCTATCAACCAAAAGTCTCTAATGTTCTGAAGAAAAGAAATAATGGTGAAGAAAGTTATTCTATCTCTGCTCATGCTTCACACGCCAATCAACCAGAAGTCTCTAAATATCAGAGATAAGAATCAACGGATAAGAGGGAATAGTACAATAGTACAAAGACACTTCAGATTGTGTGTACTATTTTTCATCCTAAGAAACGACATTCCTTCGTCCAGATGTGATCTAATGAATCTATTTCTCAAGAGCCTATATAAGGATTGTCTCTCAAAGGAACAAGAACAAAATAATACTACTTAAATTTGAAACGCACATACAAAGCAAATTTTCTATCTATAGTGCAAAGTTCCAAAAAGCTGTTAAATTGTGTTCACCCTGCTTATTTTAGAAGCACTCTATTGTAAACAAAAGTTTTTTAGAAAACTGTTGTTTACATTCCCTAAAGAATCGAGGAAAGGTCATGAGCTTTAGGAAGACTAGGGTTGTGAGTCTTAGTGGTTGTTAGTCACAGCAGTTGGTTGTGCATTGTGAAAGTCGCATCAGTTGGTTGTAGCTTAGTGTACAGTTAGTCACAAAGTTTTTGTGAGTTGTAATCATTTTGATTATAGTGGATTAAGTCCTTGTTGAAGGCACAATCACCATAGCAGGTGGACCAGAGGTAGCTTGTGGTTGACAAGTGAACCAGGATAAATCATTGGGTTCATTCTTTTTCTTGTTGTTTTGATTTATTTGTTGGGGTTTCACAAAAATCTTTCATCTTTAAAACACCAATTCAACCCCCTTTTTTCTTGTGTTTTCTCTCACCATTAAGCTCCCCTTGAATCAAACAATTGGTTGAGGTTTGTAAGCTCCCCCTTAGTTCCATATTTAAGAAAATCGAATAACTACATTTTAACTTCCTTTGGAAATTATCCAAGAATCAATCAAGAATTAATGATTGTCTATTAGTATTCACAGAATCCATTATAAAAAGTCAGCCTAAAAATTCTCTTTTAATCAACAACTTATTATAGACATGGAATCCTCAATTGAGAGTCGTATCACCTCTATGATAACATAAGTGTCTGAGATCTCTTCTAACTCTAAGGGCCAGTTTTTCAGATGCAGGAAGCATCTGAATCTTCGACTAATGAGTCTCTTCCTTCACCGTCTCTTTCTTCAGTCGGTGCTACATCTGCAGAATCTGAACAACCTTCAGAAGAAAGTTCTTCTCATTTTGTTATGTAGCCTCAGAAGAAGAAGATGAAGAATAAAAAGAGAAGAATCAATATATTTGACTACTCCATCCTAGTAATAGAAGAAGAAGAAGAACTTGTTGATACTGAGGATGAAGTGGTTGATTATGGAAACAGTGGACAATGCTTCTACATAGATGCATTATCTAGGGATTAATCTAGATAAGGACATCTTGTATTATTTTGATGTAATCCTCTATTTTACCTGATTAATGAAAATGTTTATTTAGCTTATACTAATTTTTGTTTGCATGCATATATATCTAGTAATTAACCCTTAATATTTTCTAAACAAACATTAATTAAATGAAACGACACATAACTGACAGTTAGAAATTGATAAAACACAAACTCACGGGTATTGTAATAATCTTAAATAGGTCATACTATTAGATGCATTATTAAAGAGTTATCATTAAAGTACTTATAAGATTTGATCAATACTTAAATAATATTAAACTCAAAACAATATATTTAGTACATCTATAAAAAGGACTCAAGTAAGATTTATTTCATCATCACTTAATCCTTAGAACACCAAGATGTATAAGCAGAAGCAGATATTGGTTCCAAAGAGAGCTTTCAGAAAGGAAGTAATATTGAATGCCTCAACTCAATCAAAGAAAGACAAAGTATTATCTGAAGAATCTGCAAACAAGCAGATAACTTCTGAAGCACTCTCCTCTTCAGTATCCTTTGTGAAGACACACAAAAGAAGGAGATCTTCTGGGTCCAGACTCATACAACAGCCGAGGAAAGAGGCTTTGGGGTTTGATAGGTAATAATGGATAGATTTCTTTGATAATCTTGATATGTTAGTGTCACTCCACGGACTTTCGTCCCGGTGCAAACGTGAACCATCGGCTATGTTGGAGGTTGAGGTTGAATAGAGTCGCCATCTAGGCATTTTAATCCCGAAGGAAAGGTAATGCTGCATAAACCTGGAAGGGTATGGATAAGACAGTTGCGAACCAAAGAAATTGAGAAAGGGGGTTGGTTACGACCTGGGAAGGTATTAGCACCTAGATCGTCCGTCGTACTCGACGGGATCCAGCTTACTTGATTGTGTTTAAAAGGGAACAGTGTATGTGCTAAACTGTGTAGAAAAGCTAAGGAGAAAAAATATGTACAGAGTCTCAATGCGAGAAGAAAGTGAGTGCTCAAAACTGAGGCTAAGGAAAGAGAACTGGGAGGAAGAGAGGGGGGAAGACAAAGAGACTTTTGTTCGGTAACTGTTACATTATGCCTACGTATCCCCTCGTGCAATGAGGAAGTCAGAACACCGTAGTTCGACTCAAAGAGACTTAGATTTTTGTGAACTGCTTCCTAGTCTATACTCAAGTGTATGACTCATCTAGCTCGAGTGCTAACTGTCTTGCATTAGACGGAAGAAGCAAGTTTTCATTTTCAGAGTGAATGTGATGAGAAAAGAATCCCGGAGGAGACGTTTATTGTTTGTTTTTGTGTTTTCAATCTTTTATTGTTTTTGGTGTTTTTCATAGGATAATGAGCTTAAGCCTTAATCAAGGGTTTGTAAACTCATTATATCACCCCTGATTAGGGATAATGAGCCTACTTAAGCATGAGATGAAGATCTCAACTTAATTACAATGATGATATATGATTAAGATCATTAACCTACTTGGTAATTATTAAGTGTTTTTGGGTTTTTGTTTAGTGTTAAGTAATGAGTTTAATCTCCAATCAAAGATTAGTGAACTCATTACACCATCCTAAGAGAAGGATGATAGATGAGAATATTTAAGCTGAGGAAGATACCTCAACTTAATCCATGGTTAGGGATTAAATTCATTATATAACAAGCCTTTATTAAGTGGATTTTAATTAAAGGTGAGATGAAGAAGTGTTTTTTATGTTCGCAAGACTTTAGCATGAGGGGGACTTGTCCATTGAACACTAGGGTTAGTCCCTTTGAACCACCAGGCAGAGATGTAACCCTAATATAAGGCCCAAGTTACAAGCTTAAGTCTTTAATGATTATTAGGTGTTTTTGATTAAAGGTGAAAACAACTTAAAGGTTTAGCACTAAGGATCAAAGTTATACACTCCATCCTAAGATAAGGATACAAGCATAACTGTAACACCCCCTTTCTATACCCCCAAATAATACATTAAATCATTTAGGTATAGATAAAATTTCGTCAGAGTATAATTTAAATCAAGCATAAAAAGGAGCATGCCACATTACGTGAAATTAAAACATACAACACCTGCTCAAACAGATATACAATAATGGGGTAGCTATCCACAAAGGAATTTCAATCCTTACACCCATATCTCAATTATAAATTGCACAGCGGAAAACTTAAATCATCAACAACTTCAACTTATATATTTATCAAAATATATCTACAAGTTAAAAGCGCACAAATATATCATGTTATACAAAACATATCCACAACGAATACATATACAAATGTATCCCAAAAAGGCACAAAGCCACCAAACTACCCGGTGCTACATATCAGAGCCGACCGACCAAAAGATATGTAGACAAGCTTCACAAAATTGACTCCGGCACACCTAATCTGCAATGCCACGAAGAGCATCATAAAATAGCAGAAGGGTGAGAAACATTATCATAATAATATTGCATATAATTATATATCTCAACATATAACATATACATCAACATATTCTCACCACAATATATCATTCATACACAACATAAAGCATACTTATACGCATACTTATCACCATTTCCTTCACATAACACAAATCATATATCAATCATGTTCACATAACACACATACATCGCAATGTATCTTCCTTTACCAATCAACATGTACAATAATTCACAAATTACCAATACACATAAATCTTATATTATTTATGTCTATTCTTCATTTACATTCATTCCGCATAAACATACGACAAGCTATGTTTAAATCACACATATACATTCAATGTATAAATCACATACATATACACATATCAAACATGCATATATATATATATATATATATATATATATATATATATCCACAATCATGTTTATTTCAGCATATACATACAATGTATAAAATGCAACTCATAGAGACCGACATACGACTCTATGCAGATGCAATGCGGTACCGACTCAACATTCAACAAGTTCGCTCAGGAACCAATTAGAATCATTGCTCGTTACCTAAAGTAACTCCCCTTCGGGCATACGATGTCCCCCATTGCTCACACCCCACATGGGCACACAATGTTTCAGGATTGCTCACACCCCACACGGGCACACAATCTGATCGCTCACAGCCCACATGGGCACATGATCAATGTGAACTTAATCACCCATCGCTCACACCCCACACGGGTACAAGATGTTTATGGATTGCTCACACCCCACACGGGCACACAACCTGATCGCTCACACCCCACACGGGCACACGATCGTGTTGTAGTCATCGCTCACACTCCACATGAGCACACGACGCTACAACGGATTCACAAGGAACCCACAAGAATGCAGACATGATGCTTACATGCAAAATGACATATTTTAGCATCAATATATTCTACATGTTTTTAGCTTCGAAACGATATGTGGAACGCTTAAAACGGATACTTGAGTCAAAAGTTATGAGTAAAATAAAATTCCATAATTCCAGGGCTAGCTGAGCGAGCAATGTGCTGGAACTCTATCTGAGCGAGGAAATGCTTGCTAAGCGAGCACTGCGAATTCTGCAGCAACTCAGCTACGCACAGTCCACTCCAAAACCCCCCAAAACTCAACAATCATGATTATTAACATGTATTCATCCTCATACTTCAATTATAATAACATCTAACCGATTAATCCACCATTTTTTAACAATTTCTACCAAAACTCTAACATTTTCATCTCTTTAAAACTCTCCAAAATCAACTCAAACCAAAAACCCAAGCATACACAATCATATACAATCTTAGAATAACAAAGTTTATCACCCTTACCCGATCGATTCTTCTCTGCGGACCAATCTTGAAGAAATTCTCTCTTTTCCTCTTTTCCTTCTCTTTCTCTTCTCTTCTCTCCTCTTTCTTTCTCTTCTTTTCTTTCTTTTCTCTTTCTCTCTTACCAACTTTCTTTTATAACTCTCTCTCTCAATTCTATTTCTATTTCTACTACTAACTAATTCTATTTCCTACACTTAACTCATTTTATCTCTTTTCCAACCAAAATATTATTTTCTCTCAAAATACCAATTCTAAACTATTCTAACTTATTACTAAAAGTAAAGGTCTAAAATAACCTCTTAATCAATTTTACCCGGAAACTCTCGAAACGGTAAAATCGCACCAACACACCAACACAACACATATTCACATTTTATCAAATTAACATAGCACATAATCATGTTAATTATAAAAACAAATCAATTCTCAATTAAATCAATTAAAGACTCAATAAAACAAATGGGAAAATCAAATCAGGGCGTTACAATAACCCTAATTTAGAGTCCCAAAACTTTAACTGTTTAGCATTGATTATGAGATGAGAGAGAGGGACTCAAGGAGACTCAAAAGGTAAAAACTAGGGGGGACTATTTACAACCCTAAAGTTATCATGCTTGGATATTCCTAAGGTTTGTGAGGCATCAAGAGAAGTCTTCAAGTTGGCCACCAAAGGAAGAGAAGCAGATGAAAAGAGAGAGAGAAGGATTAGTTTACTTACTTCATTAAGAAGTTAAGTAACCTAAGAACAAGAGAAAACATAAGTGAATGAGATTCACTTCAAACACAAACAAAATAAAGAGAGAAAGAGAGGTTGGATATGGATGCACATCCACATCCTGATTAACTTACCAAATGCACCTGAAATGGTTAGTTTGAAAGCAAGATATGTACAAACTCAAAAGCACAAGCAAATCATATGATAAAAAAAATGAAATTGCATCCAAAGGAACCCTAAGCACTCATGAGAATACCATCCAAAGGGGGCGGTCTAAAGGTTTACCAATTTCAAGTTATGGTTTACCTAAGATTGGCTAGGGTTTTGGATACTTATCAATGAAAAATGCCAAACAATTTCAAAGTGCAAGATAAAAATGAGACAAAAATATATTTAGAAACTAGAGGTCAAATGTGAAAGATTGCAAAAAGAATTAAATGCAAACTCATCTTGTTTTGAAAGTTATGAATTTTTGAAGTTAGGGTTGAAAAACAAGAAATTTAGAAACCCTAATTCAAAGAAAATTGGAAAATTTTGATCAAAACCAAAAATAAATTTGTGGGATGAGTTTGTAAATATTTGTAAATGTTTAAAGAATCTCTCTGAATTGTTTTGTGATTTTTAGATACTTTAAAGTATTTTTAATTAATTAAATGGAATTAATTAATTAAAATATACAATTAAAATATTTAGAAATGCATTTTTTAATGAAAAAATGAAAATAAAAATGTTTTTGGTTTCTGAAAATTAATTTGAGTGGTAAGAAAAATTTCCAGAATTTTTAAATTGTTTTTGGTATTTTTAATAAATAAAACAAAATAAAATAAAATAAAATTAAAGAAAATGGGAAAGTATGCGCATCTAATGGTCCAAATGGATGGGGGAAGGATCTAAAGGCTGAGGATGAAAGTCTCATTGACCAGAGGTATGCAGGATCTAAGGCTGGCATTCAAAGTTGAAAACGCACGCAAGCTCAATGGCTGGGATTGCTTCTGAGAATTAAATATGTTTTATAATTAATTAAGCAAAATTAAGTAAAACACGCGCATCCTGACCGTCCCTTGCCTAACCCTAATCTCAATCTAATGGCCAGGATTCAAATTGGGGATTTATATATGGATTAACCCTAATCACTTTCAGGTGACCGGAGCTAAACTCCGGTCATCTTCTCCGGCGACCTAAAATTTCAGAACCTCAAATAAGCTTCTAAACTCCTAATTTCTTGCCCAGAAACGTTCTACTAACATCATACAACAATAATCCAACAACCAAAATCATTTATCATGCATCAAGAAGCCAAATCGAAGCAAACTAGTTCTAGGTCAAAAATTTCAGAATATCATGAAATCCTCATTTCTAACCTAATTTCAATTCTAATCATATCAGGATCATTAGGGAAGCATGGAGAATCATTTTAGAACTTAAAATCATGCTTCTGGAAAAAAAAAATCATGAAGGTTACCTGAGATGGAATCCTTCAAAATGCAGCTTTCTAGGCTTCCCTCTTGTGCAATCTAACCTCTTTTGATCTCCTGAGCTCAATGGAATGCTTGAATGGTGCTTAGAGTGGCTATTTTGAATGTTTGGTTTCTGAAGTTGCAGAAATCATGTTTGAGTTTGAGGGTGTTTCAGGTTATGGTGATGGGTGGGATTTGTTCCTTAGGTTATAAGGAGTTGAATGGTGAAAGAAATTTTGGTTTTTGTTGGCTGGATTGTGTGTTTCGAAGAGATAAAGTTTCAAGGTAATTTTGGCAATCTGAGCTTGTGTATTGTTTCAGGCCATGAAGGGTGTTCATTTATAGTGCTTAGGGTTTGCATAAGCCATACCATTGGTCAGGATAGTGGTTGTGGCACCGTGGGTTTGTCATGGGTTAAAAATGCAAAAATGTCAAAGTATGTGTACTTGCAGCATGGGCCATGGCAGAAGAGATTTCCTGGCTGGATTGTGCTCAACTAAGTTTATGGGTGGCCCTTGGATCAATAGAATGCAGCTGCAATGCTTTGATCAAGTGTTCTCAATGTTTATGCAACTTGGCCATTTTGAAATTTCTTGTGAATCAATTCACCAAAACCCTAGGTTCAAGGCATAATTCTGATCTTTGGAGGTTTCTCTAACATGTTATGTCACATTTGAGCACATTAGAGGTCTCATAGAAGCTTGAAATGCGAATATGCAAAAAAATCATTTTTGACATGAACTTGGAAATTATGTGATTTTTGCCAACTTTGCAAGGCCATAACTTGAGTTCTAGGATGAATTAGAATGAGTTCTTGTACTTTTTTAAAATGGGAGGATCCAATCTACACATTTCATGTTTGAAGAAATTTCATTTGAAACCTTTTTGATCAAGAAAGAGGAGGTTGAAAATCTTTCCCAAAATAGAATGCATACATTACAAGTAATTTCCATTTTTGGCAAGTTTTGGTCTAGCTCATTTTTCTTCAACTTTGTGAACTTCCAAGCATTCCTAAGATCAAATAAAGATCATAGGACCTCAAATTGATGACGATGACCCTTTGGAACCCTTGTTGGTGGCCTCAAATGCCCTGATTCTGACTTTTCTTGCACAACAAGTTACCATTTGATCAGATGACTTCCACAAGGAATTTTTGCTTCAAAATTGATACACATGCTCCTTATAACATATATATACCAATAGAATCAAAAATGGCCAAGAATTTTGAGTGTAAGGGCCTCAAACCCAAAACCATAATTTATGGTCATTTGTGTAGGAGCCCCTAGCCTGCCTGGGTGGCTCTGCAATCCTCTGAGATTTTGTGACTTTAAAGCAAACTTTGAGGTATAATATGATCATATAACACTCATGGACCCTCTTGGCATGCTTCATGGCCTCTGAGATAGCCAAAAACACTTCTAAGATTCATCTGATCACAAACCCTAGCTATGCAGCTTATGCAGTGAAACAACTATGTAGTGAGTTGGTATGCTTATGCAATGCAACATAAAAGATCATAAGCCAAGTTGTGAGAAAAAGAGAGGGAAAATTTGGGGTGTTTACAGTCAGATGATCCTAGGGAGTTCCTTAGGGTAAATTTTACAAAGTAGTGAATCTAATATTTCTTGTATTTTTCCATTCAAGTTAATGAAAAGTGTGCATTCAATGAGTTCTTTTCTCCTATTTCTTTAAGAAAAATATTTTGAATAACATAGAATGAATATTCAATAGTTAAAAACTTAACACAAGCATGAACAAACAAAGAATTAATAATAAGAAGCTTTATTCATTAATGGCTAAATTACTTATAGGGTCCTTTAAGTTATTTAATTGTAACAATGTGGTCCTTTATGTTTTTTTTGCTACAAGTAGGTCCTTTAAGTTATTTTAAAATATCAAGTTAGTCCCTTAAGTTATTTTTTTAAAGCTTTGGTCCTTTTTTTTTAAATTCCGTTAAGATAAATTGCCAACCTATATACCATTTGAACTGGTTTTTCGCGCTGATCATGAATATGTTATTAGTTTTTCATTTGATTGTGTATTTTGGTCGGATCGACAATTTTTTCATTATGTATTTCGTCCATTTTTACCTAATTCTCATGAACTATATCTTTTTCTTAATAAATTTGATTGCATATTCGTGATCAGCGTGAAAAACCAATTCAAATGGTATATGAGTTTGCAATTTATTTTAACAGAATTTTTAAAATACTTAAGGGACTAACTTGATATTTTAAAATAACTTAAAGGACCTACTTGTAGCAAAAATACATAAAAGACCTCATTGTTACAATTAAATAACTTAAAGGACCACGTAAGTAATTTAGCCTTCATTAATTTCAACACATATACAAAGCATAACTAGGCAAAATCATAGCATTAAAATCTTTCATAGATAACTTCAAACATGTCTCTCCAAATCTGGGATGAACTATCCTTAAAACTTATGTTAACCACTTGTTGAACAAGTAATTCAGAAATCACTCACTCGTCCATAAGGAATGGATAAATTATTCCCCTCTTGAGAAGAAGATAGAGCCTTCTTCAGATGATCAAACATAACTTGAGGTAAATCAATCTTAAAATTTGAATTGAGAAGAAGAAGAAAAGCTTGTTTTATATGGTCCACTAAGTCTAGATATTTATCCTTAGAAGTAAGTTTTAGTTCAGAATCTGACACCAAACAACAACTCCAGAAAGAAGATTTGAGACATTTGATGCTTTGGAAGGATTTACAAAGATACGCCAAGTAGGAAGATAGTAGTCTCAAACAATAGTTCATGGAATCTCACCAATCTCTTCACAATTGATTACATTAGCAATCACTTTAGAAGATATTATAATAGAAACACTAGTTACTCTAGACTGAATAAGACACTTTGAATTTAACTCTCAATGGAAGCATTAACCCAAAACTCTTTGACAAGAATTGGATAAGTGAAAACACAAAGCATCTCAAAGTAGCCACACCATCCTTGTTTAGACACAGTCTTCTAGAAGTTGAAACCAATATTAAGCCACTCATCAAAATCCAAAAACGTTTAATTGATGATAACCAGTTGATTCAAAGGAGAATTAGTTGATGTACTCATCTTAGGTTTGGTTAGTTCAACATACAACCACGAAGAAAGAAAAGAAGAAGAAGAAAACAAAGAACTGAACAAGAATCTTAAAAGAATAATAATCATGTCAGAAAAGGACACAATGATGTTTCGTAAATCAGGGAATAGTAATAGCAACTACCAAAGGAGATAACATCATTACCCAAAGGTTTTTATCCAGCAAATATCTTAATTCCACAAGATAAATTTCATCTCTATAAAAATTTAAGTACAACAAAGATTTACAAGAAATCTCTTACTTAAACTGCAATATCAGAAATAGGGAATCTTCTTCAGAATCTTAGAACCTAACAACATTCAAAATCAATCAACTATCAAAGTCTAAATTGTTTTAGACTTAGACATACATATCATTTGTCAGTCATATGTCTCTAATATTCTATTCAGTACTAGTACATCATGAAACAAGAGTCATAAGTGATAGATGAATAATGAATTGTCTTCAAAACTTCTGAAAAGCAACAATATTAACACACATAGTGAGAAAATTGTTTCCATAAATATGACCATCACCTGGTTTGGTAGAACATTTAGCATAGACAGATACAATAGAGTTTATTCTTAAAGATTTATGAAGTTCTTCTTTCCAAAATAACTTCTCTATAAATCTAATAGAAAATTTATATTTATTTCCATGAAATGCTTTAATTAATCAAAACACAATATCAAAAAAAGAACAAGCATACCCTTTTTTTCTCTGGCCAGACTCGATTCAATATTCATACTTGACCAATAGAGTCTGAATATAACTGAGTGGATTATAATTCAATGGTTGTCTAACCATTGATTCCACTACTCTCAGTACCACCAGTATTTGAATTTGGGCACTTGGCTCTTCATCCAGCAAAAATTGTAAACAACCTTAAGGAAGATGCCCCTGCTTCTTTCCTTAACATCAACAACAAATACATCATGATACTTATATTTCTAATAGTATCATCACAAATCACTCCAGAGTATGATTCCATAATAAGAAGTGATGAGAACATTATCTTGTTCTAAGCAAAGTTACTAATTTCATTGTCTAAGATCAAATCTTTTGACTCTGAAATTATTAACAAGCTCATGACTATATAGTGTTAGATATCAAACTTTGTCATAAAGCAAATCAAAGTATTGTATCAGTACAACTAGAAGAAACTCAAAGAGAGATTGAAGACTTCTCATAGAAATGTTTATTACGACGAATTCCATGATGATCCATAATCAAGAAGCAAATGGAGTCTCTTAAGATATTATCTTGTAGAGAAAACTCCATATTATCAAGTATCTCAAATAAATATAGGTTTGATAGAATCTCTTACCTTTCAATATATGATATTTATTTCAAAATACAACGATTTCTCTACATTTGTATCTTGCACTAATATTAGATTCAAAGACTTGATCAATTAAGAGTATTTGGTATTAGGTCCTAGAAGTATATCTTCTTGTTCTCAGATTTTCAACCATTTGAAATTCAAGTATTTCGAAGCTCTTGAGTTAACTCATCAATCAAAAGAAGGCACAATGCATTCAACTAGTGAGGAAGTTCTTCTAATAAGATATATAATTTCATTATCATTAGTCCTTTCAAGAAACTTAAGCTTTATAGAAAAGATAATTTGTTGAATATAATTTCATCATCTAGCTCCATTTATTTTCTTTAAAAGACTTCATGACAAACCTTCAAATCACAATAAATCTAAGTAGTAAAATACTCGAATAATTGTCACTTAAGATTTGAGTCAGAAAGTCTCCTCTCAGAATTTTCTTGAAAGGACTAGATGAAGTGTAATTGTTCAAGCTTCCAGAAATTGATCTTATCAAATATGATCACAAGATTTCAAAGAAAGTCCAAGCATCAGACATATCAATCATGTTGATGTTCTCATAAGCGATCCTCTCAATAAGTTATTCAATAAGATATTCAATAAGCTTCTTTTGAGTTTGTGAAAGAAATTTTCAAAACTGATCCTCTCAATCACTATCAACCTCTATAGTGATAACTTTTGTAAGGATGTTCTATATACCTTCAACAACCTTTTATCAGGACCAATGAGTTAAAAATATGTATAAATTTTCCATCATTTAAATCTAGTGGAATCACCCTTTGGATATGGTAGGAAAATCCTTATAATATTTTCATGTGGCACCTATTTCCTTCTTAAAGAAGAAATATACTATTCTTATTGGATCATTATCTGCACCACTATTAAGTGTTAAGCAGAGACCATGCTTTGATACCATTTGAAGGTGTGGAAAGTAATAAAGATGTAATACCTTGAATTTAATTAATGCCCTGGATAATATTAATTAAGATTTATAGGGTTCCGGTGTGCTCTGAGAGTTTTCAATTAAAATAATTAGAGAGATCGGCGAACTCAATTAATTAGTTAATATTATTTGACTCTGGGGTTTTATTAATTAAGTGACTCAGAGACATTTTTGGATACTCTCAATTTCGGACCCGTTAGGTTACTAATTAATTATTATATCAATATAACAATTTTTTTGTTCTCATAACATGTAAAATATAGAAACATAGAGAGAGGAAGAAGAGGGAAGTGAGAAGGAGGGAAAGAAAAGGAGGAAAGCATGAGGAAGAAGAAGAGCTTTGGATCATCAACCGAACCTTCATCAATTCATCTCATATTCTTCATCATCTTCTTGTTAGAGGTGGCTTCTAGCTAGATACTTTTATTTTAGAGTTTGAGTATTCTAGATATTTAGGTTAGAAATGATTAAATCATGCAATCAATGATTTATAACAGTTGAAATGTAGGAATAATCGGGTAGTATTGTAACAACCAAAATATCCCCACAAATTTATAATTAAAAATCAGAGTAAATAAAACACACCAATCATTCTGAGTGTCACAATTCACTAAAAACACACGGCTTAATATGATACATTTTACAAAATAGTTTTAGTTACAGCGGAAAACTGAAAAGAAACATAAAGTAAGATTCATTTACAAAATATTTTTCCAAAATAAATAAACAAGAAATAATCCTCGTCCCGACATCCCAAAGCATGTATCAGAGCCAACTCCTCTACATGTGAAGTACACCGACTTCACCGACCACCACTCTACTAATTCTGATCACCTGCACGTTACCAGCATAAGGGTAACATTAAAATAGAAGGGGTGAGATACTTACACCAACAAAATGGAAAAATAATAAGAACAAAAGGAAGTATCATTAAATAGTTCACTACTTCTCATCAACAATAATTACATAAATACACCACAAAACATAATAATGTTATGCACACCAATAAACAACAATGCAATGAGACTCTACCAACTTTATGCATGCGGTACCATATATCAATATCTATTCCAAGATCCAGTTTCCGTCGAAACTCTCGACCCCTCATTCATGGTCTAGTATGATCCTTATTTCATGATCACAACCTCGACCCCATTCTCATGGTCACGTACGAACCTTATTTCATGATTACACCAATATCACAATGATCCCCCTCGAGATTCGAATGGACATACCCTACCTTTGTATACCATTCCCAACCATGCACATGCCATGAACCATCAATGACAAGTATTCATGCCTATAACAACTACTTCATGCAACAACATCAACAACTAATACATAACAACAACTTACCACGACATCGCACAACATCCACAATATGCATCAACAGTTACATCAACATATATCAACATCAATGCCATGTAACAACAACAACCACACATATCAACAACAACAACAACCACAAATGTACATATCAATTCATGTTCATTTCAAATTATGCTTATTATTCTTATAATTAAGCTCATAACGCATCCCCACCTACCTCTAACAACACTACATCGATCCCCATCCCTTAATATATTAATTAAATAATTTTAGAGAGTTTTTCAGAAATAAAAGATTTTAGTTTTCACTCCAGGTCTCGCTAAGCGAGCAACTCTCTGTAAAGGATGCTCGAAAATTCTAACTTGCTCACTAAGCGAGGATTGCGATTTTCTGGGTTTTTCATCTGCGACTCAACCAAACCCTGCTACAAAATATTCCCCCAAAAACCAATCTTACAGCCATAAAATGCAAAATTTACACAATTCATTGCCTAATTAATACAATTATCATACAATATCAACAACTACTAACAATTGAACACAATTTTCATCTAAAATCACCCAAACCCCAATTCTCTACTCAACAACACTTTGCCTAAAATTCAGATTATTAAACCCGTATGAGATGAAGAAATCCCCCTTACCTTAGTTTGGATGAGCAATTCCTTCTCCTAGCCGAATTCTTCTTCAAACTCTTGCCATTTCTCCTTCCTTCTTCTTTGTGTTCACAATTGTTCTTCAGTTTCACAAAATCACGACTGATTCCTTTCTTTTCCTAATTTATAAATTTATCCCTTAGACCCCAACTATGGTTTTCCTTATTTTCCATCACTATCCTTCACCAATTTACCATTTAACCCTTTTCTCGTTATATTCCAATTATTTTTAATTATTCAATATAATATAATTCATTTAAATTAATATCATAATAAATAATATAACACATTCTTTGACACACCAAAATACAACAAATTCCAATTAAATAAATTAAATAATAATTGGGGCGTTACAACTCCCCCACCTATAATGTTTTCGTACTCAAAAACTTACCTCGTGTGAATAGATTTAGATAAGACTCTCGCATCTTGCTCTCCAATTCCCAAGTCAAGTTCCCACCAGTAGCTCCTCTCCAAACCACCTTTACAAGAACAATCTCCTTGCCTCT
Source organism: Lathyrus aphaca (assembly GCA_963966055.1). Classification (NCBI taxonomy): domain Eukaryota; kingdom Viridiplantae; phylum Streptophyta; class Magnoliopsida; order Fabales; family Fabaceae; genus Lathyrus; species Lathyrus aphaca. The sequence continues at coordinate 316,369,194 of OZ014519.1, forward strand.
CAACTATTTTACCTCACGATCATTAATTTGTTCTGGTAGTGCTTCAACCGTAAGATTATCTCTTACCTCAACTTCATCCATCGGTACACATGTGATAGATCCAAAGCATACTTCCGAAGCTGCGAAACATCGAATACATCATGCAAATTTGATAATCGCGGTGGCAACGCCACTCTATAAGCAACAGGTCCAACTCTTGTAGAAATCTGGTACGGACCAATAAATCTAGGAGTAACCTTTCTCGACTTCAAAGCTCGTCCAACACCGGTCACCGGAGTAACCCTCAAAAACATGTGATCTCCTTCTTGAAATTCAAGATCTTTCCTCCTCTTGTCATGGTAACTCTTCTGCCTACTTTGTGAAGTTCTAATCTTATCTCGAATCAACTTCACTATCTCAGTAGTCTGCTGCACAATATCATGTCCCAATACAACACTTTCACCTGATTCATGCCAACACAAAGGTGTTTGACATCTTCGACCATATAATGCTTCAAAAGGCGTCATTCCGATACTGTAATGATAACTGTTATTATAAGTAAACTCGATCAACAACAAGTGACTATCCCAAGCACCTCCTTATTCAAGCACACAAGCCCTCAACAAATATTCAAAAGATTGTATCGTCCTCTCTGTATGTCCATTAGTATGAGGATGATAAGCTGAAGTCAACTTCAATTTTGAACCCAATGCCTCTTGCAAACTCTCCCAAAACCTAAAGGTAAATCGCGGATCTCTATCCGACACAATACTCAGAGGTATCCCATGTAAATTCACAATCACACTGACATATATCTCTGCCAATCTCTGCAAAAAATAAGTAATACCAATCAGAATAAAATTCACTGACTTAGTCAACCTATCAACATTCACCCAAATAACATTATACCCTCTCAGAGTATTAGGTAACCCCATAACAAAATCCATTGATATATTATTCCATTTCTACTCGGGAATATCCAACGGTTGCATCCAACCAACAAGTGTTTGATGTTCCACTTTTGACTTATGACAAGTCAAACATGTATAAACAAACTGAGCCACATCACGCTTCATACCGGGCCACCAAAATATCTTCTTCAAATCTTGATACATCCTCGTTGCTCTCGAATGAATACTCAAACTACTTATATGTCCTTCTTCAAGAATCATTCTCTTCAATTCAAGATCATCAGGAATACAAATACGCTCCCGAAACTTTAGTACTTCCTGTTCATCAACTCGAAATTCATTACCTCCAACCCGTTCATCACTGGCCATCAAGTCCACTAATTTCACATCTGACTTCTGACTCTCCCGTATACAATCAAGAAAATCATTGTTGCGCTATGAGGTGTCTATTCACAACCCAAACTCATATCTCTAAATTGTTCAATCAACTCCAACTCTCTAGCCATCATGATCGACATATGCAATGTCTTTCGACTTAAAGCATCAACCACAACATTAGCTTTACCGGGATGATAGTTCAAACTAAAATCATAGCCCTTCAAGAATTCCATCCAAAATCTCTGCCTCATATTTAACTTTTTCTGGCCAAACATATATTTCAAGCACTTATGATTACTATACACCTCAAATCTTGAACCGTACAAATAATGCCTCCAAATATTTAATACAAAAATCCCAACTACAAGTTCCAAATCATGGGTAGGATAATTCCTCTCATGAATTCTCAATTTTCGTGAAGCATACGCCACCACTTGACTGTCTTTCACTAACATTCCACCCAAACCCATCAAAGAAGCATCACGATAAACCATAAACGGTTCATCTACTTTTGGTAAAGTCAAAACTAGAGTCGTAGTAAACTTCTTATTTAGCTCAATGAAACTCTTCTCACACTGGGCGTCCCACACAAACGCTTTATCCTTAAAAGTTAATTGAGTCAACAAAAGTGCCTTCTTCAAAAAACCTTCAATAAATATTCGATAATAACTGTATAATCCCAAGAAACTTCTTATTTCTATCATCGACCTCGGAGTCTACCATTGTAGAATTGCATCTACCTTGGATGGATCCATAACAATCCTTTCTACTAAAATCACATGACCAAGAAAACTCACCTCTTTCAACCAAAACTCGCACTTCAATAACTTAGCATACAAGTTTTTCTCTTTCAACACTTGCAACACAATCCGCAAATGTTCAGCGTGCTCTTATTCTAACTTAGAGTAAATCATAATATCATCTATAAAAACAACCACAAATTGATCCAAATAATCATGGAAAATTTGGTTCATATATTCCATGTATACTCCATGTGCATTAGTAACTCCAAATGGCATCACTACATATTCATAGTGTCCATACTGAGTCCTAAAAGTGGTCTTCTGCACATCTTCATCTTTTAATGTTTTTTTATGTTAACCCGATCACATATCGATCTTACTAATCACACGAGCACCAACCAACTGATCCATCAGATCATCTATCCTTGGAAGTGGATACTTGTTCTTAATTGTCACCTTATTCAGTTACCTGTAATTGTAACACCCCATTTCTACCCGTCTTTAATTCTTAAATCAAAGTTAAATAAAATCTCACAACAAACATGGAATGTCACGTTTTCAACTTTTAAAACCGAACAACAATTTATATAATAAAATTCACTTCAAAACAACGCAGCGGATTTCAACTTTATTAAACTTTAAACAATTTCAAATTCAACTTTAATTCGACTGACATTAAAACATTCAACTTGGTTCTTTTAACATAAAACTACTTGTAACTACTTCATAAACTTAAACAAAATCATAAATGCAAAAAAGGCGTTTATCCCCCCGAAGTGCTACGTATCAGAGCGACAAACACCAACTCGAATCTACTAAATACTGGACTCATCGTTACCTACAAGTCACCAACAAGTGGCAACATACAACAGAAGGGGTGAGATATCAAATAACATAAACAAGATTCGATAATCAATATGTAAACAGAATAATCATACAAACTCACCACTTCACAACATCAACACAATTACAATACATAACATTTATCAACATAGTAATTATCAGTTCAACATTTATCAACATAACCATCATCAATGCAACATTAATCAACATAACAATCATCAACACCACATTAGTCACATATCAACTTAACAACACAATAATGCAATGTGAATGCAACTCAACTTAATTATGCATGCGGTACCATTTGGAGCGAACTCCCAACTTAAAATATTTCCAGGTTATCGAGGCATCAAGGCATAAGCCTTCAACTTTCAACTTAAAATATTGCCAATCCAGGCAAACTTGAATCGAGCATAAGCTCCAACTTAAAATATGCACATGTATGCGAATGTATGAAGCATACAACAACAACAACCATAACGACATAATCAACCACATAATGACGTAACAACTTTAAACAACATAGCAACGTAACAACTTAACAACATGGCAACTTGAATCAATGTTGGTCAATAGACCTACAACTTTAATAATCATCCTTTAAACGGAACAACGCAACTTATAACAAATTCAACACCACTACGACGTAAAAACAACGATTTGCGACTTAATCGACTAAATTACTAAATTAATTATTTTAAACTCTCCAATCTACTATAAACAACTTATTCTATCTCTACTTTAAGTCTAAGATCAATTCAACTCAAAACGGACGCGAAAACAGGTCTAATCGCTGAAAACTGCATTTTTCCTCACCTAACCTGCTCATACGCGTATGGCCTAAGGTGTTACGCGTATGGCCCTAAGTGTTACACGTATGGTCTGCATAATAGGCATGTGTTATGCGTATGGTCTAGTCTGTTACGCGTAAGGCCAAATCTGTTACGCAAACTGACAAAAGCCTACAATTTCAACTTTTCTGCGATTCTCATACTTTTCACCATTCTGTTCATCCTTAATTGGGTTTCTACATCAACTTTATTCTCAAAACTTCTACCAATATTCATCTATTAATTCCTATGATTGATTTTACGAAACCTATCTCCATCTACACGAATTCTACAACTACGAATCATCAACAACACAGACAATAGAACAACTTTCAACATATTCATCAGCAACACAACAAGAACAACATATATTTCATCAGATATCAACACGAAATTATCATCAACAAATCATATTAAAACGCAGCAACGAATTTACCCAAAAACCTCAATCTACATACGATCATCTAGTCCCGGATATGGAATTCGAACCCCACCCTTACCTTAATTGATGACCGCTTCGAATCTCCGATCGAATTTCCAACCCCTTTGCATATGTGGCCCTTTTCCTGTCCTCTTTCATCCATGGAGATTAGAAATACGAACACGCTGCCATTGAGTTCCTATATTGACCAAAATTCAGCCTTCATAACCATCAATCCCGTAACTACTATTTGACCAATTTCCAGCATGAACTTCCAAACTTCAAATGCATTTTTCTCCTTCAATACATAACTTATTGACACGAAATTATATATCAAATCGAATGGAATTTCGTAAGCTTTCCAGAAATTCAAGAATTGCTTTAATCAGAATTATGAGTAAAACGTTATCACCTGTTTAGTGGAGGTTGTACCGTATGTGCGAAAATTAAGATATGAACATGAATCCTTCTTTCTCCTTCTTTTCTCCCAAGCTATTTTCTCTCCTCTAAAACCCTTATTTTTCTCTAAGACTTTTTCCCTAATTTCTACGATTCCCTCTTCTTCTGTTACTTCTTCTCTTTTGACTCATTCTTTTATTCCTTTTTATTATAATAATAATAATAATCCAATAAAACAATTAATGGGCCTACACACTGCACCCCTTTAATTGTTAATTCTGACGAAATCCAAGCCCAATAACCAACATGATCCAATAATCAATACTATCACTGATAATATTATTTCTTCGATTTTCCGACTTAACAACTTAATTTACCATAACGCTAAAAATCAATTAATAATTCGCGACTAATTATTTTCTGTCGACTTAATTAGATTATCTTCCAATATTTGACCAAATGGTCCAAACACCTAAATAACTTATCCAACCTTAAACGGGAGAATATTCCACATCAATTCCCACAACTCAATTAATTCAACTTTATCCAACGAACGACAATGCAACTTAAATCGACTCATTCAACTTAATTCAAACAAACTTAGCAACTTATCACAAACAACTTCGACAATTCAACATAAATGAACACCAATAACGTGAATATAATGAATTAAATAATTAATTAATAAATAGAGCGTTACAGTAATCACACTCTCATGCTACTGTCTTTCTTTTTCACCAACAATATCGGAGCTCCCCAAGTAGACACACTCGGTGTCACAAACTTCTTTTCTAATAATTCCTCTATCTGCTTCTTCAATTCATATAACTCGGAAGCCTACATACGATAAGGTTCCATCGAAATAGGTCTAGTTCTTGGCACAAGATCAATACTGAATTCCACCTCTCTTTGGCGGAACATCCACAATGTCACCTGAAAATACTTCAGTGAAATCTCTCACCACTAGCAATTCACTAATTGCCATTTCATTTTCCACCGATAAATATGCAAACAATGCCAACACTTGCGTTTCTTCATTCAAAACTTCTTTCAACTCTCGATCAGATAAATAACCAACTTCTTCTTCCTCTTCATCAAGAGTAAGAAACTGAAATGACTTGCTAAAGCAATTAATGTGAACATGATTGAACTCCAACCAGTTCATTCCCAGAATCACTTCAAAACCTCCCAATGACAAACAAATCAGATCTAGACCAAAGTCCTTACCATATATCGATATAGGACAATTAAAACAAACGAGAGAAGTAGTTAATGACCCACCATCAGGAGTCTCGATAACCATATTTCCTTTCATAGGGGAAACGACAAGTCATAGTCTTCTCACATAGTCAATAGAAATAAAACAGTGCATAACGTATGTGTCAATCATAGCAATCAAATGCATATTATTAATATAAAAAGTACCTCTGATCAAATGATCCTCACTGGAAGTTTGTGTCCCTGTCAAAGCAAACACTTTTCCTCTTGTTGCAGCTTTCTCTGGCTTCTGATAATGAGTGTTGATATGACTTTGCTCTCCATAGTTATAGCAAGTAACCAGATTAGTCTTGCACTCTGCAATCAAATGTTCAGGCTGACCACACTTGAAAATTTTCTTCACGTCACTCATACACTCAATGATACGATGACCCAATTCACCACACTTGTAACACTCCAGAGAAGTTAGAACACCTCCCCCACTTGGCCCTTTGCCCTCACCTTGTTTCTTCTTACCTTTATCAACTGGAGCTGCATAAGGTTCCCACGGTTCATCTGTTGCTTTCCACTTCTCTCGGCCAAACTCTTGAAATGATCCAATTGAGCCTTGTTGTCTTCTTCAAAGATTCTACAGCAATCAACTAAATCCGGAAATCTTTGGATACTCTGATAACTAATCACCTGCTTGATCTCAGGCCTCAAACCATTCTTGAACTTGACACACTTCGAGAACTCAGCAGTCATTTCACTATAATGCGGATAAACCTTCGCCAGATCAGAAAAATTGGTAGCATACTCGGTAACCGACATACTTCCTTGTTTCAGTTCCAAGAACTCAATCTCTTTGTTTCCCTGCACATCTTCAAAAATTCTCTTCTAAACACAGTCCAGGTGACTGCCTCACCAGACGTATCCAACCATTGTTGAGTGCCAACCCACCAGTCATCAGCTTATCCCACCAACCTGTGAGCAGTCAACTTCACCTTACTACCTTCAGAACATTCCATCCTCTAAAGATCCTCTCGATCACCTTGAGCCAATCTCGGGCTCCATCTAGGTCATACTTCCCCTTGAATGTAGGTGAATCATTCTTCCCAAATTCATAACTATCACGATCCCTATGATTCATAGGGTTTTGCATAACCTCAGCCATCGCATGTATAGCAACGGCAAGTGCAACATCATTTCTTCCAGTCATTCTAAATCTGTCACACAACAACACCCAATTAACGATTGAGAAATCTACAACAACACTCAACAACGACACAACGACTCGACAACTCAACTGCTTGGTCGGACGAACCGACCTGCTCTTATACCACTTTGTAACACCCAAAATATCCCCACGAATTTATAATTAAAAATCAGAGTAAAAACAGACGGCTCAATATGATACATTTTACAAAATAGTTTTAGTTGCAGCGGAAAACTCAAAAGATACATAAAGTAAGAACAAATTACAAAATGTTTTTCCAAAATAAATAAACAAGAAATAATCCTCGTCCCGACACCCCAAACCACGTATCTGAGCCAACTCCTCTACATGTGAAGTACATCAACTTCATCGACCACCATTCTACTAATCCTGATCACCTGCACGTTACCAACATAAAGGTAACATTCAAACAGAAGGGGTGAGATAATTACACTAACAAAAGGGAAAAATAATAATAACAAAAGCAAGTATCATTAAATAGTTCACCACTTCTCATCAACGACAATTACACAAATACATCACAACACATAATAATATTATGCACACTAACAAACAACAATGCAATAAGACTCTACCAAATTTATGCATACGATACCATATATCGATCTCTATTTCAAGATCCAGTTCCCGTCGGAACTCTCGACCCCTCTTTCGTGGTCTAGTATGATCCATATTTCATGATCACACCCTCGACCCCTGTTTCATGGTCACGTACGATCCCTATTTCATGACCGCACCAACATCACACCGATCCCCCCGGGATTCGAATGGACATACCATACCTTGGTATACCATTCCCAAACATGCACATGCCATGCACTATCAATGATAGGTATGCATGTTTACAACAACTACTTAATGTAACAACATCAACAACTAATACATAACAATAACTTACCTTAACATTGCACAACATCGCACAACATCCACAACATGCATCAACAATTACATCAACATATATCAACATCAATGCCATGTAACAAAAACAACAACCACACATGTCAACAACAACAACAAATGTACATATCAATTCATGTTCATTTCAAATTATGCTTATTATTCTTCTAATTAAGCTCATAACTCATCTCCATCTACCTCTAATAGCACTACATCGATCCTCATACCTTAATATATTAATTAAATAATTTTAGATAATTTTTCAGAAATAAAACATTTTATTTTTCACTCTAGGTCTCGCTAAGCGAGCAACTCTCTATAAAGGACACTCCAAAATTCCAACTTGCTCGCTAAGCGAGCTGCAATTTGCTAAGCGAGGACTGTGATTTTCTGGGTTTTTCTTATGCGACTCAGCCAAACCTTACTATGAAATATTCCCCCAAAAACCAGTCTTATAGCCATAAAGTGCAGAATTTACACAATCTATTTTCTAATTCATCCATTATCATACAAAATCAACAACTATTAACAATTGAACACAATTTTCATCCAAAATCACCCAAACCCCAATTCTCTACTCAACAACACTTTGCCTAAAATTCAGATTATTAAACCTGATTGTACGTGAAGATCAGGATCCGATGTGGCCGCGTCGAACGTGGATGAGCACGGTTGATGATGGAGAAAATGGGGTGTACCTGCAAAGGCACTCTGATGCTAAAGTTAGAGAGTGAGAAATGAGTGAGTAAGTACAATATTTTTGGGTTAAGATTTGAATACCTGACCCTCTCAAATGAGAGGGTTTATATACTGGTTCAAGAGGATGGTTATTGACCCAATTCTGTGAATTGGGCCAGTACGGAACAAAACCTTTAGTAGATGAAGAAATCCCACCATTACCTTAGTTTTGATGAGCAATTCCGTCTCCTAGCCGAATTCTTCTTCAAACTCTTTCCCTTTCTCCTTCCTTTTTCTCTGTGTTCACGATTTCTATTCACTTTCACAAATAAAACGACTGATTCCTTTCTTTTCCTAATTTCCAAACTTATCCCTTAGACCCCAACTATGGTTTTCCTTATTTTCCCTCACTATCCTTCACCAATTTACCATTTTACCCTTTTCTCTTTATATTCCAGTTATTATTAATTATTCAATATAATATAATTCATTTAAATTAATATCATATCAAATAATATAGTCGGGTTGCATGTATGTTGAACCTACTATGATTGTTTGGATGATCCATTTTGATAAAAGTGAGTTTTTCGCTTGTTTTATATGTTAAAACGCAGGTTTTTCAGCTTTTGGTACAACAGTAACCGGTTACCCACTGGAAGTTAACTAGTTAGCATGTTAAAAATAGGCGTTCTGGCTGAATTTTACACTGAGTAACCGGTTACCCACTAGGTGTTAACCGGTTACTACTGAAGCTTTCTGAAAAATAATAATTTAAAAAATTCATAACTTTTTACTCAGGTGTCCGATTGAGGAAAACTTTATATCATTGGAAAGTTATGATAAAGTACTATATTATGTGTAATGTTATTTCACATGTGTTTACTCATGTTAATTGTGTTATACCTTTCATGCACTTATGTTGCTAATTGTAAAGGATGAATACATTCTTAATTAAAAGATGAATTAAGTAGAGTGAGAAACCTTACCACACATCAATAGTAGAACCTAGTATGTGACTAGGAATTTGATAGAAAACTAGATGGTATGCTCGAACGTTCGATGCTTAGGTAAGTATCTTAGTTGAGTAATGGTCTAGTGGTGAGTGAGACACTATATGGAACATGTGTGTGAATTCTTTGGGTGTTTATTTTGTGGAAAAGGCATTGTGGCCTTAGGAATGTTGTATACATTCCCATTTGAGTGAAATCGCATAATCAGAACCTTTTTCCCCTGAGAATGTTATTTTATGAGCTAGGGGCTCCTCTGGAATGTACGCATGCAATACTTGGCAGGTTTGATTCCCGCGTGTGGTACGAATGGAACCTACGGGTAGAGACTTGTGGTGGCTTATGGCCTACGTGAAGTAACGATTGTAAGGTTAATAGCCCTTCAATCTGAATCCATTTTGTATGCCAAGTAGATACAAGGATCAATGACTCATGCCGACTTCTAGACATAGAAAAGGACGGGAATAAGGGGAATACCTAGTTGGTTTCCGGATTAGTGATACTTTTCGAGTTGGTGAACTCAAGACATGTTTCCATATGAGTGTGTGATTTGTGAACTCAAGGTCTAGGATTTTCCTCTACTTGAGTAGGATTCTTATAGAACCTTGTATATCCAAGATAATCCATAAGATAGGGAACTCACTGAGATGTTGATATCTCACCCCACTATTGTTGTTGCTTTTCAGGTTTTATTTGCAGGTTTGATTTACAAATGGAGCTAAGCTTGGGATGTTTCAAGAGAAGCATAAACTTAGTTTTTCCGTTGTGTATTTATCTTTGTACAATGTAGGATATTGTATTTGATCTTAGTATTTTATTTTAGTATGATTTTCGTGTCTTGTACCAAAGTTTTGTTATTAGTTTTTAGTATTGGTCAAGAATGCGAATTATGCTATTAGGCACTTATGATGGTATCAGTACCAGATAAACACTTGTATGATATTATTCTAGATATATATTATATGGGATGTTTCAGTTGGTATCAGAGCAGGTCGTATCCTTGACCTAGCCTTGAAACATCATAAGTAAATCTTTCCTGCCTCTTATATGTGTCTTTCTAGTATGACTCTTAATATCATATTATTTAGTATTTGGTATGATCAACCTAATTCTATGTATATGATAGGTAGAATCATGGTTGAGTGACCATGAGGACTCTGAAGTGTTGTTAGAACTTGTGTTGTGAGAGTTGGCTCAAACCAGGAGTTATTAGAAGGGTGTTTTGGTCAGCTCAGTTGAGGTCTTCTTAAGAGTTGTACTTCTTGTAACATGGAGTTGCAGAGTAGTGTGTTGTTCAAGCAATCCTTGGAATGGATAGAGTCTGAAAGGTAAATATATCTATTGGATGAGTGGTCAAGGTATCAAGGAATATGTAAAATCACTGGTAGATCTAGATTGACCACTGGTATGGACAAGAATCTTTAGAAATATCATTTCCATGAAAAGGGAAGATGTTTTGTGGAACATGTGACGTAAGGTCCGGGAGTGAGATAATTGTTAGTGTTTCAGTTCTATGGTTACTATGGCATCTTAGATGAACGAGAATACTTCAAGTAATATATTTGAATAATACCTTACGGATGGATATAAGTTACAAGTTAATAACGTTCATTTTCTTATGGAACCCTAAAGTAATAGTGAAGCGTGGAGAGAGACACAAGGATGTGATTACACATTTCAAGTAAGAAAATTCTACCTCAGACGAAGCGTAGAAGGTTATTGTTGTATATTTGAATATGACCGAGGAGACAAAGTTTAGAATAATACATCAGGATGTTATATTCAGTAAGGGATTAACTCATAAATGTTAAATTACCCAAGGAATGGTATAAGGTATAATTTCGGAGAAAGAACAAGCTTTATTAATAACATGAGGTGTATTTGATATGGACCAAATGAATTTGTGTTAAGTGATAGAGTAAGCATGTAATACCCCGTATTTAATAAATGCTCTGGATAATATTAATTAAGGACAATAGGGTTCCAGTGTGCTTTGAGAGATTTCAACTTAAATAATTAGAGCAACCGGCAAACTCAAATTAATTAATTAGTATTATCTGACTCGGAGGTTTTATTAAATAATTGACTCAGAGACATTTTTGGATACCCTCAATTTGGACCCATTAGTTAGTTTTACTAACTAATGATAGTATATCAATATTATTTTCCTTTTCTTTCCTCATTTTTCATGAAGCATAGAAACAAGTGTTTGAGAAAGAGAGAAAGAGAATTAGAAGAGGAAAATGAAGAGCAAGCATGAAGTGGAAGAAAAACATGGATCATCATCAATCTTCATCTTCATCAAATTCCTCTTCATGATTAGAGGTGGATTCTAGATAGAAACCTTTTTTTAGAGTTCTTGATTTTCTAAGAGTTAGGTTAAGTTTGTGTGAAAATGATGAATTTTCTAACCAATAATAATCAGGAGACTACTTATTTAAATGAGATAAGTAGAGTGAGGAAGTCTTACCCTATAAATAGTAAAACCTAGTTGAGACTAGGAATTTGATAGAAACTAGATGGAGATGCTTGGACGTTTGATGCTTAGAGAAGTATCTTAGTCGAGTAATGGTCTAGTGGTTAGTGAGACATTATATGGAACATGTGTGAGAACTCGTTTGGGTGTATTATTCATGGAAAAAGGCAATGTGACCATAGGAATGTTTTATACATTCCCATTTTAGTGAAATCACATAATTGGAACCGTTTTTCCCTGAGATGTCGTTTCATGAGCCAAGGGCTCCTCTGGAATGTATGCATGGTTACTTGGCAAGTTTGATTCCTACGTATAGTACGAATGGAACATATTTATATGTAGATACTTGTGGTGGTTTATGGCCCACGTGAAGTGACGTTTGTAAGGTTTATAACCCTTCAATCCGAATTCATTTTGTATCCCAAGTAAGTACAAGGATCCATGACTCATGCCAACTTCTAGACGTCTAAGAGGACGGGAATAGGGGATACCTTTGTGGTTTCCATATTAGTGATACTTTCGAGTTGTTGAACTCAAGACATGTTTCCATATGAGTGTGAGATTGTGAACTCAAGGTCTAGGCTTTCCCCCGACTTGAGTAGGATTTTATAGAACCTTGTAAAGCCGAGAGAATCCATAATATAGGGAACTCACTGAGATGTTGATATCTCACACCACTATTGTTGTTTCTTTTCAGGTTTCTTTTGCAGGTTTGGTTTATAAGTGGAGCTATGCTCGGATGTTTCAAGAGAAGCATAGATTTAGTATTGATCAAGAATATCTTGTACTATAGTTTGATTTCCATGTCTTGTACCATAGTTTGTATTATGTTTTAGTATTGATCAAGAATGTGAATTATGATATTAGGCACTTATGATGGTGTCAGTTTCAAATGAACTCTTGTATAATGATATTCTAAGTATTTATAATATGTAGCGTTTCAGTTGGTATCAGAGCAGGTCGTATCCTCGACCTAGCCTTGAAACATCATAAGTAAATCTTTCCTGGCTCTTAAGTGTGTCTTACCAGATTGATTCTTAATATCATATTATGTAGTATAGGGTTTGATCAATCTAATGTTATGTATGTGATAGGTAGAGTCTTGGTTGAGCGACCACGAGATCTTTGAAGTGTTGTCGTAACTTGTGTTGTGAGAGAAGGCTCAAGCCAGGAGTGATTAGAAGAGAGTTTTGGAGATCTAAGTTGGAACCTTATGCATAATTGTACTTCCTATAACATGGAGTTGCAGTGTACTGTGTTGTTCAAGAAATCATTTGGAATAGATAGAGTCTAAAAGGTAAAGATCTCCATTGGGTGAGTGGTCAAGGTATCAAGGAATACATAAAGTCACTGGTAGATCATTATTGGCCACTGGTATGGACAAGAATTTTGAGAAATATCATTCCATAGAAAGAGAAGTTGCTTTGTGGAATGTGTGACATAAGATCCGGGAGTGAAATAATTGTTAGTGTTTTAGTTCTAAGGTCACGGTGGCATCTTAGATGAACGAGAGTACTTCAAGGAATGTATTCGGATAATACCTTATGGATGGATAGAAGTTACAAGTTAAGAACATTCATTTTCTTATGGGAGCCTAAAGTCGTTGTGAAGCGTGAAGAGAAACACAAGGATGTGATTACACGTTTCAAGTATGACAAGTATACCCCGGGCGAAGAGTAGGAGGTTGATGTTGTATATTCGGTTATGATCGAGGAGATAAAGTTTAGAGTAATACATCAGGATGTGATATTTAGTAAGGGATCAATTCAGAAATGTTAAGTTACCCAAGGAATGGTATAAGGTATAGTGTCAAGAGGTGTTTTTAATATGGACCAGATGAAGTTGTGTTAAGTAATAGAGTAAGCACCTTGGATTCGGGAGAACTCTAGTAATATTGATCATGTTTGGGTATTAGGGGATTGCCGCATAGCGTGAAGTGAACGTGGTATGGAAACAATATTAACAGTGTGATATGAGAAGGTGATAACGAAATGTATTTTTGGACAAATGTATAATGGAGTTTTTAAGATGTTGTTGAAGCTAAATTTAAGGAAATGTAATCAATGATGGTTCATCCATTAGGACACTAGTAGTATGACTATTATATGTGTGAAATCATATTTTGATAGTTGTTATAACTTTTGGCTGTGATTGGATTGAGTTTGGGAGGTTTGGGTAGCAATTAAAACTAGAATTTTTGCTTCTCCGTTTAAAGTAATCGGTTACCCTCTGGGTAGTAAGCGATTACCGAATTGTGTTTCTAAATCTCTTTTAGCTACTGGAAGTTTAGATTTGCACTGAGTAATCGGTTACCCACTTGGTAGTAACTGGTTACCATTGTAAGTTTTCCAAATTTTATTTTCTAAGATTCATACATTTTGACTCGAGTGCCCGATCGAAGCGTTCTTGGTTCCGATGGAAAGTTGTAGAGATATTATATGCAATGAATAGTATATGGTAAGGGAACCCCAGTTAATATGTAAGTAGAGACAATAAGGGTCTTCAGATGAGTGCATTACCTCAGTTTTCAAGTGTGGAGAAAACTTCTACAATCGCGGATGATCAGAGTATTTAGAATATATCTCTAGTAGAATTAAGAACGTTATTGTTTTAATTCTCTCCAAGGAATTCAAGAGAGAGGATAAAGTTGTATACTAGACATGAGATGTCCATCGTTTTGTTTTACCCGATAAGGATAGTGTGTTGGATTTTTCTTATCGACGAACTGTAACACCCCAAAATTTTCCTATCATTTCATAGAATTTAGCATGTCATATAGCATAATTCGCATTGCATATGCATAGAAAAATGATTCATAACATCCATAACATAGCATAAGCTGGTAGTGTTTTAATTCAAATATGGTTGTTCAGTTCGGGATTCAATTCAGATGGCATTTGACCTAATCTTGGTCAAACTATCAAGAGATTGGTTGAATTGCAAGTTATCTGTGCCGGTGGTTATTTCTCAGGCAACGTGTTTTAAAGTTCAAATGGTGTTGGGTGCGAAGTTTCTATTGTCACCAAGTAAGAGTGAGTGAGAAGATTGGTCTGGGTTATCTCGATAGAGCGTGTATCAATTCATCAGTGGTTCATCTGTAGATTTATTTTCTCAGAGAACGATTCAGGAGAATTTGAAGTGACTCAGGGTTTATTTTCTCAGAGACTCGTGGATCGATTTATTCTAAACTAAAACCAATTTTTGAGTTTATTTTCTATATTCCATACCCATGCTCAGTTTAAATCATTTCCATTATTTCATCGTCCCATTCTTTTTTCCAAATTATATTCGTTAACCTTTTTTTTAGATTATCCCAATATTCAATAATCATTTTTATCCATTTTAGTCATTTATTATCCGTCCAAATTTCCATCTTTAAGTTTATTACCAAATTTTCCTTTCCTAATCAATTTTTTATACATTTCAAATTCACTTTCATATCTATTGTTTTCCTAATTCAATTATAAATTGAGGTGTAAATAGTATTCAAAGTCCACATACTAAGCTCGTTCTTTCTTTTGTTTTTATATTAAATAAAATAAAAAGGGAAAAAATAGATGATGAAGCTAATATCATTTCCAGCTACTTTTCCATCAGCTTTTTTAAGCTTATACATGCACATCATCATGCCATCAGCTTCACCCGCACAAAGCAAAAGCAGTAGACATCCAGCCAACAACACGTCAGCAAGGATCATGCGTTCATCACTTTTCAACACGCAGATAGCACCTCCAAAAAAGGCAACAACCAAAATAACAAAAGGCAAAAAAATCAACAGAAGGACACGCAAATTCCATGCTCAAGATTTTCAAATAAAATTCAGAATGAGAAAAACAACAAAAAAACAAAAAAATTAACAAAAAAAAAAGGAGAGAATAAAGGATTAACAGAAAAAGGAGAGAGGGGGATTTCATTGAAGACAAAAAAGAGTTAGTGACTCTAACAATTTTAAATCACTCTTCATCACCACTAATAAGTTCTGGTTCACTCTTCATCAGATAAAGAAAAACCAATTCCCTATTCTTCAAGAAAATACATAACCGAATTCATACTTTCCTCATCCATCGCACAAAAATCTTCATCACTTTCATAATGAAATCACATTCACTCTTAATCACCAAAAACCATTATAATCACTCTCCTTCATGATCAATAACAAAATCTCGTCGTTCTTCATCACATGTAACAAATTTCTCCATTCTCCTTCATCATCAATAAACAAACATAACTGGATTCACATTTCTTGATGACCATAACTGATTCCTCACTCTAACTGAATTTTCTCATCACCATTATCGTATCGAACTGAATTCCATCTTTCATCTTCAGGATAACAGAATTGAGTTCAACACTCTTCATTCAATGAAAACCATAAATTCGATTCGCTCTTCTCCATCCGATAACACACACCTTCGTTCATTTACAATCGCTCTTCTTCTTCACAAAATAACTTGAACCTATCTTGCTCATCAACATCAACATCATCAATCTGCGATATCAACCGAATCCATAAGCCGCATCCAACTCGTAGAAGAAGGAAGGAGAGTTCAAGGTATGACGAGATCAAATTTTAACGTGGCTTCATTATTCGCAACTCCGATTGACAGATGCACTCCTCTGGTTTCTTTTTAGACTTGATTATCGTGGCATGTCGGCTTTTGCTTGGTATCGTTCTATTTTTTTGATCCATTGTTTTGTTTGAGCGGGTGAGAATTTCGATTGTGGTTTCGTGACGAGTGGGAATTTAGTGAAGGTTTGTGTTTGTGGTATGACGATTGGAGGTGGCCAGCGAGTTGGCGGCGGTGAGGTCGAAGAAGGAAGGTCGGCGTTGAAGAGAGAGGAGAGGAATGTGAGGGTGTTGTGTTTGTTTATAATTCCATTTGTTTTTTATATAGATAAAGATAGTGAGATAAGGATTAGTCCATGCCAGAGTTTTGAGATTTCCTCCACATCGATGGTGACAGTTGTCACCGTCCGCTAGGACATTTCCAAACCATTCCCTGCATGTGTATACACCAATACATCATACTCCCTCACTTCCCTTTGTCGTCTGATGATCATACTAATTCAGTCCATTGATCTAACGCTCTATATGAAGTTAACCAGTTGACCACGTCCCATATCATACCCCTCAATCCTCCTGTGCGTGTGGGCCTTGTGGCCTTTTTATCAGCACCCCACCTTAGGCCCACTTAGTTTTTTTTTAACTGCATTATTTACTAATGTCGCACCCCTCCCTTTTTTTTCTTTTCATTTCATTTTATTTTACATCCTTTCCATTTTAATTCATAAAAAATACCAAAACCACATTAGAAAATTCCCCAAAAATTATTTTAGCATCTTAACTCATTTTAGAAATTTTGGGTGTTTTTATTTTCTGATTTCATTGAGTTTTTATTTTTATTTCGAATTTTCATTTAATTCATTTTCCTTTGATTTCCATAAGAACACCTTACCTTGCACAATTTATTTCTTCCACCTCAAGTAACATTTTCACACCATTCTTTTTGCATCTTCTTAAGGACTCTGAAATGAACACAAAAATATTTTTGTCATATTTTTAAACTCATTTTATCCCTAGTTTTAGAAGTCATGTTTGTGTGATTTCTTTAATTGTTCTCAAGTGACTATGTTCGACCTTTTGTAGGAATTTAATTGTGAATTTTTTAAAGCCATTTGGACACATTGTTTGCTTCTAGTAGGTGACTTTGGAGACCTAATTTCATAATTTTCTCATGACCATTGCTTTGTGTTTGGTTCCTGGTTTCTTAAGTAACTTTTGGTGTTTCTTTCTTCCCTCTTTCTAACATAGTTTGAGGAAGGCATTTATGCCATCCTATTAGGTTTGCTTGGTAGATGTTATAGGTCACCTCTAGGGTTTAGGTTCTGAATTTGTGATTATGGTATGGTTTGTGACTTCATCTTTGGTTTGTGTATTGTTTAAATCTTCTTATTTTCACCTTATGTTTATGTGGTTCACTAACCTTTGTTTTGTAAGGGTTTTGGTAATTCATGTGTGTGGGAAGGTATCCCACATAAAATCTCTTCCTTCATCTCTTTCTAATTTCAAATTGTGTTTTCCTTATCCTTGTGATATGCTTGTCTAACTTTATTACTCCCTTTTAGAAATAACTTAGCTTCTTTAGAGAAGTAAGTTATCTTCTAACTTCCTTTTGCTCCTTTTTTCTTCTTTCTTCCTCTTCTTCTTTCCTTCTTCTTCACTAGGATAGACTTCATACCACACTAACCTAGGTATCCCATGCATGATAACTCTTAGGATTGTTAGCCCCCCCTTAGTTTTTACCTTTGAGATCCTTTTGGTGCTCTCTCTTTCTCATCTTCATACAAAAACCTAAAAAACACTTAATAAATAACACAAACAAAAACACTTATTTAAAAGACCTAAAAAAAGAATAATCGTGTCTCCTTCGGAACTTCTTTTCTCATCACCTTCACTCATAACGTGAGAACTTTCTCCTACTTGTCACTTTGCAAGACGGTAACGTACTCGTGCCAAACGAGCCTGCAACACCTGAGCATTCACATAAGCAATTCAAGCTTTTAAAACACAAGCCATTTTCCTCGCTAGTTAGGGGAACTACGACGTCTTTGATCCTCATGTCCATATGGGGTACGTAGGTAGTGGGGTAAGGCCAGTTCGAGCACTCTTTTATTTTCCCTACATTTTCTCCCTTTCCTTTCTTTTCTTATCCAATTTCGGTCATCCTTTTGTAGCATATTTCATTTTATCACACTTTGAAACAGTTTCTTTGCAAGCATGGATCTCGTCGGGTACGGCGGGCGATATGAGGTGCTAATACCTTCCCAGTTCGTAACCGACTCCCGAACCCAGTTCTTTGGTTCACAGGACCTTGTCCTTTCCTTTCTTTCCCTAGTTTGTGCAACATTACCATTCCCACTCCTTCAGGATAAAAATGCATGGTTGGTGACTCTACCCTTTTTTCTGCGCCACTTTCGCATTTGTACCAGGATGAAAATCCAGGGAGTGACAGCTGGAGACTCTTCTGGGGATCGAACCCAGAATCTCAAATTTCCCTTTGAGAGTCACTTTTATCGCTTGTTTGTTTCTGTTTCATTGGGTGCTTGATTGCTTGTTGTTGCATATTGAAATTCTGTGATCAGGTATGAGATGTCCTAAGAGATGTCCCAACACTTGACAGATTTAACCAAAACTTAAATAGCAAGAAAAATAAACAACACAGAAGTTTGTTAACTTAGTTCAGTGTATAACCACACTTACATCTGGAGGCTACCAAGCCAGGAGGAAATCCACTATAAGTAATATTAATTCTAGACTTAAACCACCCTGTTTAATCTATCACTTAATAACTACCCAATGCAATTTCTACCTAAGACACAACTTAGATAAGAGTACCCTACTCACTCCCCCTCAATCACACAGTGATCAAGTTTACAAGTTTAATAAAATTGAAGACATTCTTCAAACAATACAGCTTGATCTTACTTCACAGTTTCAATCAAGTCACAAATGCACTTTTGCTTAAAAGCTCATAAAGTGGTACAATTTAAAAACAACCTGCTATTAAAACAATAAACACCCTATTTGGTCTTCTGGAATTCGTACCCAATTCTGTGAGTTTCTGTTGATTAAATAGGTGTTTGTAATTTGGGCTTTCTGTAGGTTAATCCAGTCCTAAAAGCATGCAGCTCCCACCTTGAATTTAGGGTTTGTTACTTCCTAAATTCTAGGTGATTTTAGTTCTTCTGATTAATCTGAATATTCATAATAAAACTCCCTACAGATGCGCCTTATTCTGTTTTTATCCATCCATCATTAATTCCAGATAACTCTCCTTAAATATCTCTGATCAGTTAGTTATTAATTAATTCTGGTAGCAGGTTTGAGATGTCTCAACATCTGTTGGGACATCCTGGAAAACTGAACTTAAGTCATTTACACAATGTCCCAACATCTGGTGAGACATCCTGAAATAAGTTCTTATACTCTGTTTGATAATGTCCCAACATTTGATAGGACATTCTGAACTGAATTCAATATTTCTTGTTGGTCAAAAATTCTGCCAATTCTAGACATCTACAAACTCCCCCTTTGGCTAATTTTTGGCTAACATCTTTTCTGGTTTTCAGAGTGCAGCAGAAGTTCTTTTATCAGAGTATAACATTACTTTTCTGTTGATTCATATTTGAGATTACTCCCCCTCAAACATATATGTATCCAGTCTTGTTGCAACAGAAATATTTATCAAAACACACTGATTCAGTTCAGAAACAAACAAACAGATTTTTCATTCATAATTAAACAGCAATACATTTTGTTGTTGTTGTTCTCCCCCTTGTTAGACACAAATTATGGGGCCAAAGACTAATCCAGAAATACAATGCAGCTGTCATACATTTTTCCTCACATACAATGATCACTCAGACTCCTCACTTTCAGTTTCTTCATCAACTTCAGTTTCTTCATCAGAGGCAGCTTTCTGATCTCCTTCACTCTCCAGCCTTTGGATGATTTCCTCAAGCTTCTGCTTTCTAGCTTCAAGTTCTTTGCAAGTGCTCTTTAGTTCAGCAATTAATGCAGTCTTGGAGATTGGAGTCTTAGCAGTTGAAGTACCTACAGATGTCCCAGAGGGTGCTTCAACATCTGCTGCATGATGACTTAGGAACAGTTTGTAATGAAAGGCCAGAGGGCTTTCTCTCTTGCAGACTGTGTCCTTCTCAGTGAGGATCCCAGGGTATTGACTTAGTACTATACCACACAGCAAGGAGGGAAAAGCTATTGGCAGCTTTGTTGCAGAAGAGCTAGCATGCTTCAAAGTCTGATCAAATATGTAAGCACCATAATCCAGCTTAGTCTGAGTTCTCACAACATAGATAAACCTGCCCAAACCAGTGGATATTGAAGATGTGTGATTGGTAGGCACCCAGTTTGCTGTACCAATCCTGTTCAGCATGGCATATTTTCTTGTCAGCATGCTCACTGAGAGCTTTCCTTTCACTGGCCAAGCCTTGACCTGGTTTGCAGTGATAACCTTGCAGACTTGGTTATCAGTCTTCCCTAGTTCATTTGGACCATCTGTTTCTCTTCCAAGGTATTGGTTGATGATCTGAGGAGAGAACTCTACACACCTACCTCTAACAAAGACTTTTCTAAATTCAGAAGACTTACCATTGGCAAAATCTTCCTGAAGATTGACAATGAATTCTTTGACAAGAAGTTCATAGCAGGGAGAGAGATTTGAGACTGTTTTGAAGAGGCCTGCAGCAGAGATGAGATCAATCAGTTCAGTGCACTCAAGTGCATTACTGCTCAGCTCTCTTTCAAGGGCAACCCTTCTTTGGTACACAAACTTCCATCTGTTTACACTTGAAACATGATGAAATGAGATGTTGTCCAAGGGAGCTTCTGGAACAGCAGTTGAAGCCCTAGATGGTGCTGGTTTCTTCTTGGGAGGAGATGTTGGGACATCTGATTCAACATCTGAGTCTGATGGGGTGACAACTTTCCTCTTCTGGGTTTGGACTTTACTCCATTGTTTTGTTGGACCAAAGGCAGCTTTAGCTTTGTCTTTCTTTGGGGTAGCTTTCTTCTTCTCAGGAATTTCAAGTTTTGCTTGCATCTTTCCTTTCCTAGACCTGAGCCTTTTGGCTATGCTAGGTCTTACAGAGGCTATGATCTCTGTATCAGAATCCTGCTCAAGATTCACCACAGGAGGAGATTAAGCAGTCTCCTCTTCAGCTGGTTGATCAGCAGAGATATGATCTTCAGTTGAGGCTCTGGTCTGATCCTCAGATTCTTCTTCATCACTTTCATTTGAGGCCTTTTTCTGGTCCTCAGTTGGTTCAATATCAGCATCAGATGAGGTCTTTTTCTCATCCTCAGATGTTCCAACATCTATTGGGACATCCTGTTGAGCAGGAGTGTCCTTTGCAGCTTGAGTTTGTTCTTCTTGAGGGGCAGGCATGGTGTTCAGAGGAACAGAAATCCCACTAACCACTCTCTGTTCAAAAAGAATCTTGTTAACTATCTCTTTGATGGAAGCATCCACATATTCAGAAGATTTTGGGGGCATGTTAGCTGGTGAAGGAATGCCTTTGGATTTGCTGCAGACTTGATCTTTTGCTCTTTTTGGAGTTCTTGGCTTTTTAGCATGAGGAGCACTTCCTCTGATTTCGTCCAATGGGGTTGATTTCATTGGTACCACAGAGATGGGGGTTGCATGAACTACATCTTCTTTGTTGAGAACTTCTTCAGGAGTGTTAGGGTTTTGAGACATTGTCAAAGAAGATGGATGAAGAGTTTTAGGGTTGATGATTTCTGAAGAACAGCTAGATAGTGTGATTCGCTTTTGATAGTATGATGAGAATGTTGATAGCTGATTATAAGCTGTTACTATATAAGTAGCCGTTACATTGCAAATCATTAGGAATGAAATACCCAAGGTTCTTGACCAGACTTGTGTTGCCATCTGGAACTTATGCCATACAATGTCATATGACATGTTGGCACATTTCATTAACTGCTAAATCTCACATAAACAGATTCCCAGTTTGCCCCTTAAGTTCTCAAATTGTGTAGCATCTAATGCTTTGGTAAAGATATCAGCCAACTGCAGATTTGTAGCTACATGTTCCAATGAAATCACCTTTTCTTCTACAAGATCTCTGATGAAATGATGTCTGATATCAATATGCTTGGTCCTGCTATGTTGGATAGGATTCTTTGATATGTTGATTGCACTTAAGTTGTCACAGTACAATGTCATGACATCCTGTGGGACATTGTACTCAGTGAGCATTTGCTTCATCCAAACCAACTGAGAACAACTGCTTCCAGCTGCTATATATTCAGCTTCAGCTGTAGATAAGGATACACAATTTTGTTTCTTACTGAACCAAGAAATCAAATTGTTTCCTAGAAAGAAGCATCCTCCTGAAGTGCTTTTTCTGTCATCAGCACTTCCAGCCCAATCAGCATCACAGAAGCCAGTGAGAATTGGTTTGCATCCATGAAAGTACATTATGCCATAGTCACAAGTACCATTAACATATTTAAGAATTCTCTTGACTTGATTGAGATGACTGACTTTTGGATCAGCTTGATATCTTGCACATACACCTACTGCAAATGCTATGTTTGGTCTGCTAGCAGTCAAGTATAACAAGCTTCCAATCATGCTTCTGTATAGGCTTTGATCTACATTCTCACCCTTTTCATCTTTAGTCAGCTTTAAATGTGTGGGGGCAGGAGTTCTCTTATGAGTAGCATTATCCATTCCAAATTTCTTGACTATGTTCTTGGTATACTTGCTTTGGGAAATGAACATTGAGTCTTCCATTTGCTTTATTTGCAGACCAAGAAAGTAGGTTAACTCTCCTACTAGGCTCATTTCAAATTCAGATTCCATCTGCTTGACAAAATGTTTGACCATCCTGTCAGACATCCCACCAAAGACAATGTCATCAACATATATTTGAGCAATCATGACATTTCCTTCTTCATCTTTAACAAACAAGGTTTTGTCAATTCCACCTTTCCTGTACCCTTGCTTGATAAGAAAAGTAGTTAATCTTTCATACCATGCCCTTGGAGCTTGCTTCAGACCATAAAGAGCCTTCTTTAGTTTGTATACATGATTGGGACAGCTTGGATCAACAAATCCTTTAGGTTGTTCTACATATACTTCTTCATTAAGATAGCCATTTAAAAAGGCACTATTCACATCCATTTGAAATAGCTTGAACTTTAAGATACAAGCAATTCCCAAAAGTAGTCTGATTGATTCAAGCCTTGCTACTGGTGCAAAGGTTTCATCAAAGTCTACTCCTTCAATTTGAGTGTATCCTTGAGCTACAAGTCTAGCTTTGTTCTTTGTAACAACTCCTTGTTCATTTGACTTGTTCTTATACACCCATTTTGTTCCAATCACATTTATGTCATCAGGTCTAGGAACAAGATTCCACACTTCATTCCTTGTGAATTGGCCTAATTCCTCTTGCATAGCACAAATCCAGTATTCATCAGTAAGAGCTTCCTTGATGTTTTTAGGTTCTATTTTAGAAACAAAACAAGAACCTGAAATCACTTCTCTTGATCTAGTGCTCACACCTCTGTTGGGATCACCAATTATCAAATCTTTGGGATGATCCTTCTGTATTCTGATGGAGGGAGGTTTGCTGGATTGTTCTGTCCTTGCATCAGTTTGAGTGAAGTCATAATGATCACTCTTTTCTTCAGCTTCAATCTTGATATCAGCAGATGTTCCAACATCTTCTGGGACATCTGTAGGAGCATCATCAATTATCACATTTATAGACTCCATGATAACCTTGGTTCTAGAATTAAATACTCTATATGCTCTGCTGTTTATAGAGTATCCAAGAAAAATCCCTTCATCACTTTTAGGATCCATTTTTCTTCTTTGCTCCCTATCTGCCAGAATATAACAGTTACTTCCAAACACATGGAAGTACTTAACTGTGGGTTTTCTGCCCTTCCAGACTTCATATATTGTGGACAAAGTTCCTTTCCTTAGAGTAACTCTGTTATGGATGTAACAAGCAGTGTTCATAGCTTCAGCCCAGAAGTACAAAGGTAACTTTTTAGCATGGATCATAGCTCTTGCTGATTCTTGAATAGTTCTATTCTTCCTCTCAACAATCCCATTCTGTTGAGGAGTGATTGGTGAAGAATATTCATGATTTATTCCTTCTGAAGAGCAGAAATCTAAGAATTTTTGGTTCTCAAATTCTTTTCCATGATCACTTCTTATTCTGATTACACAGCTGGATTTTTCCCTTTGTAATCTTTGGCATAATTCTTTGAATACATCAAATACATCAGACTTTTCTTTGATGAAATTTATCCATGTATATCTTGAAAAGTCATCAACCACCACATAGGCATACCTCTAACCACCAAGGCTTTCAACCTGCATAGGTCCCATAAGATCCATATGCAAAAGTTCCAAAACTTTGGAAGTTGTCAGATGTTGGAGCTTTGGATGGGACATCTTGGTTTGCTTGCCTATTTGACATTCACCACATATTTTGCCATCATCAATCTTCAGTTTAGGAATACCTCTTACAGCATCCATAGATATTATCTTCTTTATGCCTCTGAAATGAAGATGACCTAGCCTTTGGTGCCATAGTTTCACTTCTTCTTCTTTAGCTAAGGAGCAGGTTGAAGTAAGACTGAAGTCTTGAGATTCCCACATGTAACAGTTGTCTTTAGATCTGGCTCCTTTCATGACAACCTCTTGTTCTTTGTTAGTCACTATGCATTCAGTTTTGGTAAAGTTTACACTGTACCCTTGATCACATAATTGACTTATGCTGATCAGGTTAGCAGTTAAACCTTTAACTAGTAGCACATCATCTAGTCTTGGAACATCTTGACAGTCCAAGGTCCCAACTCCCTTGATTTCTCCTTTATCTCCATCTCCAAAGGTTACATACCTGGATGAATGTGACTTTAAGTTTACTAGCAGATTCCTCAATCCAGTCATGTGCCTTGAACATCCACTGTCAAAGTACCAGTCTTCTTTAGCTGATACTCTTAGTGATGTATGTGCTATATATGCAGCACTTTTCTTTGACCATTTGAGTTGAGATTTCTTTTGATGCCTCTGCCCTGTGTGTTGTTCATCAGCAGATCTCCAAGATTGATTATTGATCTTGTTCTTGGGTATGTAGCTTTGATCAGCCTGAATGCTAGTTTTTGGTCTCCATACCTTCTTGATGACTTCTGTCTTCTGCTTAGGAGGTTGCTGATTTCTTTGATGTCTATGCAGCACTTTCTTGTTAACTTCTATTTTCTGCTTAGAAAGTTGCTGATACATCTGATTTGGATATCCATGCAGCTTATAACAATGAGGTTTGATATGTCCAAATCTTCCACAGTGATGGCATCTCCATCTTTGATACTTCTTCTTCATTTTGTTCTTTCCAGAATGTTGAGACATCTGTTGGAACATTATGTTTGACTTTGTGTTCTTTTCCTGATGTTGAAGCATCTGTTGGGACATCTTGTTTGACTGTATAGATTTTGAAGTAGTTTTGCTAGAGCTGGCTTCATCTTTATGTACTCTGTTAAATCCCAGTCCACTTTTATCCCCTGAATGCTTATTGTTGTTGAGAATAACATCCAGTGTATTTGAGCTGCTGTTCAACATTCTAATAGATTTGGACATGTGTTCCAATTTGGAGTTGAGAAGACTTACTTCACTTTTCAAGGTGTCAATGATCTCTTGATCACTTGCTTTTTCATCTTCTAGTGCCTCATTCAGCTTCTTTAGCTTTATAACCTCACTGCATATTTCAATACTTCTTTTGTACAGATCTTTGTAGGCTTACTCAAGTTCTTCAGCAGTAAGCTCCCCATCACTGGAATCACTTTCAGATTCACATAGTCCTGCTAAAGCAGTTATATGCTTAGCTGATTCTTCTTCTGAATCACCTCCTGAGTCCTCATCAGACCATGTCACAGAAAGTCCTTTCTTTTGCCTTTTTAAGTAGGTAGGACATTCATTCCTGATGTGTCCATATCCTTCACATCCATGGCATTTGACTCCTTTTTCTTGACTGGTCTTTTCAGCATAATTTGACCTTCTGTTAGCATCATAAGGTCTCTTGTTCTCAGAAGAGTTTGTGTATCTTCCACTGGGATTGGATTTGCCTTCCATTCCTCTGAGAATCTTTTTGAATTGTCTTCCAAGCATAGCAATGTTGTCTGATAAGCTTTTACCAGTTTCTGATTCATCATCTTCTTCTTCATCAGTATTTGTCACCAAGGCTATGCTTTTGTTCTTCTTAACATTTGTGTCATTCATTCCCATCTCAAATGTTTGAAGGGAACCAATGAGTTCTTCAACTTTCATAGTGCATATGTCTTGAGCTTCTTCTATTGCTGTGACTTTCATGTCAAATCTTTTTGGCAAAGATCTGAGGATCTTTCTTACAAGTTTTTCATCAGTCATCTTTTCTCCCAAAGCTCTAGAAGTATTAGCTACTTCTAAGATGTTCATGTAGAATTCATGAACTGTCTCATCTTCCTTCATTCTCAAATTTTCAAACTTGGTGGTGAGAAGTTGAAGTCTTGACATCTTTACCTTTGATGTTCCTTCATGAGTTGTTTTGAGAGTATCCCACACATCTTTGGCTAGCTCACAGTGATGCACAAGTCTAAAGATGTTCCTATCAATGCCATTGAATAGAGCATTTAAGGCCTTGGAGTTGCCTAGTGCTGAATCTTCTTCTTCCTTACTCCATTCTTCTTCAGGTTTCAACACTTTTGATCCATCTTTGGTGTCTTGGATAGGATGTTCCCATCCAATGTTGACTGCTCTCCAGGCCCTGTTATCAAGTGATCTTAAGAATGCAATCATTCTTGGTTTCCAGTAGTCATAATTAGATCCATCCAGAATAGGTGGTCTATTTACTGATCCTATATCTCTGTCCATGTTTCCAGAATTTGTATTCCCTAGATCTCACCCAGTATAAACAGGCAGGGTGCCTGCTCTGATGCCAATTGAAATTCTGTGATCAGGTATGAGATGTCCTAAGAGATGTCCCAACACTTGATAGATTTAACCAAAACTTAAATAGCAAGAAAAATAAACAACACAGAAGTTTGTTAACCCAGTTCAGTGTATAACCACACTTACATCTGGAGGCTACCAAGCCAGGAGGAAATCCACTATAAGTAATATTAATTCTAGACTTAAACCACCCTGTTTAATCTATCACTTAATAACTACCCAATGCAATTTATACCTAAGACACAACTTAGATAAGAGTACCCTACTCACTCCCCCTCAATCACACAGTGATCAAGTTTACAAGTTTAATAAAATTGAAGACATTCTTCAAACAATACAGCTTGATCTTACTTCACAGTTTCAATCAAGTCACAAATGCACTTTTGCTTAAAAGCTCATAAAGTGGTACAATTTAAAAACAACCTACTATTAAAACAATAAACATCCTATTTGGTCTTCTGGAATTCGTACCCAATTCTGTGAGTTTCTGTTGATTAAATAGGTGTTTGTAATTTGGGCTTTCTGTAGGTTAATCCAGTCCTAAAAGCATGCAGCTCCCACCTTGAATTTAGGGTTTGTTACTTCCTAAATTCTAGGTGATTTTAGTTCTTCTGATTAATCTGAATATTCATAATAAAACTCCCTACAGATGCGCCTTGTTCTGTTTTTATCAATCCATCATTAATTCCAGATAACTCTCCTTAAATATCTCTGATCAGTTAGTTATTAATTAATTCTGGTAGCAGGTTTGAGATGTCTCAACATCTGTTGGGACATCCTGGAAAACTGAACTTAAGTCATTTACACAATGTCCCAACATCTGGTGAGACATCCTGAAATAAGTTCTTATACTCTGTTTGATAATGTCCCAACATTTGATAGGACATTCTGAACTGAATTCAATATTTCTTGTTGGTCAAAAATTCTGCCAATTCTAGACATCTACACATATTTATTTTACTGTTGTTTATTTACAACTTTTATTTAAGGCTTTAGTTATCGCTTTCAGTATTTTATTTCCATGTCTCATATTATTACTGGATTGTATGGCTGTACTGGATTTTCTGTTTGGTGGAATTGGGGATACTGTTACTGTGAGATGAGCCCAATAAAAAGGCTCGAGTGTACCCTAGGACTTAGCATGGACAATGACTTTGGCTTCATGATATCTTGTCATGTGGGTAGTAGTGAGTTCACACCCAGACTTGCGACCGTCTTGGAAGTGTCTTGATATAGGGTTCTTCTCTACTTCATTACACGACCTCGATAGTTATGTATAGTTGGGGACCAATCATTGAGGACCTTTGTAGAAACATCCCTCTCCAGTGGTGATAGTGGCAGACCACACATTTTGTGGCAAACCCATTCGCACCTGAGGGCCCACTGGAAACTCGCATAGGATGGCCCGGTTCTCTTATAGGAACTTAGTTAAAGCATCTGGTCGTATGACGATAGTACTGTATCCCACGGGCTGAATGTACTATTATTTCTCGGTTTCAGTGCTTGAAGTTGGGGACTTATAAGAGATGCTTGTTTTTCTCGGACTCCAGCTGAGACCATCCTGAGTAGTACATAATGCTTAACCGATTCCCTGATTTGGTCATGAGCCATTTCTCGGAAATGGTGAATGTATTATTGTTATTCCACTTTGAGAGTCAGTGATGTTTGACCCAGAGCACACCTGTGAGATTGGGAGGGGTTTATAGGTGTGCAGGAACCCTTGACCTCAACATGCCATGGCTATCAGTGTGATATTAAGTTATGATCCAGTTATTATGGTTTTTGAGTTCTTGACCTTTGGTTTTGGGTTATTATCCGAATTATTATTCATTGTTCCTATGGTTTCAGATCACCTGATTTTTTGGCTCAGCAGTCCATATCCAGAAAGACATCAGTCGCTGATCAAATGCCAGTTGCATACATGACATCATAGCATTTCAGCATACATATTCAGTTATTTCTGAGGATCTCATATCTAGATTATGTTGTTGGATTTCTTCTGTATCAAAATGTGAATCAAAGCAGATAGATTCCCCAGAAATAACCGAACATGGCATCTCAAAGCATTTGCATTGCATTTATGTTCCAAAGGCAGGGCTCATCCGTTCTTTATTCACGATCCGCAGTTGAGATCCCAACTCTTGTATCAGACTTGAAGCAACTTTTGGTAAGATCATGGACCCTGGGGAGCAAAGCCAGTTTGAAACAATAGTAGATGTTGGGTTGATGAGAGGTTAATGGGACCAGCTTGTGGAGGCTATGACAACCTTGGCAAGGCAAGATGGCCGCAATTTCGCTTGAGCTCAGCCTGTGCAGAATCCTATTGTGAACATAGATGTTCGAGAGCATCTGGTCACCCAAAGTGATTATTCTTCTTCTGTTGGTGTCGTAGACTATCACAATTTTGCTTTCACTATGCCAGGTTCCCAGGAGGCAATCCCTGTGATGAGAGCCAAAGATTCGCAAGTTGCAGAAAAACTTTGTGTGTTGAAGGAGCAGATTAAGGCCTTTCAAAGTCGTAATGTCGTTGATCTAAGTGCTGCGAACATATGTCTGGTACACGACCTTGTAATATCTCCAGAGTTCAAAGTATCGAAGTTTGAAAAGTACAAAGGGGATAGTTATCCAAGGCAGCATTTAGTGAGGTTTTGCAGAAGGATGACCTCATATGAGCATAATGACAAATTGATGATTCACTACTTTCCATACAACCTGAATGGGGCATCATCGAGTTGGTACATCCAGTTAGAGAGTAGTCGTATCCAGACATGGTTAAACCTAGCCAATACCTTTCTGAAACAGTATGACTACAATCTTGACAGGGCTCCTAGCCGTATGGATTTGCAAGGTTTATTCCAAGAAGATGGTGAATCTTTCACAGAGTATGCCTAGAGGTGGAGAGAGGTAGTTACTCGTGTTCAACCCTCGCTATTAGACAGAGAATTGATTGATCTTTTTATAGACACCTTGAAAGGACCATACTTGGAGAGGTTGAGTGGCAGTGGAACGTCAAGTTTCTCTAACTTGGTAATAGTTGGAGAACGCATTGAGAGTTTTATCAAAATGGGAAAGATCCAAAGTATTTCGGAGGTCCCAAGTGATGAGAATGAGTCTTTTAGCAGTTCGCAAGAAAAGGATGTAATTGATGCAATCTGGGAAGCTCCGCAAACTCCATTGACTTATCAATAATATCCATGCATATCAACTGCTCAGAGTCAGCAACCTTCTAGATTTCCATGTCAGATGTCTGCTCTTCCAGATCAATGATATCCTCTTGTTAATAGTGAACCTCCTCAGTATCAACAACAACTATGCCAATAGAAGCATAATTCGCAAAGGCGTCGTTACTACACTAAGTGACCAAAAAGATATTTTGATCCATTTCCAGTGCCATACAGTCAGATACTTCCACGCCTGATCGATAATGGATTGATAGATCCAAAGAAACCAGATCCGATGCCTTTTCCATATCCACCAAGTTTTGATCCCAATGTTCGATTTAGTTTCCATGGCAATGCACCAGGACATTCAGCCGAAGAATGCAAACCACTCAGGGATAAGGTTCATGATTTGATTGAGTTTGGGTTGATTTCAGTGACGCCTCAAGGCATTCAAATCAACAATTCTTCGCTTGGTCATGTGGGTTCATCAGCTCATGTTATGGACGAAATTATTAAGGATAGGTGTGAAGGTGATTCTCAGATTGATTTTCAAGAGAAACTATGAGGATGGTTGGTTTATGTACTGTATTTTCATCCCTATTGAGGGGAACTACGTCGCTCTGATTCTTCATTGGTGTTGGATCAATAGAGATACGTAGACAGAAGATCGTCAGGTATTTGCGAGCAACCTTATGTGGCAACTTCATCTCTCAGATTTACTCTCTCTTTCAGACGTCTCGTGTCAACGTTCAACTACAAAGGCTTAAGGTCAGAATAATTGAGAATGAAGTTTGGTTTTGTACATGTGGCCATTATATTGAAGACTACAAGTTCATAGGAAAGCTGCTTATTACTGAAAGTATCCAAGACTGATAAGTCCATACGGAGTCAAGTCTCCTCAATGATGTCAATGTTCAGCTTCTTTACTGCATTCTTATTTGTATTTTTTATTGTTTTCTTAAACATTTGTATGCATGCATGAAACTTGTTTGTTTTTTAATGTTAATAATAATAAAACGCACATGTTTTTCTTGAAGATATTCATTCGTATTTACACATAATTTTGTGTGTGCGCATTGCAATACCAACTGTCGTGCTTAAACTCTATGAGGGAGGATGACGAAATGAAAACGCAAAAATATCCAATTGTGTGCTCTTGAATAAGACCCTATTGACGATGTACATGCATTGCTTCAATTCCCAAACACCGGAGATATAAGGAGGGAAATAAACTCTCGTTAACCCCTTTGAGCCTTGAAGTATGAGTTTCTTTTTGCATGAAAAAACCCTTACATTTAACCCAAGGGAAGGGTAGATGTCATCTAGTTGGACCGAGCGTTCAAACTTTCATAAAGGAGTGTATCTGAGAAACCTTAACCTTTCATTATACCAAATCGAGAGGTCCAAAGATCGGGAACCACAACAGTTATCCCTCATCAATTGAAGAGTGAGACAATTACGACTCTTTCAAAGCAATCAAGACACAATGTCACGCGAGTTGTTCATAAATAAGAATAGAAAAAAGAGAAAGAAATGAAAAATCCAACTAAGTCGAGACATGAAAACAAGTGACTTAAGCAAAAAATTAGGGCATCCCGCTGGACTTCAAAATCAAAAAATTCAAAAGAATCAATCCAGGCAAAAGTTAGGGATAAGCAAAATCATGAAAAAGTGAAATGCGAAAAGGATTACACAAGAAAGATCCGTAAGCAAAAACAAGTCATGTGACACAGAGAAAGACAATAGGGGTGATTGTTACTCAGACAACCTCAATGATGCTTAAACTATTAGAGTTATTACGAAACCCTTTTGAGAGGTGAGCGTTGGTGAAAGCTAGTTGAACATAGGATTGAAGAACATCACGAAGAGTGGTGGGAACTATCACTCCCCCGAAAAGGCACCTGGTCAGATAGGGTACAGACGCGAACGGTCGGCGAAAGGAGAAGATGAAGGTGAAGTGAATAGAGTCTCCAGCTAGGCATTTTTATCCCGAAGCAAAGGTAATGCTGCATAAACCTAGAAAAAAGATGGATAAGATGGTTGCGAACCAGAGAAACTGAGAAAGGGGGTTGGTTACAATCTGGGAAGGTATTAGCACCCAGATTGTCTGTCGTACTCGACGGGATCTACGCTTAAAAGATTGTGTTTAAAGGGGTAAGTGTATGTGCTATCTGTGTGCAAAAGCTGCAAAAGAATATACAAGTGTCAGTGCAAAAGGTGAATGCTCGGGAATTGAGGCTTAAAGAGAATGCTGAGAGAGGGAGAAGACACAGAGACTTTTGTTCGATAACTGTTAAGTTATTCCTACGTATCCTCGCATGCAATGAGGAAGTCAGAACACCGTAGTTCGACTCAAAGAGACTAAAAGATAAATTGACTGTGAATTGCTTACTTGTCTATGCTCAAGTGTATGTCTCGTCTGGCTCGAGTGCTAACTATCTTGCTTTAGACGGAAGAAGCAAGTTCTCGTTTGTGAATGAGTGTGATGAGAAAAGAATCCCGAAGGAGACGATTATTGTTTGTTTTTGTGTTTTCAGTTTTTTTATTGTTTTTGGTATTTGCATAAGTTAATGAGCTTAAGCCTAAATCAAGGGCTTGTGAACTCATTATATCCTCCCTGATTAGGGATAATGAGTCCACTTAAGTATGAGATAAGCATCTCAACTTAATTACCATGATGATGTAGGATTAAGATCATTAACCTACTTGTGATTATTTAGATGTTTTTGGGTTTTTTTTTAGTGTTAAGTAATGAGTTTAATCTCTAATCATAAATTAGTGAACTCATTACACCATCCTAATAGAAGGATAATAGATGAGAACACTTAAGCTGAGGAAGATACCTCAACTTAATCCATGGTTAGGGATTAAATTCATTATATAACAAGCCTTTATTAAATGGATTTTAATTAAAGAGATGAGATTAAGAAGTGGATTTTAAGTTTGTAAGACAACTTGAGGAGGACTTGTCCATTAAACACTAGGGTTAGTCCCTCTTAACCATAAGGACGAGATAGAACCCTAATGTAAGGCCCAAGTTACAAGTTAATGTATTAGTGATTATTAGATGGATTGATTAAGAGGTTTAAACAGATTAAGGGTTTAACACTTAGGATTAAAGTTATACACTCCATCCTAAGATAAGGATGCAGGCATAACCCTAATTCCAAAGTCCTAAAACCTTAAAGGTTTAGTCTCTAATGATGAGATGAGAAAAGAGACACAAAGAGGACTCAAAGGGAAAAGTCTATGAGGAACTAATAAGTCCTAGAAAGTTATCATGCTTGGAAGCCCTAGGGTTTGTGAGGCTTAAAAGGAGAAGTCTTCAAGGAAGCAACCAAGGAGAAGCAAGAGAGGAAAGAGATGAGATGAGAAGAGAAAGAGAGGAAGAGAAACACAAGTGAGCAAGCTCACTCAAGGACAAGTAAAAATGAAGCAAGAATGCAATATGAAAGTATGATAAGAGGTGGGAGGTGAAGGCAAATCCACCTCCTAAACAACTTACCATTAACCCTGAAAAGTTAGTACCAGATGCAATATGAAAGGAATGAAATGAAATGAAATGAAGCAAATGTAAGTGAAAATACCAAGACCAGAAGCATGTACATGATGCAAATGATTCTATGATATAATGAAAAGGCATACAAGATGCATGTGTGTGATCATACAAGAGAATGAATGCAAATGAAGCATGTAGGAAGCATGTAAACACATGGATGTTCATGAAATGAAATGGATGCAAAGCATAGAAAATGTATGAATAAATGATCAAGAAATGTTCAAGCAATGTCTTAAGATGTCTAAGATGGCATACAAATGCTTAGAATGGCATGGCAAGTTCATATGTTCATGCAATGCAAAGGAAGATGCAAGTAAAGATGCAAAATTAGGGTTACATTAAAGGATGAGATGCAAATGACAAAGACAGAAGCAAATGACATTATAAAAAAATTGAAAATTCACTCAAAGGAACCCTAAACTTATACTAGGTTACCATCCAAAGGGGGAGTTCAGAAGCTAAACCTAGAAGGAGTTATGAATTTTCTAAGTTTCTAGGGTTTTTTGGGTGATCTTCAATGTAAAAAGCCAAAAAATTTGAAAATGCAAGATAAAAATGAAACAAAAATGCTTTTTGAATGCTAGAAACCATGCATAGGACAATGCAAAAATAACCATTCACAAAATCAACTTGGTTTAAAAGTTATGAATTTTTGAAGTTAGGGTTATAAAATGAACATTTTTAAGAACCCTAATTCATTGAAAAATCTCAAAGTGTGATCAAAATCAAAAAGAAATTTGTATGGTGAGTTTGTAAATGCTTATAAATGTCTAAGAATGCTCTCTGATTTTTTTGGTGATTTTTAAATACTTAAATGTATTTTTAATTAATTAAAATGGATTAATTAATTAAATAAAACATTTAAATGATTTAAAAATAATTTTTTAATGCAAAAAATAAAAATAAAAATATTTTTGGTTTCTGAAAATTAATAAAAGTCATGATAAAAAATTTCAGATTTGTTTAATGATTTTTACTATTTTAAATAATTACATGAAAAGAAATGGATAAAAAATGAATAAAAGGAAAAGTAGGTCAATCCAATGGTCCAGATTTGAATTCAGGGGGAAGGGGTTGACTGCGCGCGCAGATGGAGGGTCCAGATCACTCCTAGTTAATTAATCTGATTTAAATTAATTAAACACATTTAGGGTTTAATGACCTAATCCTGGTTGTACACTCACTAACCCTAATCTCAATCCTACAGCCCACATTCAAACTAGGGAGATTAGCCCTAATTAAACTCAGGTGATCGGAGCCAAGCTCCGATCATCTTCTCCGGCCACACCTTCAAACCAACTTCTTCCCTAGGCCAAATTAGAAGCTCTAAAGCTCCAGATCCACTCTCCTACTCATCCTAAACAAGAATCAAACCTCAAACAACATTTATCATGCATCAAAATCCAGATACGAATCAAAACATAAAAACTGCAAAAATTTCAGAAACACGATACAAGCTCAATACTCAACCATTTTCAAAAATAAAAGGTGTAGTGTGATCAGTGAAGCATGAAGAACATTTCTATAACCTAAAAAGAGATTTCTGGAAAATTTGTTCTTGAGGTTACCTGAGATGAAGCTTTGCTATCTGGAGCTTTCTGGCCACTTCCTTGGTGCTTTTCCACTCTTATGAATCCCTTGATGCTTCTGGCAAGCATGAAACAAGTTTGTATGGGCTGTTTTTGAAGTTTCAGTTCAGAGCATGTCAAAATCGTGTTTTTGTTTGAGGTAGTTTCAGGCCAATGTAAGGGGTGGGAAATGATTCTAGGGTTGTGTGGAGATGATTGGTGAAAGAAATTTTGATTTTTGATGGCTGAGTTAGGAGATTCGAAGAGATGAAGTTCTTGAGGGATTTTTGGCAAACTGAGCTATGGTATGATTCAGGGCAATGTGTTGTATGAAATGAGTCCCTTGAGGCATGTATGTGAAGCTGTGATAGGTCAGAGGAGTTGTTGTGGCCTATGCTGATTGGTATGGGTGAGTTTGCAAAAAAGTCAACATTGTGTACTTGAGGTATGGGCATGGTGCAAGCCTGAGATTTTGGGGTGTCTGGCCTCAACATGAATCAAGGGTGGCCATGGGATAAGTTTGATGCAGCTGGAACACATGGAACTAGGGTTTGTATGAGTTTTGCATATTTTCCCTCTTTGGTGTATCTTGTGATGCAAGGCATGAAATGTTGTGGTTCCTTGGGAAATTCTGAGCAAAATGAGTCATGTGATGTTGTTATGATGTTTAGAAGTCTATTAGAGGTCATTTAGAAGCTTGGCAAGTGAATTTGCAAAAATCCCTCTTTGGCATGAATGTGAAAATTATGTGATTTTTGCCAACTTTGAAGGGTCATAACTTGAGTTCCATAATGAATTAGAACATGTTCTTGTACCTTTTTGAAAAGGGAAAGACCTAATCTACAACTTTCATGACCAAGAATTTTTCATTTGAAGCATTTTTGGTTGAGAAAAAGGAGGTTGAAAAACTTTCCCAAAATGGAAAGTTTCCATTACAAGTCATTTCCATTTTTTGCAACTTTTGGTTTAGCTCAAATTTCTTCAATTTTGTGAACTTCCAAGCACTTCAATGATCAAATAAAGATCATAGAACTTAAATTTGATGAAAATACCCCTTTGGTTCCATTGTTGGGGGCCTCAGATGCCCTGAGTTTGACTTAACTTGCTCAAGAAGTTACCTAATGAACAAATGACTTCCACAATGAATTTATTCATCAAACTTGGTACATATGATCCTTATAACATCTTAAGAACATTAGAAACAAGAATGGCCCAAAAATTTGGTGTTGAGGCCTATGAGACCAAAACCCTAATTTGGGTCATCAGTGCAGTGAAAACCCTAGCTCTACTTCCATGCCTTGCCAGTTCATGTGATTTCTTGACTTCCATGAACTTTGAGGGATATAATATGATGATAGAACATACATGGGCCCTCTTGGAATGCTTTGAGTCCTTTGGAATGGCTCAGATGGAGTCTTGGATTGCTCAGATCACAAACCCTAGATGCAGATGAACTTGAACTATGCAGATGAAACAGATATGCAATGTGATATGGTATGTTTATGCTTATGCAAATATGAAAGATCACAAGAAAAGGTGGGATATGAGTGAGGGAAAATTTGGGGTGTTTACAGCTGCCCCTATTCAAACATGAGTTAGCTGTGCAGGATGTAAGCGCCTGGCTTAACATACAAACAAGATAACTTGTGGTTGAATACCAAAGACAGTCCAAAATTTGCAATCACTGGGGAGAAAAAGAAAAGGGATATAAATTGTAAAAGATGGTATAGCATGATTATCAAATGAAGGTGATGGAGGAAGAACATCGAGCAGAGGACGACTGCTGGGGATAAAGCGGTAAGTAAAGCAATGACGGGGACGGCCGACATGCTGGGAAAAAGCGTTAAATAAAGCAATGACGGGGACGGCTGACAAGCTGGGGGAATAAAGAGACCACGACGGAGACGGCCGTCAGGTAAAGAAACAATATTCTCTGGGGGTTAAAGTAAAGGCAATGATGGGGACGACCATCAGGTTTGCAAAGTAAAGTAAACAATGATGGGGACGGCCATCAGTTTAAAGAATAAATGAAATAATGATGAGGGACGGTCATCAAAGGTGAAAGACGATCAACTAGCAGGAAACGACTGCTCTTTATCACGACATAGGACAAATGTCGGATAGAAAAGGTCGACGATGGGGATGGCCATCGGATAAGCATAATGAAGGACGATCATCAAGAGGTGAAGGACGATCACCTAGCAGGGTACGGCTGCTCTCGGGGTTTATCATGACATAGGACGAATATCGGATAACAAGATCAACGATGGGAACGGCCATCGGATAAAATGATGATGGACGGTCATCAAAGGGTGAAGGACGATCACCTAGCAGGGGACGACTGCTCTTTATCACAGCATAGGATGAATGCCGGATAGAAAAGGGTTCCAATAATGGAGACTCTGCTGGGGAAAGGATGAGGGGCGGTCATCCAAAGGTGAAGGACGATCACCTGGCAGGGTACGGCTGCCGAAAGTATCACGACATAGGACGAATGTCGGATAGAAGAAAAGTTGTTTTGTTGGTGACTTATTAGGGAATGGTAAACACGGACGAGTGTTTACGCTTAAGAAATAAAAGGTATAAGTGTTTGACGCTGTGTATAGATTAAAGATGAAGACGAGCATCCTTAGGACCATGATACGAACGAGTATCGGTAGAAACAAACGCTGACGCATGTTCAGAGATGATGATACGGACGAGTACCATCTGGTTAACAAAGAACACAGACGAGTGTCAAATCTGTTGAAGAGTGATATATATATGGGATACGGACGAGTATCAAAACTTCTGTATAAGTATGAGCGAGGATTGTTTTGTTGATGAAGTATGAGCAAGACACGGACGAGTGTTCATCTTGATGGGGAATGCATGACACGGATGAGTGTCAAACATGTATAAGTTATGAACAAATATTTGTATGTGAGAGTATAAAAAGGTGTTCTGGAGACCTGTGGGGATAGGATGACACGGACGGGTGTCGAAAAAGGGTGTGTTATAAACAAGTGTTTGGTTTGTAACAAGTGTTTTGGTAACCATGCTGGGGAAAGGTGACGCAGACGAGTGTCAAAAGAATATATATAGGTATCTGTACTTGAGAGTGCAAAGAAGACGCTTTGGCTTTTATTTGCGGGGAATAATGTGACACAGACGAGTGTCAAAAAGAGTAATATGAACAGGCATTTTGTGTTGAAAGTGAAAAGGGGCCGCTTTGGCTTTTATTTGCAGGGGATGCGAGCTTTTATATATATTGTTGATGAGATATTGATGGTATTTGCAGGTGATTGGCTTGAACCTGGCTTGTGATCATGCAAATGTTTGATTTTTTCCGTAATGCTCCGTATTAGACGGAATGCTACGCTTATTTTGGTGATTATGATGTGAATGCTATGATTATGCAAAAGAGAAACCGCTTCGAGATTCGGATCCCGCTGAAGATCTCTGGCTGATCTGCTTGGAGGGATATCCCAGCTAGGGAAGAGATCATTGGTGGATCTGTCAGGAGATATAACTCTGCTTGGGAAAATAGATCACTGATAGATCTATCCCGTAAGGAGAACTCAGCTGGGGAGAAGGAAACTTTCGTCACTTTGTTGTGTAAAAGTTTCAGACATTGCCCTTCTAGGGAGAGGCTGGAAATTATGTGGGGAGATTGGCTGGGGATGCTCCTGTTGAGTAGACATGTGTTAGGGATGAGGAGGCTTTGACAACTCCGCTGGGGAAAAGCATTCTAGATATTTCTTGGGGAGGAGGTATGTTGGGGAAGTGATGCTTGGCATGCCCCATACTGCGTATTGAATACCTGCAATCTGTTAAGACAAGAGAAACGCGCAAGTATCCCGAGGTATCCCTTACCGGATTCTGTCATAGGAATTAGATATTCCTGAAAGTAAATATATTTCCTGCAAGCATTTTTTAAAAATGGCTCACTTGTTCTATGCAAGTGATATATCATGAATATTGGACATTTTGCAAACGAAACAAAAATGTACAAAACGCGGTGTGACTTAAAACTCTGATTTTATTAATCTAGGTGCCCTGAATTGGCAGATACAGTCAAAGAAACAGATCCCCTGGAATGAGGAGATTGTTACAAATTGAAAAAGTAAAAGTGTTGGCAATGTTGATGACGCTCCGATGAGCTTCCTTTTCATGACCTGTATGACCTTGATGTTCTTCTCATCTTGCTTTCTGAAGAAGGTTGACTATGACTGATGCTTTATCCTTTTGAAGCTTGCCGTGTTGTGAATGATACAGATGAATTCAGAATGCAGTTGTTCGCTTATTCCCTGATTTTGTGTGGATCTCCCTTTCGGGTTTTCAATCCACCAGGATACCCATTTTTTCCTGAGCTGTCCAATGTGGCTTTTCAACTCAGCGGGTGCACATTTTTTTTTTCAAATTTTCCCTTATTTTTGCTCGAGTCTTTTATTCTGTTTTTGACTCGCCGGGATGCCCTATTTTTGCCTGGACTTACATTCTGGTTTTATGTCCAGCGGGTCATTTTATGCGAAGTATTTTTTAACTGCATCTGAATTCACAGGGGATAAGAAATCTTCACCATCCATGGTAGTGAGCATCAGTGCCCCACCGGAGAAAACCTTCTTTACAATGAATGGACCATCGTAATTAGGAGTCCACTTGCCCCTATGGTCTGTATGAGGAGGAAGAAGTCTTTTCAGCACAAGATCTCCCACTTGGTATTCCTGAAGCCTGACTTTCCGATCGAAGGCTTTCTTCATCCTTTTCTGATATAGCTGCCCATGACAAATTGCAGCTAATCTCTTTTCTTCGATCAGATTCAATTGATTGTACCGAGACCGGACCCATTCTGCTTCGTCCAACTTTACATCCATCATTACCCGTAAGGAGGGTAGTTCAACTTCAACAGGTAGGACAGCCTCCATTGCCCCAGTAGATGTTCTGATTGAAGTTCGGTACCCATGCAAGGCAAATGGTAGCATTTCATGCCAGTCTTTGTAAGTAACCACTATCTTCTGCACAATCTTCTTGATGTTTTTGTTAGTTGCCTCAACAGCGCCATTCATCTTTGGCCTGTAAGGAGAAGAGTTGTGATGTTGGATTTTGAAGTCCCGGTATAGTTTTGTCATCATTTTGTTGTTCAAATTGGACCCATTATCAGTAATGATTCGCTCGGGTACTCCATATCGACAGATGATGTCTCTTTTCAGGAATCTGGCTACCACTTGTCTAGTGACATTTGCATACGAAGCTGCTTCAACCCATATAGTGAAGTAATCAATGGCTACCAGGATGAATATGTGGCCATTTGAAGCAGTCGGCTCGATCTTTCCAATCATGTCAATGCCCCACATGGAAAAGGGCCAAGGTGAAGACATCATGTTCAAAGGATTTGGAGGCACATGCACTTTGTCTGCGTAAATCTGGCATTTGTGGCACTTCCTGGCATAGGCACAACAGTCTTCATCCATTGTGATCCAGTAGTAACCTGATCATAATAATTTCTTAGCCATTGCATGTCCTCCAGCATGGGTACCAAAATATCCTTCATGCACCTCGTGCATCAACAAATCTGCTTCTTTCTTATCAACACATTTGAGTAGCACCATGTCAAAGTTTCGCTTGTATAATGAACCATCAGTATTAAGAAAGAAACTACCGGCCAACCTTCTTAATGTCTACTTATCATTGGATGATGCCCCGGGTGGGTATGTCTGATACTCCAAGAAGCATTTGATGTCATGGAACCACGACCTGTCATCTTTAGCAATGTCCACAGAGAATACGTATGTTGGTCGGTCTAGTCTGGATACCGAAATCCGAGGCACATAATTGGCAGTTTGAACCTTGATCATGGAGGAAATGGTATCTAAAGCATCTGCAAACTGATTTTCGTCTCGAGGGATGTACTCAAGTTTGACTGTTGTGAAAAAAGTCAATAATCTCCTCGTGTAGTCACGGTATGGAATCAGATGCTCTTGGTGAGTGTACCATTTGCCGTTGGTCTGATTAATTACCAAAGCTGAATCTCCGAATACAGTTGATGTCTTGATCCTGAGGTAAATGGATTCCTCAAGACCCATGATACACACTTCATATTCAGCTTCGTTGTTAGTGCAGGCAAAGGTGAGTTTTGCCGAGAAAGGCATATGAATTCCTTTAGGCGTAATGAGCATTGCACCAACTCCTCGACCATTCATATTGAAAGCCCCATCAAACATCATTGTCCATTCTACTTCTGGGTCAGGCCCTTCAGTGTGAACAGGCTCTTCGTGATCTTTTGCTTTTAGAAACATGATGTCTTCATCAGGGAAGTCAAATCTCATTGGCTGGTAATCATCAATGGGTTGCTCAGCTAGATAGTCAGACAATACACTACCTTTGATGGCTTTTTGAGATGTGTATTGAATGTCATACTCTGTCAGAATCATTTGCCATCTTACAACCCTTCCGATAAGTGTTGGCTTCTCAAATATGTACTTGACGGGGTCCATCTTTGAAATCAACAAGGTAGTGTGAGTCAACATATACTGTCTTAGTCGGCGAGTAGCCCACGCTAAAGCACAACAAGTTTTCTCGAGCAGTGAATAACGTTGTTCACAGTCGGTAAACTTTTTGCATAGGTAGTATATTGCATATTCTTTTCGACCAGACTCGTCATGCTGGACCAACACACACCCCATTGATCCTTCTAATACAGTCAAGTACATTATTAGAGGTCTTCCTTCAACTGGAGGCATAATAATTGGAGGTTCTTGCAGGTACCCCTTGATTTTGTCAAAAGCCTTCTGACAATCTTTGTTCCATCTGACCGTTTGTTCCTTTCTTAACGATTTGAACAAGGGCTCACAGGTTGCAGTGAGGTGAGATATGAACCTCGATATGTAGTTCAATCTACCTAAAAACCCCCCGAACTTCCTTTTTCAGTCCTAGGTACGGGCATCTCCTGAATGGCTTTGACTTTGTCGGGATCAACTTCAATTCCCTTTTCACTTACGATGAATCCCAGCAATTTACTGGACCGTACCCCGAATGTGCATTTGTTGGGGTTTAGCTTCAGCTGATACTTTCTCAGACACTTGAACAACTTTAGTAGATTTACCAGATGATCTTCTTCAGTGAGGGGCTTGGAAATCATGGCATCCACGTAGCATTCAATTTCTTTGTGGATCATGTCGTGGAATAATGTTACCATAGCCTGTTGATAAGTTGCACCGACATTCTTCAGTCCAAATGGCATTACCTTGTAACAAAATGTGCCCCAAGGTGTGATGAAGGTTGTTTTCTCCATGTCTTCGGGTGACATTTTGATCTGATTATACCCGGAAAAACCATCCATGAAGGAAAACACCGAGAACTGAGCTGTGTTGTCAACCAATACATCAATGTGAGGTAATGGGAAATCGTCCTTTGGGATAGCTCTGTTCAGATTCCGATAATCCACACACATCCGTACTTTTCCATCCTTTTTAGGAAATGGTACAATATTAGTGACCCACGGCGGGTAACTAGTCACAGCGAGGAAACCGGCTGTAACACGGTGGGAGAACTGACTTTAAGTAATGTTGCGGATAGCAAGAGTCGCCACCGACTTTTATTTTATCCAGAAGGAAAGGTTATAAAAGAACAGGAAAGACCTTAAGAGAATATTTTGGGTCCGGGGGGTAGGTTATGAAAAGGGAAGGTATTAGCACCCTTTTCATCCATGGTTATCCATGGGCTCTTAGGTACTTAAGCTCACTTTAAATGGTTTTTGAAAGTGTAGTGTGTGAATAGAAAAATTTTCAGAATAGTTGATAATAATCCATGTACGGATGTGTAAAAACTTGTTTGAAAATTTGTTTGAAATTGTTAAGTGTTTGAAAAGTTTTTGAAGTGAGCAAGTACATAAGAGGAACCTACCCTAAAGTTTAAAGTCTTTCTTGTTCTTTTTCCTTTCCTTGGTAAGACTATCCCTACTATTAAGGAGTAGGTAGTCCTTACCTTGGATGTTAAGGGACATGTGAGGGACATCTGTTTTTATGAAGGCAACTGTGGGGTGTAATGAGCATACGGGAGGGACCATCATCATTATTCGAAGGGACTTAATTCGTAAAGGCAACCACGAGGGACTTGATGATTTTTTCTTTTAAGGGACTTGCTTTATACACCCCACTTGACCATTATTCGTAGGCAACTTGAGGGATAACCTTAGAAATGTGAGACGGCGATTAAAAATCGACTTACGTGTGTGTGAGTGTTTATTTTAATTATCTTATTATTAAAATGATCTAATTTATTTTTTAAATAACATACATATTAGCACTCCCTAATTACTAACCATAGCAAAAAATAAAAATATTTACAAATTTACATCCAGGAGCATTTACATAATAATTATAATAAGCAAAAATAAATGAATAAATAAATAGCAAATATAAATAAATAAGCAATAAATAATAAAAATATGGGTTAGTGATAAATAATAATATTGAATAATAAGCAAGAAAAATTAGTAATAATAAAATAAAAGAGGTTAGTGAATAATGATAATTAATGAAATAATAATAATAAAAGTTAATAAAGCAAAATAAATAATATGGTTAGTAGTAATAATAATAAATTAATCAAAACATTAAGGAATTAACAATTTTTAGCATAAACAATTATATTAAAAAAAAAAACACATATGAATAAACAATTATTTTAATTCACAAATTATTAAGTTATTTTCAAAATTTAATTATTATAAACATAGATTAACATTTATTTATTAAACAATATATACATATCATAAGAAGAAAATAGGTTTTAAATTATCATATTTACAATATTAATCATGTTTATAAAATTTAATCCTATTAAT
This sequence comes from Lathyrus aphaca, assembly GCA_963966055.1. Taxonomy (NCBI): domain Eukaryota; kingdom Viridiplantae; phylum Streptophyta; class Magnoliopsida; order Fabales; family Fabaceae; genus Lathyrus; species Lathyrus aphaca. Next base: position 316,413,847 of record OZ014519.1, read on the forward strand.
CATTATATTTATAAATTGTTTTAAACCATATACAAAAATATAACTATCATAAATTAAATTGTTTCTAAACATGAAAAGAAAAATAATTTGAATTATAAATATATTTACAAAATTTATAAGAATTATAATAGATATATATACATAATAATTATATTAGGAATTAGAAAATAAGATTATTAAAAAAAAATAGAATTAGGGTTTAGTTATATAAAAATATTCTAATTTATATATACATATTATAAGTTAAACACAAAATATAGAAACATAATTTATGAAAATATATTTTTTGAAATTAAAGAAAACATACATATTTTACTATTATTTTTATTGTTTCAGAAATAAAATTATATTTAATATAATAATACATTAAAAAAACAAATAAAAGAAAGGGAGTATGAAAAACATACCTGACTGGGGTTTGAACCCAGGTCAGCTTGATTCCCAACAAGAGCAACAACCACCAGGCCATTGGTGCGCAGGCAATAAGTGTGGGGGAAGAATTCCTTTTGTTGCTTGCTTGCAAAAATCCAGAAAAAATAAGAAACAAAAGGCCTGGGGTGGGATTTGATCCCAGGACCTTTATACATTCACACACGCGCATCACCACCCGGCTGGAAGAGCCCACCTGATAGTTGAATGAGAATAGCACATAATATATTATATTCATTTAATCCCTGAAAAAAAAGAAATAACATGAACAAAAGCCAGGGATCGAACCCCTGCCCTTTTGTTTCACACGCCCAAGACCAAACCATCAACCACTGGGACAAACACACAGTTGTGATAATAAACGATAAACAATCAATAAAATATTATACAAATAATTTGAATTCAAATCACGCGCGGGAATCAGTCTTCTTCAACCTCCTATCCTTCGAAATTTCCTGCGAATTCAGGTGCAAATTTTCCTGCGAGTTCTTCAACCTACGAAAACGAAACTCAAGCAAAACAGCATCAATTCAAGAAATTAATTGGTGTTTCATAATCCTGGTGGTCCATAGAACATTCCTATGTGTCCAGAATTTATTTATATTGGTTGAATCATCAAACCCTAAAATTGAGCTCATGAACCCTAAAATGGCACTACGGGATTCGACCATTATTTCTTCAATTAACCTGCCCAGAATTCATCACAAACCTTCATAGAACACAAATCATCAAGCAAAACTTAATAAAAATGCATAAATGTTCAAGAACAAAAAATCATGAAAGTGTGAAAAAGTTTGAATCGGATTTGTCCATATGTGATGTTATGAGGCAATGTTATGATCTGGTTATGTTCCATGATGATCAAGGAAGCCAACCATGTTCTCAAAATACCTTGTAGTGTCCTGAATTTGAAAACCCGAATGTCACTTTTGGAAGAATTTTTTTGAATGATAAACTTACACTTTGGCTGCTGGATTTCGTCCACTAGGGTTATGCTTATGATCCATACTTATAGGTGAATCATTCTAGGTCAAAACATTGATTAGTTGTGTGGAGATTTGGATCAAAAAAAGATTGAAAAAGATCAAGTTGTAAAAGTCAAATATTTGCTCATGAAGACTTGCTATTTTTGGAGAGATCACATGATTTCATTCCTCTTTGATTCTAATCACCAATTATGAAATTCTAGAAACATTATCCAAATAAAATCCTTAATTTTCATATTTTATTTATATTTAAAATGATTTTTAATGATTTAAATCAAAATAAATAGAAATAAAAATAATAAAAATCAGATTTTAAGTGGTTTGGGTCGTGCATAGTGTTAGTGTATGGATTGGATCACAACTTAGCAAGCCCATTTGGAAAGAATTACTTCTAAGCCTCCATTTTCAACATAAACCATCACAAAATTTCCCAACTTTGCAAGGGCACATCTCCCTCAATTTTAAAGGTATGAGGGTGTTCTTGGACTTTTTGGAAAGCTTTAAGAGTCCTCTAAACAACCCCATTGGTTTCAGGTCCATATCATGTACCAATCTCAAGTTATGCCCTTTTGAAGTTGTTGACTTTTTGTTGACTTTTGAAATGACCTATAATGTCTTAGATCATATCTTTCAAATGAAGCATTTTTGAGCTTAACCTCCAACATCAAAGTTGTAGAGAATTAAATTTCCTTCAAAATGAGCTTTGGATGGAGGCTTGGTGATGAAGTATGTGAAAGTTATGGCTGGTCAAAGTTCAGTTGACTTTTACTGAGGAAACCCTAATTTAGAAACTCCTGATTATTGATGATCTGGAATCTCCTTGATGAATCATGATCAACCCTTGATCAAATGATGAATTTTACTTCATATACTTGATGTTGGCAAAAAATCATGAAGTTTGACTTTGGTTTGACCACAGTTGACCTCAGTTTGACTTTTTAACTGCATGAACTGATTTTGACTTATCTAATCATCTGACTGAGCAATCCTTTGAGAAAAGTCTTGAAACTTGTCATGGGGGTTCTTACACACATATAAGATGTTATGAAACTCACTTGAGGTATTGGAAGTCCATTTAGCCTGATTAAAGTCAAAACCCTAGTTTTGGATGCACTGCTTAGGAGGTGCATTGTTTGAGGGAATTGTCAACTCTTCTGACCAATTGTGAACTTTGTGAACCTTGTGAACCATCATAAACTGTCTTGTGAACCTCATGGGAGGTATTGTGAAACTTGTGAACCTGGTGAACCTTCAAGAAGTGACTTGTAGACTTCATGAACCTCATGAAAGGTCTTGTAAATGTTGAGAAGCTTGTGAACCTTGTGAACCTTCAAGAAGTAACTTATAGACTTCATGAACCTCATGAAAGGTATTGAAAGCATTGTGGGACTTGTGAACCTTGTGAGCCTTCTTAGCACACAAAGTCTTGTATTGTGAGGGCAAATTTTGGGGTGCAACAGCTGCCCCTGTTCAATTTTCTGAAACCTGAGGGGTTAGATTGGTATATTTGCCAGTCGTGACCTGGAAGGTTGAAGGGGATTGAACACAAAAGCCCAAAAATTTGCACTCACCAGTGCATTGAGTGATATTGATGGTTGGTTGAATATGATTGAGTGGGCTTAAATATGCCACTAGGGGAAAGTTCTTCAGATATATTTCTTGGAAGATAAAGCAGTCCAAAATATGGAGGTATAATGAAAGCTGTCAGGAGTTTGGAGCAGTCCTGAGGTATTGATGATATGCTTTCAGGATACTGGAGTAATTCTGATGTAATGGCATGTCTTCAGGGGGATAGAGCAACCAATAATGATAACCCTAAAGCAGTCTTGAAGTAATAATATGATTTCAGGAGGATAGAGCAATCAATAATGATAACTCTAAAGCAGTCTTGAAGTAATGAATTCAAGAGGATAGAGCAATGAATAATGATAACTCTAAAGCAGTCTTGAAGTAATGATTTCAGGAGGATAGAGCAATCAATAATGATAACTCTAAAGCAGTCTTGAAGTAATAATATGATTTCAGGAGGATAGAGCAATCAATAATGATAACTCTAAAGCAGTCTTGAAGTAATGGCTTCAGGAGGATAGAGCAATCAATAATGATAACTCTAAAGCAGTCTTGAAGTAATGATTTCAGGAGGATAGAGCAATCAATAATGATATCTCTAAAGCAGTCTTGAAGTAACGATTTCAGGAGGATAGAGCCATCAATAATGATAACTCTAAAGCAGTCTTGAAATAATAATATGATTTCAGGAGGATAGAGCAATCAATAATGACAACTCCAAAGCAGTCTTGAAATAATAATGTGATATGTCTTCAGGAGGATAGAGCAATCAATAATGATAACTCTAAATCAGTCTTGAAGTAATGATTTCAGGAGGATAGAGCCATCAATAATGATAACTCTAAAGCAGTCTTGAAATAATGATGTGATATGTCTTCAGGAGGATAGAGTAATCAATAATGATAACTCTAAAGCAGTCTTGAAGTAATGATTTCAGGAGGATAGAGCCATCAATAATGATAACTCTAAAGCAGTCTTGAAATAATGATGTGATATGTCTTCAGGAGGATAGAGCAATCAATAATGATAACTCTAAAGCAGTCTTGAAGTAATGGCTTCAGGAGGATAGAGTAATCAATAATGATAACTCTAAAGCAGTCTTGAAGTAATGTCTTCAGGAGGATAGAGCCATCAATAATGATAACTCTAAAGCAGTCTTGAAGTACTGATTTCAGGAGGATAGAGCCATCAATAATGATAACTCTAAAGCAGTCTTGAAATAATGTCTTCAGGAGGATAGAGCAATCAATAATGATAACTCTAAAGCAGTCTTGAAGTAATGTCTTCAGGAGGATAGAGCAATCAATAATGATAACCCTAAAGCAGTCTTGAAGTAATGGCTTCAGGAGGATAGTGCAATCAATAATGATAACTCTAAAGCAGTCTTGAAGTTATAAGAAGTTATCAGGAGGATAAAGTAACCCTGAGGTGACGATAAAGCAGTCCCGGAGATCATAAGTTTGTTTGTTGGATAATTAACCTGAAACAAGGTAGCTTTTGTATAATAATATTAGTTTATGCATTATGTATGCATGTATAACATGATGTACTCAAGTAATGTACTATGTGTCTATGGATATGTATGCTATGGTATGATGTAAATGATGTATGTATGACATGATACTGCCGGAAGCATCTGGATATCTTCGTATAACAGTTGCTGGCCAGGGAAAATAAATCCCGATTTGTTGCTGAAGAATATATTATACATAACCCTCCGTCTGCTGGGATAACAGGGTATAGATAACCTCCCTTATGCTGGGGATAGCGTGGTATAGATAACCTCCCGTCTGCTGGGGATGGTAGGGTATATATAACCTTCGTCCTCGTTTGATAATAGGACAAGTATAACATCCCGTCTTCATTCGTCGTACCCTTATAGGAAAGTAAATTCCCGTATATCCGTATGAGGATAAAAGAGATGGATATAAATTCCAGGGGAGATGAAACTTTATGAAGATGGATTTGCCCTACTGAGGGATTTGTAACTGTTTTGTAAGGGTGAACCGGCGAAGCTTCGTTGAAATCCTTCCCTCGTTCGTCCTTAGTAGATACTATTACTGCATTTTCATGCATTTCTGGTAAACATTAATCATATTAAGAGCATACATGCATTTCTGGTAAACATTAATCATATTCAAAAGCATGATGCATTCAGACACAACCAATGGACGTTTCGCTTATGTAAATAGGGTAAAAGTAAATCTGGATTCAGAGGGAAAAGTAAAGCTGAACTTGAAAACAGAATTGTTTCAACTTCGAGAGTGTATCACTAATTGGATTTAGAGCTCCTGAAATCCATAACTTTCCTGAATACCTTCCCAGAAATCTTCATAACTGGATCTGAAGACATGATACTGCCACCATCTGATACTACTGGTGTAGACTATTAATTTCCACCATGGCTTCTGCTGAGAATCCCAAATCAGGGTAGAGGACTGTGTCTTCAAGTTGTAATGGACCATGTGCTCTCCGGATACTATATTTGAAAAGAAAGTATTGCCCCTTGGTTGAGGATGAATTGTCCCATAATGGAAGTATTTGTAATGAGCCATCTCAAAAGAAACAAGTAGAATGCCCCATAAGCATATGCCCCTGGCATTGTGAACTTTGTAATGTCACCCTTGGTAATTCAAATATATGAGAAGAACTGGCCCTGGCTATTGAGCACTGTTGGATCTGGAACTGATTGCCCTGAATGATCAGTAACCTGGTATGCCCCCTTGATTAGGAAACAATGATCATGCCCCTGGCATTATGAACTTTGTGATGTTATCCTCAGTAATTTAGACAGATGTGGAGATCTGCCCCTGGATACTTAAACAGAACTGAATCCTGCCCTGATTGCCCCACATGAGATAGGCAGTATCATGGCCTGCCCCCTTGATTGGGAGATAATGACTATGTCCCTTTGTATACATGGCCTTTGATCCAAGAAGCAACTTTGTTTATTGGAAGGACTTTGGTTCATTGAACGTTCATCCTGTAAGTTTCTCCACTCGTCAAACACTCAGGTATATGCAAACAAACATATTCAAAAATGCAATGCTTAAGTCTGTCTTGAAAACAATTTATATTTTTTTTTTTTTTTTTTGTGAAAAACTGTTTACTTTTTATTTTTTCTTGAAAACTGCATTATTAACTCAAGTCTTATGACAAGCCCTAAAGGAGTCAGGATACCTTTTTGTAGCAGTACGCTTTCGAACTAACCATGCTTCAGTTAGGACTTTTAAAGGGTTATAACGTGGCCTGGTTCATGGTTTAAGAAACAAAAGATAAAGGCTCAAATTTATTTGTACCCAACCCATTCTCCATGATGTTCTTCAGTCCTATACTCAGTTAACTTATGCATTGAGATTTCACAGAAGTGTGGTATTGTAACATTGATATTTTGTGATGGTTTGGCAACCAAAAGTTTACTTGAACCTTCAGTCATCTTTCTTTGTTGAGGATTCATAGTGACCTCTTTTTTTCTTTTTGACTTTATTATCCCTTCTTTTTGCCTGAACTGCTTATTTCAAGATTACAGTCAGTGGGATGTCTTAATGTTTTACTAAGTCTCCTTCATAGGTTTTGACTTAGTGAATTGTCCCTTTGCTGGATATTGACTGTCAGGTTTCATGATTACGGAGAACCATCATTAGTTGCGTACCACACACATAATTGGCATATTTGAGTTAACCGAGTAACTACCCTGCCCCGGGTTATGAATAAGGGTTTTAATTTGTGCGAGAATAAAAACTCCTACTTCATAGGCCCAAAAGGGTTGACTAGGGATTAACTTCCTTATATCTCCACTGTTTAGGAATTGAAACAATGCCTGTACATCGTCAGCATAGTCTGTTCAAAAGCATACTGCATAAGATTATGGTATTGTTTTCGTCATCCTCCCTCTACAGGCTCATAGCTTTATTAGGAGTTAAATATCACAAGATAGAAATAAGAAACAAAAAAAAAATTTTTTTTTTTTTTTTTTTTAAATATAGTGAAACGAATGGATTAATTCAAGACAAACATACACAAGGCATTAATGAAAACAAAAGTTTTAACATAATAGTAAATGTTCAAACAAATAAAAGAAGTTACAAATGAAAATTCAAATGCTGTCCCATCCAGTTGGCTGAATGTCTTCAATTGCAATCTGTGAACTTTGAGGAGCAGTATACTTTACCATGAAATCAAATTTTCCACTTGGATGCCCCAAGGTGCCCCATATCTCAACAGGAATAGGTAGACTTCCTTTCTTGTTACTTTGGGCAACTTGTCTTGCAGCTTCGGTGTTTGATGGACGATAGTAGAACTCAACTTGACCTTCTGGAGTAACCTCTAGGATTCCTTCATCAATCAGGTCTTGAATCTTTTCCTTCAATGCCCAACAGTTATTTGTATCATGTCCAGGACTGTTGGAGTGGTACTCACACCTTGCCCTGGGATTATAGCGAGGAGAGGAAGTTTTAGGATTTTTAGGAGACTTTTCCAAGGAAACCAGCTTCATCTCCAACAGGCATTGCAGAATTTGTGACATTGGAGTGCTGAACTTGATAAACTGCCTTCTACCTTTCTGGTGTTGAGGTGGATTAACCTTATCAGATCTTTCTTCTTTAATGGAAGAACAATCAATGGCAACCTGTCTCTTACCCTCTTTTATCCTCATCCTCCTTTCAACCAAATCAGCTTGTTTTAACGGAGGTTGACTGACAATTAGATCCCTGACTCTATCACCTTGAAGTTTGTGGACAAAGGTTCTTAGCTCTTTTTGCCCCTGAGCTAAACTTTGGGTAAGAGCCATCTGGCCATTCATCCGGATCCTCATTCCTGTCATCTCAGCTTGTAGTTGTTTCAGCTGATCATCCTTGTTGTTCTCAGGATTCTTCTTCTTAGCCAGCAGTGTCTTCAATTCATCCTGCCCCTTGGATAGGTTCAGGATCAGCTCTTGGAACTGTGCATTTTGTGCCTGGAGATCCCTAACTGTTTGTTCAAGAGCCATTGCTGAAATAAACAGCGAGAGAATGAGAAACCTGTGTACAATTATAAACCTGTGATGCAATGAAATGACATGGTAATGCATATGCAATGCTTTCAAGGACCGCAGGATTTAAATTTGCTTAAACAAACAAGAAAGTAACTTTTTATTAGTAATAACTTGTTTTGCCTTTTAGGCTTACAAAAGATGAAAGTGAAATGAGTACAAAAGGTGGGGTTTTAAGTCTCCCATGGACGTTTCCTCTTTGTATTGAGGTATGAGTTGAGATTCCGTTCCTCGTGAAGTTGCTTTGTTAGCTCTAGGACCCTTGCTTGGCTTGCTTTGTAATGAGCCTCGAAAGTATCCCTTTGCTCCTTCAGTTGGATCCATGATCTCTGCAAGTCTTCCATATCAGTAGGCATGTCTGGGTGAAGGATGGTATAAGCTGTGTCTCCTTCAGCAACAGGTTCCATGGTAACTGGTAGGATGGCAGGATATGGCATCATGAGTGTCTGAGCACGAGATCGTACCCATCTGAGATAAGCTTCCATAGGAATAGTGTACTTAGGCTCCAGTGCCTTGCTGTCAACCCTGTTTACTTTTCCCCAAGCTCGTATGAATCTCTGACGGTAACCCTGAAGATCGTTGTCGTAATCAAACACAATGCCCTGAATCAACATGTCATGTGGACCATCACTTCGGGCGTAACCAAACTGTCATAAAGCTAAACAGGGGTTGTAGGTGATGCCTCCTCTTATGCCTAGAAGTGGCACATTAGGAAACTCCCCGCAACGGTCAATGATAGTGACATTCTCCATAGATCTGGAGCACCAATGGATATCTGAGTGAGAAAGTGACATGATCCTCTTGGACCATCTGAACCCTTGCTCATTCTTCATTACTGAGCGAGGAAGGTGAGAAATAAACCACCTAGAAAGCAAAGGTATGCAGCACATCAAAGTTCCTCTTGCCCTTGTAGTACGGGTATGAAGAGAGTGTAGAATGTCTCCAAGCAATGTAGGCACTTGATTGTGACTCAGGAAAATGTTGATGGCATGAACATCTATGAACTGATCTGGATTGGGGAATAACACTAAGCCATAAATCAGCAAGGCTAAGGTCTCCTCAAAAGCATCATAGCTCATGGCCTTCAGGAACATTTGAGCTTTATCCATTAATACCTTGGCAAGAATACCCTTGACTCCACTTCTCGTTTCTAGAATAATGTCAGACTTCTTCAGATGTAGAGCTGCAGCAATAACCTCTGGTTTAAGCTCCTTCTCCAGACCTGTGAAGGGTCTTTGATCAAGAACAGGTATACCCAGAAGTTTAGAGAACTCTTCCATGGTTGGAACCAGCTGATAGTCGGGGAATGTGAAGCAATGGTGTTTAGGGTCAAAGAACTGGAACAGGACACTCATCATGTCTTCATTGAATCCTGAAGTGACTAGATCCAATAGGTGACCATGTCTCTTGTTGAACTGGGAATGATCAGACACTTGAGAAACCAACTCTTTAAGCTTGGGAGGTATCCCCACAAAGTTGATCCTGATGGTGTTTCTACGAGCTAAAGCCATGACCTGCAACAAAGAACAAAGATAAATCCCTTGGTCCTTGAAATGGTTAGGGAAAATGCTATGCTTATGATGCATGATGATGTCATGATGTTATGCACAATCACAAACATGTGGCACACACAAACAAGTCACACCATAGCCCTAGGTTTAAAGGCTTGCATGAGGTTCAAAGGTAAGTACCCTCCCCTGAAGTTAGATGGTTCATCCTGTCCTATAAAGTAACCAGGTTCTAAGGGATCTCAAAATCATTGATCCTTCACAAGGGTGGTTGATCAGAAGGCAACTTACTTGCCAACCAAAACCCTCCAAGTTTACGATCTCAATGAGTGTAGTATCGAGTGTCAACCAACTTCAGTCTGCACCAAAGCCGGTTACCTCACTACTTTCTAAAGGCCAAGATGAGTTAACTAGGGTTCTAAAAGTTAGTTAGTGCATTGACAACATATGGCAGCCTCATATTATCCTCAACTTGACTTAAGGAACATAAGCACCAACCAAGAAGTCACACTAACTATGGCCACCAGATCAACCGTATCGATATACGTCGTACAGTTTCCTTGGTCTATTGCCATTTACCTAAGGTACACTAGATCCAGGTTAGGACCTTTCACACATAAGAGCACCCCAACAAGTAATATAAAGCAAACAAGGAAAACAATTTAAAGTGACCTTAATTCCTAAGGGTACCCCTCTTAAATTTAGATCCCCAGCAGAGTCGCCAGTTCTGTAACACGGTGGGAGAACTGACTTTAAGTAATGTTGCGGATAGCAAGAGTCGCCACCGACTTTTATTTTATCCAGAAGGAAAGGTTATAAAAGAACAGGAAAGACCTTAAGAGAATATTTTGGGTCCGGGGGGTAGGTTATGAAAAGGGAAGGTATTAGCACCCTTTTCATCCATGGTTATCCATGGGCTCTTAGGTACTTAAGCTCACTTTAAATGGTTTTTGAAAGTGTAGTGTGTGAATAGAAAAATTTTCAGAATAGTTGATAATAATCCATGTACGGATGTGTAAAAACTTGTTTGAAAATTTGTTTGAAATTGTTAAGTGTTTGAAAAGTTTTTGAAGTGAGCAAGTACATAAGAGGAACCTACCCTAAAGTTTAAAGTCTTTCTTGTTCTTTTTCCTTTCCTTGGTAAGACTATCCCTACTATTAAGGAGTAGGTAGTCCTTACCTTGGATGTTAAGGGACATGTGAGGGACAATTGTTTTTATGAAGGCAACTGTGGGGTGTAATGAGCATACGGGAGGGACCATCATCATTATTCGAAGGGACTTAATTCGTAAAGGCAACCACGAGGGACTTGATGATTTTTTCTTTTAAGGGACTTGCTTTATACACCCCACTTGACCATTATTCGTAGGCAACTTGAGGGATAACCTTAGAAATGTGAGACGGCGATTAAAAATCGACTTACGTGTGTGTGAGTGTTTATTTTAATTATCTTATTATTAAAATGATCTAATTTATTTTTTAAATAACATACATATTAGCACTCCCTAATTACTAACCATAGCAAAAAATAAAAATATTTACAAATTTACATCCAGGAGCATTTACATAATAATTATAATAAGCAAAAATAAATGAATAAATAAATAGCAAATATAAATAAATAAGCAATAAATAATAAAAATATGGGTTAGTGATAAATAATAATATTGAATAATAAGCAAGAAAAATTAGTAATAATAAAATAAAAGAGGTTAGTGAATAATGATAATTAATGAAATAATAATAATAAAAGTTAATAAAGCAAAATAAATAATATGGTTAGTAGTAATAATAATAAATTAATCAAAACATTAAGGAATTAACAATTTTTAGCATAAACAATTATATTAAAAAAAAAACACATATGAATAAACAATTATTTTAATTCACAAATTATTAAGTTATTTTCAAAATTTAATTATTATAAACATAGATTAACATTTATTTATTAAACAATATATACATATCATAAGAAGAAAATAGGTTTTAAATTATCATATTTACAATATTAATCATGTTTATAAAATTTAATCCTATTAATCATTATATTTATAAATTGTTTTAAACCATATACAAAAATATAACTATCATAAATTAAATTGTTTCTAAACATGAAAAGAAAAATAATTTGAATTATAAATATATTTACAAAATTTATAAGAATTATAATAGATATATATACATAATAATTATATTAGGAATTAGAAAATAAGATTATTAAAAAAAATAGAATTAGGGTTTAGTTATATAAAAATATTCTAATTTATATATACATATTATAAGTTAAACACAAAATATAGAAACATAATTTATGAAAATATATTTTTTGAAATTAAAGAAAACATACATATTTTACTATTATTTTTATTGTTTCAGAAATAAAATTATATTTAATATAATAATACATTAAAAAAACAAATAAAAGAAAGGGAGTATGAAAAACTTACCTGACTGGGGTTTGAACCCAGGTCAGCTTGATTCCCAACAAGAGCAACAACCACCAGGCCATTGGTGCGCAGGCAATAAGTGTGGGGGAAGAATTCCTTTTGTTGCTTGCTTGCAAAAATCCAGAAAAAATAAGAAACAAAAGGCCTGGGGTGGGATTTGATCCCAGGACCTTTATACATTCACACACGCGCATCACCACCCGGCTGGAAGAGCCCACCTGATAGTTGAATGAGAATAGCACATAATATATTATATTCATTTAATCCCTGAAAAAAAAGAAATAACATGAACAAAAGCCAGGGATCGAACCCCTGCCCTTTTGTTTCACACGCCCAAGACCAAACCATCAACCACTGGGACAAACACACAGTTGTGATAATAAACGATAAACAATCAATAAAATATTATACAAATAATTTGAATTCAAATCACGCGCGGGAATCAGTCTTCTTCAACCTCCTATCCTTCGAAATTTCCTGCGAATTCAGGTGCAAATTTTCCTGCGAGTTCTTCAACCTACGAAAACGAAACTCAAGAAAAACAGCATCAATTCAAGAAATTAATTGGTGTTTCATAATCCTGGTGGTCCATAGAACATTCCTATGTGTCCAGAATTTATTTATATTGGTTGAATCATCAAACCCTAAAATTGAGCTCATGAACCCTAAAATGGCACTACGGGATTCGGCCATTATTTCTTCAATTAACCTGCCCAGAATTCATCACAAACCTTCATAGAACACAAATCATCAAGCAAAACTTAATAACAATGCATAAATGTTCAAGAACGAATAATCATGAAAGTGTGAAAAAGTTTGAATCGGATTTGTCCATATGTGATGTTATGAGGCAATGTTATGATCTGGTTATGTTCCATGATGATCAAGGAAGCCAACCATGTTCTCAAAATACCTTGTAGTGTCCTGAATTTGAAAACCCGAATGTCACTTTTGGAAGAATTTTTTTGAATGATAAACTTACACTTTGGCTGCTGGATTTCGTCCACTAGGGTTATGCTTATGATCCATACTTATAGGTGAATCATTCTAGGTCAAAACATTGATTAGTTGTGTGGAGATTTGGATCAAAAAAAGATTGAAAAAGATCAAGTTGTAAAAGTCAAATATTTGCTCATGAAGACTTGCTATTTTTGGAGAGATCACATGATTTCATTCCTCTTTGATTCTAATCACCAATTATGAAATTCTAGAAACATTATCCAAATAAAATCCTTAATTTTCATATTTTATTTATATTTAAAATGATTTTTAATGATTTAAATCAAAATAAATAGAAATAAAAATAATAAAAATCAGATTTTAAGTGGTTTGGGTCGTGCATAGTGTTAGTGTATGGATTGGATCACAACTTAGCAAGCCCATTTGGAAAGAATTACTTCTAAGCCTCCATTTTCAACATAAACCATCACAAAATTTCCCAACTTTGCAAGGGCACATCTCCCTCAATTTTAAAGGTATGAGGGTGTTCTTGGACTTTTTGGAAAGCTTGAAGAGTCCTCTAAACAACCCCATTGGTTTCAGGTCCATATCATGTACCAATCTCAAGTTATGCCCTTTTGAAGTTGTTGACTTTTTGTTGACTTTTGAAATGACCTATAATGTCTTAGATCATATCTTTCAAATGAAGCATTTTTGAGCTTAACCTCCAACATCAAAGTTGTAGAGAATTCAATTTCCTTCAAAATGAGCTTTGGATGGAGGCTTGGTGATGAAGTATGTGAAAGTTATGGCTGGTCAAATTTCAGTTGACTTTTACTGAGGAAACCCTAATTTAGAAACTCCTGATTATTGATGATCTGGAATCTCCTTGATGAATCATGATCAACCCTTGATCAAATGATGAATTTTACTTCATATACTTGATGTTGGCAAAAAATCATGAAGTTTGACTTTGGTTTGACCACAGTTGACCTCAGTTTGACTTTTTAACTGCATGAACTGATTTTGACTTATCTGATCATCTGACTGAGCAATCCTTTGAGAAAAGTCTTGAAACTTGTCATGGGGGTTCTTACACACATATAAGATGTTATGAAACTCACTTGAGGTATTGGAAGTCCATTTAGCCTGATTAAAGTCAAAACCCTAGTTTTGGATGCACTGCTTAGGAGGTGCATTGTTTGAGGGAATTGTCAACTCTTCTGACCAATTGTGAACTTTGTGAACCTTGTGAACCATCATAAACTGTCTTGTGAACCTCATGGGAGGTATTGTGAAACTTGTGAACCTGGTGAACCTTCAAGAAGTGACTTGTAGACTTCATGAACCTCATGAAAGGTCTTGTAAATGTTGAGAAGCTTGTGAACCTTGTGAACCTTCAAGAAGTAACTTATAGACTTCATGAACCTCATGAAAGGTATTGAAAGCATTGTGGGACTTGTGAACCTTGTGAGCCTTCTTAGCACACAAAGTCTTGTATTGTGAGGGCAAATTTTGGGGTGCAACACCGGCGTCCCACTGTTTTTGTACTTCTTCCTTGATCTTCATGGCCATATCTGGACGAGTACGACGTAGCTTTTGTTTCACTGGAGGGAAATCTTCTTTCAAAGGTAGCTTGTGCATAACAATATCCATATCTAGACCTGGCATGTCTTGATAGGACCAAGCAAAGACGTCGACGTATTCTCGAAGCATATCAATGAGTTGTTCTTTTACTAAAACCTGCAGACTGGCCCCAATCTTCACTTCTTTTAAATCCTCTTCGGTACCAAGATTAACTATTTCAACCTCCTCCTGATGAGGAATGATCACTTTCTCTTCTTGCCTCAACAACCTGGCTAACTCTTCCGGTAACTCATAGTCTTCTTCAACCCCTTCATCAGCTTGATTAATTGGATTGCCGAAGTCATACAAGGTCATAGTAGTGCTGTTGTCGGTGCAATCTGGAGGGTAATCTCTGCAAGGGTTGAGATTTGTTCGTTTTAGTGATCAATTTTAATATTGTTTAGAAAAAGTGAAAAATGAAGTCATTTATTTTGAAAACATTGCCATTTTATTGTTTTGTACAAAAGAAAAATGAAAAGTCAGTGAGCGAAAAAGAGACTTGTTTGCAAAAGATGTCCGATATTCATTAATAATCCATTTGCACAAAATTACAATATGGCCCTATTACAAAATGAGTCCTGACACCTTGGGCAAGATGCAGGATTTGATGCATGCTAAAAAAGGCATGAAATAATAATTACTCTGCAGGAGTAACCCTTATAATTTCCTGGGAAGACCAGTTAAGGACTTGGTGACCCGGGATCCTTGGACGTATCCAGCTTTCCAAGTTGAGGTAGCTTTCCGCCTCATCTTCCAGGTTGTTAACAGCATCTGGGGTGAGTACCCCCCCCCCCCACTGATGAACTTGGGCTTTTTAGCAGCCTCTGTTTGATCTTGTCGGAATGGTTTGTAACCCAAACCGAATTTGTCCTCCTTCTTCTCCACTGGCAACAGCTTGCCCCAGCCTTGGGCATTTCCATCTTCAACAACCTTCCAGGCTTGCTGATAGGAGACAATTGATGTACCAATATTGCCTTCCTAGGATGCAACAAATACTTCAGTTGTAGCCTCATTGACATTCAGGGCCTCGAACCCTTGGCTCATAGTTTCATGGATTTCACCATCCATCTCAATGTATTTGTATGTAGCCAGATGGCTAACAAATATGTCCTCCTAACCACAGATGGTGATAATCTTTCCTTCCCACTCATATTTCAATTTCTGGTGAAAGGTCGACGTTACTGCGCCAGCAGCGTGAATCCATGGTCGACCCAACAAACAGTTGTAGGCCGGTTGAATGTCCATCACATAGAAAGTAGTCTGAAAGATCTGCAGACTGATTATCACAGGAAGCTCCACATCTCCAAGAACAAACTTCTTGGAGCCATCAAAATCCCGGACCACAAGATTACTTGGTTGGAGACCTATTCCATCATACTCGAGCTTGACAAGAGCTTTCTTCGGTAAGACATTGAGTGAGGACCCAGTGTCTACAAGAACATGAGATAGTACATCTCCTTTGCATTCCAGGGTTATGTGCAAAGCTTTGTTGTGGTGATGTCCTTCTGTTGTTAAATTAGCATTGGTGAAACCTAGCCCATGGCTAGTATTGACATTAGACACCACTATTTCAAGCTGATTCACTGTGATCTCTTCTGGCACATAGGCAGCATGCAGAACTTTGAGTAGCGCATCCCGATGGGCTTCGGAACACAACAGCAGGGATAGTATAGAGATCTTAGAAGGAGTCTGGTGGAGCTGATCCACAACTTTATAGTCACTTCTTTTAATTATCCTCATAAATTCATCCACATCCTGATCAAAGGATGATTTATGAGTCTCTTTTGATGCAAATTCTTCAGGTATCACACTCTTCCCTTTGGCTTTGGCAGCAGCCTCTGCCTCAGTATTGGTTCTTGGAGCTTGTGACGTGAAGAGGCGTCTGCTTCGGGTGAAGCCTCCGCCTCCCCCGACATTATCCACTTGTGGGGTAGGAACTGCAGAATCAAGAAGGACTTTTTCTCTGTTTCAGTAAAGATCTGCACCATAATGCCAAGGTACAACATTGTCTTTATCATATGGGATTGGCCCTGGCACCATGATGGTGACTGGGCTTACTGCAGCAGAGGTTGGAATCGTTATTGTCTGTGGATCATAGAAGATAGTGACAGGACTTCTTGTGGATGTTGGTGGTGATGAATTGAAGCTTGATTGAAACCGTTGTTGAGATTGTTGTTGAAAGTTCCTGGAGTCCGGGACCGTTGTAGGGTCATAATAAATAGTGACAGTGGAGACATCATTGCTGGTGGTTGCTAAAGTTGTAGAAGGAGATGAAATGGAACCGTTGTTTGTTGAAGTGAAGGAAGAAATGGTTGCTGAAGTTGTAGATGAATCAGTAGGAACAATGGTTGTTGCAGTTGTAGAAGGATCATTTGTTGTTGACAAAAGGGTTGCTGGTGTTGTTGAAGCAGTTGTTGTTATTTGTAGAATGACTTCTCTGATCAAGCTATTGATGCCATCCCTCAAGCATGCACACCCGTTCTCGAAAACCTTGCAAGATTCACAACAGGCCTCACAACCTGGAAACACTTGACATTTCAAAAACTGAGCTTTAACCTCTGCCAGAGGTGTCTGAATACTTGCAATATCTTCAATCAAACTCATTGGTGAACCTTCTTCTATAGCATTAATCCTTAGCCCACTGTGACTTGGCATAGGATTTTTCATGACATTGGGAGGTGGTGCAAAGTTTAGGGCCTTTGAATCTACCAGATCCTGGACCTTCATATGCAGAGCTCTGCATTTTTCCGTGGAGTGACCAAGTGCGTTAGAATGAAAAACACACCTAGCGTTGACATCGTAATTTCTCGGAAGGTTTTGAGGATCAGGTGGAGCCAATGTCCTCAACTCAACAAGATTGAGCTTTAGGAGTGTCGCTCCCCAGATTTCCATCCTGGTACAAACGCAAAAGTGGCGCGGAAAAGATAGAGTCGCCAGCCAGGCATTTTTATCCCGAAGGAACGGGAATGGTAATGCTGCACAAACCAGAAGAAAGAAGAGGAAGGACACGGGTCCTGCGAACCAAAGAGACTGAGTTCGGGAGTCGGTTACGACCTGGGAAGGTATTAGCACCCAGATCGTCCGCCGTACCCGACGGGATCCACGCTTGCAAAGAAATCTGTTTCAAAGGGTGAAGAAATGATAGTTGCTGCGAAGAAAAGGAACTGAACTGGATAAAAGAAAAGAAAAGGGAACCGAAAAAGAAATGAAAAGGAAAAATGTAGGGAAAATAAAGATTGTGCTCGAACGGGCCCTACCCCGCTGCCTACGTACCTCATCTGGACAATGAGGATCAGAGTCGTCGTAGTTCCCCTAACTAGGGGTGGAAAAGATTGCTCGTGTCTTAAGGCTTGAACTGCCAATGTCAATGCTTAGGTGTTGCAGGCTCAGACGACGAGTGCGTTACCGTCTTGCAAAATGACAAGAAGAAGCAAGTTTGTACGATGAGAGTGAAGGTGGTGAGAGAAGAAGTCCCGAAGGAAAGACGCTTATTGTTTGTTTGTGTTTTTTAGAAGCTTTTTATGAGTGTGTCACAAGGAAGTGAACTCAAGCTCTTTTCTATGGAATGTGTACTTGCCAATATATTCCAAGATGGAATAATAGAACAAGCATACTCAAGTAAGGAGAAGATCCCCAAAACTTGATTTCCGATATTAGGGCTTAAGCTCACTAACTCATTGAATTTATTAAGTGTTTTTTGTATTTTAAAATGAAGAAGTATTTTTTTCATGATTTTTCTTGATGAAGGTGACTTCATGATCCGACTTGTGCATCATGATAGACAAGCTTGTATCATCCCAAGATGGGAAAACTACAAGTGCCTCATGGAATAAGGCTATTACACAAGAAGTCACTTCTTTCTTTATTAATGTTTTTTAGGATTTTGTTTTGAGATGAGAAGAGAAGAGAACCAAGGATCTTAAAGGTAAAAGTCTAATGGGGGACTAACACCTAATTGTTATCATGCATAGAAAATCCTAGATTAGTGAGGTTTACTATCCTAAAGGAGGAAGAGATAAGAAGAGAAAGAGGAGAAAGAAGAAAAGGAGAAGAAAGCTAGAGAGGAGAAAAAGAACCACATGATGGCACAAAGCACATCAAAACTAAAAAAAAAGCAAAAGAAAAGTAAAAGAGGAAAGATGAAGAGTTTAAATGTGGATAAACATCCACACTTCTCTTACCATGAGCCCCTGAAATGTTAGCAAAAATCCAGAAAATTGATCAACACAAACATGGAATTAACATGCTCAATGGTTCTAGCAAACAAGGATCAAACAACATGTCAAGCATTGCAAATATACGACTTACGCGTCGAAAACATGAAAGCATACATCAAAGAGCAAGCAAATCACCCTAAAATAACATGTTTAATGATCATACAATGATCCACGGCAATTAAAATAAGCAAGGGGATCAAACAAGCTCAAAACAGCCCCAAGAAGTCATTCTGCTTCAGTGTTAACCGGTTAACCAAATGCGTTAACAGGTTAACTAGTTCAAACCTGCACAAAATACGCATAAAACAAGTGTATTAACCGGTTAACCATATGTGTTAACCGGTTAACATTGTTAAAACAGTAGCAAATCTTGCAAAAAACAGTAGCTCACACCAGCTTATTCAAATAATCTCACACCAGACCAGCAATCAATTATGCATGGAAAAATTACATCAATTCACATTAATCCATATCATTAAGCTCACGAACATTAACAATCGGATCCGGTTACAAATCAACCAATCAAATCAAGCAACACAAGAAAATATGCAAACACATGGTAGATCTAAAGCACAAGCATGCAAATAAGCTAAAACAGAGCTAGATCTGAATTTAACCAACCTACAAAGTTGATGTATGCTTTGGTAGTTGTTGATTGAGCTGCAAATGGTAGATCTCGTGGCAAATTTTGAAGATCCGGTGCTAAGCTCCACACTTCGTGCAAAATAAATGCAAGAACAAGCTCTTGATGCAGAATTTTGGATCCAAAAGCACTTCTAGATCTCAAACCAGATCTGAATCTCCAATAAAACCAGCAAAAAGATGCAAAGAAGCAATGGATGGAGGTCTAGTTCCAAGATCTACACACCAAAAAGCAAGGTTGTGTGATCTTCAAAGAAGAACTCTGAGTGATTTGGAAAATTGGGAGAGAAAAGTGAGAGAATTATGAGTGAGAGGAGAGAAAATTCAGAAGTGAGAGTGAAAAATGAGGGAGAGCACCCTTGGTTTGGAGGGAAATGGAATAAATATGGTTTAGGTTTGGGGCCCAAAATATTGGTTTGGGATCCAAAAATATGGCTTGGCATTGGCTTAGAAAGTGATTAGGATTTAGCATTGGAATGGGGCTTGGATAAATGCTCTAGATCCTTCTCCATAATTCAAAATAATTCAAATGAATAAAAATCAGAAAATTGGAAAATGGAGCCAAAACACACATGCTGAATTGCTGCTGGAAATTCAAATTTCGCAGCCGTGAACCGGTTAACCATATGCGTTAACCGGTTAACGAAAGGAAAATTTGAATTTCCCCCCTTTTGGTGGGAAACCTCAAGAATAACCCGACGCCAACCGTTTCAAACTAATTTTGATCCTCTTCCCTTTTAGGGCTTTGAACATGATACAGAACTTGTGCAAAATGATCCTGTGAGATTCTTCCCAGGTCACCATGCTCTTGATTTTAACTTGTAGTGCTTCAAATTTCCCGGACGGTTGATCATATGCCTTATGCTAGAACATGTGAGCGTTATGCTTCATTTTTCTATGCAAAATGCTAAGGACATGACATGCTTATGATGATGATGATATGATGATCATGCTAAAACAGAATAGGGAAAATTTGGGGTGTTACAACTACCCATATTCAAGCAACTGTTAATCTGAAAAGGACAAGAGCGTCGGTTGTCGGCCGTTCTAGATGAACTGTGGTTGAATACCAAGAAAACCTGAAATTTGCACTCAGACGGAGAATGCAGAAATGTGAAATAAACCCATCCAAAGGACGCTGTGGGTACTTGAAGTGAAGAAAAAACAGACGAGCTCCTTCCATGTTGAACTGTTACGCCAGATAAGGATACTTAGACAGACGAGTCTTCTTCGAACAAGCCTGTTACGCCAGGTGCTGGACATACGAGCCCTTATCACGTATACCTGTTACGCCAGGAATTAGGCATACGAGCCCTCTTCATACATCTTACAAAAAAATATATGACCTGAGATAGACGAATCTCCTTCGGATAAACCCTTATGCCAGGACCGGTGATGCACTTAAGTATGTGGGATAGACATGCATAATCAGGATAGAAGAACCCTCTTCATATATCGTCCGTAGATATATGGTCTAAGACAAACGAGCCTTCTTCGAGCAAACCTGTTACGCCAGATGCGACATTAGGATTTGACGAACTCTCCTCACAAATCTTGTGCAGATAAGTGGTACCTGAGACAGACGAACCTCCTTCGGATAACCTGTTACGCCAGGAACTGTAACCGTTTTGACGTTTAATCCCACTTTCAGGACTTCAAACCTCTTCAACACATACGAGTATTGGATGATCATCAAGAGAACACAAATAAGTGCCATAAGTCAATGATACAAACGAATATCAGACGATGATCTAAGAAACGCAGACGAGCGCTTCAGGCGATGATACAGACGAATATCAGCCACTGGTACAGACAAATACCAGAAACCCAACACAGACAAGCATTTGGAGTAGCAATAAAGATGAGTACCAGAGTGATTATCAAATCAACACATACAAATATAAACCAATACAGACGAGTATGGATTGTGATACAGACGAGTGTCCAATCAATACAAACGAGCTTCGAACAGATAACAAACACACACAAGTGTTGGGGAATGCAGACGAGCAACCAATAGTTATCAAACACAAACAAGTGTTGAGGAGTGTAGACGAGCAATACACAAACATCAAACACAAACGAGTGTTAGGGAGTGTATACGGGCAACAACAAAGTGTGAACACAGACGAATGTTAGGGCGATGCCGACGAGCAACTATCATACATTAAACACAGTCGGGTGTTGAGGGTTGCAGACGAGCAACTACCAAATCAAACACAGACGAGTGCTGGGAAATACAGACGAGCACAAAACGGATACCCAACACAGACGAGTGCCCAGAAATGCAGACCAGCACAAAACGGATACCCAACACAGACGAGTGCCCAGAAATGCAGAAGAGCACAAAACTGATATCAAACACAGACGAGTGCCAAGAAATGCAGACGAGGGCAAAACGGATATCTAACACAGACAAGTGCCCAGAAATGCAGACGAGCACAAAACGGATATCCAACACAGACGAGTTCCCAGAAATGCAGACGAGCACAAAACGGATATCCAACACAGACGAGTGCCCAGAAATGCAGACGAGCACAAAACGGATATCCAACACAGAAGAGTGCCCAGAAATGCAGACGAGTACACTTCAAAATGCCCTGATTGGCAACAAGAATCACAACTCTGCAGAGGAGAACCAAGTCAATAGGCTTTGACACTTACTCTGGTTAGGGGGATGAATAATTGTTTGTATCATCACATTGACCAAAAATTAATTGGCGACTTCGCTGGGGAATATTTCAATGATGGGAGTGAAATCCAAACATGAACTCTGTGGGGAAATCGGGCATTCAGCTGCCTGCTGGGCATACTTCACTTGTGGAAAGATATTCCGCTTGGGGATGAAAGCTTTTCAATTAGCCTTGGAGTTCTGCTGGGGATTCCACCTGCTCTGACTCAGTTGGGGAATATTCTGCTTAAGAAAGTGTGATAACATCCTACAAAACCTGCAATAGCAGAAAACACACATGTGCCCCGGGGACTTGCATGGTATGATTTGTTCATTCATCGTCACCCGACACTCAAAGAGGGTTTTTAAATGCTTCCCTGTGATGTCATTTTAGATAAAACACCATGTTTCAAATGCAATGTTCTTTTTTTTTGCCCAAAACTCAGGACATTTTTGAAAACAAAATAAACACAACACATCTTTTTGACTGAATACTCATTTATTGAGAGGCCTCTGAATAGGCAAACTTTTTACATCAGGAAGCAACCACCTGGAAAGAGGTAGCTACCATAAAATTGAGAAAATAAACTATCCTAATGGCAATGGGCGCGGCATCCCAATGAGTTTCCTTCTTGCTATGACCAGCATGTCTTCAAAACTTTCCATTCTTGCCTTTGCTTTCTGAAAAGATGAGGGGACTGATTCCTATCCTTCTGATATTGTCCGGCTGTACGAAATGATGATTTGGTTCAGGTTACCCGGATCGCAGTTGTTCGCTTATTCCCTTGTTTTGCATGGATCGCCCTTTCGGGTTTTCAATCCATCGGGATACCCTTTTTTTGCCTGAGCTGTCCGATGTGGCTTTTCAACTCAGCGGGTGTACATTTTTTTTTTCCCTAAATTTTGCCCGAGCTTTTTATTCTATTTTCAGCTTGCCGGGATGCCCTTTTCTTGCCTGGACTTTAATTCTGTTTTTGTGTCCAGCGGGTCTTTTTATGCGAAGTATTTTTTAACTGCATCTGAGTTAATAGGGGATTGGAAATCTTCTCCATCCATAGTGGTGAGCATCACTGCTCCTCCCTAGAAAACCTTCTTCACTATGAACGGGCCTTCGTAGTTTGGGGTCCACTTTCCCCTGTGATCTGAACCTGGAGGAACGATCCTCTTGAGCACAAGCTCGCCTACTTGATACTCTCGAGTACGTACTCGTTGGTCGAATACTCGCTTCATTCTCCTCTGATAAAGCGGACCATGATAGATAGCCGCTAATCTCTTTTCCTCAATTAGACATAACTGATTGTATCGAGCACGTACCCACTCAGCTTCATCTAGCTTCACATCCATCATCACACGCAATGAAGGAATTTCTACCTCGACAGGCAAGACTACCTCCATACAATATACCAATGAGAAAGGAGTTTCCCCAGTTGACGTCTTGACTGATGTTCGGTACCCATGCAACACAAATGGTAACATCTCATGCCAATCCTTGTAAGTGACAACCATCTTTTGCACAATCTTCTTAATATTCTTATTAGCTGCTTCTACCGCACCATTCATCTTTGGTCGGTAAGAAGAAGAATTGTGATGCTGAATCTAGAAGTCCCGACACAACTCTGCCATCATCTTGTTATTCAAGTTGGAACCATTGTCAATAATGATCCACTCAGGCACTCCGTATCTGCAAATAATGTCCCTTTTCAAAAATCTGGCTACCACTTGACGAGTGACATTGGCATAAGACGCTGCTTCAACCCACTTAGTAAAGTAATCAATCGCGACCAAAATGGAACGATGACCGTTTGAAGCAGAAGGCTCTATTTTCCCGATCATGTCAATGCCCCACATAGAAAAGGGCCAAGGAGATGACGTGACATTGAGCGGGCTGGGAGGAACATGCACCTTGTCTGCATAAATCTGGCATTTGTGGCACTTACGGGCATATGAACAACAGTCTGCATCCATTGTTATCCAATAGTACCCTGATCTCAACAACATCTTAGCCATTGCATGTCCTCCTGCATGAGTACCGAAAGACCCCTCGTGGACTTCTTGCATTAACAGGCTTGCTTTGTGTCTATCCACGCATCTGAGCAAGACCATGTCAAAGTTCCTCTTATACAAAACCCCATATGTATTCAAGAAGAAGCTAGCAGCAAGTCGTCTCAAGGTCTTCTTGTCGTTGGATGATGCCCCAGCTGGATATTCTTGTTTTTCCAGGAAGAGCTTGATATCCAAGTACCAAGGTTTCTCATCAGACACTACGTCTACAGAGAAAGCATAAGTTGCTGCGTCAAGCCTGGAAATGTCAATCCTAGGCACGTAGTTCCAACACAAGACTTTGATGGACGAAGAAAGAGTAGCCAATGCATCGGCAAATTGATTCTCATCTCGTGGTATATACTGAAGCTTAACCGTTGTGAAGAACGTCAACAGTCTTCTGGCATAATCCCTATAAGGAACTAAGTGTTCTTGATGTGTATACCATTTGCCGGTAATTTGATTGATAACGAGGGCTGAATCTCCGAATATATCGAGGGTCTTAATCCGAAGATTAATAGCCTCCTCTATTCCCATTATACACGCCTTGTATTCTGCTTCATTGTTGGTGCAGCCAAAAGTAATTCTGGCAGCGAAGGGGAAATGAACACCTTCAGGAGTGATAAGAACAACACCAACTCCACATCCGTTGATATTTACTGCCCCATCAAACATCAACTTCCATTTGGATTCAGGGTCTGGCCCCTCCTCCGGAAGTGGTTTCTCGCAATCTTTTGCTTTGAGGTACATGATGTCCTCATCAGGGAAATCAAATTTCATTGGCTGATAGTCATCTTCTAGGGGCTGCTGTGCAAGATAATCTGACAATACACTTCCTTTGATGGCTTTCTGCGAAGTATATTGTATGTCATACTCTATTAAGATCCTTTGCCACCTTGCAACCCTTCCGGTTAATGTTGGTTTCTCGAAGATATACTTGACAGGGTCCATTTTTGAGATTAGCAGTGTAGTATGGGTCAACATATACTGTCTCAGCCGGCGAGCAGCCCATACTAAAGCGTAGCAAGTTTTCTTGAGCAGTGAGTAACGAGATTCACAGTCGGTAAACTTTTTGCTAAGGTAGTAAATAGCATACTCTTTTCGACCAGACTCGTCATGTTGGCCTAGAACGCACCCCATTGACCCTTCTAGCACAGTCAAGTACATGATAAGTGGCCTCCCTGGAACTGGAGGCATTAGAATCGGAGGTGTCTACAAATATTCTTTTATCTTTTCAATGGCTCTTTGACAGTCCTCATTCCACCTGACCGTTTGTTCTTTTCTTAACAATTTGAATATTGGCTAACACGTGGAAGTTAGATGAGATGTAGTTCAATCTCCCTAAAAACTCGCGCACTTCTTTTTCTGTTTTCGGTGCAAGCATATCTTGTATTTCTTTTACTTTTGCAGGATCCACCTCGATTCCTTTCTGGCTAACAATGAAACCCAGCAATTTTCTGGACCGCACTCCGAAAGTACACTTGTTTGGATTCAACCTCAGCTTATACTTTATCAATCTATCAAACAGCTTTTTGAGATTGACCAAATGCTCTTCTTCGTCCCGGGACTTGGCAATCATGTCGTCCACATAGCATTCAATTTCTTTGTGTATCATGTCATGTAACAATGTGACCATAGCCCGCTGATACGTTGCCCCGGCGTTCTTCAACCTAAAGGGCATCACCTTGTAGCAGAATGTACCCCATGGGGTAATGAATGTTGTTTTCTCCATGTCTTCCGGTGCCATCTTGATCTGATTATACCCGGAGAAGCCATCCATGAAAGAAAATACCGAGAACTGAGCGGTGTTATCTATCATCACATCTATGTGAGGCAATGGGAAGTCATCCTTTGGACTTGCTCTGTTTAGATCCCGATAATCAACGCACATCCGAACTTTGCCGTCTTTCGTTGGTACAGGCACAATATTAGCTACCCAAGGTGGGTAACTAGTTACGGCAAGGAATCCGGCATCCCACTGCTTCTGAACTTCCTCCTTGATCTTTATCGCCATATCAGGACGAGTTCTTCTCAGCTTTTGCTTCACCGGAGGACAGTCTTCTCTTAGTGGCAGCTTATGCACAACAATGTCAGTATCTAACCCTGGCATATCTTGATACGACCAGGCAAAGATATCCACATATTCACGTAGCATACCAATCAACTCCTTATTTACCTCGGCCTGCAGACTGGCCCCAATCTTTATCTCTCTCTCTTTACCTCTTCAGTCCCGATGTTGATGATCTCTAATTCTTCCTGATGAGGCTGAGTGACCCTTTCCTCTTGTTTCAACAACCTGACCAATTCTTCAGGGAGTTCACAGTCTTCCTCAACCTCTTCATCGGCTTGGTAGATAGGATTGTCGAAGTCATGCATGGTTATAGCAGGAACATTATCACTAGAATCCGGATGATCAACACTGCACAGATGATGTGCTTATTTCAGAATCTATTCTTTTTCAAAAGAGACGCAAACACACAAACACAAGAAAAGGAAAAACATTGCCATTTTATTTTTTTGTGAAAAATTTTAAAACGAAAGAAAGAGAACACAATTTTCTTGAAGAAATGTCCTTTATTTCATGGAAAAATATAAATGCATTGAAAGCATGGTGGCCCTACAAATGGATCCGTGCACCTTGGGCAGAGTGCAGGATTGACATGCAGCATGATAAAAAGGAAAAAAGTAAATTACTTTGATTGCCAAGTAACTTGAATGAAATCCTCGGAAGACCAGTTTCGGAGCTCCTCCCCAGGTGCACATGGGTGAATCCAGCTATCCCAGTCGTAGTCACTGTCCCCTTCTTCACTTGTTGCACAGATGTTGTTGTGATCGAGCATTCCGACGCTTGTGAAAGTTATGGCCTTATTATCCTGAGGCCAGTTGGACCCACCAGGCTGGTAGCCAAGACCGAACTTGTCATCCTCCTTTTCCATCTCTAGCAACTTGCCCCATCCCTGGGCGCTTCCGGATTGGACCACTTCTTTGGCTTGCTTGTAGGAATAGATAGAGGTCCCTTCCTTCTCGTTGTTCCGATCTGTTGGAGCCAAAGTACTAACATTGATCGCTTCAAAAGCTTGACACAACGTTTCATGAATTTCTCCGTCCATTTCCACGTACTTAAAAGTTGACAGATGACTCATAATGATGTCCTCTTCTCCACACACAGTGATCACCTGACCATCTACCACATACTTCAGCTTCTGATGCAACGTGGATGTCACTGCGCCTGCAGCATGGATCCAGGGACGTCCCAGCAAGAAACTGTAAGTAGGTTGAATATCCATGACATAGAACGTGCTCTTGAACACTTGAGATCCTATCTTCACAGGTAGCTCAACCTCCCCGAACACAGACCTCTGGGACCCATCAAAGGCTTTCACTATTAGATCACTGGGTCTTAACACAATGCCATCAATATTCAACTTCATCAAGGCCTTCTTAGGGAGCACATTGAGAGAAGAGCCTGTATCTACCAAGACATGTGACAGGACCGCACCTTTACACTCCATGGTGATGTGCAGGGCCTTGTTGTGATTGCGGACTTCAGAAGTAAGATCTTTATCCGTGAAGCCCAACCCATGGCTGGCATTCACGCTGCCTACCACAGCCTCCAACTGATTAACAGTTATTTCTTGTGGAACATATGCCATCTGTAAGACTTTCAATAAAGCTTCCCTATGGGCTGGAGAACACATCAACAAGGACATAATTGATATCTTGGACGGAGTTTGATTCAGCTGTTCAACCATTTTATAGTCACTCTTCTTTATTATTCTCATAAACTCCTCAACTTCTTTTTCGAAAGTACCTTGCCCGGCAGCAGGAGTTGTCACTTCTTCGATCGCTATCTGTTTACCCTTAGCCTTTGCAGCCGCTTCAGCTTCAAGATCTCCTCTAAGAGCTTGAGGAGCAAAAAGACACCCGCTTCTTGTAAATCCACCAACTCCTCCGGCATTCACCACAGTCGGGTCAATTGTCACTGCCTTACTTTCCACCTTCTGACCTTCTACATACACATCCGAGCCATAGTGCCACGGGATGGCTTTGTCATCAGCATAAGGAACTGGTCCGGGAACAGTAATGGTAACAGGACTAACCTCTGGAACATAGATAGTCACAGGCTCCCTCCGGACAGGAACTTCAGCAGGATCAAAGTAAATTGTTATGGTAGACACATAGTCGCTTCTATCATCAACCTTATCAAACTGTAACGACCCCTCGTCAATCAGATGTTGCAGTCTAACCTTCAAGTCTTCACAACCATTAACTGAACTCAAACACCCTACACAGTCATAACCACACCCTGGGAATACTTGTCCTTTCAACAATCTGTCTTTCACAACCAGCAACGAAGTCTTCACTTCTTTCACATTCAAAATCAAGCTTTACCTCTCACCACCGTCAAAAACATTTATCCTCGCCCCTCCATGGTTTGGAATGGGATTTGATGTAACATTAGGAGGCGGTGCGAAGTTAATCGCCTTTGACTTGATCAAGTCTTGAACTTTATACTGCAATGCCCTGCACTTCTCTGTTGAGTGCCCGAGAGCTCCTGAATGAAACGCGCATCTTGCATTAGCATCATACCCCACTGGAAGCTCGCCAGGTGGAGGTGGTGCTAATGTCCTCAATTGAACCAAATTCAAGTCTAACAACCTTTGAAGCAGTGCCATGTATGTCATTGGAATGGCTTTAAGCACCCTGTTAGTTGGACGAGCTTGTCTCGGTTGATAGGGTCTTTGCTGATAATTATTGTGCGGCGACTGTTGTTGTTGTTGCTGTTGTGGTTGAGTCTGTTGCACAGGACTTGATGGAATAGTGACAGATGCCACTTGCTCATAGGATCCTCTGTATCCCCGGCCTCGTCCTCGGCCATACACAACATTAGTATCTCCCTCTCTTCTTCTCGGAGGTCCATTAAAATCTTTCCTCACACCACTTAAGCTACCTGCACCGGGGTCTTGAATTTTCCCCATCTTCAAAAGAGTTTCAACCCTCTCTCCTGCTATCACAATGTCATTGAACTTTGTTTCCGAACAAGATGCCAACCTCTCAATAAACACCCCCTGTAGTGTTCACATGAACATGTCCGCCATCTTATTTTTCAACAAGGGAGGTTGTACTCTAGCAGCAAGCTAACGCCACCTCTGAGCGTACTCCTTGAACCCTTCTTTAGCATTCTGAGACATGGTCTGCAACTGAGTACGATTTGGAGCCATATCCAAATTGTACTGATACTGTTTCACAAATGCCTCTGCTAAATCCTTCCAGCTTCGAATATTGACCCTGCTTAGCTTCATGTACCACTCCAAGGAAGCCCCCACAAGGCTATCCTGGAAGTAATACATCCACAGCTTCTCATTATTTGTATGTGCAGCAATTCTTCCGACAAAAGACTGGAGGTGAGTCTTCGGGCACGCTGTGCCGTTTTACTTGTCAAAAGTAGGAACCTTGAACTTGTAGGGAATTCTAACCCCTGGCACCAAGCCCAAGTCAGTGATATCAAACCCCAGAGAGCTCTGAGATTGAATGGCACGAATCTGCTCAGCCATCTCTTCAAACTTTCTATTCATGTCAATTCCTTGGCCTTCTGCCTCATCCAGCAAAGTGAATTGCTCATCCTGCCCATCCATCTGCACGTTATTCATTCCATCATTGACAATAGTGACCCCTGGTTGCAACACAGGGATTTCAACTTGACGGGCGCCAGCCCCATTGCGATTACCTCCATCTGCTGCCCCATTGTTCCTGGCCTGATTGTTTTCCACCATCTCGCGCAAGCGCTCCTGAGTTTGACCCATCCCAGCCATGAGGGTCATGAAGTTATCCATTCTTGTTCTCAAGTCAGCCAGATCTGCTTGCATCTGATCCATTACTCTCTCTCTGTTTACTCTTATAGGATATTTGTGCACCGTTGGCTGTTCTCGAACCTTCCTGGGAGCTATAGTGCCTAAAAGGACATAAACGTTAGAAAACTAATGAACCACCTGCAAAACAACAAACACGTTATATGCATGCAATGTAACTATTCGTGCTTCCAGGTTTAGGCATTTATATGCCCCAGTTCTGGTATTTGCTCTAGATAGCCCCTTTGAGCATAAATTTTCAAATTCTCCCTTTGAAGAGTGTTCAGATCTCAGCAGTCTCAGACAAGTTTTGCATACTCAGAAATGGTAATTGGGATTTAACATTGCATAACATGGATAACCCACTGACAGCCAAAGTTAGAGCACAAACAAATTCCCATAAGGGTTACAAGTCAATACATGAACAGAAAGATAAAGCAAGACTCCTACAACAAGCATGTAGGTAGTCTGAATAACAATAAATTAAAATCTAGACTAAAGGAAAGACCCAGGTTATTCTTCTGTAGCCATCACTTCTATCTGGTTCTTCTTCACGCCTGCTCTCAGCTTAAGCTATGCAATCTCTTTCAATGCCTCCTCCAAGGCCATCTGGCTCTGTGCCAATTGTTGAGTCTTCTCTCTTCGTATTTTGTGAACTTGTTCTACTTCTTCTTTCTTAAAGGCCATCTGTACCTCGAAAAACTCTTCCTTTTCTTTATACTTCTTCTGCTCCTGTTCCCTTTGGCCCTGCAACCAAACAATGGACTGGCGAGCTTCTTTAAGAGTCTTCAAAGTCTTCTTACGCTCCGCTTCTCTTTTTGATTCCATTAGACCCAACCTCTGAAAATGAGCTTCTCTTCCAGCAAACTCCTTTTCGTTAGCTTCTAATGATACTTGCATCCTCTTAGCTTTTCCTCTGCTTCATTCTTAGCACAATTGGCAAGGTGGTACAGGTTAACCATTTCAGCATTCTCTACCCGGACCTCGTGCAACTGAGCTTCCAACTTCTCATAATCTTCCAGAGAAATAGTATTTCTACATGGCACCTCTTTGGGATACAATGGAGCTTCCACTGAAAATGGCATGAGCACTTCTTCTACCCGCTTCTGCAACCATGTAGAAAAAGGAGGATATGTCTTGGGATATAACCTTCCAAAATCCTTCTTTCCTTTCTTCACCCTGTGAGCCCGAGCCTGAGATGCTTGTATGACCAACTCTTTGTTTCCCTCCACAGAAAAGTACAAAGACCCAGCTAATTCTTCCATACTGGGTGGATCCCTCAGAGGATAACCAAATTGTTTCCTGGCTAAGACTGGATGGTAACTGATCACACCCTTTCTTCCTAGCAAAGGCACATTAGTAAAACTCCCACAACTAACCAGTAACTCCTTTCCCAACAAATCCCTGTTATAACCCCAAGCTATATCCTCAGAAGTTAGTCCCATTAGCCTCCTGGACCACCTCCATTCATCTCTAATCTCCTTGAAAGGGCCTGACTTTGGCAATTGCTTGGCAAACCAATCAGCAAATAATGGAGCACAACAACCCACAGGTCCACCTCTGCCTTTCTCATTCTGGTAATGAACATTGTAGTAGAAATCTCCCAACAAAGTTGGTAGAGGGTTACCTTTAGCAAAAATGGAAACTACCTCTAAGCTTACAAACTCCTTTTCTCCCGGGAAAAGACTAGATCCATATACCATCAAGGCCACCACAACACCAAAATATCCCACCTACTCTCTTTGGCATACTCTTCAGCTTCTGGTATAAGCACATCCCAAGGAATTCCTCTGCCCTCACTGTCCTTCAAAGCTTTCTTGACCTTAGAAACTGGTATACGACAGACTCTGGATATGTCTTCTTCCTTGAGAACTATCTCTGATCCATAATAAGGAAAAACATCTCTGATAGGAATACCCAAAATACTAGCAATCTCCTCCAAGGTAGGAGCCAAGATATAATCCGGAAATACAAAACACCGCAACAAGGGATCATAGAACTGAAGCAAAGTGTGCAAGCTATCCTTCTGGTCTGCAGTAGGTTTATCCGTGTACTTCAAAATCTGACCATACCTTTTTCTGAAGTTCCCTAAAACCTGATCATTCATCAGACCTGCTAGTCTCTGAACACTCTTGACTTCTGGTTGGAGAAAAGTGTAATGGACATTCTTCTTTCTTGTAATTTTCTTAACTTCTGCCATTTGGAGAGCTTACAATTACCAGAATTAGGTGTTAAACTATAAACAACAACCTGAAAAATGGAAACACAAATAGTTAATGCGAGTATGATGCGATGCAAATGCAATGCAGGC
Source organism: Lathyrus aphaca (assembly GCA_963966055.1). NCBI lineage: Eukaryota > Viridiplantae > Streptophyta > Magnoliopsida > Fabales > Fabaceae > Lathyrus > Lathyrus aphaca. Next base: position 316,446,110 of record OZ014519.1, read on the forward strand.
ATATGATCAATCCGGGACCATCTGGATACTAGACATTAGGACCCCCAAACAACTGGAAACCAAAATTCTCTGAGCTATAACCATCTGATAGAAACCCTCAGAACCAAGAGATTAACAAATCTAGAACCATAAGAACCATACTGATAATGAGGGTATGTAGAGGTCAGGGGTTCCTGCAAACCTGTAAACCCCTCCCAATTTCGCGGGTGTGCTCCTGGTCAAACATCACGGACTCTCAAAGCCGAATAGCAATAATACTTTCACCATTTCCGAGAAATGGCTCATGACCAAATCAGGGAATCGGTTTGGCATTATGTACTACTCAGGGAGGCCTCAGCTGAGTCTAGGAAGATAAGGTCATCCTATGTGAGTTCCAGGTGGGCCCTCATGTGCGAGTGGGTTTGCCACAGAATATGGTTTGCCACTGTCACCACTAAAGAGGGATGTTTCCACAAGGTTCTCAATGATCGGTCCCCAGCTACATATAACTATAAAGGTTATGAAATGAGAGAGGAAGATCCCCAAATCAAGACATTTCCAAGACGGTCGTAAATCTGGGCGTGGAACTCACTACTACCCCCATGACAAGATCTCATGAGGCCAAAGTGGAACCACTCTAAGTCCTAAGGTGCACTCGAGCCTTGGTAATGAGCTTATCTCACAGTAACAGTATCACCCAAGTCCCACCAAACAGAAAATCCAGTCCACACAGTCCAGTATAAAATATGATGCAGGAAAATAAATACTGAAAACTGTAAATAAAGCTGTAAATAAAACTGTAGATAAACAACAGTAAAATAAACACGCAACGGCAGACAATTAACACCCAAAGAAACAGAAACAAACAAGTGCTAGGAGAGACTCTCCAGGGAACCAGAGATTCTGGGTTCGATCCCAAGCAAAGTCGCCAGTTGTCGCTCCCCGGATTTCCTTCCTGGTACAAACGCGAAAGTGGTGCAGAAAAGGTAGAGTCGCCAGCCAGGCATTTTTATCCCGAAGGAACGGGAATGGTAATGCTGCACAAACCAGAAGAAAGAAGAGGAAGGACACGGGTCCTGCGAACCAAAGAGACTGAGTTCGCGAGTCGGTTACAACCTGGGAAGGTGTTAGCACCCAGATCCTCCGCCGTACCCGACGGGAACCACGCTTGCAAAGAAATTTGTTTCAAAGGGTGAAGAAATGAAAGTTGCTACGAAGAAAAGGAACTGAACTGGATAAACGAAAAGAAAAGGGAACCGAAAAATAAATGAAAAGGAAAATGTAGGGAAAATAAAGATTGTGCTTGAACGGGCCCTACCCCGCTGCCTACGTACCTCATCTGGACAATGAGGATCAGAGTCGCCGTAGTTCCCCTAACTAGGGGTGGAAAAGATTGCTCGTGTCTTAAGGCTTGAACTGCCTATGTCAATACTCAGGTGTTGCAGGCTTGGACGACGAGTGCGTTACCGTCTTGCAAAATGACAAGAAGAAGCAAGTTCGTACGATGAGAGTGAAGGTGGTGAGAGAAGAAGTCCCGAAGGAAAGACGCTTATTGTTTGTTTGTGTTTTTTTAGAAGCTTTTTATGAGTGTGTCACAAGGAAGTGAACTCAAGATCGTTTCTATGGAATGTGTACTTGCCACTACATTCCAAGATAGAATAATAGAACAAGCATACTCAAGTAAGGAGAAGATCCCCAAAACTTGATTTCTGAGATTAGGGCTTAGGCTCACTAACTCATTGAATTTATTAAGTGTTTTTTGTATTTTAAAATGAAGAAGTATTTTTTTTCATGATTTTTCTTGATGAAGGTGACTTCATGATCCAACTTGTGCATCATGATAGACAAGCTTGTACTATCCCAAGATGGGAAAACTACAAGTGCCTCAAGGAATAAGGCTATTACACAAGAAGTCACTTCTTTCTTTATTAATGTTTTTTAGGATTTTGTTATGAGATGAGAAGAGAAGAGAACCAAAGATCTTAAAGGTAAAAGTCTAATGGGGGACTAACACCTAATTGTTATCATGCATAGAAAATCCTAGGTTAGTGAGGTTTACTATCCTAAAGGAGGAAGAGATAAGAAGAGAAAGAGGAGAAAGAAGAAAAGGAGAAGAAAGCTAGAGAGGAGAAAAAGAACCACATGATGGCACAAAGCACATCAAAACTCAAAAAAAGCAAAAGCAAAGTAAAAGAGGAAAGATGAAGAGTTGAAATGTGGATAAACATCCACACTTCTCTTACCATGAGCCCCTGAAATGTTAGCAAAAATCCAGCAAATTGATCAACACAAACATGGAATTAACATGCTCAAAGGTTCTAGCAAACAAGGATCAAACAACATGTCAAGCATTGCAAATATACGACTTACGCGTCGAAAACATGAAAGCTTACATCAACCAGCAAGAAAATCACCCTAAAATAACATGTTTAATGATCATACAATGATCCACGGCAATTAAAATAAGCAAGGGGATCAAACAAGCTCAAAACAGCCCCAAAAAGTCATTCTGCTTCAGTGTTAACCGGTTAACCAAATGCGTTAACCGGTTAACCAGTTCAAACCTACACAAAATATGCATAAAACAGGTGCGTTAACCGGTTAACCATATGCGTTAACCGGTTAACACTGTTAAAATAGCAGCAAATCCTGCAAAAAACAGCAGCTCACACCAGCTTATTCAAATAATCTCACACCATACCATAAATCAATTATACATGGAAAAATTACATCAATTCACATTAATCCATATCATTAAGCTCACGAACATTAACAATTGGATCCGGTTACAAATCAACCAATCAAATCAAGCAACACAAGCAAATATGCAAACACATGGTAGATCTAAAGCACAAGCATGCAAATAAGCTAAAACACAGCTAGATCTGAATTTAACCAACCTACAAAGCTAAGGTATGCTTTGGTAGTTGTTGATTAAGCTGCAAATGGTAGATCTCGCAGAAAATTTTGAAGATCCGGTGCTAAGCTCCACACTTCGTGAAAAATAAATGCAAGAACAAGCTCGTGATGCAGAATTTTGGATCCAAAAGCACTTCTAGATCTCAAACCAGATCTGAATCTCCAATAAAACCAGCAAAAAGATGCAAAGAAGCTATGGATGGAGGTCTAGTTCCAAGATCTACACACCTCAAAGCAAGGTTGTGTGATCTTCAAAGAAGAACTTTGAGTGATTTGGAAAATTGGGTGAGAAAAGTGAGAGAATTATGAGTGAGAGGAGAGAAAATTCAGAAATGAGAGTGAAAAATGAGGGAGAGCTCCCTTGATTTGGAGGGAAATGGAATAAATATGGTTTAGGTTTGGGGCCCAAAATATTGGTTTGGGATCCAAAAATATGGCTTGGCATTGGCTTAGAAAGTGATTAGGATTTAGCATTGGAATGAGGCTTGGATAAATGCTCTAGATCCTTCTCCATAATTCAAAATAATTCAAATGAATAAAAATCAGAAAATTGGAAAATGGAGCCAAAACACACATGCTGAATTGCTGCTGGAAATTCAAATTTCACAGCCGTTAACCGGTTAACCATATGCGTTAACCGGTTAACGAAAGGAAAATTTGAATTTCCCCCCTTTTGGTGGGAAACCTCAAGAATAACCCGACACCAACCGTTTCAAACTGATTTTGATCCTCTTCCCTTTTAGGGCTTTGAAAATGATACAGAACTTGTGCAAAATGATCCTGTGAGATTCTTGCCAGGTCACCATGCTCTTGAGTTTGACTTGTAGTGCTTCAAATTTCCCGGACGGTTGATCATATGCCTTATGCTAGAACATGTGAGCGTTATGCTTCATTTTTCTATGCAAAATTCTAAGTACATGACATGCTTATGATGATGATGATATGATGATGATGCTAAAACAGAAGAGGGCAAATTTGGGGTGTTACAAGGAGTTGTGGCAGTAATGTGGCATATGGCATTGGAATGAGGTCAATCACCCTGTTGATCTGAGATGGCCGCTGTTGAAAAGGACGTTGTTGTTGTTGTTGTAGGATCTATGTTGAGGAAACTATGGTTGTTGAGGAAAGTGTTGTGGTTGTTGAGTATAATGAGGAGGTGGAGTAGGAATAGTGACGGAAGCTGCTGATCTGGGCAGATATTGGGGTCTTCCTCTTCCCATATGTACAAAATTTGTTTCACCAGATCTACGGGGCCCAGCAAATGGCTTCCTTGCACTGCTTGAACTGGCACCGTTGTCGGAAATCTTTCCCATCTTGGGTAAGCTCTCAATTCTTTCCCCAGCTATTACCACATCTGCAAAGCTGGTAGAAGAAAATGCAGCCAATCTGTCAATATAGGTACCCTGGAGATTATTCATGAACATGTCTTCCATCTCCCTTTCTGACATCGGGGGTTGAACAGCAGCAGCTAGTTGCCTCCACCTTTGGGCATACTCTCTAAAGCTTTCACGGGAAGATTGTAACATTCCTATCAGAAGGGTTCTGTTTGGAGCCATGTCCAGATTATATTGATATTGACGAATGAAAGTCTCGGCCAAGTCTTTCCAATTCCTAATTGTGGCCCTGGTCAAATGAGAGTACCACTCCTGGGATGCCCCTATCAAGCTATCCTCGAAGTAAAACATGCACAGCTTCTCGTCCATGGTGTAAGCTTTCAACCTCCCCAGGAAAGACTGAAGGTGGGTACGTGGGCAGGATGTGCCATTATATCTTTCAAAACAAGGGGGTTTGAACTTGTGAGGAATTCTCACCCCTTCCACCAATCCCATGTCCATGACATCAAAACCTAGAGAGTTTTGGGATTCAAGAGACCTTAACTTCTCTGCAATTTCATCCAACCGACGGTCGTAAACTTCGTCTCCAGCCCCAACCACAGTAAACTGCTCTTCTTGAGGGTCCTCCTGCAAGGCCCTTCCTCAAGTAGTGTTACCTCTGGTGGATCAGTGCGAGGCTGCACGTGATCATTGTTATTGGTACCTCCTGTACCTGGATGGTGTTCCTCAGGAGTTTGTCGCTCAACCAACTCCCTCAGTCTCTCATGGCTCTGAGCTAAGCCAGTCATCATTGTCATAAATTGATTCATTTGGGCCCTCATCTCTATCCTTTCATTGGCCATCTAGGCCCTCACTTCAGTCAAGTCTTGTTGAACTTGATCCATCTGTAGTCCCGGAAGGTTGTTTCTTGTCGGATTCTGGTGTATTCTGTTGACAGGGAACACTCTTCTGCGAGCAATGTTACCTGAAACCACAACAAAGTGAGAAACAACAACAGAACAAAAACCTACAAAATAAAGAAAATGTTAGTATGCAATGCAGGATGCCTATTTGTCTTCCAAGGGTATCCGGTTTGGTTCTTTGGTTTTGACCTTTCCAGATCTCGAGGAAATGTTGATGTTGTAGAGAGATAAAACCCACAGAAATAATACAAACCATATATTACAAAGATGTGAAGCTGCATAGTTTGATTACAATAACATCCCCATGGTGGGTTAAAATACAATAACAAAATCAAAAGTACAAACAAAAGGAAATACAAATACAAGGAAATCAAACATCCAGTCCAAAGTCATCCTCTCTGACTTCCTTCAGGAGAGCCTCAGTCACTGGACCTACTGGATGTTCTGTGATAGTCCTGATGAGGAGGTTCCTGGTGGCAATGGCACTGGTCAATTTCTTGTGCTTATCCTGATCCTTTGACCTCTCCAACCCCGCCCGGAGTTTCAATTCAGAGATCTCCTTTTGTGTTGCTATCAAAGTTGCCTGATTCTTCTTCTCACTAGCCTCCAGTTGCTCTATCTTAGCTTGGGTCCTTTGATCTTCTTGTGCACGAGCCTCAGTGATCCTGATCCACCTAACTTGGCTCTCCTCTAAAAATGCTCTGCCCTAGCCTTCTGAGTCTTTGCTTCCTTGCAAGCATTCTTCAGCACTAACTCCCCTGCTCTAGCCTTTCTTATGTAGTCATCTGTCTTCTCAATCTTGGTTAAGTGCTCAATCCGGAGCTTCTCTAACCTCTCATTATCTAAACGGCTGTCATTCCTCTCCCAGAGGGTCTTCTTCAAAGCCTCAGAGAGTTGGGTATTTCTTTCCTTCAGTTTCTCAAACTCCTCTAAGCTGACAATAGCTGCAGGCTGCACTGCTGATGGTCCAGGTGTATCCTCTAAGGTGAATGGCATCCGGGTGATCTGCCCCCTGGTACGAGACCAATCAAGATATTGTGTTGAAGCTATATTGTTGCATTTGCCAAGGATAGATGTCCCCTTAGTATGAATGTTGTCTCAGGCCCAGGCTGCATGTCTGACAATAGCAGAGTTGTGTTGGATGTCACAATAGAGGGTATTTGTCAAGTATTGCCCTCTTGGGGGATGAACCAAAGCATATCCTAATTGTCTCTTAAAAAGCAAAGGGTTGTAGTTGATGCAACCTTTTACTCAAATCAAAGGCACATTAGGATATTTCCCACAGCTAGTAAAGATGTCTTTGCCCTTGGTGCTCTGAGTGCACCATCTGATGTCTTCTGAGGTAAGGGCAATCATTCTCTTAGCCCAGTTCCTTGGTTGGTGAGGGTTCAGGAAAGTGTCTGACTTTGGCAAGTGTCTTAACAACCAGCAGTAATAGAGGGGTGCACAGCATCTGACCAATCTTCCTCTTTGCTTCTCATTCCTCTGGTGCACTGAATAGTAGAAGTCTCCAAGTAGGGTGGGGACTGGATTCTTCAACAAGAATAGGTGAATAGAATTCTTGCTTACAAACTTTGGCTCATCTGCAAACAAGATAACTCCATATATGTTGAGGGCTAGGAGTGCACAAACAGCATCCCACTTCCCTGCTGCAGCATGCAGGGTGGCCTGAAAGATCAAGAAGTCTAAGTGAAGGTCTGGGATTCCAGCCTTGGTGGTCATGCTCTGATTAATGAGGGTAGGCTCCAAGTGCAAGGCCTTATCTATATCTTCATTCATGGGAGAAACCATATCAGGTTGAAAGGAATCCCTCTCCTGATAGGGACACCTAACAACATGGAAAATTCTTCTAGCAAAGGTCCCAACTGAAAATCAGGGAATGTGAAACATCTGAGAGGAGGATCATAAAACTGCAAGCACGTGTGGATCATGCTCCTCTGAGATGCATCCAGGTCCATGATCATGTCTAAAATGCCTCCATAATGTTCCCTGAATAATGGGACATGATCAGGATTAATGAGAGACTGGATCTGTCTGATGCCTGTCAGAGTAGGCTCAAAGAAGTGGTATGTGATGTTGCTCTTCCTGGAAGTGTCCATGCTGACAATGGATGCTGGTGAAGAAAAATGAGGGTAACTGCTGATGAAGGTCATTGAAGAAGAAGCTGAAGATGAGTCTCTGATGAAGACAGCTGATGGAGAGAACTGGGAAGAATCTCTGGTGAAAATGCTGGTGGAGAGTCTCTGATGAAAAATGATGCAGGTGCTGAAGAAGGAACTCTAGTGAAGGCAACTGATGAAGATGCTGGTGCAGATAACTGAAGAAGTCTGAGCAGCAGATCAGGTCAAAACCAAACCAAAGATAAGAAGGTGGATACCTTGTAAAACAAATAGGCAAATGTTAAATGATGCAAAATGATGTATGCAGAATGATATGCAAAGGGTTTGTGATCAAGTGCTGGATCTGTTATCTGCCTTGATAGGGTCCATGTGTGTTCATAAGTCCGGATGGAGGCTTAGAAAACCAGTAACCAGGTGGAGACTCAAATAAAGAGTCACAAGTCCAGGGTTTTCACAAGAACTGTCCAAAGTGATGCATTCTTAAAACAAAACTGGTAACAGGGTATGATGAGGCCAAGGGTTCCTGCAAACCTGTAAACATCCCAACCCCCTTACATGTATTGTTCTAGAACAAGGATCCTCAGACTTTGATCAGTTATGAGAAGTGTAAACACTTCTAACCCGAAGGTACAATGTTTACAATAACCATAAAAGATCCTCCTCTAATTCACCTCAGATGCTGAAGGTCATAAAAGGTCATTCAGACTTAGCAGGCTTCCCAGATAGCCCTAGTACTATAGGAAATCCGTAGCACAAAGTTCTCAAGAAGAAACCCATGTCTGAACCGTGTTTCATATTCCCGCACCAGACCGAAATGGAATGGGAAAGAATATGAAGCCACTCTAGCCTATGTGTCACTCAGGTCCCCGGTATGGAACCTTAATCACTCAAAAATCCCTCCCACCAAGGAAACAGCAGATCCAGAACAGATGATAATGACAGTATGAAATGCATAAAACTGTAAATGAAAACAATAAATAAAGTTGTACATAAAACAATAAATAAATAAGCACAAGTAGCACATAACACCCCTATAAACACAAATCAAACAAGCGCTAGGAGAAACCCACAAAACGAACCATAATCCCTGGTCGCAATATAAGGCCCCAGCAGAGTCGCCAAGCTGTCGCTCCCCCGAAAAGACACCTGGTCAGATAGGGTACAAATGCGAACGGTCGGCGAAAGGAGAAGATGAAGGTGAAGTGAATAGAGTCGTCAGCTAGGTATGTTTATCCCGAAGGAAAGGTAATGCTGCATAAACCTAGAAAAAAAGATGGATAATTTGGTTGAGAACCAGAGAAACTGAGAAAGGGGGTTGGTTACAATCTAGGAAGGTATTAGCACCCAGATTGTCGTCGTACTCGACGGGATCCACGCTTAAAAGATTGTGTTTAAAGGGGTAAGTGTATGAGCTATCTGTGTGCAAAAGCTGGAAAAGAATATACAAGTGTCAGTGCAAAAGGTGAAAGCTCAGGAATTGAGGCTTAAAGAGAATGCTGAAAGAGGGGAAGACACATAGACTTTTGTTCGATAACTGTTAAGTTATGCCTACGTATCCTCGGGTGCAATGAGGAAGTCAGAACACCGTAGTTCGACTCAAAGAGACTAAAAGATAAATTGACTGTGAACTGCTTACTTGTATATGCTCAAGTGTATGACTCGTCTGGCTCGAGTGCTAACTGTCTTGCTTTAGACGCAAGAAGCAAGTTCTCGTTTGTGAATGAGTGTGATGAGAAAAGAATCCCGAAGGAAACGATTATTGTTTGTTTTTGTGTTTTCAGTTTTGTTATTGTTTTTGGTATTTTCATAAGTTAATGAGCTTAAGCCTAAATCAAGGGCTTGTGAACTCATTATATCCTCCCTGATTAGGGATAATGAGCCCACTTAAGTATGAGATAAGCATCTCAACTTAATTACCATGATGATGTAGGATTAAGATCATTAACCTACTTGTGATTATTTAGATGTTTTTGGGTTTTTGTTTAGAGTTAAGTAATGAGTTTAATCTCTAATCACAGATTAGTGAACTCATTACACCATCCTAATAGAAGGATAATAGATGAGAACACTTAAGTTGAGGAAGATACCTCAACTTAATCCATGGTTAGGGATTAAATTCATTATATAAAAAGCATTTATTAAATGGATTTTAATTAAAGAGATGAGATTAAGAAGTGGATTTTAAGTTTGTAAGACAACTTGAGGAGGACTTGTCCATTAAACACTAGGGTTAGTCCCTCTTAACCATATGGAAGAGATAGAACCCTAATGTAAGGCCCAAGTTACAAGTTAATATCTTAGTGATTATTAGATGGATTGATTAAGAGATTTAAACAGATTAAGGGTTTAACACTTAGGATTAAAGTTATACACTCCATCCTAAGATAAGGATGCAGGCATAACCCTAATTCCAAAGTCCTAAAACCTTAAAGGTTTAGTCTCTAATGATGAGATGAGAAAAGAGACACAAAGAGGAATCAAAGGAAAAAGTATAAGGGGAACTAATAAGTCCTAGAAAGTTATCATGCTTGGAAGCCCTAGGATTTGTGAGGCTTAAAAGGAGAAGCCTTCAAGGAAGTCACACAGGAGAAGCAAGATAGGAAAGAGATGAGATGAGGAGAGAAAGAGAGGAAGAGACACACAAGTGAGCAAGCTCACTCAAGGACAAGTAAAAATGCAGAAAGAAATCAATATGAAAGTATGAGAAGAGGTGGGAGGTGAAGGCAAATCCACCTCCTAAACAACTTACCATTAACCCTGAAAAGTTAGTACCAGATGCAATATGAAAGGAATGAAATGAAATGAAGCAAATGTAAGTGAAAATACCAAGACCAAAAGCATGTACATGATGCAAATGATGCTATGTGTGTGATCATACAAGAGAATGAATGCAAATGAAGCATGTAGGAAGCATGTAAACACATGGATGTTCATGAAATGAAATGGATGCAAAGCATAGCAAATATATGAATAAATGATCAAGCAATGTTCAAGCAATGTCTTAAGATGTCTAAGATGGCATACAAATGCTTAGAATGGCATGGCAAGTTCATATGTTCATGCAATGCAAAGGAAGATGCAAGTAAAGATGCAAAATTAGGGTTACAATAAAGGATGAGATGCAAATGACAAAGACAGAAGCAAATGACATTATAAAAAAATTGTAAATGCACTCAAAGGAACCCTAAACTTATACTAGGTTACCATCCAAAGGGGGAGGTCAAAAGCTAAACCTAGAAGGAGTTATGAATTTTCTAAGTTTCTAGGGTTTTTTGGGTGATCTTCAATGTAAAAAGCCAAACAATTTGAAAATTCAAGATAAAAATGAAACAAAAATGCTTTTTGAATGATAGAAGCCATGCATAGGACAATGCAAAAAGAACCATTCACAAACTCAACTTGGTTTAAAAGTTATGAATTTTTGAAGTTAGGGTTAGAAAATGAACATTTTTAAGAACCCTAATTCATTGAAAAATCTCAAAGTGTGATCAAAACCAAAACGAAATTTGTATGGTGAGTTTGTAAATGCTTCTAAATGTCTAAGAATGCTCTCTGATTTGTTTGGTGATTTTTAAATACTTAAATGTATTTTTAATTAATTAAAATGGATTAATTAATTAAATAAAACATTTAAATGATTTAAAAATATTTTTTTAATGCAAAAAATAAAAATAAAAATATTTTTGGTTTCTAAAAATTAATAAAAGTCATGATAAAAATTTTCAGATTTTTTTAATGATTTTTGCTATTTTAAATAATTATATGAAAAGAAATGGATTAAAAATGAATAAAAATGAATAAAAGGAAAAGTATGTCAATCCAATGGTCCAGATTTGAATTCAGGGGGAAGGGGTTGACTGTGCACGCAGATGGAGGGTCTGGATCACTCCTAGTTAATTAATCTGATTTAAATTAATTAAACACATATAGGGTTTAATGACCTAATCCTGGCCGTACACTCACTAACCCTAATCTCAATCCTACGGCCCACATTCAAACTGGGGAGATTAGCCCTAATTAAACTCAGGTGACCGGAGCTAAGATCCGGTCATCTTCTTCGGCCACACCTTCAAACCAACTTCTTCCCTAGACCAAATTAGAAGTTATAAAGCTCCAGATCCACTCTCCTACTCATCCTAAACAAGAATCAAACCTCAAACAACATTTATCATGCATCAAAATCCAGATACGAATCAAAACATAAAAACTGCAAAAATTTCAGAAGCACGATACAAGCTCAATACTCAACCATTTTCAAAAATAAAAGGTGCAGTGTGATCAGTGAAGCATGAAGAACATTTCTATAACCTAAAAAGAGATTTCTGGAAAATTTGTTCTTGAGGTTACCTGAGATGAAGCTTTGCTATCTAGAGCTTTCTGGCCACTTCCTTGGTGCTTTTCCACTCCTATGAACCCCTTGATGCTTCTGGTAAGCTTGAAACAAGTTTGTATGGGTTGTTTTTGAAGTTTCAGTTCAGATCATGTCAAAATCGCGTTTTTGTTTGAGGTAGTTTCAGGCCAATGTGAGGGGTGGGAAATGATCCTGGGGTTGTATGGAGATGATTGGTGAAAGAAATTTTGATTTTTGATGGCTGAGTTAGGAGATTCGAAGAGATGAAGTTCTTGAGGGATTTTTGGCAAACTGAGCTATGGGATGATTTAGGGAAATATGTTGTATGAAATGAGTCCCTTGAGGCATGTATGTGAAGTTGTGATAGGTCAGAGGAGTTGTTGTGGCCTATGCTGATTGGTATGGGTGATTTTGCAAAAAAGTCAACATTGTGTAATTGAGGTATGGGCATGGTGCAGGCCTGGGATTTTGGGGTGTCTGGCCTCAGCATGAATCAAGGGTGGCCATGGGATAAGTTTGATGCAGCTGGAACACATTGAACTAGGGTTTGTATGAGTTTTGCACATTTTCCCTCTTTGGTGTATTTTGTGATGCAAGGCATGAAATGTTGTGGTTCCTTGGGAAATTCTGAGCAAAATGAGTCATGTGATGTTGTTATGATGTTTAGAAGTCAATTAGAGGTCATTTAGAAGCTTGGCAAGTGAATTTGCAAAAATCCCTCTTTGGCATGAATGTGAAAATTATGTGATTTTTGCCAACTTTGAAGGGTCATAACTTGGGTTCCATAATGAATTAGAACATGTTATTGTACTTTTTGATAAGGGAAAGACCTAATCTACAACTTTCATGACCAATAATTTTTCATTTGAAGCATTTTTGGTTGAGAAAGAGGAGGTTGAAAAACTTTCCCAAAATGGAAAGTTTCCATTACAAGTCATTTCCATTTTTGGCAACTTTTGGTTTAGCTCGAATTTCTTCAATTTTGTGAACTTCCAAGCACTTCAATGATCAAATAAAGATCATAGAACTTCAATTTGATGAAAATACCCCTTTGGTTCCATTGTTGGGGGCCTTAGATGCCATGATTATCACTTAACTTGCTCAAGAAGTTACCTAATGAACAGATGACTTCCACAATGAATGTCTTCACTAAACTTGGTACATATGATCCTTATAACATCTTAAGAACATTAGAAACAAGAATGGCCCAAAAATTCGGTGTTGAGGCCTCTGAGACCAAAACCCTAATTTGGGTCATCTGTGTAGTGAAAACCCTAGCTCTGCTTCCATGCCTTGCCAGTTCTCGTGATTTCTTGACTTCCATGAACTTTGAGGGATATAATATGATGATAGAACACACATGGGCCATCTTGGAATGCTTTTAGGCCTTTGGAATGGTTCATATGGATTCTTGGATTGCTCAGATCACAAACCCTATATGCAGATGAACTTGAACTATGCAGATGAAACAAATATGCAATGTGATGTGGTATGCTTATGCTTATGCAAATATGAAAGATCACAAGACAAGGTGGGATAAGAGTGAGGGCAAATTTGGTGTGTTTACAGGAATCAATAAATTTTGAGCCTATATCCTTTGTTTCTATAACCGTAAACTAGGACACGATACAACCCTCAAAAGTCCTAACTGAAACAGGGTTAATTTGAGAATGTATTACCACGAGATAGCGTTCCTGACTCCGATGAGTTGTTCTAAAAGATCTTTGTTGGTGTTGCCGGGACATGCTTTCAAAAAAACTCAATGTCGTATCTTAACTAGTGATTCGCTCACAAAGTTTTGCGACATCTTTTCAATAAAAACTTCAAGTTTAACATGTGTTGCATTAGAATTTTCATTCTTCGAATAAAAAAATTTTTGCCTGCATACATTTGTTTGACATCAAAGAAGTGCACATGTGGAATTTCAGTCTAGAAGCTTAATCTTGCCAAGTTGAGAAGTCTGAAACTTCTAAAGGACAATCATGTCGAAGTGCACTTTTTTCCCAAAAAATCTTTTGAGTAGAGGTTTTCCAACTAGTTTGGTTAAATGCATCCAGTTCGGGGCAATCACGTCGAGCAATCTCATCAAATTCCAGCCAAACTGTGGATATCACTTTGATATTTAAATCTCTCAGAGAGTAATTAGTCTGGGCGTTTTCTCAAAAGAAACGTCAATCATAGGAACCTACCCAAGGTTCAGAATACTAGGGGCAGAACACCTCATGATGATGTGACATCTTGGGGCAAATTCATTCACGGATCATACAGTCTGATATAGTTACTTCGTGATCTACAAGAGTTTGAAAACACTGCAACATTTCAGGTTTTCTGTAAAATCCTCTTGAGACAATCTCACAATATGCAAGGTAGTTCTTGGAATGAACGTCTGGTGATTGACCCCAACAGGGTGTGGGAAGCGGGTTTCCCTGATTAGAGAATTTTTCCTCAATCATTATGGTTTCATCATCTAATCATCGTACATGGCTAAAGTCCATTAGTTATTGGCATCTTCACGGTTAAAGTCCAATCTTTGTTAGCATCTCCTTAACCAGGACCATTGGCATCTATATGTGTCCAGCCTCTCACTTCAATTTGAGTGTGGAAATCTTCTCTTTGGTTTTCTTCGACCCTTGAGTCAATATCAGCATTTTCTTCGACCCTCAAGTCGATATTGGTGTTTTCTTTGGCCCTTGAGTCGATATCATCATTTTTGTTTCTTGGCCCTTGAGTCGATATCATCACCCTTGTTTCTCGACCTTTGAGTCGATATCATTACTTTCATTGCCTCGACCCTTGAGTCGATATCATTGCCTTCATTTTCTTGACCCTCGAGTCGATGTTGTCTCTTTATTTCCTCGACCCTCGAGTCGATGTTGTTGCTTTATTCCCTCGACCTTCGAGTCGATGTTGTTTCCTTATCTCCTCGACCCTTGAGTCAATATTGTTGCATTATATCCTCGAACCTCGAGTCGATGTTGTCGTTTTATTCCCTCGACCCTCGAGTCGATGTTGTTGCCTTATTTCTCCGACCCTCGATTCGATGTTATTGCCTCATTTTCTCGACCCTTGAATCAATATTGTCGTCCCTATTTTCTGACCCTTGTGTCGATATTGTCACTTTATTGCCTCGACCCTTGAGTCGATATTGCCTTTTCTTATGACCCTTGAGTCGATACTATAGTCTTCACTTCTTTAACCCTTGAATTGATACCTAGTGAGTCCATCATAAAAGCGAAAGTCAATCAATCGTATCATCCTGGCTCAGCCATACTTGGTTCATTTCTGCTCGGGGCATGTGTGCATATCCTTTTGCTTACAAGTAACAGTCTCATGTTGAGCTTAAAAGCAAGAAAGAGGGTTCCTTCAGAGTATGGGGCATTCTTCCCTCTTGACAAATGTTAGACCTATCCAGGGTTCAGAGTATGGGGCATGATATCTCATAGTGATATGAGGCTTTTCAGGAATCCTTGCGAGATGAATTCTTTCATAGTCCGTGCAATCTGGGGCAGTTATGTCAATATTCGATGAATCTCTCTAAGAGTTTGATGATGCATGGGCATTTTAGATGCTAGGTCTTCAGTAAAATCCTCTTGAATTGATCTTCAAGCAGTCAAATAGACCAGAAATATGTCTCCAGATGGCATTCTCCAAGCAGGTTCTTCCCCAGCGAGAGATGTATTACACCTCTTATCTCCAGTAGAGGGGTGATCCCCAGCATCCCCAGTAGAGTTCAATAAGGGACCTTCCTCTGCTGAGTCAGAATAGGGTGATATCACCAGCAAAACTTCAAAGTTCAGTTTAACTATTCATCCCCAGGTGGAGTCATCATTTCACAGTGGGCTATCCCCAACAAGTAACTGAAAGCTTGATTTCCCCACTAAGTCAGAATTTCCAGAATTCACTCCTCAACAAGAGTTTGACCAAGCATCTCCCCAGCCAAGTCTGAAGATGGTCAGTCCCCACAGAGTTTCATGACTAGGATGTAGTCGTCATTGAAATATTCCCCAGAGAGGTCGCCAATTTATTTTTGGCCAGTGTGACAAGTGATGTAGACAATGTTCTCATTCCTCATCATGAGTCAAGTATTGTCAGAGTATCTTGATCTCGTTACTCAGCTGAATGCTAGTCAGAGCGTTCTCATTCCCGACAGAGTTACAAATGGTATTCTCCCCCTGCGGAAGTAGTTATCTAGAGGACTTTATCTTCTCAACTTTTCAAGGCCCACATCTTTGTGGCAGGCCAGTAGTCATTTGGTTCATTATAAAAGACATTTTTCTGAGTCGTAAATCCTATGATATTATGTTCTCAAGGTTAGTTTGTAGATCCTATGATACTGCAATACCGTTTCAAGGCCCACATCTGTGGCAGGCCAGTAGTCTTCTGGTTCATTATAAAAAGACATTTCTCCCTCGTTATGGGTTACTATTCACAACATCAAAGTTTTCAAGCAGAGTTTTCCTTAGTCGGGTTTATATCCCTTTTCTTCTTTAGCATAGTGCAAATTTTCGAGTTCTTTTGGTATTCAATCACCGTTCATCTCGAACGGCCGACAACCGATGCTCTCTTCCTTTTCAGATTAATAAATGATTGAATAGGGGCAGCTGTAACACTCCAAAATCTGCCCTCTCATTTCATAGCATTTAGCATGTCATATAGCATACTTCGCACTGCATCTGCATAGAAAAATGAAGCATAACATCCATAGCATAGCATAAGTTGGTCGTGTTTTAATTCAAGCGTGGTTGTTCAGTTCGCAATTTGATTCAGATGGATGTTTGACCTAATCTTGGTCAAACTATCAAGAGATTGGTTGAATTGCAAGTTATATGTGTCAGTGGTTATTTCTCAAGCAGCATGTTTTAAAGTCAAATGGTGTTGGGTCTGAATTTTCTCTGGTCACCAAGTAAGAGTGAGTGATAAGATTGGTCTGGGTTATCTCGATAGAGTGTGTATCAGTTCATCAGTGGTTCATCTGTAGATTTATTTTCTTAGAGAACAATTTAGGAGAATTTGAAGTGACTCAGGGTTTATTTGCTCAGAGATTCATGGATCGATTAATTCTAATCCAAAACCAAGTTTCGAGTTTATTTTCTATATTCCATTCCCATGCTCAGTTTAAACCATTTCCATTATTTCACTGTCCCATTCTTTTTTCCAAATTGTATTCGTTAACCTCTTTTTTCAATTATCCCATTATTCAATAATCATTTTTATCCATTTTAGTCATTTATTATCCGTCCAAATTTCCATCTTTAAGTCTATTACCAAATTTTCCTTTTCTAATCCATTTTTTTATACATTTCAAATTCATTTTCATATCTATTGTTTTCCTAATTCAATTATAAATTGAGGTGTAAATAGTATTCAAAACCCACATACTAATCCCATCCTTTATTTTGTTTTTATATTAAATAAATTAAAAAGGGAAAAAATAGATGATGAAGCTAATATCATTTCCAGCTACTTTTCCATCACCTTTTTTCAGCTTATACATGCACATCATCACGCCATTAGCTTCACCCGCACAAAGCAAAAGCAGTAGACATCCAGCCAGCAACATGTCAACAAGGATCATGCGCTCATCATTCTTCAATACGTAGATAGCCCCTCCAAAAAAGGCAACAACCAAAATAACAAAAGGCATAAAAAAATCAACATAAGGACATGCAAATTCCATGCTCAAGATTTTCAAATAAAATTCAAAATGAAAGAAAAATTAAAATTAAAATTAACAAAAACTAAAAGGAGAGAATAAAAGATTAACAGAAAAAGGAGAGAGGGGGATATCATTGAAGGCAAAAAAGAGTTAGTGACATTAACAATTTTGAATCACTCTTCATCACCACTAACAAGTTTTGGTTCACTCTTCATCAGATAAAGAAAAACCAATTCACTATTCTTCAAGAAAATACATAACCTAATTCATCCTTTCCTCATCCATCGCACAAAAATCTTCATCACTTTCATAATGAAATCACATTCACTCTTCTTCACCAAAAACCAGTATAATCACTCTCCTTCGTGACCAATAACAAAATCTCGTCGTTATTCATCACATGTAACAAAGTTCTCCATTCTCCTTCATCATCAATAAACAAACATAACCGGATTCACTTTTCTTGATGACCATAACTGATTCCTCACTCTAACTGAATTTTCTATTCACCATTATCGTATCGAACTGAATTCCATCTTTCATCTTCGGGATAACATAATTGAGTTCAACACTCTTCATTCAGCAAAAACCATAAATTCGAGTCACTCTTCTCCATCAGACAAGACACACCTTCGTTCATCTACATCATCAATTTGGGATATCAATTGAATCCATAAACTGCATCCAGTTTGCAGAAGGAGGAAGGAGAGTTCAAGGCAAGACGAGATCAAATCTTACTATGGCTTCATTATTTGTAACTCCGATTAATAAGTGCACTCCTCTGATTTCTTTTTAGACTTGATTATCGTGGCATGTCGGATTTTTCTTGGGCTCGTTATGTTTTTTCGATCCATCGTTTTGTTTGAGCGGGTGATATTTTTGATTTCGGATTCATGACGAGAGTGGGAATTTAGTGAAGGTTTGTGTTTGCAGTGTGACAACTGGAGGTGGCCGGCGAGTTGGAGGCGGTGAGGTCGGAGAAGGAAGGATGGCATTGAAGAGAGAGGAGAGGAACGTGAGGGCATTGTGTTAATTTTTAATTCCATTTGTTTTCTTATAGAGATAAAGATAGTGAGATAAGGATAAGTCCATGGCAGATTTCTTAGATTTCTTTCCAGGTCGTAACCGACTTCTGAACCCAGTTCTTTGGTTCACAGGACCTTGTCCTTTCCTTTCTTTCCCTAGTTTATGCAGCATTACCATTCCCGCTCCTTCAGGTTAAAAATTCATGGCTGGTGACTCTACCCTTTTTTCGCGCCACTTTCACATTTGTACCCGGATGGAAATCTAGGGAGCGACACGAACCAAGTGTTAGCTTATGACTAAAAACCCTTTTTGATGTCGTCATTGTCATTTTCCTGCAAACGTCGTTGTACGAGTGGAATCTAACTATTCTGTTGAATATTAATGAGGTGATCGTGACATAATTGGTAGTTCTACCTTGTAAGTTATTGGAGTATGTCATTTATTTATTGTATCTTACTTAGTGTTACTTGATTGTTAATGGTTGGTGGATGTTACACAAGTTTAGCAGCCGTAGGATGGGAATAATCTTTGAAGTTAGTGTGAACTAGATTAATAACTTTTAGGTTGGATTATTTTGTATCAAGAAAAACAAGTTCAGTTGTGTTCGACTGATTAGCCTCTGATAGGTAATTGATTGACACGTGAGCTTTATGGACGAGTTTAGAGAATCGTACTTTCTAAACCATAAGTTCGTTTTGGTTACCATTCGAAGTGTCAGAGGATAAAGTTTTGAACTTTCTTTTCAGCATGATTGGTAGACAGTAAATGATCTGAATTTTTGGTGTGTCATTATTGTGACTACTGAGGACCTAAATTACGAACTTATAAGAGACTCATAAAGTGTTGATTTTCCAGGAAATGTTTTGGTATCTGAATTATTGTGAGTTGTACCCCAAAATTTTCCCTCTCATATTCAATACAATATGTCTCAAGAGGTCTCCTGATGGTCACAAGATTCACAATTGCTCAAGAGGATTCAAGGTTTCATCAGACAAAGCCTCCTCTTAAGCAATGGATCTTGAACTAGGGTTTTGAGTTTCTCAAGAAAAAGTGGACTTCCAAAGCCTCAAGTGGATTTCATAACATCCCACATACTTCAAAGAATCCTCATGTCAAGTTTCAAGGCTTTCCACACAAGTTTGGTTAGTTAGATGCTCAGATACTTAAAAATCAGTTAATTTGGTCAACAAGTCAATTGTGGTCAACATAAAGTCAAACTTCAAGATATTTAGTCAACATCAATATTATGAGGATAAATTCATCATTTTATCATGGGTTGATATTGATTCATCAAAGAAACCTCAAAATCATCAAGAATCAGGAGTTACTAAATTAGGGTTTTGTTTAGGAAAAGTCAACTGAACTTTGATCAGCCATAATTTTCACATACCTCATCAAACATTTCCCACCTAAAGCTCATTTAGAATGAAATTTATTTCTCTACAACTTTGTGTCTCACAAGGCAAGCCCAAAAATGCTTCATTTAAAAGATATGAGCCAAGACATTATAGGTCCTTTTGAAAGTCAACAAAAAGTCAACCTTTTCAAAAGCTTATAATTTAAAAATGAAAAATGATATAGACATGGGACCAATAGGATAAGTTAGAGGACACTTTAATCTTTCTAAAAAGTCATAAAACTTCTTCATGGGATAAAAATTGAGGGATTTATGCATTGTGGAAGTTGAACAGTTTTGAGGAGATATATGAAGCAAAAAGGGTCTAAACTCAAGATTTCTCCAAATGGGCCTATAATATTTCCACCCAAACTTGAAGATGAGGTCATGCACGACCCAATGATCAATTATTCTAATTTTTATTATTTATTTTATATTATATTGGATTTTAATCATTGAAATTCAATTTTAATTGAAATAAATTATGAAAATCAAATATTTGATCTAAGACTTATTTTTGGATCAAATATTTGGTGATTAAGATTATTGAACTCTTCCAAATTCGTGAAAGACCAATATAGCATGATCAAATTTGTTTTTTGGACAATTATGGCCAGTTGATTTCTTCATCCACAAGTAACACAAATCCATCACCCAAAGGCCCAATTTTCTTAACCTAAATGCCTCACAACATATATACAACAAAGCCATAAGGATTGAGGACGAATTCAGAAGCAAAGGGGCACTTTCAAATTCCAATTTTTCAAGAAAAAATTGATTTTCGGTTTTACCATTCCAA
Organism: Lathyrus aphaca; assembly: GCA_963966055.1. Classification (NCBI taxonomy): domain Eukaryota; kingdom Viridiplantae; phylum Streptophyta; class Magnoliopsida; order Fabales; family Fabaceae; genus Lathyrus; species Lathyrus aphaca. The sequence goes on from OZ014519.1 coordinate 316,466,592, forward strand.
GAGGTTTCCAAAGATTTGAAAGGTCTCATGGTGTTCCTTGATGCTTCCTGAATATATTCCAATCATTCTCATCGTCCAACTCATTCCATAAGGCCCAAACCGAATTCATATTCATCATATATTTTCAATTTTTTATTCTAATAATTCTTGTTGTTTTAATTGATTTTGATTATCTAAAAATGTTTGTTGTGTTGTAAGGAAACTTTCTGGGCATTTTGATTGGAGTTTTGATGCGGAACCAACGATCCACCATTATTAGGGTTTCGAGCTCAAGTTTAGGGCTTCTTGATTTAGGCAATATAAAGATTGTTTCATGATGTATTTAGATTGTGCATATCATGGGAAATCGATTTTCATAAGTAATTTGGACTAATCATGCATGTTTTGAAACCTTTGAAAATCGCAGGTCAATTAGCTACGTAATTTTCGTAGCTAATTTGAAGCTTAACCATAGCTAAAAGTTCAGAGCCAAAGGTTGAAGACGACATCGTGCGCGGTTTTATAATTTGAATATTCTTTTTATTTTATATATTATTGTTTACGTTATTTTTCACATGTGAACAAGTGGCCTGGTGGCAACGACGTGGAAGCTTTGAAGGGGAGGTCCTTGGTTCGAATCCAGGACTCCCCCTATTCTTTTTTATCGCTAGTTTTCTTCTTCTTTTTCTTTTTGCTATCTTTTTCTTAATAATAATAATTATTTATTATATTAATTAATTAATTAATCCTAATTAACAACTAACCATTAAATTAACCCTTCGCTAATCTTTTCTTTAAAAAAACAATTTTATAATTATTTCTAATATTTTCTCACTTGTTTTTTACAATAATTAGATTATTAGGTTTTTCTTAAATTCGTAAATCAATTTAGTTAATTAGGTTTAACTTGATTCGATCAAACCCAAATTTTTGTTAACCCTAATCAAAACCCTAATTTTCTAAAAACCCCTTTTTATTATTATTTTCTTAACTTAATTTATTTTAATTGTCTTTAATTATTATTTATTTTTTTAGAAAACTTTATAGGATGTTTATTCTTATGTAATTTATTTTTCCATCTCGATTATTATGTAACTTCCCCGAAGCCATGTAATAGCTTAGGATTTTATTTCCTGCTTTTATTTTTTCATAAATATTTAATTGCGTGGTTAGTAATTTAGGGAGTGAAAAGACCTAAATGAAAATTAAATTGGACTTATATCACTAATTAAAAAAAGATAAATATTTTAAAATAATATTCACACATGTAAGTCGATCGTTCCACGATCTCCATCTGCACCTCCTAAGGTTTCCCCTCTTGGTTGCCTTAATAAATGATCAAGTCCCTCGAACGCGGGGGTGTCTTAAGCAAATGTACCTACAGATAAATCATCAAGTCCCTTCAAACTTAAAAAGATCATAGTCCCTTTAAAGTTTCCTACAAAATAAATGATCTCGTCGCTCGATAACCCTACGGAAAAAATGATGATATTCCCTACGAATTGCAAAAGACACCCCTACAAGTTGCTCAATATAACCATACGATGACCCTACGCCCGTCCCTTAATAAATCCAAGGTAATGATACTTACTCCTTAATAGTAAGGACATTCTTACCCTTAAAAGGAAATAAAGAAACATGAAAGACCAACTTAGGGTAGGTAGCTCTTAATTACTTGCTCACACTTTCAAAAATTCTTTTCACACTCCATTTTTAAATCTTTTCAAACTCAAGACTTTGTATACATCCGTACGAGGATCATTATAAAGACTTATGAAAATTTTCTAAACAGACACTACACATTTTTTTCAAACAAATTAAAGTGAGCTAAGTAACTAAGAGTGCATGGATAACCATGGATAAAAGGGTACTAACACCTTCCCTTTGTATAACCTACCCCCTGAACTCAAAATCTTTTTAAGGTATTTCATGTTCTTTTATACCCTTTGCTAAATTGGATAAAATAAAATTCGGTGGCGACTCTTGCTATCCGCACATGTTTTTTTCAAACAAAAACACCCAAGTCAGTTCTCCCACCGTGTTACAGAACCGGTGACTTCACTGGGGAGTACTAAGTAAAAGAGGGGTTACCTTAGGAATTAGATCACTTACTTGTTTAATTTGTTTGCTTTATCTTTAAGGGATTATTGTGGGGTTACTGTGTGAAAGATCCTAACTTTAATCTAGGGTACCTTAGGTAAGTAGCAATAGACCAAGGAAATTGTACGACATATACCGATATGGTTGATCTGGTGGCTACAATTAGTGTGACTTCTTGGTTGGTGCTTATGTTCCTTAAGTAAGTTGGGGATAATATGAGGTTGCCATAAGTTGTCATTAACACTAACTACCCTTTAGAACCCTAATTGACCCATCTTGGCCTTTAGAACGTAGTGAAATAACCGGCTTTGGTGAAGTCTAAAGTTGGTTGATACTCGATGCTATGCTCATTGAGATTCTAATCTTGGGGAGTTTTGGTTAGCAAATTAGTTGCTTACTGAACAACAACCCTGTAGAAGGATCAATGATATTGAGATTCCTTATAACCCAGTTACTTTTACTAGGACAGGATGAACCAACTAAACTTCAGTTGGGAGGGTACTTACCTATGAACTTCATGCAAACCTTTTGAACTTAGGGATATTGTGTGACTTTCTTGTGTGTGTCAATTGTTTGTGATTGAACATAAGATCATAACATCGTGTCATCATAAGCATAGAATTCTCACTAACAATTTCAAGGAACAAAGTATTTATCTTTGTTCTTTGTTGCAGGTTATGGCTTCCACTCGTAGGAATACTATCCGGATCAACTTTGTAGGGATACCTTCCAAACTTAAGGATTTGGTCTCAAAAATTCCTGAAAGCTCCCAATTCATCAAGAAGCATGGTTATCTACTTGACTTGGTTACCTCGGGATTTGATGAAGATATGATAAGTGTCATGTTCCAATTATTTGATCCTAAACATCATTGCTTCACATTTCTTGATTATCAGTTGGTGCTCACAATGGAAGAATTATCCAAGCTACTTGGTGTGCCTATCCTTGTCAGAAACATTTCACAGGATTAGAGAAAGAGCCTAAACTTGAAGTCATTGCTCCAGTCCTACATTTGAAGAAATCAAACATTGTCCTAGAAACAAGAAGCAGAGTTAGGGGTATTCTTGCCAAAGTATTGATAGAGAAAGCTCAGGTGTTCTTGGATGCTATGAGTTACGATGCTTTTGAGGAAATCTTAGCCTTATTGATTTATGGTTTGGTATTGTTCCCTAATACAGACCAATTCATAGATGTACACGCCATCAACATATTTCTGACTCACAATATGGTGCCTACCTTGCTTGGGGATATCTTGCACTCTCTCCACACTCGTACTACGGAAGCGCAAGGAACTCTAATGTGTTGCATACCTCTACTATCAAGATGGTTTATTTCACACCTTCATCGATCTGTGATGAAGAATGAATAAGGTTTGAGGTGGTCTAAAAGGATAATGTCACTCTCTCATTCAGATATTCACTTATGTTCCCGATCTATGGAAAATGTCACCATCATTGACTGTTGTGGAGAGTTCCCTAATGTGCCACTCCTTGGCATAAGAGGGGGCATTACTTATAATCCTTCTTTAGAACTACGTCAATTTGGTTATGCTCGGAGTAATGGTCCTCATGACATGCTTATTCAAGGTTTATACAAGCTTGGAGTAAGGTGAATAAGGTTGATAGCAAGACTCTAGAACCAAAATACTCCATTCTTATGGAACCTTACCTCAGATGGGTGCGGTCTCGTGTTCAGACTCTTATGATGCCATATCTTGCTGTTCTATCGGTGATTGTTGAGCCTATTGTTGAAGGAGATGTTCCTTATACCATTATTTATCCTGATATGCCTACTGATTTGGAAGAACTGCAGAAGTCCTGGATCCAACTGAAGGAGCAAAGAGATACCTTTGAAGCTCAATTTAGGGTTAGCCAAGAAAGAGTGTTGGAGCTGAAAAACAACTTTACAAGGAGCGGAATCTCAACACGTATCTCAACACTAAGAGGAAGCGTCCATGGGAGACTTAAATTTCAATATGTTTTATTTTCCTTATAAGTTATGTTTTCTTTAATTTGTAAGCCCAAGGGAAATAATATTTCAAGCATACTAATAAGAGTTTTTGTTTTTGTTGGTTTTAACAAATTTAAATCATGTTGTCCTTGAAAACATTGCATATGCATCTACATACCATATCATTGCATGACAGGTTTTCACAACAGGTTTCTCATCTTCTCGCTGTTTATTTCAATAGAAATGGATCTCGAACAATCCGTCAAAGATCTTCAAGCTCAGAATGCCCAATTCCAAGAGATAATCCTGAACTTGTCCAAGGGACAAGAAGAACTGAAGGCACTCCTGGCCAAGAAAAAGAAGAAGACCAAAAAACCAGTTGGCTTCGTCAATCTGGGTAAAAGGTTCAGAGCTCCGATCAAGACAGGTGATGAGGTTGAAAATCCTAGAGATGAAGATTCTGCGAAAGAAGAAGAAAGTCTACGTGGTACTATTGTGAATTCTGATAATGAGGAGAATTATTACCATTATTCAACTGGTGATGAGAAATATAAGTTATTGGAAGACCATGTGAATGCCATGGAATTGCAAAAGACTTATGGATTAGATTTTGAAGATCTGAGTTTGATTTCTGGATTTGTCATCCCTATTGGTTTCAAAGTTCCTACTTTCATGGTATATGATGGTGTGTCATGTCCCAAGCTACATTTGAGATCTTATGTCCGAAGGATCCAGCCACATACTACTGACAGGAAGTTATGGATTCATTTCTTTCAAGAGAGTTTATCTGGAGCTCAATTGGAATGGTTCTATCAATTTGAGAGTACCAACATTCGTACTTGGAATGATCTTGCTGAGGCCTTCTATAGGAAATACCAATATAACTCCGATTTAGCGCCGAATCGCATGCAACTCCAAAACATGTCTATGGGTTCCAAAGAAAGTTTCAAGGAGTATGCCCAGAAGTGGAGAGATCTGCAAGCAGAGTTCAACCTCCTTTAACTGACAGGGAATTGGTTGACCTGTTTATGAGTACACTAATTGGTCCTTTTTACAGTCATCTCATTGGAAGTTCGTCATCTGGTTTCACTTAGCTGATAATGACTGGAGAACGCGTGGAGAGTGGAATACGAAGTGGTAAGATACAAATGGATGCTTCTTCAAGTACCACCAAGAAGCCCTCTAATGGAAAGAAAGAATCTAATGTTGTGTATGACCAACAGGGTCGTAATAGGAATAAGCAATCTGTAGGAGCATTCCTAATCTCTAATCCTACACTTGCACAACAAGATCAGTAACAGAATAATCAGCCTAAGCAAGGTACGCCTAGGATACAATTCACCAAGATCAATATGTCGTTGGCTCAAGCTTTGCAACACATGTTGAAAGGATAGTTGATTACTTTGAGGGACCCTCCTCAGAATCCCAATACTACCTCTCCTCGTTATAATCCCAATGCAAGGTGTGCATATCACTCCAACTGCCCAGGTCATGATACTAATAATTGCTGGGCGTTGAAGAATAAAATTCAGGATATGATTGATGTTGGAGAATTTGAGTTTGATCCTCCTGAGACTCCTAATGTGATTACCGCACCTATGCCCAAACATGAGAAAACTGTTAATGTTGTTGATGATGATTCTTATGTTTCTTCGGTGACTGATTTGACTACTCCTCTGGAAATTGTTAAGAAGAAGTTGTTGCAAGCCGATTTATTTCTGAGTTGCAATGAAGACTGTTGTTACTGCACCTCTCAACCTAATGATTGTTGGAAGCTGAAAGAAGTTTTTCAGCGTTTAATTAACAACCGTACTATATTGTTTAAGAAGACCCCTTCTGTGGAGAGTTTATGTGAAGGCTTGTCTCAAGTTCTGAAGCTTGAAGATGTGTTTGTGGTTACTAATACTCCTGTGAAAATCACTTCTAAGGGTCCTGTGAGGATTACTTCTAAAGGTCCTATGAAGATTACTGTTGAGCCAAAGGTGGCTCCCCTGATTATTACTACTCCTGGTCCAATTCCATATTCTTCTAACAAGGCTATTCCTTGGAATTACGGTTCTGATGTTTATATCCATGGTGTCAAGCAAGAGCCTCTAACTGATATACATGTTGCAGATATTAATCCTGATATCGACAATATTGCTGGGACTAGTAAGGTTAATAGGAGTGGAAGAATTTTCTCTCCAAAAGACAGTTCAAACATTGTTGTTGCTCCAGTTCATATCTCCAACCCTGGGCCTGGTACTGAAGCTCGGGGCAAAGGACCATTGATTGAGCCTATTCAGGCTGAAACACCAGATATTGAAGACCTCTCTAAGCAGATGGATGAAGTACTAAAGATCATCCGTAAGAGTGATTATAATATTGTTGAACAATTGGGGCATACTCCCTCCAAGATATATATGTTGTCTCTGTTGTTGTGCTCTGAAGCCCATGCTAAGGCTTTAGTAAAGTTCCTGACGTTTGCTCATGTACCACATGAAATCTCTGTGGATCAATTTGAAAATTGTGTTGGTAACTTGACAACTGGTAATGGCTTAGGATTTTCTGATGTTGATTTAACTCCCGCTAAAAGGAACCACAACAGAGCTCTGCACATCTCCATTGAGTGTAGGGGCATTAGTATGTCTCATGTTTTGGTGGATAATGGTTCCTCATTAAATATGTTATCGAAGGAGGATCGGGACAAACTTAACTTTGAAGATGTTGTGCTAAGACCCAGTAATGTGGTGGTGAGAGCCTTTGATGGTTGAAGAAGAATGGTGCATGGAGAGGTTGATCTTCCAATCAAAGTAGGTTCCCAAGTCTTTGATTCTACCTTCTATGTGATGGATATTCGTCCTTCCTATTCCTTCTTACTGGGGCACCCTTGGATACATGGGGCGGGTGTTGTGACTTCCACTTTACACCAGAAGCTGAAATATCCAGTGAAAAGCAAGATTGTCACTGTCTATGGTGAATAAAAGTATATGGTCAGTCATGTGAACACTTTCAAGTATGTTGAAATGGAGGGTGAATGTTTTGAGACTCCTTGCCAAACATTTGGAGTGGTTCCTCAAATTGTTCCTGCTTCTGAGTTTGTCCCTACTGCTAAACCAGTTCCTGCTACTACTAGAGTACATCCTACAATGGCCTCTCTGAAGGATGCTAAAGTTGTAGTTGAAGAAGAATCTCAGAAGATTGTTCGTCGTACTCGTGCTATTTGTATCACCAATAAGGGAGTTCAGAAGGATCAAGCCAATGTTGTGGGACATTCTGATGAAGACTACAACCTGGACAGTTGGATTTTTCCTACCATTGGCAGTGGGCTCAATAATTGGAAGGCTGAAGATGTTATTCCTATCTCCTTTAGTAGGGAGTAAATGTTATTTTTGCTTTTTCTAATTTTGATTTTGTAATTTGAACAAATAAAACTTTTAAGCCTTGTGCCTTGCCCGAGGCACAATGGTATGCTTGTTAGATATGTCATTTCATTTGCATATTTTCATTCAATAAAATCAATGGACGTTTTTGCTTTCGTAAATGTTGCGCTCTTTATCTTTCTTTTATTTTTCCTTTATCAAAAGCTATGTTTTCTTACACGCACCCATGTCACTAAAATGCAAATCCTCATCCGCTCTGGATCCTATTGATAATAGTTCTGCTATTGCTAATTATAACTTCGTGAATCTGATCTACCAACCCGAGGATGGAAATAAGGAATATTGTGAAGTTCTTGTAAAGCTTGCTAGGTTACTACAACTAGAAGATAAAGTTATACATCTGCATGAAGAACTAATTGAAGTTGTGAATCAGGGAACTGAGAAAGACATGAAAGAGGTCAGGATAGGAGCTGAATTAGAAGAATGTGTTAAGAACAGGTTGATCCAGATGCTACATAATTATGTGGAAATCTTTGCTTGGTCTTATGAAGATATGCCAGGACTTGATACTGATATTGTGGTTCATCGTCTACCAATGTAGGAAGGTTGTCGTCCAATAAAGCAGAAAGTTCGTCGTATGCGTCCTGAAATGTCAGAAAAGATTAAAGTTGAAGTGAGGAAACAATTTGATGCATGGTTCCTAGCTGTCACTTCCTATCCTCAATGGGTTGCAAATGTGGTACCAATGCCTAAGAAAGATGGTAAAGTACGCATGTGTGTGGATTATAGGGATTTGAATAAAGTCTGCCCAAAGATGATTTTCCGCTTCCACATATTGATGTTCTAGTAGACAACACTGCTCAGCACAAGGTATTCTCTTGTATGGATGGTTTCTCTTGTTACAATCATATTAAGATGGCATCTAAAGATATGGAGAAGACTACGCTTGTCACACAGTTGGGCACCTTTTGTTATAAAGTAATGCCATTTGGTTTGAAGAACGATGGGGCAACATATCAGCATGCTATGGTGGCTTTGTTCCATGATATGATTCACCATGAGATAGAGGTATATGTTGATGGTACGATAGCCAGGTCCCAGACTGAAGAAGAACACCTTGATCATCTGCACAAGTTGTTTGAGAGGTTGAAGAAATACAAGCTGAAATTAAATCCAAACAAATGTACCTTTGGAGTTAGATCTGGTAAACTGTTGGGTTTCGTTGTCAGTGGTAAAGGTATTGAAGTTAACCCTACAAAGGTAATAGCTATACAAGAAATGCCCACTCCCCGTACTGAGAAAGAATTCAGAGGTTTCTTGGGACGCCTAAATTATATTGCAAGATTTATTTTCCAATTAACCGCTACTTGTGAGCCAATCTTCAAATTGTTGAAGAAAGATCAAGTAATGGAATGGGCTGTTCGAGAAAACTTGATGCACTTTGGCATGGGCTGTTCGCCGACTAAGACAGTATATGTTGATTCATACCACTTTATTGATTTCGAAGATAGATCCTATCAAGTACATATTTGAGAAACCTACTCTCTTTGGATGAATATCAAGATTGCAAATGAATTTGACAGAATATGACATACAATATACTACTCAGAAAGCTATTAAAGGAAGTGTGGTAGCTGATCATTTGGCTCCTCAAGCAGTGGATGATTACCAGTATATGAACTTTGAAATTTCCGGATGAAGATATTATGCTTGTTAATAGAGAACCTAGACCGTATGAAGGACCTGAACAGGGATCTCGATGGACTATGATTACAACCTGGGAAGGTATTAGCACCCAGATTGTCCGTCGTACTCGACGGGATCCACGCTTAAAAGATTTGTGTTTTAAAGGGGTAGTGTCAGTGCAATTTATGTATCAAAGCTGGAAAGAATGCGAGTGTCAGTGTAAAAGAAGAAATGAAGTGTATAAGTGAAGTGTCAGTGTAAGGTCAAAAGTGAAATGCTCAAGACCATGAGGCTTAAAGAATAATGCTGGAAGAGGGGGGAATGTACAGAGACTTTTGTTCGATAACTGTTAAGTTATGCCTACGTATCCTCTCGTGCAATGAGGAAGTCAGAACACCGTAGTTCGACTCAAAGAGACTGAAAGGTGAATTGACTTGTGAACTGCTTACTTGTCTATGCTCAAGTGTATGACCTGTCTGTCTCAGGTGCAAACTGTCTTGCATTAGACGGAAGAAGCAAGTTCTCGCTTATGAATGAATGTGGTGAGAAAAAGAATCCCGAAGGAGACGATTATTGTTTGTTTTTTGTGTTTTCAGTCTTTTATTGCTTTTGGAAATGTGTCATAAGTTAATGAGCTTAAGCCTAAACCAATGGGTTAATAAACTCATCACATTATCCCTCTGATTAGGGGTAATGAGAATACCTTAAGTGTGAAGTCAGCATCTCACACTTAATCACCCTGAAGTAGGATTAAGATCATTAACCTACTTGTTGTTTATTTAGATGTTTTGGTTGTTTTTGTTTAGTGTTAAGTAATGAGATTAAGCCATAATCAAGGATTAAATGGACTCATTACACCATCCTAATAGAAGGATAATAGATGAGAACATTTAAGCTGAGGAAAGCTCCTCAACTTAATCCATGATTAGGGATTAACCTCATGACAAAACAAAGCCTTTATTAGATGGATTTTAGTTAATGATGAGATTAAGAAGTGGATGTTATGATTTGTAAGACAACTTGAGGAGGACTTGTCCATTAACACTAGGGTTAGTCCTTCTTAACCAATTAAGGAAGAATTAGAACCCTAATGCAAGGCCCAAGTTACAAGCTTGATGTCTTAGTGATTATTAGGTGGATTGATTAAAGGATTTAAACACATTAAGGGTTTAACACTTAGGATTAAAGTTATACACTCCATCCTAATAGAAGGATGCAGGCATAAGCTTAATCACAAAGCCTTAAAACCTTTAGGGTTTAGTCCTTGATTATGAGATGAGAGGAGAAGACTCAAAGATGACACAAAGGGCAAATCTAAATGGGGGACTAATCAAAACCCTAATTGTGATCATTCTTGGAAGTCCTAGGGTTTATGAGGCTTGAGAAAGAAATCTTCAGAGATACCACCAGGAAGCAGATGAAAGGAGCAAGAGGCAGAGAGAAGCAAAACAACTTGCTTCACTTAAGAAGACAAGTTGCTTGAAGAAAGAAAGTAAGATGAACAAGAATGAGCAAGCTCAATCCAAAACACATACAAAATGCAGCAAGGGAAGTGTGAAAGAGATTAGAAAAGATTATGAGAAGTGAAGGCAAACTCACTTCTCAAACAACTTACCACCTGAAAAGTTAGCATAAGAAATGAAATGCAATGCAAATGAGATGAAATGTCATGATTCAAACCAAAGTCATAAGCAATTACATGATGCTAATGATGCTAAGAGGTGATACAAACATGAGGCAAAGCATGAGAATGATCAAGAAAGCATAAGGATGCAAATGAGGCATGCTTTGAACCAAGAATGTACATGAAAAGTTATGAAATGCAAATGACATACAACAGGGCAAATGCAAGATGCAATGATCAAATATGATTCTAATATGTCCTAAGATGTATTATGAACCAAAAGAATGCACAAAATGTCATGGCAAGTCAATGGATGCAAGCAAATGAAAAATGTATGCAAAGGATGGTACAAATTAGGGTTACATGCATCATGCAAAGAAAAAATCCAAAACCAGAAGCAAACAACATGATAAAAATTTGAAAATGCAATCAAAGATACCCTAAACCTATACAAACTCACTGCCCAAAGGAGGGGATCCAACTCTTAACCTGTTGAAAGTTATGAATTTCCTAAGATTTGCTAGGGTTTTAAGGCACCTCATCAAGAAAAATGCCAAACAAATTGAAAATGCAAGATCAATTCAAATCAATTTTATCCTATAAACTACATGCTATGCCAGATGCAATTCAAAAAGAATCATCATCCAACTCTCAAGGGTTAGGCAGAAATGAATTTTTGAAGTTTGATGTAAAATATTGCCTTGAAATGAAATTAAATTCAATGAAAATGATCAAAAGGCATCAAGAACAAAAAAGAAATTTAGTTTGAGAGTTGGACAATGTTTCTAAATGTCTCTAAATGCAATGTGAATTTTTTTGTGATTTTTAAATACCTAAATGTATTTTTAATTAATTAAAAGACTTTAATTAATAAAAAATAACATTTAAATATTTTAAAAATACTTTTTTAATGCAAAAAATAAAATAAAAATTATTTTCAGGTTGAGAAAATTATTTAAAACAAAAATGCAAAGGGAAATATTTTTAGGATTTTTCTAACTATTTTAAAATAAATGACAAAGAAAAAGGGATTAAAATGAAATTAAAAATGATTTAAATGTGAAGTAATCAGTTCTGAAGGTAAAGATTCAAAGCTGAGACGTGGGAGTTGACTGCGCGCGCGTTTGAGTGGCTGGGATTGCTTCTGGGAAATTCAAAATTAATCCTAATTAATTAACCTAAATAAACTGAATTAGGGTTTAATGGAAAATCTGGTGCGTTCATTCACGCGGGAGTCAATGGAAGTCAACAAGATCCAGGGTCCAGATTCAAAGTTGGTTAATTACACAGATTAGGGTTTAATGACCCTCAGGTGGCCGGAGAAGACTTCCGGTCGTCTTCTCCGGCGAGACCTTCAAACTATCTCTCTCAAAACCTCACTAAAACATGCCAAAACCTCCAGATCAACTCAACTAAACATCCTAAACAAGAACCCAACAACAAAACCTATTTATTTTTCATGAATCACGAAGAACAAACAAAAATCAAATTCACGGGCAAAATTTCAGACAAACCATACATCCTCATTTCTGCATCATTTTCAAAGATTCAAAGTTCATTGCATTCAGGGAAGCATGTAGATCATTTTAGTAACTTAAAACAAGGTTTCTGGAAAAAATAATTTTCGAAGCTACCTGAAGTGAAGCTTTCAGTTTGGAGCTTTCAGGCTGCCTCCTTGCTTCAAAACCTCTCCAATGGACCTCCTGAAGATGCTTTGAGGCTTGGTTTGAGTGTATGGTGGCTGGTCTGTGAGATTGATCAAGTTCTGTTTAGTGAGGGGTGAGAATTGTGTTTTGATTTCAGGGGGTTTCAAGGATGAATGAGGGCAGGGAAATGATCAGGGGAGCATGCTGAGTGATTCTGTGGAGTTTGTTTATATGTTTGATGCTTGTGTGAGGTGTTTCGAATGAAAATGCATAAGAGGCATAAACTTGGTGCTATGGCTTGGAGAGAGTTTCAGGCTTGTGTGTGTGGTGTGTTATGTTGCATTTGGTCCACTTATCACAACTAGAGAGGTCAGAGGAGTTGGTGTGCCCTATTGTGATTGGTATGGGTCTTTATGCAAAAAGTCAAGCTTTGTGTAAGAGAGGTATGGGTCAATGGTAGGCCAAGTACAAGAGGGGTGTCCTGCGCAGCAAGGAATGAGGAGGGCCATGGGATCAGTTTTGAAGCCAGCCAGCAAGTGGATTAGGGTTTGAATGATGTTTTGCAACTTTGTTCATCTTTGGCCCTTTCGAAATTTCTTGATCCACAAGTCATGAAAATGAGTAAACTTTTGATGCATTATGAATTTTAGGCCTTGGTTTATGTTTGCACAAAGATTAGAAGTCCATTTGATAGCACAATTTGTCTTGGCAAGTGGTTTTGCAACTTTGCCTCTTTGGTAGAAAACTTGAAATTATGTGATTTTTCCCAACTTTGACAAGCCATAACTTTTGATCCAAAATGAATTAGAATAAGTTCTTGTACTTTTTGAAAAGGGAATGATCCATTCTACAACTTTCATGACCAAAGTTTTCTCATTTGAAGCATTTTTGAATCAAAAAGCAAGGGTTGAAAAAGTTTCCCAAAATGGCAAGTTTCCATTACAAGTCATTTTCCCAAAAAGGCAACTTTGCAAATGGCTTGAAATTCTTCAATTTTGTGAAATTCTAACATCTTCTATAATCAAATAAAGATCATATACATTCAAAATGATGAAGAACACCCTTTGGTTGGGTCATTGGGGGCCTCAGATGCCCTGATTTTACACTGACTTGCTCAAGAAGTCAACTCTTGATTAGATGCCTTCCCCATTGAATTTCTTCATGAAACTTGATATGCATGATCCTTATAACATATAGAGACCAATAGAAACAAGAATGACCAAAAATTTTGGAGTTATGGCCTCTGAAACCAAAACCCTAATTCTAAGTCATCTGTGCAGTTAAACCTGGCTCTGCTTCCATGCCATTCTCAGTTCTTGTGATTCTTTGACTTTATTGACTTTGTGGGGATATAATATGATGCTTGAACATACATGGACCCCTTTGAATTGATTGAAGACCTTTGGAGTGGCTCAAATGGCTCCTGGATTGCTCAGATCACAAACCCTAGATGTAGATGATTTTGAATCAATGCAGTGAATAAAAAATGTGATATGAGATGCTATGATTGAATTTATGCATATGAAAAGACCACAAGCCATGGTGTGAATGGGTGAGGGTAAATTTGGGGTGTTTACACTCATTCTAGTGGTCTTACAATGGCTAAGAAAAATTTAAGAGCAGGTTATGATTGCTCTACCATGGAAGCTGATTGCTATCAGCACTCTAAAACTTATCATAAGTTCCAGATCTATGATGATAAAGTACATGTACCTCTAGTTCCATTGAATGTTTTGACTGCTCCTTGGCCTTTTGCAAGGTGGGGCATTGATATAATTGGTGAGGTCAAACCTACTACTTCCAATGGACATCGTTTCATTCTTGTTTCTATTGATTACTTTACGAAATGGGTAGAGGCAGCCTCATTTGCTTCTGTTACCAAGAATGTTGTGGCTCGATTCATCAAACATCATCTTATATGTAGGTTTGGAATCCCTGAAAGGATTATCACAAACAATGGTACTAATTTGAGCAATGCTATGATTACTAAATTTTGCACATAGTTCAAGATTAAGCATCACAATTCTTCTCCATATCGACCGAAGATGAATGGCGTAGTGGAATCCGCCAAGAAGAATATTAAGAAGATCTTGCAGAAGATGACAGTGACATACAAAGATTGGCATGAGATGTTACCATTTTCTCCTCATGGTTATCGTACCACAGTACTTACTTCAATCGGGGTAACCCCATTCTCTCTTGTCTATGGTATGGAAGCAGTTTTACCTATTGAAGTTCAGATCCATTCCTTGAGAATTATGTAGGATGCAGACTTAGATGAAGATGAATGGATTTAGACTCGACCAGATAAACTCGATTGATGAAAAGAGGCTTGCAGCTGTTTGTCATGGTCAGATGTATCAGAAGCGTATGATCAAAGCCTTTAATAAGAAGGTTAAGCAACAAGTATATCAGACTGGAGACTTGGTAATCAAGCGTATCATATTACCACAGGGTGATCCTAGGGCCAAATGGACTCCCACCTATGAAGGGCCATTTGTAGTCAAAAGCGTATTTTCTGGAGGCGCTATGATGCTTACTACTATGGATGGTGAAGATTTCCCGCAACCTGTGAACGCAGACATAGTCAAAAAATACTATGCATAAAAAGAGACCCATTAGGGTGACTGGCCTAGGAAAAAATAAGGGCATCCCGGTGAACCAAAAAGGTTCGGGAAAATTTAGGGATATATATAAGAAAATGTACACCCGGCAAGTCGAAAACCTGAAAAAGGCGGCTTGGGAAAAAAAGGGTATCTCGGTGGACTGAAAACCTTAAAGGGCAGTCCATGCAAAAGTTAGGGATTAAAGCGTATGACTATGTCTCATTGGATCACCCATGTAACCTCAACTAGTTGTGCTACCTATATCAAGTTCAAACAGTTGAAGATCATTCCACTCGTTTCTCTTCCGACAGCAAGAGATGAGATACTTGAAGATAATTGCAATAGCAGAGTTGAAACCCAATAGGATAACTTCCACATAGTTGTTTTTCATTATTTTTGTACTCTTTTAAAATTTCTATGACGAATTCCTCTTACTAGGATTTCCGTCTCTTTGTTCAAACTTGCCTGTTTATAGGCCACTTTCAAAAAATTAATACAATTCTATTTTCGAATTCAGGTTTACTTTTCCCTCTTTACTTAAGCGAAAATGTCTGTTGATTATGTTTGAATGTATATATGCTTTTGAATGTGATTAATGTTTACCATAAATGTATAAAATACAATAATAGCATTTACTAAGGACGATTAGAGGTAGGAATCCAACGAATCTTCGCTGGTTCATCCCCACAGAGTAATCTTTATGGATATATTCTAAATAAATACTCCAAGTAACCTCTTGTACCTCCGACTCTATGAGATCTTGAAGCAGATTTCTCTCAAGTAGGATATCCTCCGAAGAATTGACACTTGGTCGGATAAGTCACCCAGGGGAATGTCTATCTATTTTATCCCTATTCGGGGTATTCAGGAATTTAATCCTTCAATAAGAAGTGCCACGAACAGAAAACGAAAGATCTTAGGTATAATATTCCAAAACGAGACAGTAACAAAGTCAACAAAACGAAAGATCCTAGGTATAATATTCCAAAACGAGACAGGTCCTTTTGAAATTCAACAAAAAGTAAACTTTTTCAAAAGCTCATAATTTAAAAATGAAAAATGATATAGACATGGGACCAAAAGTAGAAGTTATAGGTCACTCTAAGCTTTCTAAAAAGTCCTAAAACACCTTCATGGGATAAAAATTGAGAGAGTAAGCATTATGGAAGTTGGACAATTTTGAGGAGGTATTGTCATACCCCAAATTTGTCCTACCTATTTATTTTATTGTCCTACCCGCACCATTTTATCTCTCTGTTTAACCATATTCAAAAAATTCAAAAATATATCATTTCCTTTTGTTCCAAAAATTGGGGTTTATTTGAGTTTGTCAGGTCGAGTGCATTCGTGAGTAGAGTTTAAAGTCAGTACGTTGTATGGATGTCGTTTGTCCGATTATCATCATTTTTCTATTAATCATTTTTTTATTGCAAAAAAAAAACAATTTAAATTTTCTCTTTTATTATTTTTGTCGTCTTCCAAAAAATATATCATTTTTTATCCACTATCTATAATTTCAAAAAAATATATCTTTTCCATTGTTTATTATTTTTATTATTATTATTAGTTTTATTAGTTATTATTATTATTAGTATTTTTATTATTATAATTATTATTTTTATTACTATTATTATTATTAGTAAACCATTATTTTATCCAAATTTTACTGTCCGTCACTTTTATTTTCTTTTCTAATCCATAAAAAAAATATAGTAAAACAAAAATCATTCTTATTATTATTACTATTCTTTATTATCATTCTTATTATTTTATTTCTGTTTCTTCTTATTAAGTTTCATTTTATTTTTATTTTTATTTCTTTTAATTTTTTCTCACCAATCAATCAGTCCACACATGTCTCACTTTTCATGATTATTTGCACAGATATTTTTTTTCTTTCCATGTTAACCCCACCTCCAGCTGTCATACACATCCAACAATCACCAACAAAAACTCAGCACCAATTCCACTTTCTCCTCAACGGACGCACCGGATTTCCAACCTCACTCCTTAGCAACAAACAATCCACACCAAATCTTCAACAGCTCACTATTATTCTTTTTTTTACCAATTCACCCTCAATTGGTTCTTCTATAAAGAGGACATAAACTTCATTAACACAGGAGGGAGGGGGCTGAAGGAAAAAACAAAGAAATATCTCTGCGAAAATTAACCCAAAGCTGCACAGAAAAAACCAAAACTTTTACCCTCAAAACTTCCTGCATATCTTGAACATAGTCTCAAAATTCCTTCACCACCTACAACCATACACCTGCAAAAACCTGCAAACATTTTTTTTTCATCACTCCAAACCATTTCCATTTTTTTTCCTCTCACTTAAAACCTAAAAACGAAACCATAAACTCACCGAAAAAATCCGCTAACCCACCATTGAAATAAACCGAAAAAGCACAACCGTAAACCGTAAGCCATTAACACCGTCGCTCAATCTCCAAACAACAACCGAAACAGAAAATCACCACCACAAAGCCCTTGTCACCGCCGCGGAAACCGACGACAACCACCCCATCACCGTGAAAGCCACCTTAAATCTGCGAAACCACCATTACCACCAACACCGTTGAGATTCAACGAACACCGAACCATACGATCCCAAAATCGCACAACAGTCCTCACCGAACATCACTTCCTTCACCGTAAAAATACCCAAAACCGCACCAAATCTTCGAAACCCCGCCGCAACAACCACCGTCAGATTTGAATGAAGCTTCGGCGAGTGAGAGTTGTGAGGTACAAACGAACCAGAAATTATTGCGACTGACCGAGAGGGAGAGAGTTCGAGCGAGTCGAAATAGAGAGGGTCGTGAGCGAAAACAAAATGGACCTTGAGAGAGGCGCTCTGGTTCGACGGCGGCCGATTGAAAGTTGAGGGTGGGTTATTCGTATTTTGAACGGCTGAGTTGCTTTTGCACGATCCTCCTTTCCTTTTATTTCTGGCTTTATATTTTTAAATTTCTTTTATTTTTTTTTTATTTTTTTTATCCTGAATGTTGTTGGGCTTAACCCACAAACCCAACATGATTTCCTAACTAGCACCTTCTGATTTTATTCTCACATATTTCATTACATTGGATTTTTTTATTTTTTTATATAGATTGTTGTTGTTGTCGTTGGGCTTGCCCCGATCCGAATTACTACACACCATACCATTTTCATACAAAACCCCCCATCTATCCTTGTGGCATCTTTTTTTATTACTTTATTTTCTCTTAGTTGATTAAGTATTTCTAATATCATCTTTTTTTTTCTATATAGTTAATTTTTATTATTTAGAAAATGCCTTAAAAAATATATATTAGTGAACCTTTTGATATCTTCTTTATTTTGTTCTCTCTTATTTTTGGGCCAATGATATAAAACAAAATTAAATTATTTCCAATATTTTTAATTGGAAAATTTAATTAATATGAGACCTTCTATTTTATTTATTATGTAATTTGAATTCGATAAAATTTAATTTAACTTTTATTTTATTATATTATTTCATTTATTTAGTATTCTTTTAAATTCAATTTAATTTGATTATTCATATACATTTATTCTAATTGTTGCAATTTAATTTAAATTCTTATTTTTCTGTTTATCGCTTTAATCGAATCGCGAATTAATGTAAGTCGAGCGCTTTGAGCCTCGCCATCCAACCTCTTTTCCAAACTCGACATTCGAATATTTTCATAATCAAAATAACGGATAAACTCAATTCTGGAGTCTCGCATTCCTCGAATTCTTGAATGAACACTCCCGAGGCTCGCCCCGCGGGATGCGGTTCATTCGACTTTCTGTAATTAAAAATTTTAATCCACATATCAAATAATGAAAGAATTGAATTCTAGAATCTAGCATTCCTCGAATTCTCGAATATATTCTCCTGAGGCCCACCCCTCAGGATGCAGTTTATTTACCCTTTCATTCTAAAAAAACCTAATCGAATCAAGCATTTCTTCAAGCGAACATTATCTAAATCATTTCTATCTCACAAACAAGCTAGCGCTTCAGCCACCTATCGCGAGCAGACAAGCCAACACTTAGCAGTAGAATGTGGTTTAAATAATTGTTCATTAAAACAAATCGATCAACCTTAGTACCACTGTAAACACCCCAAATTTTCCCTCAACCATTCACACCATGGCTTGTGATCTCCTCATATGCATAAATCCAATCATAGCATCTCATACCACATTTTTGATTCACTGCATTAGTTCAAAGTCATCTGCATCTAGGGTTTGTAATCTGAGCAATCCAAGAGCTTCTTGAGCCACTCCAAAGGTCATCAATCACTTCAAAGAGTTCCATGTATGTTCAAGCATCATATTATATCCCCTCAAAGTCAAGAATGTCAAAGAATCACAAGAACTGAGAATGGCATGGAAGCAGAGCCAGGTTTAACTGCACAGATGACCTAAAATTAGGGTTTTGGTTTCAGAGGCCATAACTCCAATTTTTTTTTGTCATTCTTGTTTCTATTGGTCTCTATATGGTATAGGGAGCATGCATATAAATTTTCATGAAGAAATTCCATGGGGAAGTCATCTGATCAAGAGTTGACTTCTTGAGCAAGTCAGTGCAAAATCAGGGCATCTGAGGCCCCCAATGACCCAACCAAATGATGTTCTTCATCATTTTTTATTGTGTATGATCTTTATTATGATCATAGAAGATGTTTGAAGTTCACAAAATTGGAAAATTTCAAGTCATTTGCAAAGTTGACTTTTTGGGAAAGTTGACTTATAATGAAAATTGCCATTTTGGGAAACTTTTTCAACCCTTGCTTTTTGATTCAAAAATGCTTCAAATGAAAAAACTTTGGTCATGAAAGTTGTAGAATGGATCATTCCCTTTTCAAAAAGAAAAAGAAATTGACCTAATTCATTTTGGATCAAAAGTTATGGCTTGTCAAAGTTGGGAAAAATCACATAATTTGAAGTTTTCTACCAAAGAGGCAAAGTTGCAAAATCACTTGCCAAGGAAAATTGTGCTATCAAATGAACTTCTAATCTTCATACCAACATGAACCAAGACCTAAAAGTCAGATTGCATCAAAGGATCACTCATTTTCATGACTTGTGGAACAAGAAATTTCAAAAGGGCCAAGGATGAAGCAAGTTGCAAAAGCTCACTCAAACCCTAATCCATTTGCTTGCTGACTTCATAATCAATCCTAAGGTTCTCCACACTTCTTGCTGCGCAGGACACCCCATTTGTCCTTGGCTAGCAATGAGCCCATACCTCTCTTACACAAAGTTTGACATTTTGGCCAAAGACCCATACCAATCACAATAGGGCACACCAACTCCACAGGCCTATCCCTGAATGATAAGTGGACCAAAGACAAGCCAAAGCACATAACCATTCATGCTGAAACCGACCCCAAGCCATAGTTATCATTTTTGCTCCAACTTGCAAAACCATTCTAAACACTCTCCACAAGCCTCAAACACACAAACAAGCTTCACAAACAATCTCAACATGCTTCACTGATCACAAACCACCCATCACCATAGCCTGAAACTCACTGAAATCAAAATACGATTTCCACCCCCCCCCCCTTGAACAGAACTTCTGCAATCTCCCAAACCAACCAACATAAATTCCTTCCAAGCATCAAGACTTCATCAGGAGCTCAAGAGGAGTGGATTGCACAAAGAGAGGAGGCCAGAAAGTTGCAAACTGAGAAAGCTCAAGCTCAGGTACCTCAAGAACTTTTTTTCCAGAAATGAGTTTTCAAATTCCTAGATTGTTCCTCATGCTTTGCTGATCACTCTGATGTTTTTACTTTTTGAAATGGTTGAGAAATAAGCATGTATTCGTGTTCTGAATTTTTCTGACCTAAATGCATTTTGTTTCGATTCAGCCTTAATATGAAAAATAAATGTATTTTGATTGTTGATTCTTGCTCTATGATGATTGGGGGTGGATTCTGGGCAGAGAGATGATGTTTTAGAGACCTGGGGAGAAAGTTAGCAACTTTCAGGTGAGGGTCTGGGCGGAGAAGATGACCGGAAGTCTTCTCCGGCCACCTGAATTTGTTTAGGGCTAATCAGAGTCATTAATGCAAGTTTGAATGTGGAGCGTTGGATGGGTTGACCAGGGCTGACTCGCGCGTGTTTGAGTGGCTAGGATGCATCATTAGAAACCCTAATCTTCATTAACTTAATTTAATTCAGTTTAATTAATTTAAAATGAAAATTAGCTCAGTTTGAATTGTGACCATCAGATTGCGCGCGAAGTCAAACAAAATATCTCCAGAACCAATCCTGTCCCTTGGATGCGCATACTGTCATTTTTATTCAATTTTATTTTCATTTTTTTTCATTTTTTTTCTACATTTTATTAAAAATAGTAAAACATCTTTAAAAATTCTGAAATTTTTTGTCAAAGGTTCAATTAATTTTCAGAGACCAAAAACATTTTTATTTTTATTTTTTGCATTAAAATTTATTTTAAATCATTTAAAAGTTTATTTTTAATTAATTAATGAGAATTAATTAATTAAAAATACTTTTAGGTATTTAAAAATCACAAAAAATTCATGAGACATTTAAAATCATTTAGAAACATTGTCCAACTCTCAAACCAAATTTCTTTTTTGATCTTGATGTCTTTTGACAATTTTCCATGGAGTTAATTTCATTTCAAGGCATTATTTTGATCCAATCTTCAAAAATTCATTTCTGCCTAGCCTTTAAGAGTTGGACCTTGATTCTTCTTGCATTGCATCTTGTATAGCATGTAGTTTATGGGATTAAATTGGCATGAATTGATCTTGCATTTCCTTTTTGTTTGACATTTTTCTTGATAAGGTATCTTAAAACCCTAGCAATCTTAGAAAATTCATAACCCTCATTAGGTTAAGAGTTAGAACCCCTCCTTTGGGCAGTGAGTTTGTATAGGTTTTGGGTCCCTTTGAATTCATTTTCAATTTTTTATCTTGATGTTTGCTTCTGGTTTTGAATTTTGTTTTGTGCATTGATCATAAACCCTAATTTGGGCTTTCATTTGCATCCATCTTCCATTTGTTTGCATACCATGACTTGCCATGACATTTTTTGCATCCATTTGATTCATAATACATCTTAGGACATATTAGAATCATGTTTGATCATTTCATCTTTCATTTGCCATGTTGTATGTCATTTGCATTCCATAGCTTTTCATGTATGTTCATGGTTCTAAGCATGCTTCTCTTGCATCCATATGTTTGTATGATCATCCTCATGCCTTGTTTCATGTTTGCATCATCTCTTAGCATCATTATCATCACACTCATGCTTCTGGTTTTGGTTTGTAACATGTCATTGCATCTCATTTGCATTGCATTTCATTCCTTTCACTAACTTTTCAGGTGGTAAGTTACTTTGAGAAGTGAATTTGCCTTCACTTCTCACAATCTCTTTTCATTCCTCCTATGCATCATTGCTGCATTTTATCTTGTGTTTGAGATTGAGCTTGCTCATTCTTCTTCATCTTACTTTCTTTCTCCAAGTGACTTGTCTTCTTAAATGAAGCAAGTTACTTTGCTTCTCTTTGCTCCTTTCATCTGCTTCCTGGTGGTTTCTCTGAAGATCTTTCTTGTAAACCTCACAAACCTTAGGAACAACCAAGCATGACAATAATTAGGGTTTTGATTAGTCCCCCCATTTATATTTTACCTTTGTTTCTCTTTGAGTCTTCTCTTCTCATCTCATAATCAAGGACTAAACCCTAAAGGCTTTAAGGTTTTGTGATTAAGCTTATGCCTGCATCCTTCTATTAGGATGGAGTGTATAATTTTAATCTAAGTGTTAAACCCTTAATGTGTTTAAAATCCTTTAATCAATTCACTTAATAATCATCAAGACATCAAGCTTGTAACTTGGGCCTTGCATTAGGGTTCTAATTCTTCCTTAATTGGTTAAGAAGGACTAACCCTAGTGTTAATGAACAAGTCCCCCTCAAGTTGTCTTACAAACCCTAAAACTCACTTCATCATCTTATCATTAATTAAAATCCATTTAATAAAGGTTTTGTTTTGTCATGAAGTTAATCCCTAATCATGGATTAAGTTGAGGAGCCTTCCTCAGCTTAAACATTCTCATCTATTATCCTTCTATTAGGATGGTGTAATGAGTCTGTTTAATCCCTGATTATGGCTTAATCTCATTATTTAACACTAAACAAAAACACCAAAAACATCTAAATAATCACAAGTAGGTTAATGATCTTAATCCTACATCATGGTGATTAAGTGTGAGAAGCTGACTTCACACTTAAGGTACTCTCATTACCCCTAATCAGAGGGAAGATGTGATGAGTTTACTAAATCCATTGGTTTAGGCTTAAGCTCATTTACTTATGACAAACTTCAAAATGCAATAAAAGACTGAAAATACAAAAACAAACAATAATCGTCTCCTCCGGGATTCTTTTCTCATCTAATTCACTCATAAGCGACAACTTGCTTCTTCCGTCTAATGCAAGACAGTTTGCACCTGAGCCAGACAGGTCATACACTTGAGCATAGGCAAGTAAGCAGTTCACTAGTCAAATCACCTTTCAGTCTCTTTGGGTCGAACTACGGTGTTCTGACTTCCTCATTGCACGAGAGGATACGTAGGCATAACTTAACAGTTATCGAACAAAAGTTTCTGTATATCCCCCCTCTTTCCAGCATTATTTTCTTAGCCTCATGATCTTGAGCATCTTATTCCTGTTCTTACACTGACACTGTACATTTACACACTTCACTTCTTTTACACTGACACTTGCATTCTTTCCAGCTTTGATACACAAATTGCACTGACATTACCCCTTTAAAACACAAATCTTTTAAGCGTGGATCCCGTCGAGTACGACGGACAATCTGGGTGCTAATACCTTCTCAGGTTGTAACCAACCCCTTTTCTCAGTCTCTCTGGTTCGCAGCCGTCTTATCCATATCTTTTCTAGGTTTATGCAGCATTACCTTTCCTTCGGGATAAAAATGCCTAGCTGGCGACTCTATTCATTTCTTTCCATCCTTTCGCCGACCGTTCGCGTCTGTACCCCTTATGACCTGAGGTGTCATTTTGGTGGGAGCGACAACTTGGCGACTCTGCTGGGGACACTTATACTGTAACCAGGGCTTCTGGTTCTTTTTGTGGGTTCCTCCTAGCGCTTGTTTGATTTGTGTTTACTGGGGTGTTATGTGCTATTTGTGTTTGTATATTTGCTTTATTTACTGCTTTATGTACAGTTATTTATTGCTTTCTTTACAGCTTTATATACATCATACTGTCATACTATTATCTGGCTGGATCTGTTTTCTGTCTTTGTGGGTGGGGTTCTATTGAGAGTTTAAGGTCCTATACCTGGGACCTGAGTGACACCTAGGCTAGAGTGGTTCATGTTCTTTCCCATTCCATTTCGGTCTGGTGCGGGAATATGAAACACGGTTCAGATATGGGTTTCTTCTTGAGAACTCTGTGCTACAGATCTCCTGTAGTGCTAGGGCTATCTGGGAAGCCTGCTAAGTCTGGATGACCTTTATTATGACCTTCAGAAACTGAGGTGAATTAGAGGAGGATCTTTTATGGTTATTGTAAACACTCTACCTCCGGGTTAGAAGTGTTTACACTTCTCATAACTGATCCAAGTCTGAGGATCCTTGTTTTAGAACACTACCTGTGAGGGGGGTTGGGCTGTTTACAGGTTTGCAGGTACCCTTGACCACAGCATACCCTGATACTTTGTTTTGAATAAGAATACTCCACTTTGGGACAGTTCTTGTGATTTTAACCCTGGATATGTGGCTCTTTATTTGAGCCCCCCACCTTGGTTACTAGACTTATGAACCTCCATCTGGACTTCTTAGACATACATGGACTTATACCAAGGCAAATCAGATCCATCTTGATCACAAAACCCTTGCATATCATTTGCATACATCATCATTGCATCATTTAACATGTGTTCATTTGTTTTTCAGGGTATCCATATTACATTTGGCTTGGTTTTGACCCCTTCATCTGCATAGGCCCTTGCTCACCAGCTATCTGCTTCAGCTACCTTCATCAGCTACCTGCTTCAGTCACCTGCATCACCAGTATCAGCCTATCAGTGGCTCATCTCCAGTGTTAGTCTCCATCATCAGCATCTGTCTCAGCTCTTCATCAGCAGACATGGCACCCAAGAAGAGCAACATCTCATATCATTTCTTTGAGCCTGAGCTGACTGGCATCAGGAAGGTCCAGGCCCTTATCACTCCAGACCATATACCACTAATCAGAGAACATTATGGAGGCATCCTTGATGTGGTTATGGATTTGGACCCTTCTCAGAGGAGCTTGATTCACACTTGCCTACAGTTCTATGATCCTCCTTTGAGATGCTTCACCTTCCAGAATTTTCAGTTGGGACCTCTGTTGGAGGAGTTTTCATCACTGATTGGAGTACCTGTCAGGGGTGGTGTCCCCTTCAACCCTGAGATGGCTTTTCCCAGTAATGAAGAAGTGGCAAAAGCACTGTATCTGGAACCTATTCTGATTGAGAAGAACATAACAACAAAGGCTGGAATCTCTGGTCTACACTTGGATTTCTTGACTTCTCAGGCTATCCTGAAGGCCTCCTTGGGAGAATGGAAGGCAGTCTGTGCATTGTTAGCCCTCAGTATATATGGGGTTATACTTTTTGCAGATGAGCCCAAGTTTATCAGCAAGAATGCCATTCATCTTTTCATTCTAAGGAACCCAGTGCCCACCTTACTGGGAGACTTCTACTACTCTGTTCACCAAAGGAATGAAAAGCAAAGAGGAAGGTTGGTGAGATGCTGTGCTCCCCTATTCCATACCTGGCTGCTCAAACACTTGCCCAAGACTGATGCCTTCCTGAATCCTCACCAACAGAAAAATTGGGCTAGGAGGCTTGTTGCTTTGACCTCAGATGACATCAGGTGGTGCACCCAGAGCACCAAGGGCAGGGACATCATTACTAGTTGTGGGCAGTTCCCCAATGTACCTCTGATAGGAGTGAAGGGTTGCATCAACTACAACCCTCTGCTATTCAAAAGACAATTGGGCTATGCATTGGTCCACCCTCCTAGAGTGCAAGATCTAGCTGAGACCCTTTATTGTGAGATTAAGCCTAATCTGGCTATTGTCAGGCAAGCATCCTGGGCTTGGGACAATGTCCAGACCAAAGGGATGGCCATTCTTGGGAGATGCAACAATGTGGCCTCAGCTCAGTATTATGATTGGTCTCATGTTAGGGCTCAAATTTCTGGGATGCCCTTCACCATTGAGGATGCACCTGGACCATCCACAGCACCACCTCCAGCCACTGTCAGCCTGGAAGAGTTTGAGAAACTGAAAGAGAGGAATGAGAATCTGTCTCAAGCCCTGAAGAGAACCCTCTGGGAGAGGAGTGATGGTCTTCTGGACATTGAGAGGTTAGAAAAGCTTAAGGTGGAGCATCTAGCCAAGATTGAAAAAGCAGAGGACTACATCAAGAAGTCAAGAGCTGGAGAGCAGATTTTGAAGAATGCCTGTAAAGAGGCCCAGTTTCAGAAGGCTAGGACTGATCTCTATCTGAAGGAAAGCCAGGCTAGGTGGGTCAGGATCACTGAAGCTCGCACTCAGGAAGATAAGAGAACTCAGGACAGGATTGAGCAGTTGGAGGCTAATGCAAAGGAGCAACAGGAAGCCCTGCTAGCAGCCCAGAAGGAAATCTCAGAATTGAAGCTTAGGGCTGGTGTGAAGAGGTCAAAGGACCAGGGCAGACACAAGAAGCTAACCACTGCTATTGCCACCAGGAATCTTCTCATCAGGAACCTCACAGAGCATCCAGCTGACCCTATAACTGAAGCACTCCTGAAGGAAGTTAAGGAGGATGAGTTTGGTCTTGGTGTCTGACTTTTGCTTGTTGTTGCTTTCATTTCATGTACTTTTCTTTTATGTTGTATTTTTTTGACCCCTCAGATGGCATGTATTAAAAAAAACTATGTATGATTAACCATTTGTAATATATTCATTAGTTTGTTTCATCTGAGTTCTTTTTCTCTCAAGCAACATCAAAGCACCTTCCTCAGGGGTCTGGAAAGGTCAAAACCAAGTGCCAAGCCGGATACCTTGGAAACAAATAAGCATACTGCATTGCATACTAACTTTTTGTTTTGTTTTGTAGGTTTTTGTTTTGTTTGTTACTAACTCTGTTGTGATTCAGGAACTATTGCTCGACGACGGGTGTTCCCTCTCAACCGTCCGCACAGATATCCCACTCGCAACAACCTTCCGGGTATACAAATGGACCAAGTACAGCAGGACCTTACAGAAGTCAGGACTCAAATGGCCAATGAGAGGCTAGAAATGAGAAACCAGATGACCCAGTTCATGGAAGTGATGAATGGCTTGGCTCAAAGCCAAGAGAGATTAAGGGCATTGGTAGAAAGGAAGACCCAAGAGGAACCCCATTTAGGGACTGGAGGAACAAGCAACAATGAGAGGGTTCAGCCTCATGTTAATCCACCTGTGTATGGGCCCCACCTTCATCCAGAGATCAACATCCCTGCTAATGTGCAAGGGAATGCTACTGTGGGAAGAGTATTACAAGAAGACCCCCAAGAGGATCAATTCACTGTGATGGGAGCTGGGGATGAGGCCTATGACAGAAGGCTAAATGAAATTGCTGAGAAATTGAGATCCCTGGAGTCTCAGAATTCCCTGGGCTTTGATGTCATGGACATGGGTTTAGTGGATGGGGTAAGGATTCCCCACAAGTTTAAACCCCCGTGCTTCGAAAAGTACAACGGAACTTCCTGTCCACGAACCCACTTGCAATCCTTTCTGGGGAGGCTGAAGGCATACACCATGGATGAAAAACTATGGATGTTTTACTTTGAAGATAGTTTAACTGGGGCTTCAAGGGAATGGTACTCTCAGTTGACCAGAGCAACCATCAGATGCTGGAAGGACCTAGCTGAGGCCTTCATCAGACAGTACCAATACAACTTGGATATGGCTCCTAACAGGACCCTCCTGATGGGAATGTCTCAATCATCCAGGGAAAGCTTCTGGGAATACGCCCAGAGGTGGAGACAGCTTGCTGCTGCTGTCCAGCCACCCATGTCGGAAAGGGAAATGGCTGACATGTTTATGAACACCCTCCAAGGGACATATATTGACAGGCTAGCTGCCTTTTCTTCCACCAGCTTCGCTGACGTAGTCATAGCTGGAGAAAGGATTGAAAGCCTATTAAAGATGGGCAAGATTTCTGACAATGGTGCGAGCTCGTCCAGCAACCCCAGAAAACCTTTTGTAGGTCCAAGAAGAACCAGTGAGACTAATGTTATTCAGGCCAACAGGGGCAGACCTCAGTATGTTCATAGGTCAGTGGCAGCAGTCACTATTCCAGCCCCAATTCCTCAGCAACCAGCATATCAACCACATCAACAACCCCACTACCAGCAACAAGTTCAATATCCGCCTCAGAGAAACTACAACAACAACAGCAACAATCAACAAAGACCTTTTCAGCAGAGACCATCTCAGGCCAATAGGGTGATTGATCCAATCCCTATGACTTATGCCGCTTTATTGCCACAGCTCCTGAAGCTCAACTTGGTTGAGTTAAGGACGTTGGCACCACCAGATCCTTCCAGTCTGCCAAGGAATTATGACGCCAACGCCAGATGTGCTTTTCACTCCAATGCACCTGGCCACAGTACAGAGAAATGCAGGGCTTTACAAATGAAGGTACAAGACTTGGTAGATTCTAAAGCTCTAAACTTTGCACCCCCGCCAAATGTTAACAAGAATCCCATGCCCAACCACGGAGGACCAAGAATTAATGGTATTGAGGAAGATAAGCCGTCTTTCTTAATAACCAGTGTTGGGCAGATTCGGACACCTCTGGTAGAAATTAAAGCTCAGCTCCTAGAATTCCAGATGTTCCCCGGGTGTGAGCTCGGTTGTGGTTATTGCAACATTTCGGTAAACGGGTGTGATAACTTGAGAAGCGGCATAGATGGTCTTATCCAGAGTGGCATACTTCAAATCACAACATCAACACCTTCAAATCCAGCAATCTCTTTGACAACAATCCCCGAGTCTTCTACAACTGCAACAATAGTCATTCCAAACAATTTATCAGCACTATCAACAATGGCTCCGTCTATCATATCAACAAATCATACGTCAACAAACATTCCTTCTACAACATCAGCACCCCTTTATTCAGAATCTTCTACAACATCAACATCCAGTTATCCAGCAAGATCTTCTACAACACCAGCAGATATCTCAGCAGTCACTATTTATTATGATCCGTCAAGTATTCCTCCGAACAACAATTTTCAACAACAAACAGTGGCATCTCCTGCCAGATCACCAGTTACCATCTACTACGATCCGCACACTATTTCAACACCCTCCTCTGCTGCAGTCAGTCCCGTTACCATCACGGTACCTGGACCAGTTCCATATGAAAGCAGTAATGCCATCCCTTGGCATTATGGCTCTGACCTTTACTGCAATGGGGAGAAAATCACTCTTGAATCTTCAACCTCTTCTCCACAGATTGATAATGACGGGGGAGGCGTGTCGCTTCTGATAAATGAGACTGGCTCAAAATAAAGGTACAGACGCGAACGGTCGGCGAAAGGGGAAATGAGAACACACAGGAGTGAACTCAAGAGAAAGAAAAGAGTCGCCAGCTAGGCATTTTTATCCCGAAGGAAAGGTAATGTTGCATAAACCTAAAAAGATATGGATAAGACGGTTGCTAACCAGAGAGACTGAGAAAGGGGGTTGGTTACAACCTGGGAAGGTATTAGCACCCAGATTGTCCGTCGTACTCGACGGGATCCACGCTTAAAAGATTTGTGTTTTAAAGGGGTAGTGTCAGTGCAATTTGTGTATCAAAGAGCTGGAAAAAGGATGCAAGTGTCAGTGTAAAAGAATGTGAAGTGTATAAATATACAGTGTCAGTGTAAGAACAAGAATAAGATGCTCAAGATCATGAGGCTTAAAGGATGATGCTAGAAGGAGGGGGAATATACAGAGACTTTTGTTCGATAACTGTTAAGTTATGCCTACGTATCCTCTCGTGCAATGAGGAAGTCAGAACACCGTAGTTCGACCCAAAGAGACTGAAGGATGAATTGACTTGTGAACTGCTTACTTGTCTATGCTCAAGTGTATGACCTGTCTGGCTCAGGTGCAAACTGTCTTGCATTAGACGGAAGAAGCAGGTTCTCATTTATGAGTGAATGAGATGAGAAAAGAATCCCGAAGGAGACGATTATTGTTTGTTTTTGAGTTTTCAGTCTTTTTATTACTTTTTGAGTTTGTCATAAGAAAATGAGCTTAATCCTAAACCAATGGGTTAGTAAACTCATCACATCTTCCCTCTGATTAGGGGTAATGAGAATACCTTAAGTGTGAAGTCAGCATCTCACACTTAATCACCATGATGTAGGATTAAGATTATTAACCTACTTGCATTTATTAGATGTTTTTGTTGTTTTTGTTTAGTGTTAAGTAATGAGTCTAAGCCATAATCAAGGATTTAATGGACTCATTACACCATCCTAATAGAAGGATAATAGATGAGAACATTTAAGTTGAGGAAGCCTCCTCAACTTAACCCATGATTAGGGATTAACCTCATGAAAAAACAAAGCCTTTATTAAATGGATTTTAGTTAATGATAGGATGAAGAAATGGATTTTATGATTTGTAAGACAACTTGAGGGGGACTTGTCCATTAACACTAGGGTTAGTCCTTCTTAACCAATTAAGGAAGAATTAGAACCATAATGTAAGGCCCAAGTTACAAGCTTGATGTCTTGATGATTATTAGATGGATTGATTAAAAGATTTAAACACATTAAGGGTTTAACACTTAGGATTAAAGTTATACATTCCATCCTAATAGAAGGATGCAGGCATAAGCTTAATCACAAAGCCTTAAAGCCTTTAGGGTTTAGTCCCTGATTATGAGATGAGAAGAGAAGACTCAAAGATGACACAAAGGTAAAAGCTAAATGGGGGGACTAATCAAAACCCTAATTATTGTCATGCTTGGTTATTCCTAGGGTTTGTGAGGTTTGCAAGAAAGATCTTCAGAGAAACCACCAGGAAGCAGATGAAAGAAGCAAAGAGAAGCAAAGTAACTTGCTTCATTTAAGAAGACAAGTCACTTGAAGAAAGAAAGTAAGAGGGACAAGAATGAGCAAGCTCAATCCAAAGCACAAGACAAAATGCAGCAATGATGCATAAGAGAGATGAAAAGAGATTGTGAGAAGTGAAGGCAAATTCACTTCTCAAAGTAACTTACCACCTGAAAAGTTAGTGAAAGAAATGCAATGCAATGCAAGATGAGATGAAATGACATGATGCAAATCAAAACCAGAAGCACATACATGATGTTAATGATGCTATGAGATGATGCAAACATGAAACAAAGCATGGGGATGATCATACAAACCTATGGATGGAAATGAAGCAAGTTTAGAACCATGATCATACATGAAAAGTTATGAAATACAAATGACATACAACATGGCAAATGAAAGATGCAATGATCACATATGATTCTAACATGTCCTAAGATGTATTATGAATCAAATGGATGCACAAAATGTCATGGCAAGTCATGGTATGCAAGCAAATGGAAGATGGATGCAAATGGAAGGCAAGAATTAGGGTTTATGAACAACATGCAACACAAAATAAAAAATCAGAAGCAAATGACATGATAAAAAATTGAAAATGCAATCAAGGATACCCTAAACCTATACAAGATTACTGCCCAAAGGAGGGGATCTAACTCTTAACCTAGTGAAAGTTATGATTTTTCTAAGTTAACTAGGGTTTCAAGGTACCTCAAAAGTAAAAATGCTCATTAAATTGAAAATGAAGGATGAATTCAAACCAATTTTACCCTAGAAACTACATGATATGAAGGATGCAATGCAAGAAGCACCATCATCAAACTCTTCATGGTTAGGCAGAATGAATTTTTTAAAGTTTGAACAAAAATATTGCCTTTAAACAAATTTAATTCCAATGAAAATTGTCAAAATTAATCAAGGACCAAAAAGAAATTTGTTTTGAGAGTTTGATAATGTTTTTAAATGTTTTAAAATGCAATGTGAATTTTTTTGGAATTTTTAAATACCTAAATGTATTTTTAATTAATTAATTTCCATTAACTAAGTAAAAATAAACATTTAAATGATTTAAAAATAATTTTTAATGCAAAAAATAAAAATAAAAATATTTTTGGGTTCTGAAAATTAATGAAATGTTTGACAAAAAAATTTCAGAATTTTTCAAAGTGTTTTGCTATTTTTTAAAATTCATGCAAATAAAATACAAACAAAATGAATTAAAATTGGTTAACAGAAGAATGAATCGATTCATGTTTGGATGAATCGACTCATACTGATCAAAACAGAATTAGTTAAACAGCATGAATCGATTCATAATGGGATGAATCGATTCATTTTGCGAAATCCAGGAACCTTTCAACAGAATGAATCGATTCATTATGCTGTTATTTTCAAAAATGCATAATCAAACTCATTCCTTAGGCTGTGTTAAGTGCTCTAACTCTCCAGATTTCATCCTCTACCCACCCCAAACATGAATCAATCACAAGATCACATTTACAATGCATCAACAACAAGATTAGAGCAAAATCAAGAAAACTGCAAAAACTTCAGAACATGCATACACACTCATTTCTTAACCGTTTTCAGTGTTTCAAAGCTTAACATGATCAGTGAAACAAACTCTATCATCCTATAACAAGAGATTACATTTCTAAAAAAAATGTTCTTGATGATACCTGAACCGGAGCTTTGAACTTTGGAGCTTTCTGGCCTCAAACTTGGTGCAATCCCTCTCCTTTGAACACCCTGATGATGTAATGAAGCTTGGAGAGCTTTGAGAATGGCTGGTTATGGCTGTTTTGCTCTGGTGTAGCAGAAATGGAGGGCCTTTTGTGAGATGTTTCAAGTTGTTTCAAGGGATGATTCTTGTTCTAAGGGTGATTTGTGACTTGTTGGTGAAAGAAAAAGTGAAGTTTGATGGCTGTGTGAGGATAAATTCAGAGAAGAAGTTTGGGACAGATTTTTGTGCAAGTTGGATTGTGTCTGGTTTCTATGCCAAATGAGTTGCTATATCACTCCCATAAAGTTTGGGTAGGCTGTGGAGCAGGTTAGTAGAGGTTGCTGGTCACTATTCCAAAAGCATGGGAGAAAATGCAAAAAGTCATGGTTTGGTGTACTTGAGGCATGGGCTGTGGCAGAGCTGATTTTCTGGCTGGTACTGCATCAGCTGAGTTCAAGGATGACTCTTGGATCAATTGATGTGAGCTGTAATGGATGAAGGGTGAGATCTCACATGTTTTGCAATTTTGCAACTTGTTACACTTTGTGACTTTTGGTCATGGAAAGGTAACACTCTTTGCTGAATTTTGGTTGTGATAGGTTACATGATGTTATGGTGGTGTCTTGAAATCAGTTAGAGACCATACAAAACCTTGGGGATCAATTTTGCAAGAGTTCCTCTTTGGAGAATTTCATGGAAAGTGGCTTATAGAAGTTTGTGATTTGAAGCATGGACCTTGAAAACTCTTGGGCAATTCTGATTTTGCTAAGTTGCAATATGTTATAATGATGCAAAGAAGTCATTTAGAGGTCAATAGAATGCTTGGCATGAGAATTTGCAAGTTTTCCCTTTTGTGCAAAAGTGAAATTTTAATGATTTTATCCAACTTTGCAAGGCCATAACTTTGATCCAAAATGAATTAGAATGAGTTCTTGTACTTTTTGAAAAGGGAAAGATCCATTCTACAACTTTCATGACCAAAGTTTTCTCATTTGAAGCATTTTTGAATCAAAAAGAAAGGGTTGAAAAGGTTTCCCAAAATGGCAAGTTTTCATTACAAGTCACTTTCCCAAAAAGGCAACTTTGCAAATGGCTTGAAATTTTGCAATCTTGTGAACTTCTAACACCTTCTATGATCAAATAAAGATCATACACATTCAAAATGATGGAGAACACCCTTTGGTTGGGTCATTGGGGGCCTCGGATGCCCTGGTTTTGCACTGGCTTGCTCAAGAAGTCAACTATTGATCAGATGACTTCCCCATTGAATTTCTTCATGAAAATTGATATGCATAATCCTCATAACATATGGAGACCAATAGAAACAAGAATGACCAAAAAAATTGGAGTTATGGCCTCTGAAACCAAAACCCTAATTCTAGGTCATCTGTGCAGTTAAACTTGGCTCTGTTTCCATGCCATTCTCAGTTCTTGTGATTTTTTGACATTATTGACTTTGAGGAGATATAATATAATGTTTGAACATACATGGACCCCTTTGAAATGATTGAAGACCTTTGAGGTGGCTCAAATGGCTCTGGGATTGCTCAGATCACAAACCCTAGATGCAGATGACTTAGAAACAATGCAGTGAATCAAAAATATGGTATGAGATGCTATGGTTGAACTTATGCATATGAAAAGATCACAAGCCATGGTGTGAATGGGTGAGGGCAAATTTGGGGTGTTTACAGCTGCCCCTATTCAAGCATGAGTTAGCTGTGTAGGATGTAAGCAGCGGCTTATCAGGCGAACAAGATAACTTGTGGTTGAATACCAAAGACAGTCAAAAATTTGCACTCACAGAATGAAGAAGAAAAGGGATATAGATTTGTAAAAGGAAGTAAAGTATAATTTATAAAGTGCGGGCGACGGAGGACGACCGTCGAGTAGAGGATGACTGCTGGGGATGAAGCAATGACGGGGATGACCGACATGCTGGGGAAAATGCGGGAAATAAAGCAATGACGGGGACGGCCGACATGCTGGGGAAAATGCGGGAAATAAAGCAATGACGGGGACGGTCGACATGCTGGGGAAAATGCGGGAAATAAAGCAATGACGGGGACGGTCGATATGCTGGGGATATGAGAGATTATGATGGGGACGGCCATCAAGTAAAGCTGTAAGATTCTCTAGGGATTATAGGTAATGATAAATGATGAGGTACGGTTATCAGGTTCATAAAGTAATGCAAACAACGATGGGGACGACCATCGGGCTAAACTGATGAAGGACGATCATCAGGAAAAGGAAAAGGGACCACGACGGGGACGGCCATCGGGTTAAAGAATAAATGAAATAATGATGAGGGACGGTCATCAAAGGTGAAGGACGATCACCAGGAAAAGGAAAAGGGACCACGATGGGGACGGCCATCGGGTTAAAGAATAAATGAAATAATGATGAGGGACGGTCATCAAAGGTGAAGGACGATCACCTAGCAGGGGACGGCTGCTCTGTTGGGGATAAGATGAGGGACGGTCATCTAAGGTGAAGGACAATCACCTGGTAGGGTACGGCTGCCGAAAGTATCGCGACATAGGACGAATGCCGGATAAAAGGTCGACGATGGGGACGGCCATCGGACGAGCATGATGAAGGACGATCATCAAGAGGTGAAGGACGATCACCTAGCAGGGGACGGCTGCTCTCAAGGTTTATCATGACATAGGACGAATGTCAGATAACAAGATCAACGATGGGGACGGCCATCGGATAAAATGATGAAGGACGATCATCAAAAGGTGAAGGACGATCACCTGGCAGGGTACGACTGCCGAAAATCACGACATAGGACAAATGCCGGATAAAAGGGTCGACGATGGGGACGGCCATCGGATGAGCATGATGAAGGACGATCATCTAGAGGTGAAGGACGATCACCTAGCAGGGGACGGCTGCTCTCAAGGTTTATCATGACATAGGACGAATGTCAGATAACAAAGAAATTTTGCTTTGCTGGCGACCTACTAGGGGATAGTAAACACGGACGAGTGTTTTCATCCAAGAAATAAAAGGTATAAGTGTTTTGACGTTGTGTATAGATTAAAGATGCGGACGAGCATCCCTAAGACTACGATACGGACGAGTATCAGGTAGAAACAAATACTGACACGTGTTCAGAGATGATGATACGGACGAGTATCAACTGGTTAACAAGGAACACGGACGAGTGTTGATTTTGAGGGGACTCTTCTGGTGAATAGTAGACACAGACGAGTATCTAAATTCAAGAAGACATAAGTGTTTGACACGTGTATGGATTAAAGATGCGGACGAGCATCCTTAAGACTGTGATACGGACGAGTATCAGGTAGAAATAAACGCTTGACGCATGTTCTGAGATGATGATACGGACGAGTGTCAACTGGTTAACAAAGAACACGGACTAGTGTCGAATCTGAGGGGATATAAGTGGTGTATACAAGATACGGACGAGTATCTGTATAAGTATGAGTGGTGTACAGGAGAGGGTTTTAACCTGCTGGGGAGAGTGACACAGACGAGTGTCAAGAAAGAGAAAAGGGTATTATAGACAGGTATATGATATACAAAGTGTTTAGGTTACTGTGCTGGGGAAAGTGACACGGACGGATGTCAAGAAAATTATATGTGTGTATATGTATCTGTGAGTGCAAAGGGGACGCTTTGGCTTTCTACTGGGGATATGACACGGACGGGTGCCACAAGGAGTATGTACTGATGTTTGTGAGTGTAAGGCAACTGCCTTAGCTTTAGCTCTCCGCTGGGGAATCTGGGGAGCATTCTGTATATTGTTGATGGATTGTCATTATTCAAAAGTGTTTGATTCAAAACATGGCTTATGATTATGCAATATGTTTGATTTTTGCCGTAATGCTCCGTATTAGACGGAATGCTACGCTTTGTGGGGTGAATATGATGTGAATGCTATGATTATGCAAAAGATACCGATCCGGGATTCGGGTCCCGTTGCTGCGAAGATCTCTGGCCGATCTGTTTGAAGTGGACATCCCAGCTGGGGATGAGACCATTGAGATGTATCTGCTTGGAGGAATAGGTCATTGATAGACCCATTCTTGGTGATAAGGGACCCAGCTGGGGTTTGTAGAAGCTTTCTTCATTCTGTTGTGATTCCTCCGCGCGTTGCTCTTCTGGATAGAGGCTGAAACTCTGTGGGGAGATGGTTCCCTGGCTTTCATATTTGGCTGAGGAGGAAGAATGATTGTCACCTCGGTTGGGCGAAGCGACAAGTGGTAACTCAGCTGGGGAGGAAACACTTTGAGTGAGTGCTGATTTGTTAGCTTGCTGGGGTGAAGCTTTCATGCCCCATGTTGTGCTTCGAATGCCTGCAATCCTGAAAAGATAGAGAAACGTACAAGTAATCCCGAGGTATCCTTTACCGGATTCCATCATAGGAGTTCAGACACCCCCGGGAGTAAGTATATTTCCTGCAAGCACGTGTTTTAAGAGAAGCATCTGTATTTATGCAATCAGTATCTTAAGGACATCGGACATTTTGCAAATGAACATAAAATGTACGAGACGAGACATGACTGAAAATCTGATTTTATTAATTCACATGCCCTGAATTGGCAAGATACAGTCAAAGAAACAAATCCCCTAAAATGAGGAGATTGTTATAAATTGAGAAACAAAATGTTGGCAATGTTGACGACGCTTCAAGGAGCTTCCCCTTTTGCTGTGACTCGTATGACATTTGACACTCTTCTCGTCTTGCTTTCTGAAGAAGGCTGATTCTGATAGGAGCTTGACCCCTTCGAGGTTTACCAAGTTATGGGTGATACAGACGAATTCAAGATGCAGTTGTTAGCTTATTCCTTTATTTTGCATGGATCGCCCTTTCGGGTTTTCAATCCATCGGGATACCCATTTTTGCCTGAGTTGTCCAATGCGGCTTTTCAACTTAGCGGGTGTACATTTTTTTGGTTATTTTCCCTTATTTTTGCCCGAGTCTTTTATTCTGTTTTTGACTCGCCGGGATGCCCTATTTTTGCCTGGACTTACATTCTGTTTTTGTGTCCAGCGGGTCATTTTTATGCGAAGTATTTTTTAACTGCATCTGAATTCACAGGGGACGGGAAGTCTTCACCATCCATAGTGCTGAGCATCAGTGCTCCACCAGAGAAAAATTTCTTGACTACAAATGGTCCTTCATAGTTTGGATTCCACTTGCCCCTGTGGTCTGTATGAGGAGGGAGGAGTCTTTTCAGCACCAGATCTCCTACTTGGTACTCTCGGTGCCTGACTTTCTGATCAAAGGCTTTCTTCATTCTTCTCTGATACAACTGCCCATGACATATTGCAGCCAATCTTTTCTCTTCAATCAGACTCAGTTGTTCGTATCGGGACCGGACCCATTCTGCTTCACTCAGTTTAACATCCATTAGTACTCGCAAGGAGGGTAATTCAACTTCAACAGGTAGGACTGCCTCCATACCATACACAAGCTGATACGGTGTTGCCCCAGTGGATGTTCTGATTGACGTGTGGTACCCATGCAAGGCAAATGGTAGCATTTCATGCCAGTCTTTGTAGGTGACTACCATCTTCTGCACAATCTTCTTAATATTCTTGTTAGCCGCCTCAACAGCGCCATTCATCTTTGGCCTATAAGGAGAAGAATTGTGGTGTTGGATCTTGAAGTCCCGGCATAGCTCTGCCATCATTTTGTTGTTTAAGTTGGAACCATTATCAGTAATGATTCGCTCGGGAACTCCGTATCGACAGATGATATCCCTCTTCAGAAATCGGGCTAC
Organism: Lathyrus aphaca; assembly: GCA_963966055.1. NCBI lineage: Eukaryota > Viridiplantae > Streptophyta > Magnoliopsida > Fabales > Fabaceae > Lathyrus > Lathyrus aphaca. The sequence goes on from OZ014519.1 coordinate 316,505,174, forward strand.
CACTTGCCTTGTAACGTTTGCATAGGAAGCTGCTTCAACCCACTTGGTAAAATAGTCAATGGCTACCAGGATGAATCTGTGGCCATTTGAAGCAGTCGGCTCAATCTTGCCAATCATGTCAATGCCCCACATAGCAAAGGGCCAGGGTGAAGACATCACGTTCAGAGGATTGGGAGGCACATGCACCTTATCCGCATAGATCTGGCATTTGTGGCATTTTCTGGCATAGGCACAACAGTCGGCATCCATTGTGATCCAGTAATAGCCTGATCTTAGCAATTTCTTAGCCATGGCATGCCCTCCTGCATGGGTACCAAAGGATCCTTCGTGCACCTCGTGCATCAACAAGTCTGCTTCTGTTCTATCAACGCATCTGAGGAGTACCATATCAAAGTTTCTCTTGTACAGGGAACCATCAGTGTTCAGAAAGAAACTACCAGCAAGCCTTCTTAGAGTTTTCTTATCATTGGAAGATGCCCCAGGCGGGTATGTTTGATCCTCCAAGAAGCACTTAATGTCGTGGAACCAAGGCTTATCATCTTTGACAACGTCTGCTGCAAATACATATGCTGGTCTGTCAAGTCTGGACACTGAAATCTGAGGCACAAAGTTGGCAGCTTGAACTTTGATCATGGATGAAATGGTAGCCAGAGCATCTGCAAACTTATTTTCATCTCGAGGGATATACTCAAGCTTGACCATTGTAAAGAAAGTCAGTAGCCTCCTTGTATAATCCCTGTAAGGTATCAGATGATCCTGGTGGGTGTACCATTTTCCGTTGGTTTGATTAACTACCAGAGTTGAATCTCCGAATACAGTCAAAGTCTTGATCCTGAGGTCAATGGCTTCCTCAAGACCCATAATGCAAGCTTTGTATTCAGCTTCGTTGTTAGTGCAGTTAAAGGTGAGTTTTGCCGAGAAAGGCATGTGAACTCCCTTAGGTGTAATGAGTACTGCACCAACACCACGACCATTCATATTAACAGCCCCATCAAACATTATAGTCCATTCTTCTCCCGGGTCAGGCCCTACAGTGTGAATAGGCTCTTCATGATCTTTTGCTTTTATGAACATGATGTCTTCATCAGGGAAGTCAAATCTCATCGGCTGGTAGTCATCAATGGGTTGCTCAGCAAGATAGTCAGACAATACACTCCCCTTGATGGCTTTCTGAGATGTGTACTGGATGTCATATTCTGTGAGGATCATTTGCCATCTTGCAACCCGTCCGGTAAGAGCTGGCTTCTCGAAAATGTACTTAACTGGGTCCATTTTTTATATCAACAAAGTGGTGTGGGTCAACATATACTGTCTTAGTCGGCGAGCAGCCCACGCTAAAGCACAGCAAGTTTTCTCGAGCAGTGAATAACGTTGTTCACAGTCGGTAAACTTTTTGCTCAGGTAGTATATTGCATACTCTTTTTGACCAGACTCGTCATGCTGGCCCAGCACACACCCCATTGACTCTTCTAATACTGTCAAGTACATTATTAGAGGTCTTCCTTCAACTGGAGGCATAAGGATTGGTGGTTCTTGCAGGTATTCTTTGATCTTGTCAAAAGCCCTCTGGCAGTCTTCGTTCCACCTGACCGTCTATTCTTTTCTTAACAGCTTGAACAAGGGTTCACAGGTTGCAGTGAGGTGAGATATGAACCTTGAAATGTAGTTCAATCTACCTAGAAACCCCCGAACTTCTTTTTCTGTCTTCGGTGCAGGCATCTCTTGAATGGCTTTAACTTTATCAGGGTCAACTTCAATCCCTTTCTCGCTTACAATAAAGCCCAGCAGCTTACCAGATCGCACCACGAATGTGCACTTGTTGGGGTTCAACTTCAGTTGGTACTTCCTCAGACGCTTGAATAACTTCAGCAGATTTACCAGGTGGTCTTCTTCTGTGAGAGACTTGGCAATCATGTCATCCACATAACACTCGATTTCTTTATGGATCATGTCATGGAATAATGTTACCATAGCCCGTTGATAGGTTGCACCAGCATTCTTCAGTCCAAATGGCATCACCTTGTAACAGAACGTACCCCAGGGTGTGATGAAAGTTGTCTTCTCCATGTCTTCAGGTGACATTTTGATCTGATTGTATCCTGAAAATCCGTCCATGAAAGAGAACACCGAGAACTGAGTCGTATTATCAACCAATACATCAATGTGAGGTAAAGGGAAGTCATCTTTCTGGCTGGCTCTATTCAGATCCCGGTAGTCCACACACATCCTCACCTTGCCATATTTCTTAGGCACAGGTACAATATTAGCAATCCACGTCGGATAGCTAGTTACAACAAGGAAATCGGCGTCCCACTGCTTTTGTACCTCTTCTTTAATCTTCATTTCCATATCTGGGCGAGTATGGCGCAGCTTCTGTTTCACTGGTGGGCAGTCTTCTTTTAAAGGCAACTTGTGCATGACAATATCGGTGTCCAACCCCGCCATATCCTGATAAGACCAAGCGAAAACATCCACATACTCCCGAAGCATATCAATCAGTTGCTCTTTCACTGAATCTTGTAGGCAGGCCCCAATCTTAACTTATTTTATGTCTTCTCCCGTACCAAGATTACCGTTTCAACCTCCTCCTGATGAGGAGTGATAACCTTCTCCTCTTGCCTTAACAACCTGGCTAGCTCTTCAGGTAGCTCATAATCTTTTTCAACCCCTTCATCAGCTTGATTGATTGGATTGTCAAAGTCATACGAAGTCATAGCAGTGTTGTTGTCGGTGCAGTCTGAAAGGCACTCTCTGCAAGGGTTTAGATTGGTTTATTTTAGTGATCAATTTTAATCTTGTTTAGAAAAAGTGAAATGAAGTTATCATTTTGAAAACATTGCCATTTTATTTTTGTACAAAAAGAAAAATGAAAAGACAGTGAGCGACAAAGAGACTTGTTTGCAAAAGATGTCCGATATTCATTGATAAATCCATTTGCACAAAATTACAAGATGGCCCGATTATAAAATGAGCCTTGACATCTTGGGCAAGATGCAAGACTTGATGCATGCTTAAAAATACAGGAAATAATAATTACTCTGCAGGAGTAACCCTTATAATTTCCTGGGAAGACCAGTTAAGGACTTGGCTCCCCGGGATCCTTGGACGTAACCAGCTCTCCAGGTTGAAGTCACTTTCAGCCTCGTCTCCCACATTATTGATAGCATTTGGGGCTAGCATTCCCCCACTGATGAACTTGGGAGCTTCAACAGCCTCTTCTTGCACTTGTCGGGATGGTTTGTAACCCAAACCGAATTTGTCCTTTTTCATCTGAACTTGCAGCAGCTTGCCCCCGCCTTGGGAATTCCCGTCTTCAACAACCTTCCGAGCTTGTTTGTATGAGGCTATTGAGGTTCTAGACACTTCAACTGTTGCTTCATTGACATTGAGAGCTTCGAAACCCTGACTCATTGTCTCATGGATATCTTCATCCATCTCAATGTACTTATGTGTAGCCAGGTGGCTGACAAAGATGTCCTCCTTGATGGTTGTTGTTGTTGTAGTAAACTCCACTGGAATGATGTTTGCTGATGTTATAGGAGAGATGTTTGTTGAATTTGTAGGAGTGGGAACTGTTGAAGTGATTTCTAGAAGCTGATCCATCTGTAAGCTCGGAAGGTTGTTACAGGTCGGATGTTTGTGGATGTGATTGACGGGAAAGGCCCTTCTACGATCAATGTTTCCTGAGGTACACAACGAGGTGAGAAACAAACAATAAAACTCCTGTAAAACAAAAGAGATGAGGTTAGCATGCAATGCAGTATGTCTATTTGTTCTTAGAGGGTATCCGGTTTGGTTCTTGGTTTTGACCTTCCATACCCCTTGGAAGAGGTGCAGATGTTGAAAAGAAGAACGGTCAAAACCAAACTAAAGAAGATGTGGATACCCTGTAGAACAGATAGAAAAATGTTAAAATGATGCAAAATGATGTATGCAAATGATATGCAAGGGTTTGTGATCAAGGGATGGGTCTGATTATCTGTCTTGATATAGGTCCATGTATGTTCAAGAAGTCCAGATGGAGGTTCAGAAATCTAGTAACCAAGGTGGGGGACTCAAATAAAGAGTCACATATCCAGGGTTAAATCACAAGAACTGTCCAAAGTGAGGTACTCTTAATCAAAACAGGTAACAGGGTATGATGTGGCCAAGGGTACCTGCAAACCTATAAACAGCCCAACCCCCTCACAGGTAGTGTTCTAAAACAAAGATCCTCAGACTTGGATCAGTTATGAGAAGTGTAAACACTTCTAACCCGGAGGTACAGTGTTTACAATAACCATAAAAGATCCTCCTCTAATTCACCTCAGTTTCTGAAGGTCATAGTAAAGGTCATCCAGACTTAGCAGGCTTCCCAGATAGCCCTAGCACTACAGGAAATCCGTAGCACAGAGTTCTCAAGAAGAAACCCATATCTGAATCGTGTTTCATATTCCCGCACCAGAACGAAATGGAATGGGAAAGAACATGAACCACTCTAGCCTAGGTGTCACTCAGGTCCCAGGTATAGGACCTTAAACTCTCAATAGAACCCCACCCACTAAGACAGAAAACAGATCCAGCCAGATAACAGTATGACATTATGATGTATATAAAGCTGTAAAGAAAGCAGTAATAACTGTACAATAAAGCAGTAAATAAAGAAAATAAACACAAATAGCACATAACACCCCAGTAAACACAAATCAAACAAGCGCTAGGAGGAAACCCACAAAAAGAACCAGAAGCCCTGGTTACAGTATAAGGGTCCCCAGCAGAGTCGCCAAGTTGTCGCTCCCGATAAATGAGACTGGCTCAAAATAAAGGTACAGACGCGAACGGTCGGCGAAAGGGGAAATGAGAACACACAGGAGTGAACTCAAGAGAAAGAAAAGAGTCGCCAGCTAGGCATTTTTATCCCGAAGGAAAGGTAATGCTGCATAAACCTAAAAAGATATGGATAAGACGGTTGCGAACCAGAGAGACTGAGAAAGGGGGTTGGTTACAACCTGGAAAGGTATTAGCACCCAGATTGTCCGTCGTACTCGACGGGATCCACGCTTAAAAGATTTGTGTTTTAAAGGGGTAGTGTCAGTGCAATTTGTGTATCAAAGAGCTGGAAAAAGGATGCAAGTGTCAGTGTAAAAGAATGTGAAGTGTATAAATATACAGTGTCAGTGTAAGAACAAGAATAAGATGCTCAAGATCATGAGGCTTAAAGGATGATGCTAGAAGGAGGAGGAATATACAGAGACTTTTGTTCGATAACTGTTAAGTTATGCCTACGTATCCTCTCGTGCAATGAGGAAGTCAGAACACCGTAGTTCGACCCAAAGAGACTGAAGGATGAATTGACTTGTGAACTGCTTACTTGTCTATGCTCAAGTGTATGACCTGTCTGGCTCAAGTGCAAACTGTCTTGCATTAGACGGAAGAAGCAGGTTCTCATTTATGAGTGAATGAGATGAGAAAAGAATCCCGAAGGAGACGATTATTGTTTGTTTTTGAGTTTTCAGTCTTTTTATTACTTTTTGAGTTTGTCATAAGAAAATGAGCTTAAGCCTAAACCAATGGGTTAGTAAACTCATCACATCTTCCCTCTGATTAGGGGTAATGAGAATACCTTAAGTGTGAAGTCAGCATCTCACACTTAATCACCATGATGTAGGATTAAGATCATTAACCTACTTGCATTTATTAGATGTTTTTGTTGTTTTTGTTTAGTGTTAAGTAATGAGTCTAAGCCATAATCAAGGATTTAATGGACTCATTACACCATCCTAATAGAAGGATAATAGATGAGAACATTTAAGCTGAGTAAGGCTCCTCAACTTAACCCATGATTAGGGATTAACCTCATGAAAAAACAAAGCCTTTATTAAATGGATTTTAGTTAATGATAGGATGAAGAAATGGATTTTATGATTTGTAAGACAACTTGAGGGGGACTTGTCCATTAACACTAGGGTTAGTCCTTCTTAACCAATTAAGGAAGAATTAGAACCCTAATGCAAGGCCCAAGTTACAAGCTTGATGTCTTGATGATTATTAGATGGATTGATTAAAAGATTTAAACACATTAAGGGTTTAACACTTAGGATTAAAGTTATACACTCCATCCTAATAGAAGGATGCAGGCATAAGCTTAATCACAAAGCCTTAAAGCCTTTAGGGTTTAGTCCCTGATTATGAGATGAGAAGAGAAGACTCAAAGATGACACAAAGGTAAAAGCTAAATGGGGGGACTAATCAAAACCCTAATTATTGCCATGCTTGGTTATTCCTAGGGTTTGTGAGGTTTGCAAGAAAGATCTTCAGAGAAACCACCAGGAAGTAGATGAAAGAAGCAAAGAGAAGCAAAGTAACTTGCTTCATTTAAGAAGACAAGTCACTTGAAGAAAGAAAGTAAGAGGGACAAGAATGAGCAAGCTCAATCCAAAGCACAAGACAAAATGCAGCAATGATGCATAAGAGAGATGAAAAGAGATTGTGAGAAGTGAAGGCAAATTCACTTCTCAAAGTAACTTACCACCTGAAAAGTTAGTGAAAGAAATGCAATGCAATGCAAGATGAGATGAAATGACATGATGCAAATCAAAACCAGAAGCACATACATGATGTTAATGATGCTATGAGATGATGAAAACATGAAACAAAGCATGGGGATGATCATACAAACCTATGGATGCAAATGAAGCAAGTTTAGAACCATGATCATACATGAAAAGTTATGAAATGCAAATGACATACAACATGGCAAATGAAAGATGCAATGATCACATATGATTCTAACATGTCCTAAGATGTATTATGAATCAAATGGATGCACAAAATGTCATGGCAAGTCATGGTATGCAAGCAAATGGAAGATGGATGCAAATGGAAGGCAAGAATTAGGGTTTATGAACAACATGCAACACAAAATCAAAAATCAGAAGCAAATGACATGATAAAAAATTGAAAATGCAATCAAGGATACCCTAAACCTATACAAGATTACTGCCCAAAGGAGGGGATCTAACTCTTAACCTAGTGAAAGTTATGATTTTTCTAAGTTAACTAGGGTTTCAAGGTACCTCAAAAGGAAAAATGCTCATTAAATTGAAAATGAAGGATGAATTCAAACCAATTTTACCCTAGAAACTACATGATATGAAGGATGCAATGCAAGAAGCACCATCATCAAACTCTTCATGGTTAGGCAGAATGAATTTTTTAAAGTTTGAACAAAAATATTGCCTTTAAACAAATTTAATTCCAATGAAAATTGTCAAAATGCATCAAGGACCAAAAAGAAATTTGTTTTGAGAGTTTGATAATGTTTCTAAATGTTTTAAAATGCAATGTGAATTTTTTTGGAATTTTTAAATACCTAAATGTATTTTTAATTAATTAATTTCCATTAACTAAGTAAAAATAAACATTTAAATGATTTAAAAATAATTTTTAATGCAAAAAATAAAAATAAAAATATTTTTTGGGTTCTGAAAATTAATGAAATGTTTGACAAAAAAAATTCAGAATTTTTCAAAGTGTTTTGCTATTTTTTAAAATTCATGCAAATAAAATACAAACAAAATGAATTAAAATTGGTTAACAGAAGAATGAATCGATTCATGTTTGGATGAATCGATTCATACTGATCAAAACAGAATTAGTTAAACAGCATGAATCGATTCATAATGGGATGAATCGATTCATTTTGCGAAATCCAGGAACCTTTCAACAGAATGAATCGATTCAAGCTAGAATGAATCGATTCATTATGCTGTTATTTTCAAAAATGCATAATCAAAATCATTCCTTAGGCTGTGTTAAGTGCTCTAACTCTCCAGATTTCATCCTCTACCCACCCCAAACATGAATCAATCACAAGATCACATTTACAATGCATCAACAACAAGATTAGAGCAAAATCAAGAAAACTGCAAAAACTTCAGAACATGCATACACACTCATTTCTTAACCGTTTTCAGTGTTTCAAAGCTTAACATGATCAGTGAAACAAACTCTATCATCCTATAACAAGAGATTACATTTCTAAAAAAAATGTTCTTGATGATACCTGAACCGGAGCTTTGAACTTTGGAGCTTTCTGGCCTCAAACTTGGTGCAATACCTCTCCTTTGAACACCCTGATGATGTAATGAAGCTTGGAGAGCTTTGAGAATGGCTGGTTATGGCTGTTTTGCTCTGGTGTAGCAGAAATGGAGGGCCTTTTGTGAGATGTTTCAAGTTGTTTCAAGGGATGATTCTTGTTCTAAGGGTGATTTGTGACTTGTTGGTGAAAGAAAAAGTGAAGTTCGATGGCTGTGTGAGGAGAAATTCAGAGAAGAAGTTTGGGACAGATTTTTGTGCAAGTTGGATTGTGTCTGGTTTCTATGCCAAATGAGCTGCTATATCACTCCCATAAAGTTTGGGTAGGCTGTGGAGCAGGTTAGTAGAGGCTGCTGGTCACTATTCCAAAAGCATGGGAGAAAATGCAAAAAGTCATGGTTTGGTGTACTTGAGGCATGGGATGTGGCAGAGCTGATTTTCTGGCTGGTACTGCATCAGCTGAGTTCAAGGATGACTCTTGGATCAATTGATGTGAGTTGTAATGGATGAAGGGTGAGATCTCACATGTTTTGCAATTTTGCAACTTGTTACACTTTGTGACTTTTGGTCATGGAAAGGTAACACTCTTTGCTGAATTTTGGTTGTGATAGGTTACATGATGTTATGGTGGTGTCTTGAAATCAGTTAGAGACCATACAAAACCTTGGGGATCAATTTTGCAAGAGTTCCTCTTTGGAGAATTTCATGGAAAGTGGCTTATGGAAGTTTGTGATTTGAAGCATGGACCTTGAAAACTCTTGGGCAATTCTGATTTTGCTAAGTTGCAATATGTTATAATGATGCAAAGAAGTCATTTAGAGGTCAATAGAATGCTTGGCATGAGAATTTGCAAGTTTTCCCTTTTGTGCAAAAGTGAAATTTTAATGATTTTATCCAACTTTGCAAGGCCATAACTTTTGATCCAAAATGAATTAGAATGAGTTCTTGTACTTTTTGAAAAGGGAAAGATCCATTATACAACTTTCATGACCAAAGTTTTCTCATTTGAAGCATTTTTGAATCATAAAGAAAGGGTTGAAAAGGTTTCCCAAAATGGCAAGTTTTCATTACAAGTCACTTTCCCAAAAAGGCAACTTTGCAAATGGCTTGAAATTTTGCAATCTTGTGAACTTATAACACCTTCTATGATCAAATAAAGATCATACACATTCAAAATGATGGAGAACACCCTTTGGTTGGGTCATTGGGGGCCTCGGATGCCCTGATTTTGCACTGGCTTGCTCAAGAAGTCAACTCTTGATCAGATGACTTCCCCATTGAATTTCTTCATGAAAATTGATATGCATAATCCTCATAACATATGGAGACCAATAGAAACAAGAATGACCAAAAAAATTGGAGTTATGGCCTCTGAAACCAAAACCCTAATTCTAGGTCATCTGTGCAGTTAAACTTGGCTCTGTTTCCATGCCATTCTCAGTTCTTGTGATTTTTTGACATTCTTGACTTTGAGGGGATATAATATGATGCTTGAACATACATGGACCCCTTTGAAATGATTGAAGACCTTTGAGGTGGCTCAAATGGCTCTGGGATTGCTCAGATCACAAACCCTAGATGCAGATGACTTAGAAACAATGCAGTGAATCAAAAATATGGTATGAGATGCTATGGTTGAACTTATGCATATGAAAAGATCACAAGACATGGTGTGAATGGGTGAGGGCAAATTTGGGGTGTTTACAAGGCGGAGGCTTCACCAGAAGCGGACGCCTTTTTACCTCGCAATCACAAAGACCTAATGCCGAAGCAGAATCTGCTGCCAAAGCAAAGGGAAAGAGTGTAATAGCTGAAGAACCCATTCTCAAGGAAACACAGAAGACATCTTTTGAACGAGATGTAGACGAGTTTATGAGAATTATAAAGAAGAGTGATTACAAGGTGGTGGATCGGCTTCACCAAACTCCCTCAAAAATCTCCATTCTATCCCTGCTGATGTGTTCCGAAGCTCACCGGAATGCATTACTAAAAGTCTTGCACGCAGCATATGTGCCAGAGGAGATCACCGTTAATCAGCTGGAAACCGTGGTAGTAAATGTCAATACCAGCCATGGGTTGGGTTTTACCAATGCTGATTTAACAACTGAGGGATGTAATCACAACAAGGCTTTACACATCACTCTTGAATGCAAGGGTGTTGTTCTATCACATGTACTGGTAGACACTGGGTCTTCACTCAATGTTTTACCAATGAAAGCCTTGGTGAAGCTGGAGTATGATGGCTTGGCATTGCATCCAAGTAACTTAGTGGTAAGAGCATTTGACGGCTCTAAGAGATCAGTGCTAGGAGAGATTGATCTGCCTGTGATGATTGGCCCGCAGACTTTTAAAATTACCTTCTATGTGATGGACATTCAGCCGGCCTACAGCTGTTTTTTGGGTAGACCTTGGATCCATACCGCTGGCGCAGTTACGTCTACCCTTCACCAGAAGCTGAAATTCGAGTGGGAGGGCCAGATCATCACCATCTGTGGTGAAGAAGATATTTTTGTTAGCCACCTAGCTACATACAAATATATTGAGATGGATGGAGAGATCCATGAAACCATGAGCCAGGGATTTGAATCCCTGAACATTAATGAAGCATCTGTTGTACTTGGGACCTCCATGACATCTTATCAGCAAGCCAGGAAGGTTGTTGAAGAGGGGACTGCCCAAGGCTGGGGCAAGCTGTTGCCTGTGGAGAAGAAAGAGGACAGATTTGGGTTGGGTTACAAACCAACTCAACAAGATCAATCAGAGGCTGCTAAGAAGCCCAATTTTGTTAGTGGGGGGATGCTCACCCCTGATGCAGTAAACAACTTGGAAGATGAGTCGAAAGATGAGCGCAACCTGGAGAGCTGGATACGTCCAAGGATCCCGGGGAGCCGTATCTCAAACTGGTCTTCCCAGGAAATTATAAGGGTTACTCCTGCAGAGTAATTATTATTTCCTGTATTTTTAAGCATGCATCAAGTCTTGCATCTTGCCCAAGATGACAAGACTCATTTTGTAATCGGGCCATCTTGTAATTTTGTGCAAACAGATCAATCAATGAATATCAGACGTCTTTTGCAAATGAGTCTTTTTCTTTTCTGCTCACTGTTTTTCATTTTTCTTTTTGTACAAAAATAAAATGGCAATGTTTTCCAAAATGATAAACTTCATTTCACTTTTTCTAAAACAAGATTAAAATCAATCACTAAAAATGAACAATCTAAACCCTTGCAGAGAGTGCCTTTCAGACTGCACTGACAACAACACAGCTATGACTTCGTATGACTTTGACAATCCAATCAATCAAGTTGATGAAGGGGTTGAAGAAGATTATGAGCTTCCTGAAGATCTAGCCAGGTTGTTAAGGCAAGAGGAGAAGGTTATCACTCCTCATCAGGAGGAGATTGAAACGATTAATCTTGGTTCGAAAGAAGACGTGAAAGAGGTTAAGATCGGGGCCTGCCTACAAGATTCAGTGAAAGAGCAACTGATTGATATGCTTCGGGAGTATGTGGATGTGTTTGCTTGGTCTTATCAGGACATGCCAGGGTTGGACACCGATATCGTCGTGCACAAGCTGCCTTTGAAAGAGGAATCTCCGCCGGTTAAACAGAAGCTGCGCCGTACTCGCCCAGACATGGCAATGAAGATAAAGGAAGAGGTGAAAAAGCAGTGGGACATCGGGTTCCTTGCTGTAACTAGCTATCCGCCGTGGGTTGCCAACATAGTACATGTGCCTAAGAAATACGGAAAAGTGAGAATGTGTGTTGACTATCGGGACCTGAACAGAGCCAGCCCGAAAGATGATTTTCTATTACCTCACATTGATGTACTGGTTGACAATACGGCTCAGTTCTCGGTGTTCTCCTTCATGGACGGATTTTCAGGATACAATCAGATCAAGATGTCACCTGAAGACATGGAGAAGACAACTTTCAACACACCCTGGGGCACGTTCTGTTATAAGGTGATGCCATTCGGACTGAAGAATGCAGGTGCAACGTATCAACGGGCTATGGTAACATTATTCCATGATATGATCCATAAAGAAATCGAATGTTATGTGGATGACATGATTGCCAAGTCCCTCACAGAAGAAGACCACCTGGTGAATCTGTTGAAGCTATTCAAGCGTCTGAGGAAGTACCAACTAAAATTGAACCCCAACAAGTGCACATTCGGGGTGCGATCTGGTAAGCTGCTGGGATTTATTGTAAGCGGGAAAGGGATTGAAGTTGACCCTGATAAAGTCAAAGCCATTCAAGAAATGCCTGCACCGAAGTCTGAAAAAGAAGTTCGGGGGTTTCTGGGTAGATTGAACTACATTTCAAGGTTCATATCTCACCTTACTGCAACCTGTGAGCCCTTGTTCAAGCTGTTGAGAAAGGAACAAATGGTCAGGTGGAACGAAGACTGCCAGAGGGCTTTTGACAAGATCAAGGAGTACTTGCAAGAACCTCCAATCCTTATGCCTCCAGTTGAAGGAAGACCTCTGATAATGTACTTAACAGTATTAGAAGAGGCAATGGGGTGTGTGCTGGGCCAGCATGACGAGTCTGGTCGAAAAGAGTATGCAATTTACTACCTGAGCAAAAATTTTACCGACTGTGAACAACGTTATTCACTGCTCGAGAAAACTTGTTGTGCTTTAGCGTGGGCTGCTCGCCGACTGAGACAGTATATGTTGACCCACACTACCTTATTGATATCAAAGATGGACCCAGTTAAGTACATTTTTGAGAAGCCATCACTTACCGGACGGGTTGCAAGATGGCAAATGATCCTCACAAAATATGACATCCAATACACATCTCAGAAAGCCATTAAAGGAAGTGTATTGTCTGATTACCTTGCTGAGCAACCCATTGATGATTACCAGCCTATGAGATTTGACTTCCCCGGATGAGGACATCATGTTCATAAAAGCAAAAGATCATGAAGAGCCTGTTCACACTGAAGGGCCCGACCCAGAAGAGGAATGGACTATGATGTTTGATGGGGCTGTTAATATGAATGGTCGCGGTGTTGGTGCAGTACTCATTACACCTAAGGGAGTTCACATGCCTTTCTCGGCAAGGACTGGCATGAAATGCTACCGTTTGCCTTGCATGGGTACCGCACGTCAATCAGAACATCCACCGGGGCAACACCGTATCAGCTTGTGTATGGTATGGAAGTATTCCTACCTGTTGAAGTTGAATTACCTTCCCTACGGGTACTAATGGATGTTAAGCTGAACGAAGCAGAGTGGGTCTGATCCCTATATGAACAACTGAGTCTGATTGAAGAGAAAAGATTGGCTGCAATCTGCCACGGGCAGTTATATCAGAAAAGAATGAAGAAAGCCTTCGATCAGAAAGTCAGGCTCCGAGAGTACCAAGTAGGAGATCTTGTGCTGAAAAGACTCCTCCCTCCTCATACAGACCACAGGGGCAAATGGACTCCGAACTATGAGGGACCATTCGTAGTAAAAAAAGTTTTCTCCGGTGGAGCACTCATGCTCAGCACTATGGATGGTGAAGATTTCCCGTCCCTTGTGAATTCAGATGCAGTTAAAAAATACTTCGCATAAAAAATGACCCGCTGGACATAAAAACAGAATGTAAGTCCAGGCAAAAATAGGGCATCCCGGCGAGTCAAAAACAGAATAAAAGACTCGGGCAAAAATAAGGAAAAATAAACGAAAGATGTACACCCGCTGAGTTGAAAAGCCGCATTGGACAACTCAGGCAAGAATGGGTATCCCGATGGATTGAAAACCCGAAAGGGCGATCCATGCAAAATAAGGGAATAAGCGAACAACTGCATTCTGAATTCGTCTGTATCACTTACAACTTGGTAAGCTTCGAAAGGATCAAGTTTCTTTCAGAATCAGCCTTCTTCAGAAAGCAAGACGAGAAGAACGTCAAAAGTCATACGAGTCATGGCAAGAGGGAAGCTCCTTGAAGCGCCATCAACATTGCCAACATTTTGTTTCTCAATTTGTAACAATCTCCTCATTTTAGGGGATATGTTTCTTTGACTGTATCTTGCCAATTCAGGGCATATGAATTAATAAAATCAGATTTTCAGTCATGTCTCGTCTCGTACATTTTATTTTTCATTTGCAAAATGTCTGATGTCTATAAGACACTGATTGCATAAATACAGTTGTTTCTCTCCTAAACAATACGTGCTTGCAGGAAATATATTTACTCCCGGGAGTGTCTGAACTCCCACGACGGAATCCGGTAAGGGATACCTCGGGATTACTTGTGCGTTTCTATGTCTTTGCAGGATTGCAGGTGTTCAAGACGCAACATGGGGCATGTAAGCTTCACCCCAGCAAGCTGGCAAATCATTATCCACTCAGTCCATCTCCCAATTAACACCGGAGATGGTTTATCCCCAACTGAGTTGTCAAGTATCATCCTCAGCAGGTCCCCTTGCAGAAATCTCCAGGAAGACTTTCCCATGGTCTTTCTTCTCCCCCCAGCCAAGTTGCCATTCATTCTTCCTCCTCAGCCAAGTACAAAAAGCCAGGGAACCATCTCCCCACAGAGTGTCAACCTCTACCCAGAAGAACAACACGCGAAGGAATCACAACAGAGTGAGGAAAACTTCTACAAACCCCAACTGGGTCCCTAATTACCAAGATAAGTTTACCAATGACCTATTTCCCCAGGCAGAGTCATACATGACAGATCTACCAACGATTTCATCCCCAGCTGGGATGTTTCACTTCAAGCAGATCGACCAGAGATCTTCGTGGCAACGGGATCCGAATCCCGGATCGTTATCTTTTGCATAAACATAGCATTCGCATCATATTCACCCCACAAAGTGTAGCATTCCGTCTAATACGGAGCATTATGGCAAAAATCAAACATATTGCATAATCATAAGCCATGTTCTGAATGACAATCCATCAATAATATACAGAATGCTCCCCAGATTCCCTAGCAGATAGCTAAAGCTAAAGCAGTTGCCTTACACTCACAAACATCAGTACATACTCCTTGTGGCACCCGTCCGTGTCATATCCCCAGTAGAAAGCCAAAGCGTCACCTTTGCACTCACAGATACATATACACATATATAATTTTCTTGACATCCGTCCATGTCACTTTCCCCAGCATAATTACCTAAACACTTTGAAAAGAATATACTTGTTTATAATAACTCTTGACACTCGCCCGTGTCACTCTCCCCCAGCAAGTTAAATACCCGTCTATACACCACTCGTACTCTTTACTCTTATTTCACTTATACAGATACTCGTCCGTATCTTGTATACACCACTTATATCCTCTCAAGATTCGACACTCGTCCGTATTCTTTGTTAACCAGTTGGTACTCGTCCGTACCATCATCTCAGAATACGCGTCAAGCGTTTGTTTCTACCTGATACTCGTCCGTATCGTAGTCTTAAGGATGCTCGTCCGCATCTTTAATCCATACACTGTGTCAAACACTCATGTCTTCTTGTATTTAGACACTCGTCTGTGTCTACTTTTCCACAGAAGAGTCCCCTCAGAATCAACACTCGTCCGTGTTCCTTGTTAACCAGTTGATACTCGTCTGTATCATCATCTCTGAACACGTGTCAGTATTTGTTTCTACCCGATACTCGTCCGTATCGTAGTCTTAGGGATGCTCGTCCGCATCTTTAATCTATACACAACGTCAAAAGACTTACACCTTTCATTTCTTGGATATAAACACCCGTCCGTGTTTACTATTTCCCCAGTAGGTCGCCAGAAAAGCAAGATTTCTTTTCTATCTAACATTCGTCCTATGTCATGATAAACCCTGAGAGCAGCCGTACCCTGCTAGGTGAGCGTCCTTCACCTCTTGATGATCGTCCTTCATCATGCTCATCCGATGGCCGTCCCCATCGTTGATCTTTTTTATCCGACGTTCGTCCTATGTCGTGATAATTTAGCAGCCGTCCCCTGCTAGGTGATCGTCCTTCACCTCTTGATGATCGTCCTTCATCATTTTTATCCGATGGCCGTCCCCATCGTTGATCTTTGTTATCTGACATTCATCCTATGTCATGATAAACCCTGAGAGCAGCCGTCCCCTGCTAGGTGATCGTCCTTCACCTCTTGATGATCGTCCTTCATCATGCTCGTCCGATGGTCATCCCCATCGTCGACCTTTTATCTGGCATTCGTCCTGTGTCGCGATACTTTCGGCAGCCGTACCCTGCCAGGTGATCGTCCTTCACCTTAGATGACCGTCCCTCATCTTATCCCCAACAGAGCAGCCGTCCCCTTCTAGGTGATCGTCCTTCACCTTTGATGACCGTCCCTCATCATTACTTCATTTATTCTTTAACCCGATGGTCGTCCCCGTCGTGGTCCCTTTTCCTTTTCCTGATGATCGTCCTTCATCAGTTTAGCCTGATGGCCGTCCCCATCGTTGTTTACATTACTTTATGAACCTGATGACCGTACCTCATCATTTACTTTTTACATACTCCCCAGAGAATCTTACAGCTTTACTTGATGGCCGTCCCCATCATAATCTCTCATATCCCCAGCATGTCGGTCGTCCCCGTCATTGCTTTATTTCCCGCATTCTCCCCAGCATGCCGGCCGTCTCCGTCATTGCTCTTTCCCCAGCAGTCGTCCTCTGCTCGGCGGTCATCCTCTGCTCGACGGTCGTCCTCCGTCGCTCGCACTTTATATTATACTTTATTTTCTTTTACAATCTATATCCCTTTTCTTCTTCATTCTGTGAGTGCAAATTTTGGACTGTCTTTGGTATTCAACCACAAGTTATCTCGTTTGCCTGATAAGCCGTCGCTTACATCCTGCACAGCTAACTCATGTTTGAATAGGGGCAGCTGTAAACACCCCAAATTTGCCCTCAACCATTCACACCATGGCTTGTGATCTCCTCATATGCATAAATCCAATCATAGCATCTCATACCACATTTTTGATTCACTGCATTGGTTCAAAGTCATCTGCATCTAGGGTTTGTGATCTGAGCAATACAAGAGCTTCTTGAGCCACTCCAAAGGTCATCAATCACTTCAAAGGGGTCCATGTATGTTCAAGCATCATATTATATCCCCTCAAAGTCAAGAATGTCAAAGAATCACAAGAACTGAGAATGACATGGAAGCAGAGCCAGGTTTAACTGCACAGATGACCTAAAATTAGGGTTTTGGTTTCAGAGGCCATAAATCCAATTTATTTTGGTCATTATTGTTTCTATTGGTCTCTATATGGTATAGGGATCATGCATATCAATTTTCATGAAGAAATTCCATGGGGAAGTCATCTGATCAAGAGTTGACTTCTTGAGCAAGTCAGTGCAAAATCAGGGCATCTGAGGCCCCCAATGACCCAACCAAAGGATGTTCTTCATCATTTTTGATTGTGTATGATCTTTATTTGATCATAGAAGATGTTGGAAGTTCACAAAATTGGAAAATTTCAAGTCATTTGCAAAGTTGACTTTTTGGGAAAGTTGACTTATAATGAAAATTGCCATTTTGGGAAACTTTTTCAACCCTTGCTTTTTTATTCAAAAATGCTTCAAATGAAAAAACTTTGGTCATGAAAGTTGTAGAATGGATCATTCCCTTTTCAAAAAGTACAAGAACTTGACCTAATTCATTTGATCAAAAGTTATGGCTTGTCAAAGTTGGGAAAAATCACATAATTTGAAGTTTTCTACCAAAGAGGCAAAGTTGCAAAATCACTTGCCAAGGCAAATTGTGCTATCAAATGAACTTCTAATCTTCATACCAACATGAACCAAGACCTAAAAGTCAGATTGCATCAAAGGATCACTCATTTTCATGACTTGTGGAACAAGAAATTTCAAAAGGGCCAAGGATGAAGCAAGTTGCAAAAGCTCACTCAAACCCTAATCCATTTGCTTGCTGACTTCATAATCAATCCTAAGGTTCTCCACACTTCTTGCTGCGCAGGACACCCCATTTGTCCTTGGCTAGAAATGAGCCCATACCTCTCTTACACAAAGTTTGACATTTTGGCCAAAGACCCATACCAATCACAATAGGGCACACCAACTCCACAGGCCTATCCCTGAATGATAAGTGGACCAAAGACAAGACAAAGCACATAACCATTCATGCTGAAACAGACCCCAAGCCATAGTTATCATTTTTGCTCCAACTTGCAAAACCATTCGAAACACTCTCCACAAGCCTCAAACACACAAACAAGCTTCACAAACAATCTCAACATGATTCACTGATCACAAACCACCCATCACCATAGCCTGAAACTCACTGAAATCAAAATACGATTTCCACCCCCCCCCCCCTTGAACAGAACTTCTGCAATCTCCCAAACCAACCAACATAAATTACTTCCAAGCATCAAGACTTCATCAGGAGCTCAAGAGGAGTGGATTGCACAAAGATAGGAGGCCAGAAAGTTGCAAACTGAGAAAGCTCAAGCTCAGGTACCTCAAGAACTTTTTTTCCAGAAATGAGTTTTCAAGTTCCTAGATTGTTCCTCATGCTTTGCTGATCACTCTGATGTTTTTACTTTTTGAAATGGTTGAGAAATAAGCATGTATTCGTGTTCTGAAATTTTCTGACCTAAATGCATTTTGTTTCGATTCAGCCTTAATATGAAAAATAAATGTATTTTGATTGTTGATTCTTGCTCTATGATGATTGGCGGTGGATTCTGGGCAGAGAGATGATGTTTTAGAGACCTGGGGAGAAAGTTAGCAACTTTCAGGTGAGGGTCTGGCCGGAGAAGACGACCGGAAGTCTTCTCCGGCCACCTGAATTTGTTTAGGGCTAATCAGAGTCATTAATGCAAGTTTGAATGTGGAGCGTTGGATGGGTTGACCAGGGCTGACTCGCGCGTGTTTGAGTGGCTAGGATGCATCATTAGAAACCCTAATCTTCATTAACTTAATTTAATTCAGTTTAATTAATTTAAAATGAAAATTAGCTCAGTTTGAATTGTGACCATCAGATTGCGCACGAAGTCAACCAAATATCCCCAGAACCAATCTTGTCCCTTGGATGCGCATACTGTCATTTTTATTCAATTTTATTTTCATTTTATTTCATTTGTTTTCTACATTTTATTAAAAATAGTAAAAATCTTTAAAAATTCTGAAATTTTTTGTCAAAGGTTCAATTAATTTTCAGAGACCAAAAACATTTTTATTTTTATTTTTTGCATTAAAATTTATTTTTAAATCATTTAAAAGTTTAGTTTTAATTAATTAATGAGAATTAATTAATTCAAAATACTTTTAGGTATTTAAAAATCACAAAAAATTCATGAGACATTTAAAATCATTTAGAAACATTGTCCAACTCTCAAACCAAATTTCTTTTTTGATCTTGATGTCTTTTGACAATTTTCCATGGAATTAATTTCATTTCAAGGCATTATTTTGATCCAATCTTCAAAAATTCATTTCTGCCTAGCCTTTAAGAGTTGGACCTTGATTCTTCTTGCATTGCATCTTGTATAGCATGTAGTTTATGGGATTAAATTGGCATGAATTGATCTTGCATTTCCTTTTTGTTTGACATTTTTCTTGACAAGGTATCTTAAAACCCTAGCAATCTTAGAAAATTCATAACCCTCATTAGGTTAAGAGTTAGAACCCCTCCTTTGGGCAGTGAGTTTGTATAGGTTTTGGGTCCCTTTGAATGCATTTTCAATTTTTTATCTTGATGTTTGCTTCTGGTTTTGAATTTTGTTTTGTGCATTGATCATAAACCCTAATTTGGGCTTTCATTTGCATCCATCTTCCATTTGTTTGCATACCATGACTTTCCATGACATTTTGTGCATCCATTTGATTCATAATACATCTTAGGACATATTAGAATCATGTTTGATCATTGCATCTTTCATTTGCCATGTTGTATGTCATTTGCATTCCATAGCTTTTCATGTATGTTCTTGGTTCTAAGCATGCTTCTCTTGCATCCATATGTTTGTATGATCATCCTCATTCCTTGTTTCATGTTTGCATCATCTCTTAGCATCATTATCATCACACTCATGCTTCTGGTTTTGGTTTGTATCATGTCATTGCATCTCATTTGCATTGCATTTCATTCCTTTCACTAACTTTTCAGGTGGTAAGTTACTTTGAGAAGTGAATTTGCCTTCACTTCTCACAATCTCTTTTCATTCCTCCTATGCATCATTGCTGCATTTTATCTTGTGTTTGAGATTGAGCTTGCTCCTTCTTCTTCATCTTACTTTCTTTCTCCAAGTGACTTGTCTTCTTAAATGAAGTAAGTTACTTTGCTTCTCTTTGCTCCTTTCATCTGCTTCCTGGTGGTTTCTCTGGAGATCTTTCTTGTAAACCTCACAAACCTTAGGAACAACCAAGCATGACAATAATTAGGGTTTTGATTAGTCCCCCCATTTAGATTTTACCTTTGTGTCTCTTTGAGTCTTCTCTTCTCATCTCATAATCAAGGACTAAACCCTAAAGGCTTTAAGGTTTTGTGATTAAGCTTATGCATGCATCCTTCTATTAGGATGGAGTGTATAATTTTAATCCTAAGTGTTAAACCCTTAATGTGTTTAAAATCCTTTAATCAATTCACTTAATAATCATCAAGACATCAAGCTTGTAACTTGGGCCTTGCATAAGGGTTCTAATTCTTCCTTAATTGGTTAAGGACTAACCCTAGTGTTAATGGACAAGTCCCCCTCAAGTTGTCTTACAAACCCTAAAACTCACTTCATCATCTTATCATTAATTAAAATCCATTTAATAAAGGTTTTGTTTTGTCATGAAGTTAATCCCTAATCATGGATTAAGTTGAGGAGCCTTCCTCAGCTTAAACATTCTCATCTATTATCCTTCTATTAGGATGGTGTAATGAGTCTGTTTAATCCCTGATTATGGCTTAATCTCATTACTTAACACTAAACAAAAACACCAAAAACATCTAAATAATCACAAGTAGGTTAATGATCTTAATCCTACATCATGGTGATTAAGTGTGAGAAGCTGACTTCACACTTAAGGTACTCTCATTACCCCTAATCAGAGGGAAGATGTGATGAGTTTACTAAATCCATTGGTTTAGGCTTAAGCTCATTTACTTATGACAAACTTCAAAATGCAATAAAAGACTGAAAATACAAAAACAAACAATAATCGTCTCCTCCGGGATTCTTTTCTCATCTAATTCACTCATAAGCGACAACTTGCTTCTTCCGTCTAATGCAAGACAGTTTGCACCTGAGCCAGACAGGTCATACACTTGAGCATAGGCAAGTAAGCAGTTCACTAGTCAAATCACCTTTCAGTCTCTTTGGGTCGAACTACGGTGTTCTGACTTCCTCATTGCACGAGAGGATACGTAGGCATAACTTAACAGTTATCGAACAAAAGTTTCTGTATATCCCCCATCTTTCCAGCATTATTTTCTTAGCCTCATGATCTTGAGCATCTTATTCCTGTTCTTACACTGACACTGTACATTTACACACTTCACTTCTTTTACACTGACACTTGCATTCTTTCCAGCTTTGATACACAAATTGCACTGACACTACCCCTTTAAAACACAAATCTTTTAAGCGTGGATCCCGTCGAGTACGACGGACAATCTGGGTGCTAATACCTTCCCAGGTTGTAACCAACCCCCTTTCTCAGTCTCTCTGGTTCGCAACCGTCTTATCCATATCTTTTCTAGGTTTATGCAGCATTACCTTTCCTTCGGGATAAAAATGCCTAGCTGGCGACTCTATTCATTTCTTTCCATCCTTTCGCCGACCGTTCGCGTCTGTACCCCTTATGACCTGAGGTGTCATTTTGGTGGGAGCGACAACCACGAACTAAGAAGCTTTGACTTTCCCATTGCACAAGGGAATACGTAGGCACACGGATCTTACTCCTTGTCGAGCACCCTAGGAACAAAATAACCCATTTCCCCTATTAACCTTATATTAGAATCGTTCGCATTTACTTTATTATTCGAAGAAAACAGAAAGCATAAGTCAATATTAGATTGCAAGTTAAACTAAGAGGTTCCCGTTGGGTACAACGGACGTAAGGGGTGCTAATACCTTCCCCTTACGGAATCGACTCCCGAACCTAGAATTTGGTTTCAAAGACCTTGTTCTATCCATTTTTCTAAAAAGTGTTTCTCGATATTTTCCCTTTCCTTAATTGGAATAAAATAAGTTCGGTGGCGACTCTGTTGTTTTAATTTTTATCCGCGGTATTTTTATATCGCGAGGTCGTATTTTTCGAGGTGCGACAGATGGCGACTCTTCTGGGGAATTTCAGAGAGTCAAGCCTAACTTAGTTTACTTTGTGATCAATGAATACTTTGCTTATCTGTTTTCTTCATGCTTTTTATGCGTGTTTATTCGCTCTTCATATTATGATCATTATCATACTTGCTTGTTGGATTCTGGGATGACACCTGAGTTTTTGAAGAAAAAAAAGAAGAGGGAACACCTAGTTTAGAATTGGAAGTTATTAGTGTTAGTCTCCAAGTACTCGCTCCTTGCAAGCCTAGCATGAAAGCTCCCCCAGAGATTAGACCTATTCACAGATCTCGTCATAACACAGCTACCCTGTTACATGACTTGATTCATGAAAGCGTTGTGACTCTGGAACCACTTTTAGAACCAGTTTCAATGTTGGCAGTTGCATAGTGTTAGTATCCGAGGACCCACTCCTCATACAGCTAACATGAGAACTCCACTCAAGGTAGACCCTATCGTTATTATCGTCATAATACAGCTAGCATGTGGCAGGATGTTAGTACGATTAGCGTCCATGACCTTGAGTATCTTATCCATAACCGTAGAAACTATCCTGTGAGTGGTTTTACGGGTAGAGAACTTAGAACAATCCTATAAGAGTCTACCTGCTAAGGTTACTTTTATCAAGAGATACCGGTTATTTACTCATTTCTATGGTTAACCTCAGAGCAGATTATACTCGTAATCCTGGATCTTGCATTGCATCCATGCGCATATTAATTTCATTTGCACTATTTATCTTGCATTTCATTCCAAAGCCGTAAACTTATTCCATGTTCCTTCATCTTCAGTAAATCAAGCTGGTTTCCCGACGCCCGTATCGTGCTAGACACCCGTATCTAACTAGAGCTAACACTAGAAGACTAATGGACGTGATTCAAGAAGAGAAAGCTGCTATGAGGGAAGAGATTGACTCGGTCAAGAACAAGATTGACCAGATTTATGAGACCATACAAGCTTTGGCTAGGATGGAAGAACGTCGCGAAGCTGCTGCCGCAATGAACAATGCTCTAGTGCAAGGATCTGCCTCACGCACAATGCCTTCAGTTCCAGTTCCAAATCCTTTGGTCTATGGTTTGCCTCCAGGCTTCACTCCTGCTGGTGAAGAGGTCACTTCCCAATCAATACCTACCTCTGGTGTTACTGTTGGTGCTATTCCTCAAGCTCAACCTTTTCCAACTCAAGTCCAGTTTCCTCATGCTGAAGAGGATCATCAAGTTGAGTATGAGATGCATATTGTTGTTCCAATCACCAATCCTCATGTTGTTCAAGAATCCGAAGCTATGAAGATGTGTCGCGAGTTAGCTGAAAAACTCTGAATCATGGAAGGACACAACTCAACTTCTTTAAGTGCTTCAGACATGTGCTTAATTCCAGATGTTATGATCCCTGCTAGGTTCGAACTTCCAGAATTCGAGAAGTACAAAGGCCTCAGCTGTCCTGAGCTCCATTTGAGGATGTTTTGCAGAAAAATTTCCGCTCATGCCAAAGACGACAGACTCATGATCCATTGCTTCCAAGACAGCCTGTCTGGGGCGTCTCTAGAATGGTACATGCAACTTGAGCGCAACAATGTTCGTACTTGGCTTGATCTATCTGATGCATTTAAAAAGTAGTACAAGTACAACACTGACCTTGCTCCTAACCGTACTCAGCTTCAGAGTATGTCTCAAAAGGAAAGCGAATCCTTTAAGGAGTACGCCCAACGCTGGAGGGAGTTAGATGCCAGAGTGCATCCTCCTTTGGTTGACCGTGAACTGATCGATATCTTCATGGGTACCTTACAGGGGCAATACTACGAGAAGCTGATCAGCAGCGTATCTTCTGGATTTTCGGACATGGTGATGATCGGAGAAAGAATTGAAGAAGGTTTGAAAAGTGGGAAGATTCAAGGAGGTTCTAGCGGCCAATCTGGAACCAAGAAGCCTTTCAATGGGTACAAGAAGGGAAGGACAAATTCCATTTCTACTGCAAGTGGGAATCTTCAACAGAGTGCACCTACTCCCATTCCCTACTACCAGTATCCCTATGTTGCTGCTGCACAATATGCTCCTGTGCCATACCAATCAGTTCCTCCAATGCCTTACCAGTCAGCTATTTAAGCTCCATTTCCACCTCAGATGACTTATCAACCACGTCCATATCCTCTAGTTGCAACTGCTCAATTTGCACCCAATCCGTACCAACAACCAGCTTACCTACAACGGCCTGGTCAACAACAACAACGCGCTCCTCAACAGCGCCCACCATATCAATAAAGAGGATATGATAGATACATTGATCCCCTGTCTATGACATATTCCTAAATCTTTAATCAGCTGATGGCAAAGGGATCTCTTACTTTGAAAGATATGCCACCTCAGACTGGTAATGCCCGGAACTTTGATGCCAATGCTCGTTGTGAGTATCACAAAGGCGCTCCAGGTCACACAATTGAGAATTGCTATTCCTTCAAACACATGGTTCACGATATGATCAACTCTAAGGATCTCACCCTCACTCCGAGAAACCTAAATGTCCAGAACAATCCAATGCCGCCGCACGGTGCCAACAAGTGAAGACATTTGAAGGGGTTGTTGAAGACCAAACTGAGTAGTCTCCAGTTCTGAAGCATTCAATCAAGAGAAGTTCAATTCCTCAAATCAAGGCAGCCAGTGCCATTTATGATTTCCGTATTTCTGTTATTTTGTAATGATTGTTTAAATACTAATTCGCTTTGAACAATGTTATCTGTATTTGGTTATGTTAATGTTATGTTTATGCATGTTTTGAATCAGTTTATTCGCATTCGCTCATCATTTATCATTTATCACGAAAATCACAAAAATTTCTCTCACTTCACTTTAGCAAATATTTGAGGGAGGATGATGAAAACTAAATACCCATAACTGTTGCGGTATGCTTTCGGATAAAACCTCGTCAATGATGTACAGACATTTGTTCAAATCCACAAACACTGGAGAAATAAGGAGTTAATCCCTAGTCAACCACTTCGAGGCTAGAAGTAGGATTTTCTTTTTGATACAACCCTTACATCTAACCGGGGCAGGGTAGTTGTTCAGTTAACCTGACTACACTTCAAATCGCAAGATGAGACATCCCGTCGGAGGACCATCAACAAATGACCTGGCAGTCACAACATTCAAAATACAAAAATAAATAAATAGAAAAGACCACTAAGTTGAGCACCCGAAGGGAGACTTAGTCGGAAAGAACAAATAAAAAGAGGAACTCAAATCCTCAGCAAAAGCAAAACAAATATCAGTGACCACAAAATCAAGAATCAAAGGGTCACCAACAAAATAAGCTGACTACCACTTCCAAGCGAACTTTAAAGCTTCGTCTTCACTCTTGCAGCGTCAAAACAAATGCATGTGTTAACTGAACATAGGACTGGAGAACATTACGAAGAAGGGATGGGTACAAATCAACTTTGAGCCTTATATCTTTTGTTTCTCTAACCATTAACCAGACCATGTTACAACCCTCGAAAGACCTAATTGAGGTGTGGTTTATTCTGAAAGCATGCTACCAACAAGGTTACATAAATTGACTCCCATATATTTGATAATCTTCAATCTCGATTGCACATTATTCTTGCTGCATCTTTTATGCACTTTCTAAATCAAC
The DNA here is from genome assembly GCA_963966055.1 of Lathyrus aphaca. Classification (NCBI taxonomy): domain Eukaryota; kingdom Viridiplantae; phylum Streptophyta; class Magnoliopsida; order Fabales; family Fabaceae; genus Lathyrus; species Lathyrus aphaca. The sequence continues at coordinate 316,531,123 of OZ014519.1, forward strand.
ACCACGTTTGGACCAACGGTCCATTCGTTACACTTTCACAACATTCAAAATAAAACGGCTTTTCAAAACTTACATGAACTTTATATTAACATTACCATTTATGTATAAATAATTTAATTGCAATTCAGTGCTTGACATCAGTGCAATCCCAACAAGGGGCAATCAAAAGAGAAACTTGAACTTCATTGCCAACATGAATCAAGACTACCTCAGCAATCCAATAGGGGACAAAGCACCTTCAACAGCCCAATCAGGGGCAATTTATCTCAAAGTCCATTAATCAGGGGCAAAATTATTCTTAACAGCTCAATCAGGGGCAAGATCACCTTCAAAGACTCAATCAGGGGCAGACACCTACCAAATCCAGACTCTGGGGCAGATCATGTCATGGCCATTGTCAAAGGTTCCCCACCAGATTTATTTCAAATACCCTTCAAACAGGGGAAGCAAACAAGGAGTAAATCTTCCTATCTCTTTTCCCCAATTGAACAAGCAGATCTTGTCAGACGTTGTCAGCTTTTCAAAGCAAAGCAATCTTCACGTGTCATTTAAGTCGCTCCGCTCACCAGCAAGTGACCAAACTTGTAGCATTCAGATACATCTTCTGACCATATATTGTCGAAGATCGAGTGTCGGGAAATCAATCCCTCCACCCACCCAAAGTCCAATCGTTATTGGCAACTACCAAACCAAACGTCCACCAAGATGGCACCATTCTATCACTCATATGCATCATCAATGTCATACGCATCATTTACATCAATCATTTGCAACACGTGCATCATTTGCAAACATAAGTAGATCAGCTTTTCATATTCTCCAATAGTTTTAACTTGCATCTCAGTGCATAAACATTTGCATCGTATTTCCATCTTTATGGAATACCATTTCAAAACAGTCAAGCATACGTGCATAATTCAGGATCCAGGATCAACACAAGTTTCCAGTCCTTTCCCCGACGGAAGTCAGGATCATATCAATCGAAGATTCCAGGCACCTCCTTGGCAAAGTTCCAGTGGTCGTACCCCGTTGGATATCTCTCCCTTTAACCCTTTACTCCCCAAGCAATTTTAGTTTATTTTACCAGTATTTCTCAACCAGTCTGCCTATCACCCTCTGTTGATAGTGATCCTTTATTTTTCTGTCTTTCCCCTATCATCCTCTGTTGATAGTGATTCTTTATTTTTCTGTCTTTCACCTATCATCCTCTGTTGATAGTGATCCTTTATTTTTATGTCTTTCGCCTATCATCCTCTGTTGATAGTGATTCTTTATTTTTCTGTCTTTCGCCTATCATCCTCTGTTGATAGTGATTCTTTATTTTTCTGTCGTTCGCCTATCATCCTCTGTTGATAGTGATTCTTTATTTTTATGTCTTTCGCCTATCATCCTCTGTTGATAGTGATTCTTTATTTTTCTGTCTTTCGCCTATCATCCTATGTTGATAGTGATTCTTTATTTTTCTGTCTTCCGCCTATCATCCTCTGTTGATAGTGATCCTTTATTTTTCTGTCTTTCGGCATCCATATCGACCTAGCTCGAGAGCCGAGTTCGCCTATCATCCTCTATTGATAGTGATTATTTATTTTATATCACTTGGCATCCATATCGACCTAGATCGAGTGCCGAGTTCGCCTATCATCCTTTGTTGATAGTGATTCTTTATTTTTCTGTCTTTTTCCTATCATCCTCTGTTGATAGTGATTCTTTATTTTTCTGTCTCTCACATATCGTCCTCCGTTGATGGTAATTCTTTATTTTTTCTGTCTTTCGCCTTATCATCCTCTGGTGATAAGTGATTTTATTTTCAGTCTTTTTCCTTACATCCTCTGGTGATAAGTGATTTTATGTTCAGTTATTTGCCTTATCATCCTCTGGTGATAAGTAATTTTATTTTCAGTCTGTGGCCTTATAATCCTCTGGTGATAAGTGATTTTATTTTTAGTCTGTTGCCTTATCATTCTCTGGTGATAAGTGATTTTATTTTCAGTTATTTTCCTTATCATCATCTGGTGATAAGTGATTTTATTTTCAGTCTGTTGCCTTATCATCCTCTGGTGATAAGTGATTTTATTTTCAGTCTGTTGCCTTATCATCCTCTGGTGATAATTGATTTTATTTTCAGTCTGTTGCCTTATCATCCTCTGGTGATAAGTGATTTTATTTTCAGTTATTTGCCTTATCATCCTCTGGTGATAAGTGATTTTATTTTCAGTCTGTTGCCTTATCATCCTCTGGTGATAAGTGATTTTATTTTCAGTATGTTGCCTTATCATCCTCTGGTGATAAGTGATTTTGTTTTCAGTTATTTGCCTTATCATCCTCTGGTGATAAGTGATTTTATTTTCTGTCATTTGCCTTATCATCCTCTGGTGATAAGTGATTTTACTTTCGATCCTTTGCCTTATCATCCTTGGGCGATAAGTGATTTTATTTTCAGTCCTATGCCTTATCATCCTCTGGTGATAAGTGATTTTATTTTCAGTCATTTGCCTTATCATCCTCTGGTGATAAGTGATTTTACTTTCAGTCGTTTTCCTTATCATTCTTTGGTGATAAGTGATTTTATTTTCAGTTATTCGCTTTATCATCCACCAGTGATGAGTGATTTATTTTGTCAACTTATTCGCTGTATCACCCGTTTTTCCGGTTTTCAGTCATTTAGCTTTAATCATCACACATTTTCTTTTATCGGACAAATTTGGAGTCTGTTAGTATCTAATTATCTTATACCTTGAAAGTTGGAACGCGAGCCGGTTCATCTTACTCGGTCTAAGCGAATTCGATAGGGGCATCTGTCATACCCCAAATTTGTCCTACCTTTTTATTTTATTGTCCTACCCGCACCATTTTATCTCTCTGTTTAACCATATTCAAAAAATTCAAAAATATATCATTTCCTTTTGTGCCAAAAATTGGGGTTTATTTGAGTTTGTCAGGTCGAGTGCATTCGTGTGTAGAGTTTAAAGTCAGTACGTTGTATGGATGTCGTTTGTCCGATTATCATCATTTTTCTATTAATCATTTTTTTTATCGCAAAAAAAATTACAAAAAAAAACAATTTAAATTTTCTCTTTTATTATTTTTGTCGTCTTCCAAAAAATATATCATTTTTATCCACTATCTATAATTTCAAAAAATATATATCTTTTCCATTGTTTATTATTTTTATTATTATTATTAGTTTTATTAGTTATTATTATTATTAGTATTTTTATTATTATAATTATTATTTTTATTACTATTATTATTATTAGTAAACCATTATTTTATCCAAATTTTACTGTCCGTCACTTTTATTTTCTTTTCTAATCCATAAAACAAATATAGTAAAACAAAAATCATTCTTATTATTATTACTATTCTTTATTATCATTCTTATTATTTTATTTCTGTTTCTTCTTATTAAGTTTCATTTTATTTTTATTTTTATTTCTTTTAATTTTTTCTCACCAATCAATCAGTCCACACATGTCTCACTTTTCATGATTATTTGCACAGATATTTTTTTTCTTTCCATGTTAACCCCACATCCAGCTGTCATACACATCCAACAATCACCAACAAAAACTCAGCACCAATTCCACTTTCTCCTCAACGGACACAACGGATTTCCAGCCTCACTCCTTAGCAACAAACAATCCACACCAAATCTTCAACAGCTCACTATTATTCTTTTTTTTACCAATTCACCCTCAATTGGTTCTTCGATAAAGAGGACATAAACTTCATTAACACAGGAGGGAGTGGGCTGAAGGAAAAAACAAAGAAATATCTCTGCGAAAATTAACCCAAAGCTGCACAAAAAAAACCAAAAATTTTACCCTCAAAACTTCCTGCATATCTTGAACATAGTCTCAAAATTCCTTCACCACCTACAACCATACACCTGCAAAAACCTGCAAACATTTTTTTTTATCACTCCAAACCATTTCAATTTTTTTCCTCTCACTCAAAACCTAAAAACGAAACCATAAACTCACCGAAAAAATCCGCTAACCCACCATTGAAATAAACCGAAAAAGCACAACCGTAAACCGTAAGCCATTAACACCGTCACTCAATCTCCAAACAACAACCGAAACAGAAAATCACCACCACAAAGCCCTTGTCACCGCCGCGGAAACCGACGACAACCACCCCATCACCGTGTAAGCCACCTTAAATCTGCGAAACCACCATTACCACCAACACCGCTGAGATTCAACGAACACTGAACCATACGATCCCAGAATCGCACAACAATCCTCACCAAACATCATTTCCTTCACCGTAAAAATACCCAAAACCGCACCAAATCTTCGAAACCCCGCCGCAACAACCATCGTCAGATTTGAATGAAGCTTCGGCGAGTGAGAGTTGTGAGGTACAAACGTGCCAGAAATTATTTCAATTGACCGAGAGGGAGAGAGTTCGAGCGAGTCGAAATAGAGAGGGTCGTGAGCGAAAACAAAATGGACCTTGAGAGAGGCGCTCTGGTTCGACGGCGCCCGAATGAAAGTTGAGGGTGGGTTATTCGTAGTTTGAACGGCTGAGTTGCTTTTGCACGATCCTCCTTTCCTTTTATTTCTGGCTTTATATTTTTAAATTTCTTTTATTTATTTTTTATTTTTTTTATCCTGAATGTTGTTGGGCTTAACCCACAAACCCAACATGATTTCCTAACTAGCACCTTCTAATTTTATTCTCACATATTTCATTACATTGCATTTTTTATTTATTTATATAGATTGTTGTGGTTGTCGTTGGGCTTGCCCCGATCCGAATTACTGCACACACCATACCATTTTCATACAAAATCCCCCATATATCCTTGTGGCATCTTTTTTTATTACTTTATTTTCTCTTAGTTGATTAAGTATTTCTAATATCATCTTTTTTTTTTCTCTTTAGTTAATTTTTATTATTTAGAAAATACCTTAAAATATATATATTAGTGAACCATTTGATATCTTCTTTATTTTGTTCTCTCTTATTTTTGGGCCAATGATATAAAACAAAATTAAATTATTTCCAATATTTTTAATTGGAAAATTTAATTAATATGAGGCCTTCTATTTTATTTATTATGTAATTCGAATTCGATAAAATTTAATTTAACTTTTATTTTATTATATTATTTCATTTATTTAGTATTCTATTAAATTCAATTTAATTTGATTATTCATATACATTTATTCTAATTGTTGCAATTTAATTTAAATTCTTATTTTTCTGTTTATCGCTTTAATCGAATCGCGAATTAATGTAAGTCGAGCGCTTTGAGCCTCGCCATCCAACCTCTTTTCCAAACTCGACATTCGAATATTTTCATAATCAAAATAACGGATAAACTGAATTCTGGAGTCTCGCATTCCTCGAATTCTTGAATGAACACTCCCGAGGCTCGCTCCGCGGGATGCGGTTCATTCGACTTTCCGTAATTAAAACTTTTAATCCACATATCAAATAATGAAAGAATTGAATTCTGGAATCTAGCATTCCTCGAATTCTTGAATAAATTCTCCTGAGGCCCGCCCCTCAGGACGCAGTTTATTTACCCTTTCATTCTAAAAAAACCTAATCGAATCAAGCATTTCTTCAAGCGAACATTATCTAAATCCTTTCTATCTCACAAACAAGCTAGCGCTTCAGCCTTCTATCGCGAGCAGACAAACCAACGCTTAGCAGTAGAATGCGGTTTAAATAACTGTTCATTAAAACAAACCGATCAACCTTAGTACCACGAACTACGAAGCTCTGACTTTCCCATTGCACAAGGGAATACGTAGGCACACGGATCTTACTCATTGCCGAGCACCCTAGGAACAAAATAACCCATTTCCCCTATTTACCTTATATTAGAATCGTTTGGATTTACTTTATTATTCGAAGAAAACAGAAAGCATAAGTCAACATTAGATCGCAAGTTAAACTAAGAGGTTCCCGTTGGGTACAACGGACGTAAGGGGTGCTAATACCTTCCCCTTACGGAATCGACTCCCGAACCTAGAATCTGGTTTCAAAGACCTTGTTCTATCCATTTTTCTAAAAAGGGTTTCTCGATATTTTCCCCTTTCCTTAATTGGAATAAAATAAGTTCGGTGGTGACTTTGTTGTTTTAATTTTTATTCGCGGTATTTTTATATCGTGAGGTCGTATTTTTCGAGGTGCGACAGGTATATGAAGCAAAAAGGGTCTACACTCAAGATTTCTCCAAATGGGCCTATAATATTTCCACCCAAACTTGAAGATGAGGTCATGCAAGACCTAATGATCAATTGTTCTTATTTTTATTATTTATTTTATATTATATTGGATTTTAATCATTAAAATTGAATTTTAATTGAAATAAATTATGAAAATCAAATATTTGATCTAAGACTTATTTTTGGATCAAATATTTGGTGATTAAGATGATTGAACTCATCCAAATTCGTGCAAGACCAATATAGCATGATCAAATTTTATTTTTGGACAATTATGGCTAGTTGATGTCTTCATCCACAAGTAACATAAATCCATCACCCAAAGGCCCAATTTTCTTAACCTAAATGCCTCACAACATATATACAACAAAGCCATAAGGATTGAGGACGAATTCAGAAGCAAAGGGAGCACTTTCAAATTCCAATTTTTCAAGAAAATTTTGATTTTCGGTTTTACCATTCCAAGAGGTTTCCAATGATTTGAAAGGTCTCATGGTGTTCCTTGATGCTTCCCGAATCTATTCCAATCATTCTCATCATCCAACTCATGCCATAAGGCCCAAACCGAATTCATATTCATCATATATTTTCAATTTTCGATTGTAATCATTCTTGTTGGTTTAATTGATTTTGATTATCTAATAATGTTTGTTGTGTTGTAAGGAAACTTTCTGGGCATTTTGATTGGAGTTTTGATGTGGAACCAACGATCCACCATTATTAGGGTTTCGAGCTCAAGTTTAGGGCTTCTTGATTTAGGCAATATAAAGACTGTTTGATGATGTATTTGGATTGTGCAGGTCATGGGCAATTGATTTGCATAATTTATTTGAATTAATCATGCGTGTTTTGAAATTTTTGAAAATCCCAGGTCAATTAGCTACGAAATTTTCGTAGCGAATTTGAAGCTAAACCGTAGCTAAAAGTTCAGGGCCAGAGATTGAAGACGACATCGTGTGCAGTTTTAAAATTTGAATATTCGTTTTATTTTATATATTATTGTTTACGTTATTTTTCATAGGTGAACAAGTGGCCTGGTGGCAAAGGCATGGAAGCTTTGCAGGGGAGGTCTTGGGTTCGAATCCAGGCTTCCCCCTATCCTTTTTGATCGCTGGTTTTCGTCTTCTTTTTCTTTTTGCTATCTTTTTCTTAATAATTATTATTATTTATTATATTAATTAATTAATTAATCCTAATTAACAACTAACCATTAAATTAACCCTTCACTAATCTTTTCTTATAAAAAAAAATTTATAATTATTTCTAATATTTTCTCACTTGTTTTTTTTTTTTACAATAATTAGATTATTTGGTTTTTCTTAAATTCGTAAATCAATTTAGTTAATTAGGTTTAAATTAATTCAATTAAACCCTAATTTTTGTTAACCCTAATCAAAACCCTAATTAAACCCTAATTTTCTATAAAAAAAAACCTTTTTTTATTATTAATTTCTTAACTTAATTTATTTTCATTGTCTTTAATTATTTATTATTATTTTTTTTAGAAAAGTGTATAGGATGTTTACTCTTTATATAATTTATTTTTCCATCCCGATTATTATGTAACTGCCCCAAAGCCATGTAATAGCTTAAGATTTTATTTCCTACTTTTTATTTATTTGTAAATATTTAATTGAGTGGTTAGTAATTTAGGGAGTGCAAAGACCATAATGAAAATTAAATTGGACTTAGATCACTAATTAAAAAAAGATAAATATTTGAAAATAATATTCACACACGTAAGTCGATCGTTCCACGATCGTCATCTGCACCTCCTAAGGATTCCCCTCTTGGTTGCCTTAATAAATGGTCAAGTCCCTCGAACGTGGGGGTGTCTTAAGAAAATGTCCCTACAGATAAATCATCAAGTCTCTTCAAAGTTTAAAAGATCATAGTCCCTTCGAAGTTGCCTAAGGAATAAATGATCTCGTCCCTCGATGATCCTACGGAAAAAATGATGATAGTCCCAACGAATTGCTCACTATGACCATACGATGACCCTACGCCCGTCCCTTAATAAATCCAAGGTAATGACTACTTACTCCTTAATAGTAAGGACAGTCTTACCCTTGAAAGGAAATAAAGAAACATGAAAGACCAACTTAGGGTAGGTGGCACTTAATTACTTGCTCACACTTTCAAAAATTCTTTTCACACCCCATTTTTAAATCTTTTCAAACTCAAGACTTTGTATACATCCGTACGAGGATCATTACAAAGACTTATGAAAATTTTCTAAACACACACTGCACATTATTTTCAAATAAATTAAAGTGAGCCAAGTAACTAAGAGCCCATGGATAACCATGGATACAAAGGGTGCTAACACCTTCCCTTTGTATAACCTACCCCCTGAACTCAAAACTTTTTAAGGTCTTACCTGTTCTTTTATACCCTTTCCTAAATTGCATAAAATAAAAGTCGGTGGCAACTCTTGCTATCTGCACATGTTTTTATCAAACAAAAACACCCAAGTCAATTCTCACATTGTGTTACAGTGTGGATAAGAGATGAACAATTTGTCAGTTCTAGTATCTTTAATTCTTAACATCAGTTATGGACTCCGTAATAGTATTACCAAATGTGTGCAGTTGAGCCGTACTCAGAGATATAGATTTTTAAGTTACCTTCTAGGTAAGAGTGAGAGATGAATGTTCTAAAGTTAAGCATGTAAACTGAATCATTTAAGGAACGAGACCCTTGAGAGAAGTGAATTTGAACGAGAAGTTTTGTGTGGTCTTCAAAGGTGAGTGTATGGAATATTGTATGCAATAGGAAAGTGTTATGGAAACCCGCAAGTGTGCTAAGAATGATTTAAGTTTGGTATTGGTGACTCACTAATGATTGTAAGTTTTGTGATATTACTACGTTATTATTAATGGAGACCTTGTATCAACAGAAACCTTGAGTGAATATAATCTTGTAAAGAGAATTAGTAAGGAGTATAGTAACCATGGTCAGATTTGTTAAGTTAAATTGGATAAACTTTTTCGAGTTTAGAATGGATCAAAATAGTACCGGTTTTGATTGCAACAGTATAACCCTAGAATTTCTATCATTGGAGAGTTTGGACCGATGATATTATTGTGTGACTGGAAAGTAAGTTATTCTATCATTGAATGTCTACATGTTCTTGTTCCATTGGTTGGTAAGAACACCAATGGGTAGGTGTGTTCTTCGCAAACTATCAACTACCTTGTATTTCTTGAGAATTTGTGGTATCTCCACTATTATACTTTGAGATAGTAGTGGAAGGAGACAGATGAAAGAGTTCAGTCGGATAAATGAGAATCAAAAGAGAATTGATTGTAAGAGTTGGAGTAAGTGAATTTTTGTTCTAAATGTGTTACCTTCAAGTAAGATACTGAAAGGATGAAGTGTCAGATGTAAAGAAGTCGTTTGTCAACTTTTGAAATGGTTTTTGTAATTGGAGTATTTTAATAACAGTATTTGTTGGTAATTGTGTGTAGATAGGATTTCACTAAGATACCTTATGGAGTTTTGTCGAGTGTTTGTTATCCCCAAATCAAGTTGGAGTGTTATGCTTTTGTGTTATGACTTAATAGAAGGAATTAGAACGGTATGTTTCTCTGAAGGAGAGATTAGACTAGGTGATTCAATATGGAACAATAGATGAATTGTGAAAAGCTAAGTTAGAAGTTAATCCAATATCGTAACAAGTGTATGAGTAAGGACAGGAAGTTTGATGTATTATGAAACAAGGACTTTGAGCCGCAAAGTCAAATTAGAATTTAAATATGTTAGAGTATGTAACAGAAGTAAGGACAAGTATGGATCTAAGACAATGTTACAAACTGTTGTTATTGTTGTTGTTGAGTAAGGGAAATTCGAGGACGAATTTCAATTTAAGGAGGGGAGGATGTAATACCCCGTATTTTAATATATGTTCTGGAAAATATTAATTAAAGTCAATAGGGTTCCGATGTGCTTTGAGAGATTTCAACTTAAATAATTAGAGAAACCGACGAACTCAAATTAATTAATTAGTATTATTTGACTCAGAGACATTTTTGGATACCCTCAATTTGGACCCATTGTTAGTTTTACTAACTAATGATAGTATAACGGTATTATTTTACTTTTCTTTCCTCATTTTTCATGAAGCATAGAAACAAGGGTTTGAGAAAGAGAGAAAGAGCCTGAGAAGAGGAAAATGAAGAGCAATTATGAAGTGGAAGAAAACCATGGATCATCATCAATCTTCATCTTCATCAAACTCCTCTTCATTATTAGAGGTGGGTTCTAGATAGAAACCTTTTTTTAGAGTTCTTGATTTTCTAAGAGTTAGGTTAAATTTGTGAGAAAATGATGAATTAGCTAACCAATAATAATCAGGAGACTACTTAATTAAAATGAGATAAGTAGAGTGAGAAAGACTTACCCTATCAATAGTAGAACCTAGTTATGACTAGGAATTTGATAGAAACTAGATGGTGATGCTCGGACGTTCGATGCTTAGAGAAGTATCTTAGTCCAGTAATGGTCTAGTGGTGAGTGAGACATTATATGAAACATGTGTGTGAACTCGTTTTGGTGTGTTATTTGTGGAAAAAGGCATTGTGACCTTAGGAATGTTTTATAAATTCCCATTTGAGTGAAATCATATAATCGAAATCGTTTTTTCCTGAGATGTTGTTTCATAAGCCAAGGGCTCCTCTGGAATGTATGCATGGTTACTTGGAAGGTTTGATTCCCACATGTAGTACGAATGGAACATACTTATATGTAGAGACTTGTGGTGGTTTATGGCCCACGTGAAGTGACGATTGTAAGGTTTATAGCCTTTCAATCTGAATCCATCTTGTATGCCAAGTAAGTACAAGGATCTATGACTCGTACCGACTTCTAGACATAGAAGAGGACTGGAATAGGGGATACCTTTGTGGTTTTCAGATTAGTGATACTTTTGAGTTGTTGAACTCAAGACATGTTTCCATATGAGTGTGAGATTGTGAAATCAAGGTCTAGGCTTTCCCCCAACTTGAGTAGGATTTTGTAGAAACTTGTAGAGACGAGAGAATCCATAATATAGGGAACTCACTGAGATGTTGATATCTTACCCCACTATTGTTGTTAAATTTTAGGTTTCTTTTGCAGGTTTGGTTTACAAGTGGAGCTATGCTCGGATGTTTCAAGAGAAACATAGGTTTAGTTTCCGCTGTGTCTTTCATCTTTTGTACAATGATGGATATTGTATTGTTTTTAGTATTTTTATTTTAGTATGATTTCCATGTCTTGTACCATAGTTTGTATTATGTTTTAGTATTGGTCAAGAATGTGAATTATGGTATTAGGCACTTATGATGGTGCCAGTACAAAATGAACTCTTGTATAATGATATTCTAGGTATTTATTATATGGGGCGTTTCAAAGCACCTTGGATTCGGGAGAACTATAGTAAGATGAATTATGTTTGGGTATGAGAGGATTACCACATAGGGTGAAATGAACACGTTGTGGAAAATAATGTTAACATTATGATATGAGGAAGTGATAACGAAATATATTTTTGGACGAATGTGCAATGGAGTTATTAAGATGTTGTTGAATCTAAAGTTAAGGAAGTGTAATTGATGATGGTTCACCCATTAGGACTCTAGTAGTATGATCACTATTTATGTGAAATCATCTGTTGATAATTGTTATAACATTTGGTTGTGATTGGAATGAGTTTGGAAGGTTTAGGTAACAATAAAAACCAGTAATTTTACTTATGCGTTTGAAGTAACCAATTACCCTCTAGGTAGTAATCAGTTACCGAAATGTGTCTCTAACTCTCATTTAGCTACTGAAAGTTCAAAATAGCATTGAGTAACCGGTTACCCTCTGGGTAGTAACCGGTTACCACTGTAAGTTTTCCAAAAGTATTATTTTCTAAATTCATACCTTTTGACTCGGGTGTCCGATTGAAGCGTTCTTGGTACCGATAGAAAGTTGTGGAGACATTCTAGGCATTATATGGTGGAGGAAAAGGAAACCCCGGTTAATGCGTAAGTAGAGACAGCAAGGTTCTTCAGAGGAGTGCATTGCCTCAATTTTCAAGTGTAGGGAAAACTTCTATAATTGTGAATAATCAGAGTATTTAAAATATATCTCTAGTGGGATTAAGAACATTTGTTGTTTTAATTCTCACCAAGGAGTTCAAGAGTGAGGACAAAGTTGCATACTAGACATGAGATGTCCATCGGGGTTTTTTCCCGATAAGGGTTATGTGTTGGATTTTGCTTATGGATGAACTAAATGTTAGCTTGTGACCAAAAACCCTTTTGATGTCATCATTGTTGTTTTCCTATTAGCTTCATTGTACGAATGGAATCGAACTATTCCGTTTAATAATTGTGACGTGACCGTGACAGACATTGTAGTCCTATCTCGCCACTTGTTTGGAGTATGTCATCAGTTTGTTGTATCTTGTTTTGTATTACCTTGAGTTGTGAATGGTGGGTGAATGTTACACATGTTTAGAAGCCACAAGTGAGAATAATCTTGCAAGTTAGTGTAAACTGGATTGATAATTTTTAGTTTGGATAGTTTTGTACCAAGGAGATCTGGTTCTGTTGTGGTTAACCGATTAGCCTCAGATAGGTAATCGATTAACACATGAATTGTTAAGGACCTTGGAAACCCATACCGTTAAGCAACAAGTCTATTTTGGTTTCCGTTCAAAGTTTTAGAGGATAATGTGTTGAACTTTTCTTTGAGCATGATTGGTAGAAAGTAAATGATTTGAATTTGGGTATATCGACGTTACGACTATAGAAAGTCTTAAGGGTTAAGTTGGAAGAGACTCATGAAGTATTAATCTCAAAAGAAATGTTTTAGTATCTAAATTATTGTGTGAATAAGATATGAACAATTGGTCAGTTTTTAGTATCGTTAGTTCTCGTGAGTTCTTGGAATTAGATATAGACTCCGTGAGAGCAGTACTAGATGTGTGTTGTTTTGTTTTTAATAGAGGAAGGATGTGAATATCGTTGGAGAGTTTTGGACCAATGTGATAATATGACCTCTGTACCTCTATCGTTGGAGAGTTTTTTACCGATGTGAATATTTTGTGTTTAGTAAGGGAATTGTTCTACCCTTGGATGTCAGCAGGTTTCTTGTATCATTGGTTAGAGGTAACTCCAATGGATACATGTGTTCTTCGTAGACTGTTAGCTACCTTGTATTGCTTGAGAATTCGTGACATTCTATTATTAGATCTTGAATGATAGTGGGAGGTGGCAGATGAAAGAGTTCAGCCAGATTATTGAGAATCATAAGGAGAATTATTATAAGAATTGAAGTAAGAAGATCTTGTTCTAAGTATGTTATCTTTTGGGTATGGTACGGAAAGGATACAAATGTCAGATGTAAATGGTCACAGAGTATAATATCGGACCAAGTGGGATTGGTAAAGAAGTCGTTTGACGTATTTTTGAATTGGTTTTAGAAATTTAAGGATTTGAATGAGATTATTTATTGGTATTTGCATGTAGATAAGATTCCACTAAAATACCTTATAAGGATTTGTTGAGTGTTTGTTATCTCGGATCAAGATGGAGTATTATGCTTTTGTGTTATGACTCAGTAGAAGGGTTCAGAATGGTAATTTTTTACGAAAGTAAGATATGACTAAGTAATTCAGTATGAAACAACGGATAAAGTTCGGAAAGATGAATTAGAAGTTAACCCAATATTGGAACAAGCGTATGAGTAAAGGATGAATACATGCTTAATTAAAAGATGAATTAAGTAGAGTGAGAAATGTAACACCCCATTTCTACCCGAACTTATATTTAAATCAGAGTTATAAAAATTCATCAACAAACATAGGATATCACATTTTCCAAATCTAAAATCAAATAACATAAACTTCATTAATGAAATACTTTGAAAAACAACGCAGCGGATTCAACAAGTTTACAACTGTAAGATAACTTCAATAAATTCAACATTAAAATACTTAAACTTGGTTTTCCAACATAAAACAACTAAAACTAGTTCATAAATTTAAACAAAAGCCACAAAGACAAAACATGCATTCACCCCCCCCCCCCCCGAAGTGATACGTATCAGAGCGACAAACACCAACTCGAAGCTACTAAGTATTGGACTCTTCGTTACCTGTATGTTACCAACTAATGGCAACATTCAAACAGAAGGGGTGACATATCGAATAACATAAACATGATACGATAATCAATGTGTAAGCAAGAAAATCATATAATCACACCATTTCACACAACAAGCAACATCAACTTACAACTTGTAACCAACAACCGATAACGACATAGTTCAATGCAACTCGAATGTGAATCAACTTATATATATATTTGGTACCATTTGGAGTAAACTCCCAACTTGAAATCTTTCCAAGTTATCGAGGCGTCAAAAACTTATTTGCCAATCCAGACCAACTTGAATCGAGCATACGCTCAAACGTGAAAATATGCACGTGTATGCAACTATGAATTGCGTACAACAACTACATAGTCAACAAATTAGCAACATAACAGCTTAATAACTCAACAACATGAATCAACATTGGTCATAATACCTGCAACTTAATAATCTCCCCAAAGATCGGGACAACACGACTTTTAACAACTTTAACACAACTTCAGCGTGAAAATGACAATTTAAGACTTAATTGACTAGATTACTAATTTAATTATTTTAAACCCTCAAATCTTCTATAATCAACGTATTTTATCTCTACTTAAGGTCTCAGATCAAACCAACTCGAAACGGATGCGAAAACAATAAAAATCGCCAAAAACTGCATTTTTTTGCACTTACTCTACCCATACGCGTATTGCCCATCATGTTATGCATATTGCCCTAGACTGTTACACGTAAGACTCGTGTATTAGGAGGTTTTACGCGTAATTCCCTTGTGTGTTATGCGTAATTCCAAATCTATTATACAAACCACCAAAAAGCCTACAATTCCAACTCTGTTACGAATTCTCACAACTTCATCATTCTATTCAATCCTAATTGGGTTTCTACATTGATTTTACACTCAGGAACTTATGTATCTACTCATCTATCAAGTTATATGATTGATTTTACAAACCCTAACTTCTTCTATACATGATTTCTGCAACCTCAATCAGCAACTACAACACAGCTACGATTATCACAACCATAACAGTTTTTCACAATAGCAATATAACAAGAACAACATTCTTCTTTATCAGATATCAATACAAAATCAACAACAACAATTCATACCAAAACACAGCAATGAAAATCATACGAAAATCCCTCCTACATACAAATTATCTAGTCCCAGTTACGGAATTCGAACCCCACCCTTAACTTGGATTGAAGGCATCTCGAATTCACCGTAGAAATCCCGTGAAAATCCTCAACCTAGCCTCTTCTTAATCTCCTCTAATACTTGTTCTTCCTTCTCTTACAAAATTCTGATTAACTCCTAATTAAGTTTTTCAGCTTGTTTTTACTAAACTCTTACTAATCACCCTAATTACTCATGGGTCTAACTTAGCACCCCCAACTTACTACTCTTACACCACAAAACTAAGCCCAACTTAATATTATCTTAATAACACTTATTTTATTTATTTCAGACTTAATTAATCCAACTAAATCAACGTAAACAACTCGAACACACTAAACCCGCAACGTAAAACCAACTTAATCAACTTTTATCCTTATCAACACAAACGACACAATATACCACTCTAACAACTTAATGACACAAACGACTAAAACGACACTCAACAACAAATAATCGGGAAAATACACAATAATATTTAATTAAATTAATTAATTAAATATTGGCGTTACAACTCTCCCCCCACTTAGAACATTTTCGTCCTCAAAAATCTTACCTTGCTCAAACAACTCAGGATATGATTCATACATCTTGCTTTCCAACTCCCAAGTTATACTTTCTCTGGCAGCGCCCAACCAAACAACTTTCACTAAAGCAATCTCTTTGCCTCTTAAAGTCTCCATTTCACGACCCTAAATTTGTACCCACATTGTCTCCATAGTGAGATTATCCCGTACTTGCACATCATCCATACTAATCACATGAGAAAGATCTAAAATATACTTTTGGAGTTGCGACACGTGAAACACATCATGCAAATTCGACTAGTTTGGCGGTAAAGCCACTTTATAAGCAACATTTCCCACTCTTTTCGAAATATGATACAGACCAATAAAATGAGGAGTAAGCTTCTTAGGTTTCAACGCTCTCCCAACACCTTTCACATGCGTAACTCTTAAAAATACATGATCACCAGCTTGGAATTCTAAATCTTGCCTTCGTTTATCATGATAAATATTCTACCAACTTTGAGAAGCCTCCGCCTTCTCTCGAATCAACTTTACCTTCTTGGTAGTCTCCCGAACTATCTCTTGTCCAAACACTATGCTCTCACCAATTTCATATAATCACATCGGAGTCCTACATCTCCGACCATACAACGCTTCAAAAGGTGCAATTCCGATACTTGAATGGTGACTTTTATTATACGTGAACTCGATTAATGGAAGATAAGTATCCCATGAACCTCCCTGCTTATGTACACAAGCTCTCAACAAGTCCTACAATGACTGAATCGTCCTCTCCTTTTGACCATCTATCTGAGGATGATATGTTGAACTCAACCTCAACTTAGAACCCAATGCTTCTTCTAAACTCTTCCAAAACTCCGACGTAAACCTCAGATCTCGATCTAACACAATACACAAAGGAACATCGTGCAACTTCACAATTACTCTGATATAAATCTCTGCCAACTTCGATACTGGAAAACTGATGTTAATAGGAATAAAATGAGCTGACTTCGTAAGCCTATCAATGATCACCCAAATCAAATCATGTCCTCTTGAAGTATTAGGCAATCCCGTTACAAAATCCATGGAAATGCTATCCCATTTCCATTCTCGAATTCCCAACGGTTGCATCAGACCAACAAGCCTCTGATGTTCAACTTTCGACTTTTGACAAATCAAACAGGCATACACAAAACGTGCTACATCATTCTTCATTCCAGGCCACCAAAAAAACTTCTTCAAATCCCGATACATCTTATTCTCTCATGGATGAATACTCAAATTACTTATATGACTTTCCTCCAAAATCATTCTTTTAATATCAGCATCATCAGGTATACAAATCTTATCCTGAAATCTCAAAACACCATGCGCATCCAACTTAAAACCATTATTCTTAGATTCACCACAATCAACTATTATATCCACTAGTTTAACATCCAATTTCTGAGCTTCTCTAATATTGTCCAGAAAATCATTATTAATCTTCAACATACCCAACATTACACTTTTCGGCGTCACTTTGCAAACCAAACTCATATCTTGAAATTGCTCAATCAATTCTAACTCTTTAACCATCATTGCCGACATATGCAATGTCTTCCGACTCAACACATCTGCTACAACATTAACTTTACCCGGATGTTAATTCAAACCAAAATTATAATCTTTCAACAGTTCTAACCATCTTCGTTGCCTCATATTCAACTCTTTCTGATTGAACAGATACTTTAAACTCTTATGGTCACTAAACACTTCAAATATGGAACCATACAGATAATGCCTCCAGATCTTCAATACAAAAACAATTACAGCAAGTTCTAAATCATGTGTAGGATAATTCTTTTCATGAACCCTCAACTGTCTTGACGCATAATCAATCACATTACCATTCTCGAATCCATGGAAATGCTATCCCATTTCCATTCTCGTATTTCCAACGGTTGCATCAGACCAACAAGCCTCTGATGTTTAACTTTCGAATTTTGACAAATCAAACAGGCATACATAAAACGTGCTACATCATTGTTCATTCCAGGCCACCAAAAAAACTTCTTCAAATCCTGATACATCTTATTCGCTCATGGATGAATACTCAAATTACTTATATGACTTTCCTCCAAAATCATTCTTTTCATATCAGCATCATCAGGTATACAAATCTTATCCTGAAATCTCAAAACACCATGTGCATCCAACTTAAAATCATTATTCTTAGATTCACCACAATCAACTATTATATCCACTAGTTTAACATCCAATTTCTGAGCTTCTCTAATATTGTCCAGAAAATCATTATTAATCTTCAACATACCCAACATTACACTCTTCGGCGTCACTTTGCAAACCAAACTCATATCTTGAAATTGCTCAATCAATTCTAACTCTTTAACCATCATTGCCGACATATTCAATGTCTTCCGACTCAACGCATCTGCTACAACATTAGCTTTACCCAGATGGTAATTCAAACCAAAATCATAATCTTTCAACAGTTCTAACCATCTTCGTTGCCTCATATTCAACTCTTTCTGATTGAACAGATACTTTAAACTCTTATGGTCACTAAACACTTCAAATATGGAACCATACAGATAATGCCTCCAGATCTTCAATACAAAAACAATTACAGCAAGTTCTAAATCATGTGTAGGATAGTTCTTTTCATGAACCCTCAACTGTCTCGACGCATAATCAATCACCTTACCATTCTGCATAAGAACACCTCTTAAACCCATCAATGAAGCATTACAATACACAACAAATGGTTCCTCTGAATTTGGTAGAGTCAAAACTGGAGCCGACATCAATCTATTATTCAACTCTGCAAAACTTTCTTCATACTGGACATCCCATACAAAATCCTTACTCTTACAAGTCAACCGAGTCAACGGAAGTGCCAACATAGAAAATCCTTCAATAAACCTTCAGTAATAATCAGCCAACCCCAAGAAACTTCTAATCTCAGTAGTCGACTTTGGAGTTTCCCACTACAACACAACATCAATCTTAGAAGGATCCACAACAATACCACTACCTGAAATCACATGACCAAGGAAACTGACTTCCTTCAACCAAAATTCACACTTGGACAACTTTGTATACAACTTCTTATCCTTCAGAACTTCTAACATTTTTCTCAAATACTCTGCATGTTCTTCTTCTGACTTAGAATAAACCAAAATATCATCTATAAACACAACCACAAAACAATCCAGATAAGTATGAAAAATACGATTCATGTACTCCATGAATACTCCCGGCGCATTAGTCACACCGAAAGCCATCACTGAATACTCGTAATGTCCATACCGTGTTCTGGATGTCGTCTTCTGAATATCCTCATCTTTCACCTTAATCTGATGATAGCCCGATCTCAAATCGATCTTGCTAAACACACGAGCACCTACCAACTGATCCATCAAATCATCTATTCTTGGCAACGGATACTTGTTCTTAATTTTCACCTTGTTCAATTGTCTTAATTTTCACCTCTTACATCCATCTTTCTTCTTAACCAACAAAACTGGAGTTCCCCATGGTGATACACTAGGTCACACAAACTTCTTCTCAAGCAACTCTTCCAACTTCTTCTTTAATTCAGTCAACTCAGATGCGTACATACTGTACGGTGCCATAGAAACAGGTCTAGTACTAGGTACAAGGTCAATCATAAACTCCATTTCTCTCTCAGGTCGTACATCAAGAATTTCATCAGGAAAAACTTTAGGAAATTCATTTACCACTTGCAACTCTTCAATCTTAGATTTACTCTCTACAGATAAAGATGCCATCAACGTAAACATTTGGGCTTTTTCTTTCACCATCTTCTGCAACTCTATAAATGACAACAATTTAACTCCTTCCTCTTCTGGAGTAGAAAACCTCACCGACTTACGAAAATAATTAATATGAACATAGTTATACTCTAACCAGTTCATACCTAGGATTACATCCATCCTAGTCAACGGTAAACACACTAAATCAACATAAAAATCTCTATCAAAGATAGACAACAGACAACTCAAATACGCTAGAGAAGTAGTCACTGATCCCTTAGCGGGAATCTCTAAAACCATTTCTCCTTTCATCTCAGACAACTTAAGACCCAACCTCTTAACACAATCAGCAGCAATAAAATAATGGGTAGCACCCGTGTCAATAATAGTAATTACAGGAATACTATTAATGAAACACGTACCTCTGACGAGCTTTTCCTCATTAGTTGTCTGAGTCCCAGCTAAAGCGAACACTTTCCCTCCAAACTTTGCTTTCTTCGGCTTCTGGAACTGGCTACCAATATGCCCTTCTTCACCATAATTAAAACAGATCATCTCTTTATGCGTGCAATCAGATATCTCATGCCCAACTTTTCCACAATGTAAACAACGCTTCACCTCAGCAGTACACACATTACTCTTGTGTCCAGCTTGTCCATACTTGAAACAAACAATACCAGCAAGAGCATCTCCCCCACTAGTTCTCTGATCCGAAGCAACTTTCTTCTTACTCTTGCCAGCTGGAGTATCATAAGGCTTGCCACGGCTTTTCTGATTTTTTTCCCCTTCGATCAATAACAATCTTATAGTGAGCATTATTATCTTCCTCAAATATCCTGCAACTATCAACCAGATAAGCAAAAACACAAATCTTCTGATACCCTACAACTTTCTTAATCTCCGAAAGCAATCTATTCTCAAACTTGATACACTTTGAAAACTCAGTGGTTGCCTCATCATGGTGCGTATAGAACTTCCAAAACTTCATAATCTGTCACTGACATATTCCCCTACTTCAATGCAATAAATTCAATCTCTTTCTTACCATGCACATCTTAAAGGTAATACTTCCTTATAAACTCTCTACGAAAAATAGCCCAAGTGATTTCTTCACCTACAGCTTGATGCGTGTTTTTCGCAAGTGTACGAACACGTCAGAGTAATATAAAAGATTGTAGAATCCACAAACACCAAGTGTCAATCTATCGTATATGTTGTTATGGTGTGTATCTAAGGCAATTGAATATAATGGTTTTAAAGGGTGCACAATGATAAATAAAATAGTAATTTAAAATGATTAATAAAGACAGGTTTGAATGCAATTCACATATCCAATTGATAATCCAGTACTTGTTAATAGAACTACTTATGGGCAATTTTTTCTACTTTGAAAAGAACTAATTTAACAGGAACTGTCGCTTTCGCTTATTCAAAACCGAGTTGTACTCTCTAGTCAACCCCTCCTATTGTCACAAATAAAAAGGTGTGTACTGCGTTAGAGTGGTAAACCTATTTTTAAGAAATATAGTATCTTAACTAAGTTGAAAAGTATTTTGACCTGGATTTCTTAGCAAAAAGAGGTTCTCACGAACCAGACTCTAAACTTCTTAACGCGTCCAAAAATAGTTTTAAAATCTCTTTTCTTTTTTTAATCTAAAAACTCCTAATGAACTAGACAAAGCGCTTTTGGCTGTTTTTGAAATAGTTAAAAATAATTAAGTTAAATAGGCGTTGGACGACTTTCGATCTTACCCAACGGGACTTTAAAGAACATTAAACTTATATTGAAAGTTAAAAAAGCCCTTAAGTGTTTCTACGAACAGTTATACGGATTACCGATTCAATTATGATCCGTACATTCTAACCTTTATAAAATTAGTTAGACATGGTAAAGTAAAAGTTCATTTTATTATTTTTCATAAAAGTATTTAGTGCGAGTACAGAAAATAAATAAAATCAACGCGAGTGCGGAAAGTAAATAAAAGTAGTGCGATTGCGGATAGTAAAGAAAGTAAAGCGAGTGCGAGAAATAAACGAAAGTAGTGCGAGTGCGAGAAATAAATAAAGTAAAGCGAGTGCGGGAAATAAATAAAGTAAGGCAATGCGGAAAGTAAATAAAGTAAGGCGAGTGTGGAAAAATAAAATACGAACTG
This sequence comes from Lathyrus aphaca, assembly GCA_963966055.1. NCBI lineage: Eukaryota > Viridiplantae > Streptophyta > Magnoliopsida > Fabales > Fabaceae > Lathyrus > Lathyrus aphaca. The sequence goes on from OZ014519.1 coordinate 316,553,062, forward strand.
GAATTAAAATGGCGGCAGGATTAACTTCCTCCCAAAGTGCTCCAAGACTCGATCACACAGACGTATACAGACTCGATCACTCAATTGTAGTAACACCCCGATGTGAAGTCATTACTACTTTAAAACTGATATATGCCTAAGAGATTCTAAGTTTGGATGATAAAAACGAAATTCTAAAGTCCTATTTATAGGAAAAAATTAAGTGGGAAAAAACTAGGATGCCCCCTCCACTAAAAAGTGGAGGGAAAGTTTTTTGCCTTGTGGCGCCCGCCACAGGCTCATGGCGCCCGCCATGGGTGTAAGATGGTGAAGAAAGTGGGGATAGTTGGCATATGGAAGTTGTGGAGTGTTCTTGAGACGTGGCCACGTCATGGCTGACCCCATGGCGCCAGCCATAATGGGTGTCGTAAGTGCAAAATGTTGAATTTCTTTATTTTTATTCTTTTCAGCTCCTTTTTCGCTTCTTTTCTCGATTGAGCCCCCGATTAGATTAAAAACCTGAAAATAAAGAAAAAAAAAGTAATAACATGACAAAATAGAAATAAAGACCTAGAATGCATGCGAAATCGGAGTCAGAAATACGGTGAAATTTGGTGTCAACATGTGATTTGGGCTAAAAGGGCTTCTAAGTTTAGGTCAGGTTGCAGTGACAGGTACTAACTAAGTGAACCAAGGGTATCATAATGACACGTACATAAACTTAAATCCTATATTAACCAACCCATATCATCCCACAATACCTAGGCCTATCTTTCAATCTCTTTTTGGGCCCCTTTCATTCAGGCGCAATCACATTAAGCTCGTTATCCGTACATGCTTCATAGTAGAGTAACCGGTTAGTGATTATGATCCATAACATAGGGTTTCTGGTACATAAGCATGTGTAAACCCTTTTTTATTTGACCTAAATGTAGTTGCGGGGGATCGGATCGTAATCCGCCCTACCAAGTTCAGTGTCAGATACCTCTGAACCAACTAACAATAGGTGACTGTAATTTTTTTCTTTTTGTGGCAAGATATTTTTTTCTCTTTTATGGTTTAAATGACTTTGTGAGGGTCACCTATCCCAGAGTTTTCCTTTTTCTCTTTTTTATTAGCACTGGATCATTCACTTATGTTCATTGGTCCCCTACGTATAGCATGCTTAGGCCGGAGCTGACTGCTAGAATAAACTACTTAGGACAATTTTTTGAATGATAATAAAGGCCATGGTATGCGGGGTTTAGGAGTGATTCCTTTATTCATGAAGTCTATGGTGCTAAAACGATAGTGATGTTTCAAAAAGTTCACCTAAGTCACCACATCCTAATCTAAACCTGTCTTAAAGCCCAAAAAACATGTGAAACAACATTGTTTTCTTTTTGAAATTTTTTTTTGGTAAGGCTAAGGAAATGGGGAAAATGAGGATGTACTAAAGACACACTATACTGGAGACTCGTCAGACTCATGCATTATCTAAAAAACTTAAACTAAATAACTACTCTGGAAAGGAAAATAACAGAAAGCAAATAAATAACTAAGAAAAGGGAAATAACAGAAAGCAATAAAATCCTCTGCCACACTTAAATCGAACATTGTCCTCATAGTTTCGAAATAAGATAAGGAGAGTAACCTAGAAAACTACTGCAGAGGACCACTGGTGCCCTCGCCGTCCTGTTGTGAAGGTCTGGAATGACGGGATCTACTGCGCTGCTGGTCCCTCCGGTCTAGTCGTGCTGATAAGGCAGCATGGGCACTCCGGACCTCTCGAAGGTTACCTAGCATGGAACCCTGAGTGGCCTCCATAAGCTGTTAGTGCCGGCGGTTGACTTCTCGCTGGCGGGCTTGCTCTGATGTGATATCGGTCAAGGTGCGACAAACGTTCTCGTAGGCACGATCCGAAACCAATCAAGATTTTTCCATGTAGCTCATGTTGTCCGCCAGTTGTTGTGAAATGGTGGAGAGTAGGCCGTATCGCCTTTCCTCTCTAGTCGTCATATCACGCCACACCTCCTAGGTGATATAGAATCCAGAAGTAGCACCTGCAACAGGGTTAGAGGAAGATGGTGCAGTGTGTGACTGTGAAGGATGATGGGGGGACACGTGATGTACGAGAGAATGCTTTCTCCTATCATATTCTTCATCAATCTCATGTGTCTCCCCATCAGGAATATTAGGAGGAAATGGATCCAAAACAGGTGGAGCATTCAGATCATAGGTCCATTTCCTTTCATGACGAACATCAATATGTCTACTGCAAGGCAAAGGAACATAAGGGATAGCTACACCATTAACCATCAACTCATAACCACCTGCTCTCCTTGTTCGGCACAATCGCATGTCTTTTAGAAATTTTAAGTTAATTGTCAAGGAGATAGGGGTTCAAGTGTAGCTATCACATTGTTCAGGTTAAGGGCCTGAGCAATAGACGTCACAAGTCCTCCAATAACAATCGGTCCTGTTTTATTAACAGTTAAAGCCATGTGTGCAAGCATAAACGGAACCGGATTGATATGACTATTTGTGAGGCTTCCTTGCAAAAATAGAAGCTCTTTAGCGTTTACCTTATTTGGACTCTCCCGGCCAAACATAGTACATGCCAAAAGATATCTGAAAACTCTTATGGTCGGGTTATGGATGGTCGACACAAGTATTCCTTCAAAAGAATTTATTGAAGTACTTGATAGCCTCTGCCAGAAGGAAAATACTTCGGCCGACCATTCCGAATCCAAAGGTGCCTCACATATAGCACCCTCCCAATGAGGGATTCCTAACAAACCTGTTATTTCTTCGGTACTGTATTCGTATTCAATTCCAAACAGTCTAAAATTAACAGTACCGACTGTGCTAGCAGTGTTAGGACTGACAGTGTATATTAACGAACTCAAAAATTCAATTGTCAACCTCTCAAAGGTGGGTTCTTGATTCACAAAAATATTATGCAAGCCTAGAAAATCTAATAAATGAAAAACAATATGATACAGACCCAAAGAGTATAGACAGTTATCATCTACGTACCTAGTCGAGAGAATTTCTCGACTCTAAAGCCTTTGAATGATCTTTCTCTGCCTATCTCCTGGTTTTCCATCGCGAAGAATATATTCGTTTAACTCCATTGTTGTTGCTCCTTGAGAAGTTGAATATGGTGAAGAGTGGTTTATGTAGGAAATGGTAAAGATTGGATTTTTATGGTTTGTAGTGAATGAAAATAAAAATGGATTTTGGATGGGTTTTATAGATGGTGAATGTATGAGAATGGTGGGAGCTTTAATGGGGTTCAATGGGGTTTTTGGAAGATGGAAATATGGGTTTTGGAAGTTTGAAAGTGTGAAAATGGTGGGGGAGATGAATCTGCCCCGAATTAAGGTGGAACGGCATGGTGGACACCATAGGCCATTTTCCTTATGGGCCAAAAGAAAATTTTAATTCCCAAAGTGGGATTCACGTACCTTTTGTCTTCGGGGGGTCCGGATAGCGTTTTCTTCTTTCTTCTAAGGCACAAAGCTTGCATACCTTGAATAAATATTAAACATAAAGAAAAAAAAATTTATTATTTTTTTTTTGTTTATTAGAGACACATATATAAAATAAATACTCATGCATATAATAAGGCATATATATATATATATATATATATATATATATATATATATATATATATATATATATATATATATATATAAATGATTGTCAACAAAAATACATGGAAAATGTAGCATATGTGATAAAATAAAATATGTCTGGAGATGTGAGAAATAAAATAAAGCATGAAATATTAAATACTAGAGCAATAATGTTAGTGTAAAACAATCATGTGGTAGGCTTCTCTGCCTGGTCCGATCCACGAATCTCAGCAATCTCTCTTTGAAGCTCTCCAATCTCATGATATAGAGCGTCTGCCTCTGTGGCATGGGTGAGGTCAGATACCTCAATCTGTAATGCCAAGTCTGCAACTTCCTGTTTGAGTCGGGCAGTCTCCCTGCGGAGCTCATAAATCTGGTTTTTTAGATCAAGCGGCAGCAAAGACATATTGTTAGACATAACAGTGATTCGGGGAGAAGGAGGTGTGGGAGTGTACTCAGCGGCGGGAGGTGATTTTGGCTCTTCGACAGTCTCCCCATAACCCTCTAAAGCGTAACTCCAATTAGTAGGGTCGTAGACACTGGTCATCAGCGGGTCAGGTAATGTAAAGTAATGTATCACTTCGCCGTCGATCAGTAATTTAAACATGTTGTGCTCAAAAAAGGCCCTCCTCATCAATCCTCTGTCAAGACAAAAGTCAACATCCATGGTGGTGTAGCTGCAAAAGGTCCTGAGATGTAATAATTTGCGGGATAAACCCAATTCAGTAGCAATCTGTGTAACAATCCCACCGACATGTATAATGCCTACAGATGACCTGGCGACACTGGCAAGGCCCTTCAACAGAACGTTGCCGCAAGCAACTAGGCGTGAATGAGTCACACAAAATAGCAGGAAACTCTCCTCCTCACTCAGCAAAGTCTCTATATCTGGCAAACCGAGGAAAGAGTATGCTAGAATCATATGGAAGTACCTTAACGCAGGGTTGTGGATAACCTGAGAAAACTGAGTGGAAGGATCTTGGCTCTCTCCACCTGAGATGTTACTCCAAAACTTCTCCACTTCTCTGCTTATAAAGTACCCCATTGGTGTCTTTGGAATAGCATCAGGAGTAGTCTGAAAACCTAGTAAATCACCAAATTCTTTGTGAGAGAAAGAGTATTCAGTCCCGAACAACCTGAAAACAACATGTCCATCTGGTCCAGCCCATGGGTCATGATTAAACGAGTTGAGGAACTCTAGAGTCAAGTTCCTGTAAGTATTGTTCATTTCGTCGAACTGGTTCCACTGGAGTTGGTGGCATAAGAATCTGACGCTTGGCTCTATCCCCAAGGCATCCATGCAATCTTTGTCTGGGTACCGTGTAGGTGCCATAGGGCGTCTCATGTGGACATAGTAACGCTTTATTTGTGCGTCGTCTCTAAAGGCCACGTGTATGTCGTCGGGATTCTGCATTCTGCACAAGGTTAGCAAAAACGGTCCTGAAATCACATAAAACATTCAATCGTTAGTCCTGACAGAATAATAAAGGAAACAAAGTAAAAATAAATAAAAGTAAGATAAGAAAACCATGGGTTTCCTCCCATGAAACACTTTTTTAACGTCGTTAGCTCGACAACCGGATTTTATACATCATTCGAAGGATTTGGTGGATCGCTTAGAGTATGGCTGGAGTATGTTGTTGGAATGTCACCTCCTTCGTAGGGCTTAAGTCTCTGTCCATTGACGATGAACGGTTTACATGTTTGGTTCTTGATTTCAATAGCTCCAGATCTTATAATCTTAGATACTTCGAAAGGGCCAGTCCATCTCGAACGAAGCTTTCCTGGAAAAAGTCGTAACCTAGAATCGAACAGAAGAACAGGATCGCTTATTTTGAAGTCTTTTCTTATGATTCTTTTGTCATGCCAAGCTTTTGTACTTTCTTTGTATATAATGGCATTTTCGTATGTTGATTGTCTAAGCTCTTCTAATTTGTGGATATCAAGGATACATTTTTCACCAGCAGTTAGGTAATCCAAATTCAAAGTTTTAATGGCCCAATAGGCTTTATGCTCTAACTCAAAAGGTAAGTGACATGATTTTCCATAGACTAGTTGATAGGGGGTTGTTCCTATAGGGGTTTTGAAAGCGGTTACGTAGGCCCATTTATCAAGCCATCTCACATATCTCTCACCTTTTATTTTCTTCCTTCTATTGGTTGGCTCATTCTTTTGAACTTGTGGTGGTGGTTCTGGATCTATGCTAAGTATTATCTTTTCAAATTCGAGCTTAGTCATTTCATTCACCTTCTCAAAGGTTAGCCTTACCCTCTTAGCACTAATGATTTCCCTAGTTTCATGGTCTTCAATTTTTCTCTTTTTATGCTGGAGCTCGAATAAGGGTACATTGGTGCAGGTAATTTCAATACCTCCACGTATGTTTTGGATTGGGATTCTACCTTAGCTTCCACAAAACTTTGCGGGAAAGGAAATGGTGGGATATATAGAGGGGTAACAACAATGGTACCTTCATTCTCTACCTTTATGACAACCTTCCTTTTGGGTGGTTTTAGTTGATTTCTCTCTACTCTTTCCTCACCACAACTCTCGTCATGCTCCTTATCACTCTCCTTAGGATTTTCGATATGTTTTTCACTACTAGTTGTTATAACATGTGCATTCTCCTCAGGGGATGGTCCTATAGGTGTTTGTGCAAGTAGGAAGATTTGAGTCTCCAATGCCTTAGTGTGATTCACGAGGGACTCAACCATAGTGTTTATTTGCCCAAAGGTTTCACAAGTATCAAGATGGTGTCTTCTAAACTCTTCATTCTTGAGGGTATGTGTCTCCACAAAGCGCTTCATCATAGATTCTAGCCTAGAATTAGTTGTTGTTTCAATGAAATCCTCCAATAATCTTTCGAGGTTTGGATTAACAGATTCTAGCGGTTCCTTAAAATAATGGAAGTTTTGCGGTTGGTAATTGTAGAGAAAATTTAGGTGCGGCTCCTCAAAATTTTGGGAGTGGTGATTTGGGTGAGAATGAGTTAGTGATGCATTGAAATTCTCCATTTGTATTTCGAGGTTGGACATATGTGATTCTTGTGATTCCTCGAAATACTGGGAATGAAGATTGTAGAAAAAATTTGGGTGAAACATAGTAAATTTTTTTTTTATAAAAGAATGCCTAAGTTTAAACGGTATAACTACAAGGTACGAAATTTGACGAAATTGGTCCCCGGCAACGGCGCCAAAAACATGATGCGTGTTTTTCGCAAGTGTACGAACACGTCAGAGTAATATTAAAGATTGTCGAATCCACAGAGACCAAGTGTCAATCTATCGTATCTGTTGTTATGGTGTGTATCTAAGGTAATTGAATATAATGGTTTTAAAGGGTGCGCAATGATAAATAAAATAGTAATTTAAAATGATTAATAAATACATGTTTGAATGCAATTCACATAACCAATTGATAATCCAGTACTTGTTAATAGAACTACTTATGGGCAATTTTTTCTACTTTGAAAAGAACTAATTTAACAGGAACTGTCGCTTTCGCGTATTCAAAACCGAGTTGTACTCTCTAGTCAACCCCTCCTATTGTCACAAATAAAAAGGTACGTACTGCGTTAGAGTGGTAAACCTATTTTTAAGAAATATAGTATCTTAACTAAGTTGAAAAGTATTTTGACCTGGATTTCTTAGCAAAAAGAGGTTCTCACGAACCAGACTCTAAACTTCTTAACGCGTCCAAAAATAGTTTTAAAATCTCTTTTCTTTTTTTAATCTAAAAACTCCTAATGAACTAGACAAAGCGCTTTTGGCTGTTTTTGTAATAGTTAAAAACAATTAAGTTAAATAGGCGTTGGACGGCTTTCGATCTTACCCAACGGGACTTTAAAGAACATTAAACTTATATTGAAAGTTAAAATAGCCCTTAAGCGTTTCTACGAACAGTTGTACGGATTATCGGTTCAATTATGATCCTTACATTCTAACCTTTATAAAATTAGTTAGACATGGTAAAGTTAAAGTTCATTTTATTATTTTTCATAAAAGTATTTAGTACGAGTGCGGAAAATAAATAAAAGCAGCGCGAGTGCGGAAAGTAAATAAAAGTAGTGTGACTGCGGATAATAAAGAAAGTAAAGCGAGTGCGAGAAATAAACAAAAGTAGTGCGAGTGCGAGAAATAAATAAAGTAAAGCGAGTGCGGGAAATAAATAAAGTAAGGCAATGTGGAAAGTAAATAAAGTAAGGTGAGTGTGGAAAAATAAAATACGAACTAGAATTAAAATTGCGGCATGATTAACTTCCTCCCAAAGTGCTCCAAGACTCGATCACACAGACGTATACAGACTCGATCACTCGATTGTAGTAACACCCTGATGTGAAGTGATAACTACTTTAAAACTGATATATGCCTAAGAGATTCTAAGTTTGGATGATAAAAACGAAATTCCAAAGTCCTATTTATAGGCAAACATTAAATGGGAAAATACTAGGATGCCCCCCTCCACTAAAAAGTGGAGGGAAAGGTTTTTGCCTTGTGGCGCCCGCCACAGGCTCATGGCACCCGCCATGGGTGTAAAATGGTGAAGAAAGTGGGGATATTGGGCATATGGCAGTTGTGGAGTGGTCTTGAGACGTGGCCACGTCATGGCTGACCCCATGGCGCCAGCCACAGTGGGTGTCGTAAGTGCAAAATGCTGAATTTCTTGATTTTTATTCTTTTCAGCTCATTTTTCACTCCTTTTCTCGATTGAGCCCCCGATTAGATTAAAAACCTAAAAATAAAGAAAAACAAAGTAATAACATGACAAAATAGCAATAAAGCCCTAGAATGCATGCGAAATCGGAGTCAGAAATACGCTGAAATTTAGTGTTATCACAACTTCCAACCTTTCTCTAGTTTCCAACCACCAGTCAGCAGCCTCAACTACCAACATGTGGGTTCCACAATGAACCTTCTATGTTGGAGTGCAATCCATCACACGGAAAATCCTCTCAATTTATTTCAACCAAACCAACGCAACCTCGGGGTCATACTTGCCCTTGAATGTAGGCAGATTATCCCTCTGAAAAGTCGCAAAAGTACGAGACTCATCATTCCCGCCAGCATTCGGTAAATTCTGCACAGCTTGAGTCATTGCTTTCATTGCAGCAGCCATCGCAACATCATTTCTTCTATCCATCTCAACTTAACACTACAACACAACAAAATTTAGAACCACATAATAATACTCGATTGTTAGACAACTACGACTCGACAACTTGGTCAGATAGACCGACCTGCTCTAATACCACTAATGTAACACCCCATTTCTACCTGACTTTATATTTAATTCAGAGTTATAAAAATTCATCAACAAATATGGGATATCACATTTTCCAACTCTAAAATCAAATAACATAAACGTCATTAATGAAATACTTTGAAAAAGAACGCTCACTACAAGAAAATGCAGTATTAGCGTTGGCCAAATAGCCCTTGCTAACACCAAAAAACCGACACTAAAGGGGGTTAGCATCGGCTTAGCGTGGGTGTCAGGGAAGACTTTCGAAAGCTGGAAGTTAATTATATTAGCATCGGCCTTTTGTGTGACACAGTGGTAGCGTCGGCCAAAAGCTCACACTAACGCATCGCTAATTGTTGACCTAAATTACGCAGCTAATTACTGACTTAGCGTCGGTTTTAAGTGCCGCTAATGACTACCAGGAGCCATTTTTTCGTTGGGTTGACAGCCATCAAAGTTTTTTCCATGTGGTTTTAGTCAGCATAATATTTTATGGTAGCGTCGGCCTCGAGGCTGCCACTAGTAATTTTAGACAGCATAATATTTTATGGTAGTGTCGGTCTCGTGGCAGCCACTAGTAATTTTAGTCAGCATAATATATTATGGTAGCGTCGGCTTTCTGGCCGCCACTAGTAATTTTAGACGTTTTTTATTATAGCGTCGGCCACATGGCCGCCACTAGTAATTTTAGACAGCGTATTTTTTTATTGTAGCGTTGGTCACGTGGTCGCCACTAGTGATTTTAGTAGTGTATTTTTATGGTAGCGTCGACCTCATGGCCAACACTACTGGTATTAATTGTCAATGGATTGGTTTGGTTTTATTTGAAATCGTCACGTTCGCTTTATACCATGGCCACTCAAACCACCTGTTTTGATCAAGACATGTTTTACAATCACCATTCTAACAGACCAATGGCATTCCAAAAAGGATTCATAAATCCAAAATTCAGGTGATCCAAAACAAATTTACTTACAAATACATAATCTGAATACACCAACATCAATATATTAATGAGTTCCAAAATACATCAACATCAAGATACTAATGAGTTTCAAAAATACACTAACATCAAAATACTAGTGAGTTCAAAAATACTAGTGAGTTCCAAAATACTGATAATCTCCTAAACGATTTGTGTACTAATCATGATAACCAACATCAACTTCCTCATCATCATCCTCATAATCCTCCTCCTCCTACAAATGAGTTAAAGCAACAAACGAGTTAGTAATCATGAGAATTGAAAATCAAACAAATATATGAGAAAACAAAGATGACAAGATGATAACCAATGTTTAAATAAATAGCAAATAAAATCAAGATGACAAGAACATGAACTAAATCGAAGCATTTACAAACTAAAATATATGAGAAAACAAGCCTTTCCCAAGATGTTCAAGAAAGAAGAAAGGTCTAGAACCCAGGATAGAACTATAAAATAATTTATATAATATCTAGAGTCTTGGCTTCGGTTAGTCTATCTCTAATTTCAATATAATATAGTCCCTGTCTCTCAAATTATAAATCAACTTGTCAAAAATATTTAAAAATAATTCTTTTGAGTACAAGAGATAAAAAAGCACATACGAATATTATACTATAGATATATATATATAAACCTATATGTTCTCAAACCCATTTCATTTCAGTTAGAGAAAGAAACAGAGTGATATAAAAGCAGAAGTCATGGTAACCAATTTGAGCTAAAACTCTCCCCCACCCCAAATCACAATCACATAGTTTAATGCATTGTCATTCTCCTCTTCCATTTCCAACACAACACAAAAAGCGTACCAAATACTACTTGTAGTAAACAGTATAGTCATTCATTCATTCATAACAGCAGCACCATGGAACATGAGAACCATAACCAGAACAAAACTCACGCACGCACTATCTGTGTTATGTACTATACACCCAAACTAACTCTCTCTCTCTCTCTCTCTCTCTCTCTCCCTCCCTCCCTCCCTCTCTCTCTCTCTCTCCCTCCAACAATAACTTAATTTCTCTCACCAAACCCTCAACGATATTATTATTGCCAACCCATTAAATTTCACCAAAGCATTTACAAAGCACAAACTAAACAACTATGTTCCAAACCGAAGCATTTACAAAGCACAAACTAAACAACTATGTTCCAAACTATTCAAAGCACGCCAAATTTTCATGTTCAAATAAATATTGAAGTCGACAAAATGAAGAGAACCAAAATAGTTACATAACAAGAATCTGAACGGCACAATTGCAATTTTCAACTGTAAGCGTCAATACGATTCAACGCAATCCAAATGCTAGAACAATTCAAGTTCGAACATAATAAAATAAATCTAATCAACAACATGTTCATAACACAACAATGATGCCATAATTGACAGTTGTGGATGCGAGTTTATAACTAACCACAACAATGTACCCAAGAGCCAGCAACCCACCCAATGTCATTCGTCCAACTTGTTCCAACACTGTAATAATGAATGGAAAAAAAAAGTCTACTAAAGAGAAGAATGGGCTCATTTTTTCTCAATAGAAAGGATGAAGATTTTTTTAATGGCTAACCAAGGAATATTAGAAGTCTATAATGTGTTCAACACAGTAACTAAAACAACACAATATGTTTTAGTCAAGCTTAACGAAAAAGAATGCCATGTGAACAAAGAATTCTGAAAACCATTTCATTCTGAATTTCTAACTTACAATGATGTTTCAAACTCAACAACTATGTTCCAAACTATTTAAAGCACGCCAAATTTTCATGTTAAAATAAATATTGAAGTCGACAAAATGAAGAGAACCAAAACAGTTACATGACAAGAATCTGAACGGAACAATTGCAATTTTCAACTGTAAGCGTCAATGTGATTCAACACAATCCAAATGCTAGAACAATTCAAGTTCGAATATAATAAAATAAATCAAATCAATAACATGTTCATAGCACGATTCTGAACCGAACGACTACAAAAACGCATAGAGCATTACAAATTTCAACAGAAACTATCAAAGAAAACTAGATTCATACCGAAGCTCAATACTATTCCGTGAGATAAAAATACTAATATAATTCCAATTCGAACATATCAAGAATTAAAATCAACTAAATATCCATATCGCATCAATTTTAAACTATAACTGTCAAAAAATCATCAATTCGGAAACGAAATTCATAATTTCATGTATCGTTTCAGATTGTATGGAAATAAGTTCTATAGATGATTAACAATTCACATTAACTCAAAGAAAAATAGAATGTACCGAATTGTTATAAACAGGATGACCACTCGCAGGAGCACTCGAAGGACCGCCTGAAGAGAATGCAACATGTCAAATTTCTTTGACAATTCATCAAATTTCTTTGTCAATTCAGTTGTCCGCACATTAGCCTGTGCAGCCTCTTTATGTGCAGTAGCAACTTCGGCTCTGGAAGCCTCAATAGCCTGATTATCTGATTCTCTATGTAGGTTTGTAATTGATACTTATGTCAAGAAGATCACTCCATATCTTATGTTACACGCCAATTTTCCAGTTCCATAACACCGCCCCCGTGTTTTACCCTCTACAACTTCTTTCCAAATTTGTATTCTTGTTGATCCTTCCACTTCATCACCAACTTGTGTCAAACTACTGCACAATTTTTCCTATACACAGATATAACACAAAACAAAATTTTACACAAAACAAGTATTTTACTCGAAACAAAATTTTAAAATTTCAATGATGAAATGATGATTGATTTCAAATTGAATTGATGTGAGATGTGAGGCCTAAGGAGAAACACTAAAACAGAGATTTTAAAAATGGCGGACTCAAGGGTGGAAGAAATTTGAACTCTATCAGAATGTTATTAAACCATCATAGACTAGAAGAGTGAAAATACAAAAACCAATGGTATTTCTAAGCATGATATCAGAATTTCTATTCCAAATACAAAAACCAATGGTATCATAATTTCTAACTTGCAATGCAATAAGAATTTCTAGGCTGAAATGAAATCAGAATTTCTAAGCATGATTTTCTAGACAGAATTTCTAAGTTGAGAATAAGTTTTAATCAGAATTTAGAAAAGAATCTAACAGTGAAGAATCTAATAGTAAAAAAGAATCTAACATAATTTCTAACTAGATCATAAAATACCTCTTTGGTAATACTCAAAATGGCAAAATTTATGGAGAATCCACCGAGGAACAAGAAGTTTGTGAACAGCCTCCAAACCTATAGATGATGTGACAATGTTATAAATGTAATAAATAGTTTGACTGGAAATGAAACACACTAAAATCACCACATAAGGTTGGTCCCTAAACTATCCATCTCTCTAATTTAGTGAATGGACTATAGAAATATAATACGTAGTCCTTGAACTATTTTGATCAATCAAATTATTCCTAGGTTACTTTAAAAATATGAGAGAGAATGATAGTTCAGGGACTAGATTGGAGAATGTGAGACAAGTGAAGTATCAAATTGATGGCTTATTAGTGAATTCCATCTTTCTCCATATGTATCAGAAGATAAATAATAAAGCCACAAGGAGCTATATGATATTATTGATTAGAGAGAAGTTTCTAACAGCAGAGTGACAGACAACAAAGAAGCACATAATAGTTCCACTAACCCCAGATACATAAATGACATGCATAAAGCAATGGTATACATCATCATCAAGTGGATTGGTTACATACAAAGAGGTCGTTTGTGCAGCACATGATATTGATATACAATTACAAACAACATCATAAAGTGTTTGATTGCAAAAATAGTTATGTTATAAACAATTCAGAGGTAAAAGCTAGTAAGACCCTAAAGTGTTTCATGTAATTTCGCTAATGAATACATAAAATTATCCTCAATCAGTCCGTACATAAAAATTCTCAATACAATCAAAAGTGTGCACAAAAAAGGAAAGCTTTAGAATGAATTCAATAGTCAGCATTTTGCAAAAGCATCAACAATTCCTCTTTTCACAAACATTTCAATGAATCTTTTCACAGACATTTCGCAAAAATTTCACAAAGATTTCAATGAATCTTTTCACAGAAAATAGTTAACAACCTTGAAGCAATAATGCACACACCAACTAAGAGGATGAGAAGAAAGGGTACACATACCGGCGGTGACGATGAACAAGCCATGAGAACGTCGGGTGAAACGAAGAACGTTGGGCGAAACGGATGAGAAGCTAGGGAGAAACGGGTGAACAAGCGATGAGAAAGTTGGGAGAAGTTGAGTGTCTGAAACGGATGGTGTCTGAAACGAAGAAAGTTGGGAGAGGCTAGGGCGAAATGAAGAAAGTTGTGTTGTTTAGAAAATACTTTTTTCATAAAAAATTATATTTTAAAATAAGTATTAATAAAATTCTTAATTTAAAATATAAAGTAAAAATAACATTTTAAATCAATTGGCAAAAATTCTTAATTTTTATACTTAATTTTATTTCTTAGTTTTTATTTTTATTTATCTAATTTAATTTTAAAATAAATTTTAAAAAAATTGGTGGAAATTAAAAATTTTATGAATTTGATTTTATAAATTTAGTTTTAGTTTATAGTTTTATTTTTTTGAGTTATTGTTTAATTTATAAATTTAGTTTTAATTTATAATTTTATTAAAACAATAATAAAAAATAAATATATTATTAAAATTAGAGTTAAAATTAGAGGAAAATGAAATTTAAGGGGGGAAATGATTTTTTTCGCACCAATATTAGCATCGGCTTGCGCCGACGCTAGAGTTAAAAATAAATATTTTATTAAAATAATTTAAAAAAGAGGCAAATGAAATTTGTGGGGGGAAATTAATTTTTTCGCTCCAATATTAGCGTCAGTCATAGCCGACCCTAGCATTAAAAAATATATTTATTTTCTAAATAATCGGTAAATAAGTCATTTAAAAGTAATTGTAAAATAAATTCATTTTTAGCGTCGATCGTGACAGACGCTAGAGTCATAAGATATACAACATGTGTGTTTCCTGCTTGTAGCGTCAATTTAATGCGACAAATGTGTAACACTATTAGCGTCAGAGTCGTAGTCGACGCTAAAATTTTTATGCTAAAAGGATTTTTTCTTGTAGTGGCAGCGAATTCAACAAGTTTACAACTATAAGACAACTTCAACAAATTCAACATTAAAATACTTCAACTTGGTTTTTCAACATAAAACAACTGAAACTAGTTCATAAACATAAACAAAAGCCACAAAGACAAAACAAGCATTCATCCCCTCCGAAGTGCTACGCATCAGAGCGACAAACACCAACTCGAAGCTACTAATATTTTCCCTAGCTTGAGTATATTACTTTGGAATTAAGCTATCAATTATTCGATAGTGGGTAATGTTACCAAACTAATCAAGCTTTTTTGCTTGTACTCCTACCTAGTAAATCCGGTAGTCGAGAGTTCTTCTTTCTACCCAGTAAAAAGGTAATAGAAATTGTTTCCCTTTGAGCTCCTACCCAGTAAATCCGGTAGTTGAGAATTCTTTTAACCCATACAGATATTTCTACCTAGTAAAAAGGTAGCAGAGGTCATATCTCATTGCTTGTGCTCCTACCCAGTAAATCCGGTAGTTGGGAATTTTTTCTAGCCAGTAAAAAGGTAGTGGAGGTTATCCCTCTTTGTTTTGCTCCTATCCAGTAAATCGATAGTTGAGTCCATCATTTTCATATCTTCTACCCAGTAAATCTGGTAGTTGATGATTCTTTTCCAACTCGGTATTCCTCCATCTTTGAACTCGAATACTTTGTTTGGTTATTATTCCCTGGAAGAGTGTTTACTCTTCCTCGTTGAACCTTATACTTGATTATATCATTGAACTTTTCCCCATGTAGAGTCAGCTATCCAGTGATTTATTTTCCTCGCAGGGGATCAACATTGTCTTTAATTACTTTATTTGTTTATGTTTACTAACTATTAATCAAAATCTAAAAAAATATTTTGTTTCCTTTTACTAACCTTTTTTCAGGAAGAGGAACCATTGAAAATGCCAAAAAAAAATAGAAATCCTGCAGCTCGAGTAAAATTTCACATACAAAAGTCGAAGTTGATCCGCAAATAATTCAAATTTATCCGACCAAGGATTTCCCAAGTTAATTGATTCATTCAAAGGATTTCCAAGGTTCATGTGTTTATTTCTATGCCTTCTTCGGCGTACAAAAAGAATCGGGCCACAACAACCAAGCAACCTCTTTAGAATAAAATATTCAAATTTGGCTTGGTTAACCGGTTAACCGGTTAACCAGTGCGAAATTTGAATATTTTATTCAAATTTAGCACCCTTAGTTCATTTATTTAATTGGAATATTCTAGATCCATTGGTTTCTGATATCTCTACATCACTTTGATCATTTCCTACCATAAACTCTCACTAATCACCACTCTTTTCCATTTCCCACCAAAATTACGATTACCAAGCCTAATATTAATTAGCAAAGCAAGTTGCATTCCACCAAATTCCCATACCTAAAGTCTTTAAATAGCACCACATTTTCATTCATTAACCAAGCTTTTGATAGCCAAAAAACCCCTTGCAAAACATTCTCCAAAACCAAACAATTCACTAAAGTCCATTTTCTTTCTTTTGAAGTTATCAAGAATTCAATGTGAATTCTTGACTAACTTGAGCTAAACCTTCATCCTTTCCTTCTTTTGTTCATCAATTTCCGCAAGATCTAGCTTGATTTGGTCCAATTTAAAAAAGTGCTTTTGGTAATTCATCTTTTTCCATAAACGCATATTCACCATCAACATTCAAGATACAGATCTTTTGTGCCTTTGTTTCTAGACCCTTTGGATCTTTATTTGTTGTTTGATTGCAGGGATTCCACTGTATTTTGGTTTTAAAATTCGTACAAATTCAGATCATGATCATCAAATGTTTGAGGAAAGGTTTCAAAATGGATCATGCTGAATTTTCTGCATTTTTCTGCTTCTGGTACAGCGTTAACCGGTTAACCATTTGGTTAACCGGTTAACCAATTTTAAAACTGCGTGTGTTTTGCCTGTGTTAACCGGTTAACCAACTGGTTAACTTGTTAACGCAAGTCAAAATGGTGTTTTTAGCTTGTCTCAAGCCCCTTTTTGGTTCTTCTTTCTTCTCCTTTTTCCTCCTTTTTATTTTTACCTTGGGAAGCACTATTGGGAGTGATTTCTCCTTAATTTTAATGAACTTTGGGTGTAGGTTAGAGTAGTTAATGTTCATTAATTCAAAACTACCTTTAAGTGGATTATTCAATTCATTTAAGGTACTTTGCGTTAGTGATACATTTTCATGCTTGAATCCACCAAGATGAGTGATTGAATTTAAGGATGGAAGAATACCATAAGTGCAGCTCAATTTGGTATCCACCTTTAGTTTTGTGCGGTATTGCGTCCGGATAGCGATTTACATATCGTTTATCTCGCATGCATTAGCACTATCATTATGGACCTTAATTGGTGGTGGCTGGACTTATTTGTAGGTTAATTACTTCGTAAATTACTCGGCGATTGCTTAACATAGACCTAAATGTGTCCCGACTTCGGAATAAAAATCTAATTGGGTACTTGCACTTTCGTGGATCGGACATTTTATTGGTCGCGTAATCCCAAAGTGATTAATCATATTGCATTAAGAATCGAGACTTATGAATGTTTGATGCGTAGGTGCTTTGGGTCTCCCAATCGCCTTTCAAATCTCATTGAATTCGATTCGGTTTGCCTTGATTAATCGCTATAATGTAAGATGCTAAGCGGATCCGGTTGCCTTTTGATTTTGGTTACTCTTTTGGTTGTGGTTGATTAAGTTCACCATACCACTCTTATGTAAATATTATTATACTATTATTATTATTAATATTTTAGATTCTTGCACTTTAATTGCTTTTGCTACTAACATTTAAATTCTTGCACTTTTATTGCTTTTTATTTTATTTTGCTTTATTATATTTTATTCATCCATATCATGCTTATTATTTGCTCTTATTATTGTTTTTGTTTATTTTTCCTTTTGTCCATTTGGACACAAAAACATTAATAAAGGATTAAACTTCTAAAAAACTTGTGACTTTAATTTGTGGACTATTGGTTAATATCCTTGGCTTTGGAATGAAGATTTGGACTTAGATTTTTTAGGACACATTTCCTTTGCCTTGACCTTCATGAAGTTGGAATTTGCCTTTATTTGACCATTTTCTAGCTTATAAGGATGGAACTCTTATGCTCATAACTTGAAGTATCATCAAGTTTGGTTAGATATTTCATCCCTTATCTCCTTATTTTCTTTTTTTAGGATAGTCCCTTCATCTCCTCCCCTTCTTTAATTTTCAAAATCTTCTCCCTTCTTCAAAGGATTCCTTCTTTTTAAATCATCACCTCTTTAAATTAACAAAACCTTGACTTTTGTCAAGTGGAATTTTACCCTTTTTCTTTTCTTTTAAAATCAATGAATCTAATCATGTTGACCTTTATTCAAAAAATAAAAAGAATCAAACTCATTCAAGTTATTTTGTGCCTTTGTGCACTTTTGTGTATTTTCTTTAAAAGAGTGTCAATTATGAGTCATTATTCTTTAGTCGGGTGCTAGTCTCTCAATCTCCATGGTTGTAGTTTGATGTAATTGAGTCTCTTGTCATTCGTGGGGGTTTAGTGGCATACTCGTTGATTTTATCCGAGTTGGCGCCCTCC
Source organism: Lathyrus aphaca (assembly GCA_963966055.1). Taxonomy (NCBI): domain Eukaryota; kingdom Viridiplantae; phylum Streptophyta; class Magnoliopsida; order Fabales; family Fabaceae; genus Lathyrus; species Lathyrus aphaca. The sequence continues at coordinate 316,571,563 of OZ014519.1, forward strand.
CCATAATGATGTATGAGTCCATGCCTTCATTCTCATGGTAGTCTGTTTGGCCATCCACTTGAAGATGACAAATTCTCTTCACTTAATAAAATCAATCGTAACCCACCCTTTTCAATATTTGTACCACGAACTACGGGGTTTTGATCTCGCATTGCACTTTGTGGGTACGTAGGATGAGGTTGTAAACCTCTCCAAACACAAAAATATTAAAAAATAATAATTCTTTTCTCATCCCCCCACTCTCATTTAACAAACCTTTTTCAAACCAAAAGCAGTAAATTTTTCAAAGGGCTCTCGTGGAGTACTACGGATATTTTGGGTGCGTAAAACCTTCCCATTATGTAACCTATCCTCTTACATGTTTCTCTGTTGTGTTTCTTTATCTTTTTGCTTTTAGATTCATTAGGTTTTATTCGCTCTTTTTCCTTTTCCTTTTGGAATAAAATAAAAGCGCAGTGGCGACTTTGTTTACTTTGAGTTAAGTTAATTAATAGCTTACACTCATGATTTTACCGCTACAGAAAAGTGGCGACTCTGCTGGGGAGTAATCTCTAAGTGGATTCGGCCTACTTTGATTTATTTACTGCTTTGGTTTGATTTGTTTGCTATTTGTTTGTTCTGTTTCGGTTTTGGTGATCCTCTGTGAGTGAGATAGATTCTAACCCGAATCTGAGTTGAACTTATGATAGGACGGAGATATTCGAAGCGATAAGCGATGGAGTAGTCCAAAGCCATATCAATTTGATATTCTCCACTCGGTTAGACTCTCTTGGATTATCAATTTCATGATGAGTAATCATAAGTGACATTATTTTCCGACCTTGAGCTGATCATACTGAGGATTGTAGAACCCTTAACCCATATAAGCCAATTTAGGAACGTAGTGCGGAAACCATTCGGGTGTAAACCTAAGGTGGTTGTCACGCGATACTACACTCGAACGAGGTCTATTTTAAGAATTTTATCGGTTGGGGAGTAATCCAACGTACCGATGATATTCTAAAGATGTTTGTTAACTTCGGGCACCTCTATTAGCACCCTTTTGGTTTTCTGCAGGTACAATGAAGACAAAACCTTAGTACTTACCTGTGTGGGTTGGTGTTTTGTTACCTTGACTTCATGCTCGTGACTCAGAACCTAGACCCGTGTTCTTTGTGTGATCTTTTTTGTGGTTGTTGAATACATGCACTCATGCATTCATGAACATTGTTCTTGATATTTCAAGGGACTCATAAGACACTATTGCAAAATTTCAGATGTCTATGGTTATGAATTTTGAAAGAAGGAACACAAAGAAGTACAACTTCAAGAATCCTAATCTAGTAGAGCTAAGAAAGCTAGGAGCATTGGTGGATGACACCCAGGAGTTCCAGAAATTTTATGGAAAGCTCTTGTTTATTTTGGATACGGATGTACCAGAGGGGATTCTCCCTACCTTGGCTCAGTTTTATGATTCGTTGTTTCATTGTTTCACCTCTCCTGATTATCAGCTTGTGGTGACCTTGGAGGAGTACTCTCATTGGATGGGTTTACCTATTTTGGACAAGGAATTTCTTTTCAGTAGTTTATAGAAGGAGCTTACGACCAAAGTCATCGCCAAAGCCCTTTTTCTCAAGGAGTCTGATCTTAATGGGAAGTTTCTTCCGAAAGGGAGTGTCCATGGTATTAATGTTAAGTTCTTAATGGGGAAAGCTTATACCTCTCTTACTTTGGATCTTAAGGATGCATTTGAGGCTATTCTTGCTTTACTCATTTATGGGATTGTCTTGTTTCCTAACTTAGATGGTATTGTGGACGAGAGTGACATTCAGATTTTCTTGAAGAGAAATCCAGTACCTACTTTTCTTGGAGACATGTATCATGCCTTTCATTATAGGACCTCCAAAGGTGACGGAGAGATTGTGTGTTGTGCGCCTCTTCTCTATAGGTGGCTTATTTTGCACCTACCAAAGTCTGATGTGTTCAAGGATAATAGAGATAAGCGAAGATGGTCTCAAAGGATTATGTCTCTTTCTCATAAGGATATGACTTGGTATTGTTCCTATTATGATATTGGAGTGCTTATTGACAGTTGTGGAGAGTTTCCTAATGTACCTCTTCTTGGTATACGTGGGGGAATTAGCTACAACCCTATTCTTGTTAGGCGACAGTTGGGATGTTGCTTGAAGGACGTACCAAGCAACCTTTCCTTATCCAGTTTCTTCTTTCTTAATGGTGCAGATCATATAGAAATGAAGAAAAGGATTGCTCATTCTTGGCATGCGGTTCATCAGAAAGAGAATGGTCAATTGGGAAGACAACACCTTGCTCCCTCCGAGTGTTACATCCAGTGGGTTCGATATAGGGCTTCCAAGCTCAAGATGCCTTATCCACCCGAGGAGCCTTTGTTTCCTATACTACCATTGTCCGCTTTTCTTCCTCCCGTTGATGAGAAGATTACTCTTCAAGAGGAGTTGGACAAGATGAAGAGAGAGAAAGAAGAATGGCTACTTGAGAAGACTACGATGCAAGAGAAACTAAAGGAGAAGGATGATCTCATTGAGTTACTTGAGCGCCGTGTTACGAAGAGGCCAAGAGATGATTTATTTTCCTCTAGTACTCCGTCTACTATTCCTCCTACATCTGGTGCTTGGAAGACTATTGTTGACTAGTTGGTAAAGGATAAGGAAGACATGGAGAATGGGTACAAGAAAGAGATTAAAAGGATTCACATGAAGTACCAGTCGAGATTTGGATCTTCTCCATATGTGATCCCCTAGGTCTAGTTTACTTTCCTCTCATGTATTATGATTGTTGAGACTTGTACTTCACTTGTAATCCTGGCTTTGATTTTAATGAGAATAAGTTTTAAGTACGTCAAAAAGTGTTTCTTTTATAAATATTGCAATTTATCTAGTAGTACTTTGAAATCTTTACATTTGCATATGCATACCATGCATCATACCCGCATTTGTCTTGCTTTTTGAGTGTTCTCTAGGGATCTTATGTTGTTTCTTGGTCTTCATTCAATTCTCCTGTAAAGCTGACTCACAAGGTTGATACTCGAGCTAATCGGAAGAAGATGTCAGAAGCCTTACAACAAGAGAATCGTGAGTTGTGCAAGGAAGTTGCATATCTGAAGGATAGCTTGGAAAGAGTTACTGCCATGATGAAAAGCTTGGTGGCTGCTCAGAATCAGCCACCCCATCCTCCTAATTCTCCTATTCATCACACAGTCATCTCTAAGGTTGTCACTACATCAGTTCTTGCTGAAACTGTCATTTTTCCTCGCTACCGCATGCCTCCCGGTAAACCGTGGGGTATGACGGCCAATTTCACTCCTACTGGTTATCCACCTCTTCCTCCTGAGACTGTTGCATTTACTACTCTTCAGCCAGTTATGACTACCGCACCGCGTGTGATGCACACTACTCCGCACCATGATGAAGTGATTTACTATGCTGAGCCCAGTGAAGGCGCTGGTGTAACTGAAAGACTTGATGATTTTCAAGGCCGTTTTGTTGAGTTACAGAGAGAGATGAGAGCCTTGAAGCACAAAGATTTGTTTGGTAAAGATGCTTATGATCTCTGTTTGGTCCCTAATGTCAAGGTTCCGTACAAGTTCAGGTTGCCTGAGTTCGAGAAGTATAAAGGCAACACTTGTCCTCTGAGTCATTTGACTATGTATGCTAGGAAGATGTCTGCTCAGACAGACAATGATCAGTTGCTAATTCATTATTTCCAGGATAGTTTGACTGGTGCAGCCATGAGATGGTACATGAGTTTGGATAACAGCCAAATCCATACTTTCAATGATTTGGGAGAGGCTTTTGTTAGGCAATACAAGAATAACGTTGATATGGCACCGGACAGATATTAGCTTCGTGCTATGTCCTAGAAGGACAAAGAAAATTTCAAAGAATATGCGCAAAGATGGCGCGAGCTAGCAGCTCAGATTGTTCCTCATCTAGAAGAAAAAGAGATGACGAAGATCTTTTTGAAGACTTTAGATTCTTTCTACTACGAGAAGATGATTGCAAGTGCTCCTCCTGACTTCACTGAAATGGTGAGTATGGGGATGTGTTTAGAAGAAGGTGTCCGTGAGGGACGGTTGAACAAAGAGAGTAGTGTTGGCTCGAGCTCTAAGAGGTTCGGCTTTGGTAAGAAAAAAGAAGGTGAGAGTAATGCAGTGTCCCATGAAAATTACAGAAGACCTTGTGGTCGTGAGAATCGTCATCATCAGCATGTAGCTTTTGTAACTCCGATGATTAATGTAACTCCAACTTTGCCAGTAGCTCCAAAGTACCAGTCTCGTTACCAACAGTCGTCTGTGCAACAGAGTGGTAATCAACAGGGTCGTGTTAAGTAGAACTTTGATCCCATTCTGATGCTGTATCCAGATTTGCTTCCATCTCTGATTGCAAAGAATCTTGTGCAAACACGTTCTCCGCCTCCAGTTCCAGAATCTATCACATGATGGTATAAGCTAGAAGCTCATTGTGCTTTTCATCAAGGTTCCCCGGGGCATGACACAGAGAATTATTAACCATTAAAGTTTGAAGTGCATAAATTGATAAGGAGCAATGTTCTGTCTTTTAATGATGTTAATCCAAATGTGAAGATAAATCTGCTTCCTAAGCATGATAATACGTCTGTGAGCATGGTAGGTGGTAATGTAGAGGATCATTATGCTGCTTCAATCATAGAGGACGATTATGGTTTGGAAGACGATCATGGAGAAGAGATTCCATATGACCTTTGGGAACCTTATCTGGAAGACCCTAGATCTTATTCTGAAGGAGAAAATGCTTATGAGTCTTTTAGACCTGATCTAGAGGTCGGTGCAATCATTGAAGATGAATAAATGCCTAAATTTGTTACGCACGGAAAGATTTGCAAGAACTAGATTGTTGTTGATGTCCCTTCTATTGTTCATGCTTCAAAGTAATTTGTTTTATTTTCTTTCAAAAATCCTTTCGCCCTGCCCAAGGTGAAAGTAATGTTTGTCGGGCTTTGTTTCAAAATTTATCATCACCAATAAAATGTTATTTTGTTATTTCCACATGTGTTTTTTGCTTTTTTGCTTTATTATGAAAAATGGTAACATAAAAAACCCAAAATAATGTTTATCTGCATAATGTTTGCACTTTTGTTCATACTCTAAAATTAAAATAAAATCATTGTGCAGATTGATTGATAAACCCATTGAAAACAATGATTATATTCCCACTCCCAACTTTGAATTCCCTGTGTTCAAAGCTGAGGAAGAGGATGTTGAAGAGATTCCTAATGAGATTTCTCGGTTGCTTGAGCCACGAGGAGAAGGTTATTCAGCCTCATGGAGAGTCTACGAAATTGGTCAACTTGGGTTCTGAAGATGATAAGAGAGAAGTCAAGATTGGAACCTTGCTTGGTCCTAAGGTTAAGAAAATGATGGTTGAGCTTCTTAGAGAATATGTTGATGTATTTGCTTGGTCCTATCAAGACATGTCAGGTCTTGAAACTAATATTGTGGAACATAGATTGCCGCTGAAGCCTGAATGTCCACATGTGAAGTAAAAGTTGAGAAGAACACATCCGTATATGGCAATAAAGATCAAAGAGGAGGTTCAAAAGTAGATTGACGCGGGTTTTCTTGTGACATCTAATTATCCTCAGTGGGTGGCCAATATTGTGCTTGTTCCAAATAAAGACGGAAAAGTCTGAATGTGTGTTGATTACAGAGATTTGAATAAAGCCAGTCCAAAAGATGATTTTCCATTTCCACACATTGATTTATTGGTAGATAATACGGCTAAGTTTGATGTGTTCTCCTTTATGGAGGGATTTTCCTGTTATAATCAAATAAAGATGGCACCCGAGGACATGGAAAATACCACATTTATTACACCATGGGGAACAATCTGCTACAGAGTGACGCTCTTTGGATTGAAGAATGTTGGTGCAACATACCAAAGAGCTATGACCATGCTTTTCCATGATATGATGATGATATGATCGCTAAGTCAAAGACTAAAGAGGATCATGTTGACCATTTGCAGAAGTTGTTTCAGAGGTTAAGGAAGTTTAAGCTTTGTTTGAATCCGAACAAGTGCACGTTTGGCGTACGTTTTGGAAAATTGTTAGGTTTCATTGTCAGCCAAAGAGGCATTGAAGTTGATCCTGATAAAGTGAAAGCTATTCGGGAAATTCCTTCTCCAAGAACTGAAAATCTAGTAAGAGGATTCTTGGGCCGTTTGAAATATATTTCGAGGTTTATCTCTCACATGACTGCCACATGTGCTCCGATCTTCAAGTTGCTTCGGAAATACCAAGGTTGTGTCAGGACAAATGATTGTCAGAAAGCGTTTGAAAGCATCAACGAATATCTGTTGGAACCTCCTATCTTGTCTCCTTCGGTGCAAGGTAGACCGTTGATTATGTACTTGATTGTGTTGGAAGATTCCATGGGTTGTGTACTTGGTTAACAAGATGAATCTGGATGAAAAGAATGTGCAATTTACTACTTGAGTAAGAAATTCACTGATTGTGAGTCTCGATACTCCATGCTTGAAAAAACTTGTTGTGCCTTAGCTTGGGCTGCAAAGCGTCTTCACCAGTATATGTTGAATCATACAACTTGGTTGATCTCTAAAATGGATCCGATCAAGTATATATTTTAAAAGCCTGATTTAATTGGGAGGATTGCTCGTTGTCAGATGTTATTGTCAGAATATAATATTGAGTACCGAGCTAAAAAAGCTATAAAAGGTAATATCTTGGCTGGCCATTTGACACATCAACCGATTGATGATTACCAGCCTATCAAGTTTGATTTCCCAGATGAGGATGTAATGTTTTTGAAAATGAAAGATTGTGATGAGCCTTTGATTGAGGAAGGGTCGGAGCCTGGATCTCGATGGGGTTTAGTTTTTGATGGTGCTGTAAATGCGCGCAAAAGATGAATTGGGGCAATGATCATTACACCCCATGGTTCACATATTCCTTTTGCTGCAAGGCTGACTTTTCCTTGTACCAATAATGAAGCTGAGTATGAAGCCTGTATTATGGGTCTTGAGGAAACTATTTATTTGAGAATTAATCATCTTGATGTGTATGGAGATTCTGCCTTGGTAATCAATCTGATCAAGGGTAAGTTGGTAACTCATCAACCCCACTTGATCCCTTATAGAGATTATGCCAGAAGGATATCAACTTTCTTCACTAAATTTGAGTTTCATTATGTGCTTCGTGATGAAAATCAGATGGCAGATGCTTTAGAAACTATAGCTTCTACGATAAAGGTGCACCAATGGAATGACGTTCCCATGATCAGAGTGAGGCGGCTTAAAAGACCAGCTCATGTGTTTGTAGTTGAAGAGGTCCATGATAACAAGCCTTGGTATCATGATATTAAATGTTTTCTCCAGAGTCAGGAACACCCACTTGGGGCATCCGATAAAGATAAGTGGACTTTGAGGAGATTGGCAGGAAATTTCTTCCTGAATGGAAATGTGCTTTATAAGAGGAATTTTGACATGGTCTTGCTCAGATGCGTGGATAGACACGAAGCAGACATGTTAATGAAAGAAATTCATGAAGGATCTTTTGGTACTCATGTTAGTGGGCATGCAATGGCTAAAAAGATGTTGAGAGCAGGTTACTATTGGCTGACAATGGAATCTGATTGTTATAAGTATGTGAAAAAGTGCCATAAGTGCCAAGTGTATGCTGATAAGATTCATGTGCCACCAAATCATCTCAATGTTATTTCTTCCCCGTGGCCTTTCTCTATGTGGGTAATTGACATGATTGGTATGATTGAACCCAAGGCTTCGAATGGACGTCGTTTTATTCTTGTGGCAATTGACTACTTCACCAAGTGGGTATAATCGGCATCATATGCTAATGTGACCAAGCAAGTTGTGGTTCGATTTATCAAGAATAACATTATTTGCAAATATGGTGTTCTGAATAGAATCATTACTGATAATGGTTCGAACTTGAATAATAAGATGATGAAAGAATTGTGTGAAGAATTCAAGATTCAACACCATAATTCTTATCCTTATAGACCGGAGATGAATGGGGATGTTGAAGCTGCAAATAAGAACATTAAGAAGATCATTCAGAAGATGGTTGTGACATATAAGGACTGGCATGAGATGTTCCTTTTTTCTTCGCATGGGTATCGTACATCTGTCCGCACTTCAACAAGGGAAACCCCTTTCTCACTTGTTTATGGTACAGAAGCAATGCTCCCCATCGAGGTTGAGATCCCATCAATGAGAGTTCTAATGGAATCCAAGTTGACTGAGGCTGAATGGTGTCAAAGTAGATTTGATCAGTTGAATTTGATTGAGGAAAAGAGAATAACAACTTTGTGTCATGATCGGTTGTACCAACAAAGAATGAAGAAAGCTTTTGACAAGAAGGTCAAACCTCGTGTATTCAGAGAAGGTGACCCCGTGCTCAAAAAGATCCAGTCTTTCATTACAGATTCTCGGGGCAAGTGGACTCTGAACTATGATGGCCCTTATGTTGTTGAGAAAGCCTTCTCTGGCGTTTCATTATTTCTTGCAACTATGGATGGTGAGGAGATCGCTCGTCCTGTGAATGCGGATGCAGTCAAGAAATACTTCGCCTAAAAAAATAAAAAGAACAGCTCGCTAAGTTGAAAACCTGAAAGGGCGGCTTAGGCAAAAATGAGCATCTCGGTGGATTGAAAACCCGAAAGGGCGGTCCAGGAAAAAATTAGAGACATAAACAGAAATAATCATCCCGGTATATTGAAAACCCGAAAGGGCAATCTAGTAAAAAGTTAGGGATCTTGGCAAGTAACTGCATCGACAGACTGGATCACTTATAGTAATCGAGGATTTCAGATTCTATCCCTCAGAAGAATTGCCCATCAAAGATTCATATTCACTCATCCTTGACTGAAGTTTTCAGACACAGTTGAGTTCAAAGTTGATAGGGAGAATAGTGATCATTGTATTTCAATGTAGCCCTTTTCCATGTATTTACCATTTTTCAAACTTGTAATGATCCATGGAGTCATGCCATTTGCTGACTACCATTCTATCAATGAATTTGAGATTTTATCCAATTATTTGAAATTCTTTATATTGTTTCTGTTTACAAAATTTCAATTTACTGTTGATGATGATTTTTGAAATAAATTTAATAAATTTAATCTTTGAAGATTATAAAAATATTTTTCTTTTGATATGTGAACAAAGAAAGGATATCAATAGTGATTCCAGGGATGGTAAAGCCCAGATGTATGTAACTTGTCTCTCCCAAAGCAGGGTTTGATCTGATTGTGTCCTTATGGAACTCCTGAATAGTCCTGGCATGTTGATATTAATGTTGTTTTGTGCCCCGCCAGCATGGGAGGGGATTGTAAATGCTCCTAGTTCTTTTCCCTTCCCCAGAAGAGATGTTGGAAGGGATATCCTAGAAAATCCCCAACTGAGTTTTGATCTCTTCCTCAGCAGTTTACCTTTGACTTAAGAAGTATTGGAAATCCTCAGCCGAGTTCTTGTTCCTCAGCATGAGTTAGTTGTATCCCTTGGCAGAAGTATTAATATAGCAATCAGTTTAGAGGTTTTCTTTCACCTGTTGGTGGGTATTGATTTAAAATCCCTCGTAACTGTAGTTCGCTATGATATTAACTTCTGGTATCCCCACATGGGTCGAAAGGTCCAAATTTTCAGTGATGTTTGATCTCCATAGATCCTCAGTAGGTCTGTGTGTGATGGTTTCCAACATATTTTTATTTGATTTTCAGCGAGTTTTACACTCTTTCCCCAAGCAGAGCAAGAGTGGCATAACTCTTCCCCCAAGCAGAGAAAAAGCGGCATGACTCTTTCCCCGAATGGAGCAGGAAAAGTATGATGGTTATTCCCTGCAGGAGTTTGATTAAGAACACTTCTGTCTTCAGCAGGGATCGTGGAAGTTTTCCCCATCCCCGGCAAATTGTTACTTTTCCTCAGCAAGGTGGTATTCCTATGCAGAGTCGATGATTGATGTTTGATACTCCAGTAGGCTTTGCTTTATTTGCATCACTGGTAGATCTTTAGTTTGTTTCCCCAAACAAAGTTATGAAGATATTTTTCCCCATCAGTGTTTAATAGGGATATTTCCCTCTTTCCCCGAAGACTGGAAGATGTTGTGTTGATTATTGTATCTCCGACATGTTGTCCCCTCAGAGTAAAATTTCTGATTTGTATCCTTCGCAGATTTTTGAAGATTGCTTTGAGGATTGGATCTTTAGCAGATGCTTCCTCAGTTTAAGTTATGCCTTATAGCAGGACTTTATTCCTATAATGGCTTTTGATGTTCCCTGCAGGATTTCGATTCGAATCTCCAGCATGGTCCCCGACCTTGTTGCCCTGATTAGTTGAGTATCCGGTTGTTGTGGTGTTTATGTCACCCTTTTGCTTATCTTTATGCCTGTTTTGTCAGCATATTCATACGCATATTCATACGCATAAGCATAACATCATTTTCTTGCATTCTTGCATTTATCTTTATTACTCGCTCTTTAGTGTGGTTTTTCCCCACAGAGTGCGTGTGTTGTCTTCCTCTCAAGTTTAGAGTGTCGACCCTTAAGCAGAAAGTGTTGATCCTTTCTATTTCCCCACTTAATTTGTTTCTCGTGGATGATTTTGATTCAGTTTCCTCCACAATTTATTATCTGGATGGAATTTCCCCAGTTGAGATATTTCCTCCTCGGGACGAGTCTTGTTTGACTGTTTCTCTCCAATTTGTTCTTCGATTGAACTTTGGTCCTTTTGGTGAGTTAATGTTTGCTTTGGAATTAAGCTATAATTGTTTGATAGTGGGTAATATTTTCCCTAGCTTGAGTATATTACTTTGGAATTAAGCTATCAATTATTCGATAGTGGGTAATGTTACCAAACTAATCAAGCTCTTTTGCTTATACTCATATCCAGTAAATCTGGTAGTCGAGAGTTCTTCTTTCTACCCAGTAAAAAGGTAATAAAAGTTGTTTCCCTTTGAGCTCCTACCCATTAAATCCGGTAGTTGAGAATTCTTTTAACCCATACAGATTTTGCTACCTAGTAAAAAGTTAGCAGAGGTCATCTCTCATTGCTTGTGCTCCTACCCAGTAAATCCGGTAGTTGAGAATTTTTTCTACCCAATAAAAAGGTAGTGGAGGTTATCCCTCTTTGTTTTGCTCCTGTCCAGAGTCGCCAACTGTCACTCCCAGGTTTTTCATCCATGTACAAATGCGAAAGTGGCGCGGAAAAGGTAGAGTCGCCGGCCAGGCATTTTTATCCCGAAGGAACGAGAAAGGTAATGCTACACAAACCTAAGGAAGAAGGAAAGGACAAGGTCCTGCGAACCAAATATCTGGGTTCGGGAGTCGGTTATGGCCTAGGAAGGTATTAGCACCCCAGATCATCCGCCGTACCCGACGGTGTCGCTCCCGATAAATGGGACATGGCCCGGATAAAGGTACAGACGCGAACGATCGGCGAAAGGAACAATGAGAACACACAGCAGTGAACTCACTGGGAATGAAAAGAGTCGCCAGCTAGGCATTTTTATCCCGAGGGAAAGGTAATGCTGCATAAACCTAGAAAGATATGGATAAGACGGTTGCGAACCAGAGAGACTGAGAAAGGGGGTTGGTTACAACCTGTGAAGGTATTAGCACCCAGATTGTCCGTCGTACTCGACGGGATCCACGCTTAAAAGATTTGTGCTTTAAAGGGGTAGTGTCAGTGCAATCTGTGTATAAAAGAGCTGGAAAAGAATATACAGGTGTCAGTGTAAAAGAAGTGTGAAGTGTATAAATGAAGTGTCAGTGTAAGAACAGGAATAAAATGCTCAAGATCATGAGGCTTAAAGAATAAGGCTGGAAAGAGGGGGGATATACAGAGACTTTTGTTCGATAACTGTTAAGTTATGCCTACGTATCCTCTCGTGCAATGAGGAAGTCAGAACACCGTAGTTCGACCCAAAGAGACTGAAAGATGAATTGACTTGTGAACTGCTTGCTTGTCAATGCTCAAGTGTATGACTTGTCTGGCTCAGGTGCAAACTGTCTTGCATCAGACGGAAGAAGCAAGTTCTCGGTTATGAGTGAATGAGATGAGAAAAGAATCCCAGAGGAGACGATTATTGTTTGTTTTTGTATTTTTAGTCTTTTATTGTTTTTGAGAGTTTGTCATAAGATAATGAGCTTAAGCCTAAACCAATGGATTTAGTAAACTCATCACATCTTCCCTCTGATTAGGGGTAATGAGAATACCTTAAGTGCGAAGTCAGATTCTCACACTTAATCACCTTTGATATAGGATTAAGATCATTAACCTATTTGTGATTATTTAGATGTTTTTGGTGTTTTTGTTTAGTGTTAAGTAATGAGATTAAGCCATAATCAGGGATTAAACAGACTCATTACACCATCCTAATAGAAGGATAATAGATGAGAATGTTTAAGCTGAGGAAAGCTCCTCAACTTAATCCATGATTAGGGACTAAACTCATGACAAAACGAGCCTTTGATTAAGTGGATTTTATTCAATGATATGGTGATGAAGTGATTTTTAGGGTTTGTAAGACAACTTGAGGGGGACTTGTCCATTAACACTAGGGTTAGTCCTTCTTAACCAATTAAGGAAGAATTAGAACCCTAATGCAAGGCCCAAGTTACAAGCTTGATGTCTTGATGATTATTAAGTGAATTGATTAAGAGATTTAAACACATTAAGGGTTTAACACTTAGGATTAAAGTTATACACTCCATCCTAATAGAAGGATGCAGGCATAAACTTAATCACAAAGCCTTAAAGCCTTTAGGGTTTAGTCCCTGATTATGAGGTGAGAAGAGAAGACTCAAGAGAGACACAAAGGTAAAAGACCAAGTGGGGGACTAATCAAAACCCTAATCATTGTCATGCTTGGTTGTCCCTAAGGTTTGTGAGGTTTACAAGAGAAGTCTTCAATGGAACCACTAGGAAACAGATGAAAGGAGCAAGGAGAAGCAAAGTAACTTGCTTCATTGAAGAAGACAAGTCACTTGAGGAAAGAAAGTAAGGAGAAAAAGAATGAGCAAGCTCAATCTCAAACACAAACAAAAAGGCAGCAAGGATGCATAAAAAGAGATGAAGAGAAGTTATGAGAAGTGAAGGCAAATTCACTTCTCAAGACAACTTACCACCTGAAAAGTTAGTAAAAGAAATGCAATGCAATGCAAAATGAAATGAAATGGCATGAAGCAAACCAAAACCAGAAGCATGTATGAGATGATAATGATGCTATGAGATGCCACAAACATGAAACAACTCATGAGGATGATCATACAAGCTTATGGATGCAAATGGAGCAAGTTAAGGACCATGAACATACATGAAAAGTTATGACATGCAAATGGCATACAACATGGCAAATGCAAGATGAAATGATCAAAAATGCTTTCAATATGTCTTATGATGTTAAATGAATCACATGGAAGCATAAAATGTCATGGCAAGTCAAGGTATGAATGTAAATGCAAGGTGGATGCATATGGAAGCCCAAATTAGGGTTTATGATCAAAGCATCAAACACAAACCAAAATCAGAAGCAAACAACACTATAAAAAATTGAAAATGCACTCAAAGTACCCCTAATCTTATACTAACCCATTGCCCAAAGGAGAGGTTCCAACTCTTAATCAAATTCAAGTTATGATTTTCCTAAGTTTTCTAGGGTTTTAGGGTTCCTTAACAAGAAAAATGCCAAACAAATGGAAAATGAAAGATCAAATCATGGCCATTTAATCTCACAAACTACATGATATGCATAACACAATGCAAAAAGAATCAAAGTCCAACTCTTTAGGGTTAGGCAGAAATGATTTTTGGAAGTTTGGATCAAAATAATGCATCAAAATGATTTTAATTCCATGAGAAATTCTCAAAATGCATCAAGATCAAAAAAGAAATTTGGTTTGAGGGTTGGACAATGTTTCTAAATGGTTTTAAATGTTTCATGAATTTTTTGGTGATTTTTAAATACCTAAAAGTATTTTTAATTAATTAATTCTCATTAATTAATTAAAAAGAAACTTTTAAATATTTAAAAATACTTTTTAAATGCAAAAAATGAAAATAAAAATATTTTTGTGTTTTAAAAATTAATGAAACTCTTGGTGAAAAATTTCATAATTTTTAAATGATTTTTGCTATTTTAAATAAATTGTACAAATTAAATGAGAAAAATTGAAATAAAAATCAAAATAAATGGAAGTATGCTAAATGAGAGGCTGAGATTGAATCTGGCAATGAAGCTGTTGACTGCGTGCCAGATCTAATGGATCACATTCAAACTGGGCTAATCTCACTTAATTAATTAAATTAAACCTAATTAAAACTAATGACATGATCTGAGCCATTGGATGCACGCGGGAAAAGACTTAGTCAACCCATCCAACGCTTGAAATTTAAAACTTGAAGCCCTAACCCTAATTACACATTAATGACTCTCAGGTCACCGGAGACGAACTCCGGTCGTCTTCTCCGGTGACCTCCCTCCCTGAGAATTTCCAAATCACTCTCTAGGTCCTTTCTGGAGCTCTAAAGCTCCAGATTGATTCCTTTCACTCTCCTAAACTCAACCCTAGCCTCATTTCCCATTTATTTCCAGCCATAACCATGAATCGAAGCTAAGAACAAAAACTGCCAAAATTTCAGACAAGCAATACAACTTCATTTCTCAACCATTTTCAATAATTTCAAGCTCAGTGTGATTAGTGAAACATGCTTAATCAATTAGAAACAATAAATAGAGGTTCTGGAAAAATGGAATGCCATAGCTACCTGATTCGAAGCTTTCAAAATAGGAGCTTCTGGGCCAGTTTCTTGCTTCTAAACAACTCCAATGACCTCTCCAAAGTGTTTGCCAGGTTTGTATGAAGTTTATTTGGGCTGATTGAAGAGTTTGCTTGAGTTCTGTTCAAGGTCAGGTGAGGATCGTGTTTTTGATTCAGTGGCTTTCAGGCTGTTTTGAGTGTTGGTTTATGTTCAGTGAAGCATGGTGAGATGATTGGTGAAGCTTGTTTGAGTGTTTGTGGCTTGTATGAAGAGATTCGAAGGTTTTTGCTCAAGGGAGTGAAAATGAGGATGCTGAGTTCTAGTGTGCTTCAGGCTTGTGTGTCGGCTGGTTTGGCTTGCCTTTTCTTTGTATAAACAAATGCAATTGGTCAGAGGATGTGACCTGTGCTTTTGTGATAGGTGTGTTAGCTTTTGCCAAAATGTCAACTTCTTGTAAGAGAGGGCATGGGCAGCTTCTAGCCAAGTACAAAGGGCTTGTCTGGCGCAGCATGGTGTGAGGGAAAGGCTAGTGTGATTCAGTATCCAAGGCAGCAAGTGGATGAGGTGTGATGATGGTTTTTGCAACTTGCTCACTTTTGCTTTCTATGAAAATATCTTGCCTTACAAACCATGAAACATGTGATTTCTTTGGTACAATCTGAATTTTAGGACTTGTGTGATGTTTGTGTATTGGTTTGATATCAACTAGAAGTCACAAATGCCTTTGGTACAAGATTTTGCAAATTTCTCATTTGATGCATAACTTGAAAATTAGTGATTTTTGCCAACTTTAACACACCATAACTTTTGATCCAAAATGAATTAGGTCATGTTCTTGTACTTTTTGAAAAGGGAAAGATCTAATCTACAACTTTCATGACCAAAGTTTTTCCATTTGAAGCATTTTTGGATCAAAAAGTGAGGGTTGAAAAAGTTGCATAAAATGACATTTCATTAAAAGTCAACCATGCCCAAAAAAGTCAACTTTGCAAAAAACTTCAAATTCTTGAATTTTGTGAACTTCAACCTTCTTCCATGATCAAATAAAGATCATATACACTCAAAATGATGAAGATCACCCCTTGGTTGGGTCATTGGGGGCCTCAGATGCCCTGATTTTACACTGACTTGTCTGAAAAGTCAACTCTTGATCAGATGACTTCCCCATGGAATTTCTTCATGAAAATGGATATGCATACTCCCTATACCATATAGAGACCAATTGAAACAAGAATGACCAAAAAATTTGAAGTTATGGCCTCTGAAACCAAAACCCTAATTTTGGGTCATCTGTGCAGTTAAACCTGGCTCTGCTTCCATACCAATCCCAGTTCTTGTGATTCTTTAGCATTCTTGACTTTGAGAGGATATAATATGATATAAGAACACACATGGACCCCTTTGAAGTGATTGGTGGCCTTTGGAGTGGCTCAAGAAGCTCTTGGATTGCTCAGATCACAAACCCTGGATGCAGATGACTTTGAATCTATGCAGTGAATCAAAAATGTACTATGAGATGTTATGATTGTGTTCATGTATATGAAAAGATCACAAGCCATGGTGTGAATGGGTGAGGGCAAATTTGGGGTGTTTACAGCTGCCCCTATTCAAACATGAGTTAGCTGTGCAAGATGTAAGCGAAGGCTTATCAGGCAAACAAGGTAACTTGTGGTTGAATATCAAAGACAGTCCAAAATTTGCACTCACAGAAATGAAGAAGAAAAGGGATATAGATTGTAAAGGAAAATAAAGTATACTGTAAAGTGTGGGCGACGGAGGACGACCGTCGAGCAGAGGACGACTGCTGGGTAAAGGGTAATGACGGGGGCGGCCAACATGCTGGGAAAAGTGTGGGAAATAAAGCGATGACGGGGACGGTCGACATGCTGGGGATAAAAGGTATTATGATGGGGACGGCCATCAAGTAAAGTTGCAAGATTCTCTGGGGATCAATGAAACATGACGGGGACGGCCATCAAGTTCATAAAGCAAAGTAACCAACGATGGGGACAGCCATCGGGCTAAAAGGAAAAGGGACCACGACGGGGACGGCCATCGGGTTAAAGAATAAATGAAATAAACAGATGATGAGGTACGGTCATCAAAGGTGAAGGACAATCACCTAGCAGGGGACGGCTGCTCTGTCGGGTTAAGATGAGGGACGGTCATCTTAGGTGGAGGACGACCACCTGGCAGGGTACGGCTGCCGAAAATATCGCGACATAGGATGAATGCCGGATAAAAAGGTCAACGATGGGGACGGCCATCGGACGAGCATGATGGAGGACGACCATCAAGAGGTGGAGGACGACCACCTAGCAGGGGACGGCTGCTCTCGAGGTTTGTCATGACATAGGACGAATGTCAGATAACCAAAATCAACAATGGGGACGGCCATTGGATAAAGTGATGAAGGATGATCATCAAGAGGTGGAGGACGACCACCTAGCAGGGGACGGCTGCTAAATATCAACGATGGGGACGGCCATCGGATGAGCACGATGGAGGACGACCATCAAGAGGTGAAGGACGACCACCTAGCAGGGGACGACTGCTAAATATCAACGATGGGGACGGCCATCGGATGAGCATGATGGAGGACGACCATCAAGAGGTGGAGGACGACCACCTAGCAGGGTACGGCTGCTCTCAGGGTTTATCATGACACAGGACGAATGTCAGATAAAGGAAAACTGTTTTGCGGGCGATCTACTGGGGAATAGTAAACACGGACGAGTGTTTATATCCAAGAAACAAAAGGTATAAGTGTTTAGATGTTGTGTATAGGTTAAGGATGCGGACGAGCATCCCTAAGACTACGATACGGACGAGTATCGGGTAGAAACAAATACACGTGTTCAGAGATGATGATACGGACGAGTATCAACTGGTTAACAGGGAACACGGACGAGTGTTGAATCTGAGGGGACTCTTCTGGGGAATCGTAGACACAGACGAGTATCTATATTCAAGGAGACGTAAGTGTTTGACACGGTGTATGGATTAAAGATGCGGACGAGCATCCTTAAGACTATGATACGGACGAGTATCAGGTAGAAACAAACGCTTGACGCACGTTCTGAGATGATGGTACGGACGAGTACCAACTGGTTAACAAAGAACACGGACTAGTGTCGAATCTGCGGGGATATAAATGATGTATACGGACGAGTATCTGTATAAGTAACATGAGAGTAAAAAGTATGAGTGATATACAGATGAGTGTTCAATTTGCTGGGGAGAACGACACAGACGAGTGTCAAAAAGGAGAAGAGTATAGTATAAACAAAGTATCTGATATACAAAGTGTTTATGTTACTGTGCTGGGAAAATGTCATGGACGGATATCAAGGAAGTGTATATATATACAAGTATTTGTGAGTGCAAAAGGAGCGTCTTTGGCTTTCTGCTGGGGATATGACACGGACGGGTGTCAAAGGGAGTATATATAATACGGGTGATCTTGTTTGTAAAGAGTGTTCAGGCGACTTTACTGGGGGAATGATGACACGGACGGGTGTCAAAATGAGTATATACTGGTGTTTATGAACGTGAGGCAACTGTGTTTGCTTTTTTTTGTTTTGCCGGGGACCCTGGGGAGCTTTCTGTACATTGTTGATGAATGGTTATTATTCACAAGTGTTCGATTCACAACATGGCTTATGATTATGCTATGTGTTTGATTTTTGCCGTAATGCTCCGTATTAGACGGAATGCTACGCTTTGTGGGTGAATATGATGCAAATGCTATGATTATGCAAAGACTACTAATCCGGGATTGGGATCCCGATGCTGTGAAGATCTTTGGTTGATCTGCTCGAAGTGGGCATCCCAACTGGGGATGAGATCATTGAAAGATCTGACGAGATGTATCTGCTTGGGGATATAGGTCGCTGATTGACATATCCACATAATAAGGGACCCAGCTGGGGTTTTGTAGAAGCTCTTCTTTTACTCTGTTGTGACTCCTTCATGCGTTGCTCTTCTGAATAGAGGCTGACACTCTGTGGGGAGATGGTTCCCTGACTTTTGTATTCTGCTGAGGAAGAATGATTGGCACCTCGGCTAGGAGGAGTGACAAGTGGCAACTTGGCTGGGGGAAGTTATCGGTGGCAACTCAGCTGGGGAGAAAACATTTTGGGTGCTAAGACTGAGTGTCGATCTGTCGGCTTGCTGGGATGAAGTTTTCATACCCCGAGTTGCGTTCTGGATACCTGCAATCATGCCAAGATGGAGAAACGCACAAGTGATCCCGAGGTATCCTTTACTGGATTCCGTCATAGGAGTTAGACATTTTTGAGAGTAAATATATTCCCTGCAAGCATGTGTTTCTATTTTTTTTGAAGAAAAGCATCTGTACTTATGCAATCAGTTTTTTAGAGACATCAGACATTCTTTGCAAATAAAAAAAGTACAAGACGAAACATGACTGAAAAATCTGATTTTATTAACTCATGTGCCCTGAATTGGCGAGGTACAGTCAAAGGAACAAATCTCCTAAAATGAGGAAATTGTTAGAAAATTGAGAAACAAAATGCTGGCGATGTTGACGACGCTTTAAGGAGCTTCCTCTTTTGCTATGACTCGTATGACTTTTGACGTTCTTCTCGTCTTGCTTTCTGGAGAAGGTTGATCCTGACAGAAGCTTGATCCTTTCGACGCTTACCAAGTTGTAAGTGATACAGACGAATTCAGCATGCAGTTGTTCGCTTATTCCCTTATTTTGCATGGATCGCCCTTTCGGGTTTTCAATCCATCGGGATACCCATTTTTGCCTGAGTT
The DNA here is from genome assembly GCA_963966055.1 of Lathyrus aphaca. Classification (NCBI taxonomy): domain Eukaryota; kingdom Viridiplantae; phylum Streptophyta; class Magnoliopsida; order Fabales; family Fabaceae; genus Lathyrus; species Lathyrus aphaca. The sequence goes on from OZ014519.1 coordinate 316,591,134, forward strand.
GTCCAATGCGGCTTTTCAACTCAGCGGGTGTACATTTTTTGTTTATTTCCCTTATTTTTGCCCGAGTCCTTTTATTCTGTTTTTGACTCGCCGGGATGCCCTATTTTTGCCTGGACTTACATTCTGTTTTTATGTCCAGCGGGTCATTTTTATGCGAAGTATTTTTTAACTGCATCTGAATTCACAGGGGACGGGAAGTCTTCACCATCCATGGTGCTGAGCATCAGTGCTCCACCAGAGAAAACTTTCTTTACCACAAATGGTCCTTCATAATTCGGAGTCCACTTGCCCCTGTGGTCTGTATGAGGAGGGAGGATTCTCTTCAGCACAAGATCTCCTACTTGGTACTCTCGGTGCCTGACTTTCTGATCGAAGGCTCTCTTCATTCTTTTCTGATATAGCTGCCCATGGCAGATTGCAGCCAATCTCTTCTCTTCAATCAGACTCAGTTGTTCGTATCGGGACCGGACCCATTCTGCTTCGTTCAGCTTAACATCCATCAATACCCGTAGAGAGGGTAATTCAACTTCAACAGGTAGGACTGCCTCCATACCATACACAAGCTGATACGGTGTTGCCCCAGTGGATGTTCTGATTGACGTGCGGTACCCATGCAAGGCAAACGGTAGCATCTCATGCCAGTCTTTGTATGTGACCACCATCTTCTGCACAATCTTCTTGATATTCTTGTTAGCCGCCTCAACAACGCCATTCATCTTTGGCCTGTAAGGAGAAGAATTGTGGTGTTGGATTTTGAAGTCCCGGCATAACTCAGCCATCATCTTGTTGTTTAAGTTGAAACCATTATCAGTAATGATTCGCTCGGGAACTCCATACCGACAGATGATATCTCTCTTCAGAAATCGGGCTACCACTTGCCTTGTGACATTTGCATATGAGGCTGCTTCAACCCACTTGGTGAAATAATCAATGGCGACCAAGATGAATCTGTGGCCATTCGAAGCAGTCGGTTCGATCTTGCCAATCATGTCAATGCCCCACATGGCAAAGGGCCAGGGTGAAGACATTATGTTCAAAGGATTGGGAGGCACATGCACCTTATCTGCATAGATCTGGCATTTGTGGCACTTTCTGGCATAAGCACAACAGTCTGCATCCATTGTGATCCAGTAATAACCTGATCTTAACAACTTCTTAGCCATGGCATGCCCTCCTGCATGGGTACCAAAGGATCCTTCGTGCACTTCATGCATCAACAAATCTGCCTCCGTTCTATCAACACATCTGAGGAGTACCATATCAAAGTTTCTCTTGTACAAAGAACCATCAGTGTTCAGGAAGAAACTACCAGCGAGCCTTCTCAAAGTCTTCTTATCATTGGAAGATGCCCCAGGTGGGTATGTTTGATCCTCCAAGAAGCACTTAATGTCATGGAACCAAGGCTTATCATCTTTGACAACATCTGCTGCAAATACATATGCTGGTCTATCAAGTCTGGACACTGAAATCTGAGGTACAAAGTTGGAAGCTTGAACTTTGATCATTGACGAAATGGTAGCCAAAGCATCTGCAAACTGATTCTCGTCCCTAGGGATATACTCAAGCTTGACCTTTGTAAAGAAAGTCAATAACCTTCTTGTATAATCCCTGTAAGGTATTAGATGATCCTGGTGGGTGTACCATTTGCCGTTGGTTTGATTAACTACCAGAGCTGAATCTCCGAATACAGTCAATGTCTTGATCCTGAGGTCAATGGCTTCCTCGAGACCCATAATGCAAGCTTCGTATTCAGCTTCGTTGTTAGTGCAGTTGAAAGTGAGTTTTGCCGAGAAAGGCATGTGAACTCCCTTAGGTGTAATGAGTACTGCACCAACACCACGACCATTCATATTAACGGCCCCGTCAAACATCATAGTCCATTCTTCCTCCGGGTCAGGCCCTTTAGTGTGAATAGGCTCTTCATGATCTTTCGCTTTTATGAACATGATGTCTTCATCAGGGAAGTCAAATCTCATAGGCTGGTAGTCATCAATAGGTTGCTCAGCAAGATATTCAGATAGTACACTGCCCTTGATGGCTTTCTGAGAGGTGTACTGGATGTCATATTCTGTGAGAATCATCTGCCATCTTGCAACCCGTCCGGTAAGTGCTGGCTTCTCAAAAATATACTTGACTGGGTCCATCTTCGAGATCAATAAAGTAGTGTGGGTCAGCATATACTGTCTCAGTCGGCGAGCAGCCCACGCTAAAGCACAGCAAGTTTTCTCGAGCAGTGAATAACGTTGTTCACAGTCGGTAAACTTTTTGCTCAGGTAGTATATCGCATACTCTTTTCGACCAGACTCGTCATGCTGGCCCAACACACACCCCATTGACTCTTCTAATACTGTCAAGTACATTATCAGAGGTCTTCCTTCAACTGGAGGCATAAGGATTGGAGGTTCTTGCAAGTATTCCTTAATCTTGTCAAAAGCCCTCTGGCAGTCTTCGTTCCACCTGACCGTCTGTTCCTTTCTTAACAGCTTGAATAAAGGTTCACAGGTTGCTGTAAGGTGAGATATGAACCTCGAGATGTAGTTCAATCTACCTAGAAACCCTCGAACTTCTTTCTCAGTTTCGGTGCAGGCATTTCTTGAATGGCTTTGACTTTATCAGGGTCAACTTCAATCCCTTTCTCGCTTACGATAAAACCCAGCAGCTTACCGGATCGCACCCCGAATGTGCATTTGTTGGGGTTCAGCTTCAGTTGGTACTTCCTCAGACGCTTGAATAACTTCAGCAGATTTACCAGGTGGTCTTCTTCAGTAAGGGACTTGGCAATCATGTCATCCACATAACACTCGATTTCTTTATGGATCATATCGTGGAATAATGTTACCATAGCCCGTTGATATGTTGCACCAGCATTCTTCAATCCGAATGGCATCACCTTGTAACAGAACGTGCCCCAGGGTGTGATAAAAGTTGTCTTCTCCATGTCTTCCGGTGACATTTTGATTTGGTTGTATCCTGAAAATCCGTCCATGAAGGAGAATACCGAGAACTGAGCCGTATTATCAACCAATACATCAATGTGAGGTAATGGGAAATCATCCTTTGGGCTGGCTCTGTTCAGATCCCGGTAGTCAACACACATCCTTACTTTGCCGTCTTTCTTAGGCACAGGTACTATATTAGCAACCCACGGCGGATAGCTAGTTACAGCAAGGAACCCGGCGTCCCACTGTTTTTGCACCTCTTCTTTGATCTTCATTGCCATGTCTGGGCGAGTACGGCGCAGTTTCTGTTTGACCGGTGGGCATTCTTCCCTCAAAGGCAGCCTATGCATAACAATGTCGGTATCCAACCCGGGCATATCCTGGTAAGACCAAGCAAACACATCCACATATTCCTGAAGCAGGTCAATCAATTGTTTCTTCACTGAGTCTTGTAGGCAGGCCCCGATCTTAACTTCTTTCACATCTTCATCTGTACTAAGATTAATTGTTTCCACCTCCTCCTGATGAGGAGTGATAAACTTCTCCTCTTGTCTCAACAATCTGGCTAGCTCTTCAGGAAGCTCGTAATCTTCTTCAACCCCTTCATCAGCTTGATTGATTGGATTGTCAAAGTCATACGAAGTCATAGCCGTGCTGTTGTCGGTGTTGTCTGGAAGGCACTCTCTGCAAGGGTTCAGTTTGTTCATTTTAGTGATTGATTTTAATCTTGTTTAGAAAAGTGAAATAAAGTTGTCATTTTGAAAACATCGCCATTTATTTTTTTGTACAAAAAGAAAAATGGAAAAACATTGAGCGGAAAAGAAAAAAAAGACTTATTTGCAAAAAGATGTCTGATATTTCATTGATTAATCTTGTTGCACAAAAAGTACAGATGGCCCGATTACAAAATGAGTCTTGTCATCTTGGGCAAGATGCAAGACTTTGATGCATGCTATAAAAAATACAGGAAATAATAATTACTCTGCATGAGTAACTCTTATAATTTCCTGGGAAGACCAGTTTGAGACACTGCTCCCCGGGACCTTTGGACGAATCCAGCTTTCCAGGTTGCGTTCTTCTTCCAGCTCGTCTTCCAAGTTGTTGACAGCATCAGGGGTGAGCATCCCCCCACTAACAAAGTTGGGCTTCTTGGCAGCCTTTGCTTGATCTTCTTGAGTTGGTTTGTAACCCAACCCAAACCTATCTTCTTTCTTCTCCACAGGCAACAGTTTGCCCCAGCCTTGAGCGCTTCCTTCTTCCACCACCTTCCGGGCTTGTTGGTAGGATGTCATAGAGGTCCCAAACACAGCAGAGGTTTCATTAACATTCAGGGCCTCAAACCCTTGACTCATCGTCTCGTGGATCTCCCCATCCATCTCAATGTATTTATAAGTAGCCAGATGACTAACAAATATATCCTCCTCTCCACAGATAGTAACGACTTGACCTTCCCACTCAAATTTTAACTTCTGGTGAAGGGTAGACGTTACTGCGCCAGCGGCATGAATCCATGGTCTACCCAACAAACAGCTGTAGGCAGGCTGAATGTCCATCACGTAGAAGGTCGTTTTGAAAGTTTGTGGGCCAATCGTTACAGGCAACTCAATTTCTCCCAGAACCGATCTCTTAGAGCCGTCAAAGGCTCTTACTACCAAGTTACTGGGTCGCAATGCTAATCCTTCATACTCTAGCTTCACAAGGGCCTTTTTAGGTAAGACATTGAGGGATGACCCTGTGTCTACCAGCACATGGGAAAGGACTGCACCTTTACATTCCATGGTAATGTGCAAGGCTTTGTTATGATTGCGGCCTTCCGAAGTCAAATCGGTGTTGGTGAATCCTAGTCCATTGCTAGCATTAACATTTCCAACCACAGCTTCCAACTGATTGACCGTGATCTCTTCTGGCACATAAGCTGCGTGCAAGACTTTGAGTAGTGCATTCCGATGGGCTTCGGAGCACATAAGCAATGATAGAATGGAGATCTTGGAAGGCGTCTGGTGAAGCTGGTCCACTATCTTGTAATCACTTTTCTTGATGATTCTCATGAACTCATCAACTTCTTGATCAAAAGGTGTTTTTAAAGCTTCTCTAACAACCTGCTCTTCTTGCACCATGCTCTTCCCTTTTGCCTTGGCAGCAGCTTCTGCTTCGGCAGTGGGTCTTTGAATTTGCGGGGCAAAGAGACGTCCGCTTCGAGTGAAGCCTCCGCCTCCTCCCACATTGTCTATTTGTGGTGCAGAAGTTGATGATTCAAAAGTGATCTTTTGTCCTTCGCAGTATAAATCAGAGCCGTAATGCCAAGGGACGACATTACTGCTTTCATAAGGTACTGGTCCAGGCACTGTGACAGTGATTGGACTGATGGCAGCTGCAGAAGGGACTGTGATAGTCTGTGGATCATAATATATTGTGACTGGTGCTCTGATGGGAGTAGCACTTTGTGAGTTGTAGGTGGAATCATTTTCAGGATCATAATAAATCGTAACTGTGGAGACATCTTCATGGTTTACGGCTGATGTTGTAGGAGACATTGTTGGAAGGATGGGTGTTGTTGTTGTAGGAGATTCAAAATGAAGTGGTGTTGAAGTTGTAGAAGGAATGTTTGTTGATATCTGGTCAGTTGAAATGACAGATGAAGCATTTGTTGATGAAGCTGAAGAGTTATCTGGAACAATGGTTGTTGCAGTTGTAGGAGGTTCTGGAGCTGTTGTTAATGAGATTGCTGGATTGGTAGGAATTGATGTTGTAATCTGAAGCAGGCCACTCTGGATGAGGCCATCTATGCCATCCCTCAAGTTATCGCAACCATTCACTAAAATGTTGCAGTAAGCACATCCTAGCTCACATCCTGGGAACATTTGACATTCCAAAAGCTGAGCTTTGATCTCTACCAACGGTGTCCGAATCTGACCCACACTGGTTATCAAGTAAGACGGCTTATCTTCTTCAATAGCATTGATTCGGGGACCCCCATGGTGTGGCATAGGGTTCTTGTTGACATTTGGTGGTGGTGCAAAGTTTAAAGCCTTGGAATCCACTAGATCCTGCACTTTCATGTGCAAAGCTCTGCACTTTTCCGTACTATGACCAGGTGCGTTTGAGTGAAAGGCACACCTGGCGCTGGCGTCGTAATTTCTGGGCAGATTGTTGGGATCTGGAGGGGCCAATGTCCTTAGCTCAACCAGGTTGAGTTTCAAGAGTTGTGGCAGTAATGTGGCATAGGGCATAGGGATCGGATCGATCACCCTATTGGCCTGAGAGGGCCTCTGTTGGAATGGTCTCTGCTGATTGTTGTTGTTGGTGTTGCTGTTGTTGTAATTTCTCGGAGGATACTGAGTTTGTTGCGGGTACTGAGGTTGTTGCTGATAATTTTGTTGCGGTGGTTGATAAGCTGGTTGTGGATGAGCTGGAGCGGGAATGGTGACTGCTGCCACAGACCTATGAACATATTGGGGCCTGCCCCTGTTGGTGTGGATAGCATTGGTTTCACCAGTTCTTCTTGGGCCTGCAAAAGGCTTTCTTGCATTACTGGATGAGCTTGCACCGTTGTCTGAGATCTTACCCATCTTCAATAGGCTTTCAATTCTCTCCCCGGCTATGACTACATCTGCAAAGCTGGTAGATGAGAAGGCAGCTAGCCTATCAATGTAAGTCCCCTGGAGGGTGTTCATGAACATATCAGCCATCTCCCTCTCTGACATGGGTGGCTGGACAGCAGCAGCAAGCTGTCTCCATCTTTGAGCGTACTCTCGGAAGCTTTCCCTGGATGACTGAGACATCCCCATCAGGAGGGTCCTGTTGGGTGCCATATCCAGGTTGTACTGATACTGTCTGATAAAGGCCTCCGCCAGGTCCTTCCAGCATCTGATGGTTTCCCTTGTCAGGTGGGAGTACCATTCCCTCGATGCTCCAGTTAAGCTATCCTCGAAATAGAACATCCATAACTTTTCGTCCATGGTATAGGCCTTCAGCCTCCCCAGAAAAGATTGTAGATGGGTCCGGGGACAGGAAGTCCCATTATACTTCTCAAAGCATGGTGGTTTAAATTTGTGGGGAATCCTGACCCCGTCTACCAAGCCCATATCCATAACATCAAAACCCAAAGAGTTTTGAGACTCTAAGGATCTTAATTTCTCAGCTATCTCATCCAGCCTTCTATCATAGGCCTCTTCCCCAGCTCCCATCACTGTGAACTAATCTTCCTGGGGGTCTTCTTGCAGTACCCTCCCTGCTGTGGCAGTCCCTTGTATATTGACGGGGATGTTGATCTCTGGATGCTGGTGGGTTCCAAAGACTGGGGGATTGACATGAGGTTGGACTCTTTCATTGTTGCTTGTCCCAGCAGTCCCTGACTGATGGTCTTCCTGGTTTCTCCCTTCTACCAGTGCTCTTAACCTTTCCTGGCTTTGAGCCATGTTGTTCATCACCTCCATAAATTGTGTCATTTGATTCCTCATTTCCAACCTCTCGTTGGTCATTTGATTCCTGACCTCTGTAAGGTCCTGCTGCATTTGATCCATCTGTATGCCCGGAAGGTTGCTGCGGGTGGGGTATCTGTGTGGTCGGTTGAGTGGAAACCCTCGACGTCGAGCAATAATTCCTGAGATCACAACAGAGTTAGTAACAATAAAACAAAACCTACAAAACAAAACAAAAGGTTAGTATGCAATGCAGTGTGTCTATTTGTTTCCAAGGTATCCGACTTGGCACTTGGTTTTGACCTTTCCAGACCCCTTGAAGAAGATGCTTGTGATGTTGCTTGAAGAATTCAGAACAAACCAACACATATATTACAAAAAGGTAAATGATACAATATTTGTTTCTTTTACAATACAAGCCCTCTGAGGGGTCAAAAGTACAACATAAAGAAAAATACATAAAATGAAAGCAACAACAAGCAAAAAGTCAAACTCCAAGGCCAAATTCATCCTCCTGAACTTCCTTGAGAAGTGCTTCAGTCACAGGATCAGCTGGACGCTCCGTAAGATTCCTGATGAGGAGATTCCTTGTGGCAATAGCTGCAGTTAGCTTCTTGTGCTGACTCTAGTCCTTTGACCTCTTCACTCCAGCTCTGATCTTCAACTCTGAGATCTCCCTCTGGGCTGCTGCCAGGGCTTCCTGTTGCTCTTTTGCACTAGCTTCCATCTGCTCAATCTTATCCTGAGTCCTTTTGTCCTTTTGAGTACGGGCTTCGGTGATCCTGTCCCACCTAGCCTGACTCTCCTTTAGATACAAATCAGTCCTGGCTTTCTGGAACTGAGCTTCCTTGCAGGCATTCTTCAAGATTTGTTCTCCAGCCCTAGACTTTTTAATGTAATCCTCAGACTTCTCAATTCTAGCCAAATGCTCCACTTTCAGCTTTTCTAGCCTTTCAATATCCAACCTACCATCACTCCTCTCCCAGAGGGTCTTCTGTAGAGCTTGAGTCAACTTCTCATTTCTCTCTTTCAATTTCTCAAACTCCTCTAAGCTGACAGTTGCTGGAGGTGGGGTTGTGGAAGGTCCAGGCATATCTTCAATAGTGAAAGGCATTCCGGAGATTTGAGCCCTGGCATGAGACCACTCATAGTACTGGGCTGAGGCTACATTATTGCATCTTCCAAGAATGGTTACTCCTTTAGTATGCACATTGTCCCAGGCCCAGGCTGCTTGCCTGACAATAGCCAGATTAGGCTTGATTTCAACATAGAGGGTCTCAGTCAGATCTTGTGCTCTAGGGGGATGGACCAATGCATAGCCCAGTTGTCTTTTGAATAGCAGAGGGTTATAATTGATGCACCCTTTCACTCCAATCAAAGGCACATTGGGAAATTGTCCACAACTTGTAATGATGTCTCTGCCCTTAGTACTCTGAGTACACCATCTGATGTCATCTGAGGTTAGAGCAACAAGCCTTGTAGCCCAGTTCTTCTGCTGGTGAGGGTTTAGGAACGCATCAGTCTTTGGCAAATGCTTGAGCAGCCAAGTATGGAATAAGGGTGCACAGCATCTCACTAATCTCCCCCTTTGCTTTTCATTCCTTTGATGAACTGAGTAGTAAAGGTCTCCCAATAAGGTGGGCACTGGGTTTCTCAGGATGAAAAGATGGACTGCATTCTTACTAACAAACCTAGGCTCATCTGCAAAAAGTATGACCCCATATATGCTAAGGGCCAACAGAGCACAGACTGCCTTCCACTCCCCTTGGGAGGCCTTCAAACTAGCCTGAGAGGTCAAGAAATCCAGATGAAAACCAGAGATTCCAGCTTTAGATGTCAAATTCTGCCCAATCAAAACTGGTTCCAGATGTAATGCTTTGGCTATCTCCTCATTACTTGGGAAAGCCATCTCAGGGTTGAAAGGGATTCCACCCCTGATGGGTACACCAACTAATGATGAATACTCCTCCAGCAAGGGTCCCAACTGAAAATTCTGAAATGTGAAGCACCTTAGAGGGGGATCATAGAACTGCAGGCAAGTATGTATCAGGATCCTCTGTGAAGGGTCCAAATCCATAACCACATCAAGGATTCCTCCATAATGTTCTCTGAAATATGGTATGTGGTCTGGAGTAATCAGGGTCTGAATCCTCCTGATGCTAGCTAGCTCAGGCTCAAAGAAGTGATAGGAGATGTTACTCTTCTTAGGTGCCATGTTGCTGAAGAATGGGTGCTGATGATGATGACTGAAGACAACACTGAAGATGGGCCACTGATAGGCTGGGACTGAGGATGCAAGTGACTGAAGCAAGTGCTGATGAAGATGGGTCTAAGCTGAAGAAGGGGTCAAAACCAAGCCAAAATGATAGGATGGATACCCTGAAAAACAAATAAACACATGTTAGAATGATGCAATGAGGATGTATGCAAATGATATGCAAGGGTTTGTAACTGAGCTGGATCTGATTAACTGCTCTGATATAGGTCCACATATGTTCAAGAAATCCAGATGGAGGTCTATAAGTCCAGTAACCAAGGTGGGGGACTCACATGTCCAGGGTTTAGAATCACAAGAACTGTTCCAACATGGAGTACTCTTAATCAAATAAAGTAACAGGGTATGCTGAGGTCAAGGGTACCTGCAAACCTGTAAACAGCCCAACCCCCTCACAGGTGATGTTCTAAAACAAGGATCCTCAGACTTGGATCAGTTATGAGAAGTGTAAACACTTCTAACCCGGAGGTACAGTGTTTACAATAACCATAAAAGTTCCTCCTTTAATTCACCTCAGTTTCTGAAGGTCAATACTAAAGGTCATCCAGACTTAGCAGGCTTCCCAGATAGCCCTAGTACTGCAGGAAATCTGCAACACAGAGTTCTCAAGAAGAAACCCATATCTGAACCGTGTTTCATATTCCCGCACCAGACCGAAATGGAATGGGAAAGAACATGAACCACTCTAGCCTAGGTGTCACTCAGGTCCCAGGTATAGGACCTTAACTCTCAATAGTAACCCCACCCACCAAAGCAAAACCAGATCCAGCCAGACAGCATGACAGTATGACATATGTAAAGCTATAAATAAAGCAAATAAACAACTGTACGTAAAAGAGTAAATACAACAAAACATATAAGCACAGATAACACCCCAGTAAACACAAATCAATCAAGCGCTAGGAGGAACCCACAAAAAGAACCAGAAGCCCTGGTTACAGTATAAGGGTCCCCAGCAGAGTCGCCAAGCTGTCGCTCCCGATAAATGGGACATGGCCCGGATAAAGGTACAGACGCGAACGATCGGCGAAAGGAACAATGAGAACACACAGCAGTGAACTCACTGGGAATGAAAAGAGTCGCCAGCTAGGCATTTTTATCCCGAGGGAAAGGTAATGCTGCATAAACCTAGAAAGATATGGATAAGACGGTTGCGAACCAGAGAGACTGAGAAAGGGGGTTGGTTACAACCTGGGAAGGTATTAGCACCCAGATTGTCCGTCGTACTCGACGGGATCCACGCTTAAAAGATTTGTGCTTTAAAGGGGTAGTGTCAGTGCAATCTGTGTATAAAAGAGCTGGAAAAGAATATACAGGTGTCAGTGTAAAAGAAGTGTGAAGTGTATAAATGAAGTGTCAGTGTAAGAACAGGAATAAAATGCTCAAGATCATGAGGCTTAAAGAATAAGGCTGGAAAGATGGGGGATATACAGAGACTTTTGTTCGATAACTGTTAAGTTATGCCTACGTATCCTCTCGTGCAATAAGGAAGTCAGAACACCGTAGTTCGACCCAAAGAGACTGAAAGATGAATTGACTTGTGAACTGCTTTCTTGTCAATGCTCAAGTGTATGACCTGTCTGGCTCAGGTGCAAACTGTCTTGCATCAGACGGAAGAAGCAAGTTCTCGGTTATGAGTGAATGAGATGAGAAAAGAATCCCGGAGGAGACGATTATTGTTTGTTTTTGTATTTTTAGTCTTTTATTGTTTTTGAGAGTTTGTCATAAGATAATGAGCTTAAGCCTAAACCAATGGATTTAGTAAACTCATCACATCTTCCCTCTGATTAGGGGTAATGAGAATACCTTAAGTGCGAAGTCAGATTCTCACACTTAATCACCTTTGATATAGGATTAAGATCATTAACCTATTTGTGATTATTTAGATGTTTTTGGTGTTTTTGTTTAGTGTTAAGTAATGAGATTAAGCCATAATCAGGGATTAAACAGACTCATTACACCATCCTAATAGAAGGATAATAGATGAGAATGTTTAAGCTGAGGAAAGCTCCTCAACTTAATCCATGATTAGGGACTAAACTCATGACAAAACGAGCCTTTGATTAAGTGGATTTTATTCAATGATATGGTGATGAAGTGATTTTTAGGGTTTGTAAGACAACTTGAGGGGGACTTGTCCATTAACACTAGGGTTAGTCCTTCTTAACCAATTAAGGAAGAATTAGAACCCTAATGCAAGGCCCAAGTTACAAGCTTGATGTCTTGATGATTATTAAGTGAATTGATTAAGAGATTTAAACACATTAAGGGTTTAACACTTAGGATTAAAGTTATACACTCCATCCTAATAGAAGGATGCAGGCATAAACTTAATCACAAAGCCTTAAAGCCTTTTTAGGGTTTAGTCCCTGATTATGAGGTGAGAAGAGAAGACTCAAGAGAGACACAAAGGTAAAAGACCAAGTGGGGGACTAATCAAAACCCTAATCATTGTCATGCTTGGTTGTCCCTAAGGTTTGTGAGGTTTACAAGAGAAGTCTTCAATGGAGCCACCAGGAAACAGATGAAAGGAGCAAGGAGAAGCAAAGTAACTTGCTTCATTGAAGAAGACAAGTCACTTGAGGAAAGAAAGTAAGGAGAAAAAGAATGAGCAAGCTCAATCTCAAACACAAACAAAAAGGCAGCAAGGATGCATAAAAAGAGATGAAGAGAAGTTATGAGAAGTGAAGGCAAATTCACTTCTCAAGACAACTTACCACCTGAAAAGTTAGTAAAAGAAATGCAATGCAATGCAAAATGAAATGAAATGGCATGAAGCAAACCAAAACCAGAAGCATGTATGAGATGATAATGATGCTATGAGATGCCACAAACATGAAACAAATCATGAGGATGATCATACAAGCTTATGGATGCAAATGGAGCAAGTTAAGGACCATGAACATACATGAAAAGTTATGACATGCAAATGGCATACAACATGGCAAATGCAAGATGCAATGATCAAACATGCTTTCAATATGTCTTATGATGTTAAATGAATCACATGGAAGCATAAAATGTCATGGCAAGTCAAGGTATGAATGTAAATGCAAGGTGGATGCATATGGAAGCCCAAATTAGGGTTTATGATCAAAGCATCAAACACAAACCAAAATCAGAAGCAAACAACACTATAAAAAATTGAAAATGCACTCAAAGGACCCCTAATCCTATACTAACCCATTGCCCAAAGGAGAGGTTCCAACTCTTAATCAAATTCAAGTTATGATTTTCCTAAGTTTTCTAGGGTTTTAGGGTTCCTTAACAAGAAAAATGCCAAACAAATGGAAAATGAAAGATCAAATCATGGCCATTTAATCTCACAAACTACATGATATGCATAACACAATGCAAAAAGAATCAAAGTCCAACTCTTTAGGGTTAGGCAGAAATGATTTTTGGAAGTTTGGATCAAAATAATGCATCAAAATGATTTTAATTCCATGAGAAATTCTCAAAATGCATCAAGATCAAAAAAGAAATTTGGTTTGAGGGTTGGACAATGTTTCTAAATGGTTTTAAATGTTTCATGAATTTTTTGGTGATTTTTAAATACCTAAAAGTATTTTTAATTAATTAATTCTCATTAATTAATTAAAAAGAAACTTTTAAATATTTAAAAATACTTTTTAAATGCAAAAAATGAAAATAAAAATATTTTTGTGTTTTAAAAATTAATGAAACTCTTGGTGAAAAATTTCATAATTTTTAAATGATTTTTGCTATTTTAAATAAATTGTACAAATTAAATGAGAAAAATTGAAATAAAAATCAAAATAAATGGAAGTATGCTAAATGAGAGGTTGAGATTGAATCTGGCAATGAAGCTGTTGACTGCGCGCCAGATCTAATGGATCACATTCAAACTGGGCTAATCTCACTTAATTAATTAAATTAAACCTAATTAAAACTAATGACATGATCTGAGCCATTGGATGCACGCGGGAAAAGACTTAGTCAACCCATCCAACGCTTGAAATTTAAAACTTGAAGCCCTAACCCTAATTACACATTAATGACTCTCAGGTCACCGGAGACGAACTCCGGTCGTCTTCTCCGGTGACCTCCCTCCCTGAGAATTTCCAAATCACTCTCTAGGTCCTTTCTAGAGCTCTAAAGCTCCAGATTGATTCCTTTCACTCTCCTAAACTCAACCCTAGCCTCATTTCCCATTTATTTCCAGCCATAACCATGAATCGAAGCTAAGAACAAAAACTGCCAAAATTTCAAACAAGCAATACAACTTCATTTCTCAACCATTTTCAATAATTTCAAGCTCAGTGTGATCGGTGAAACATGCTTAATCAATTAGAAACAATAAATAGAGGTTCTGGAAAAATGGAATGCCATAGCTACCTGATTCGAAGCTTTCAAAATAGGAGCTTCTGGGCCAGTTTCTTGCTTCTAAACAACTCCAATGACCTCTCCAAAGTGTTTGCCAGGTTTGTATGAAGTTTATTTGGGCTGATTGAAGAGTTTGCTTGAGTTCTGTTCAAGGTCAGGTGAGGATCGTGTTTTTGATTCAGTGGCTTTCAGGCTGTTTTGAGTGTTGGTTTATGTTCAGTGAAGCATGGTGAGATGATTGGTGAAGCTTGTTTGAGTGTTTGTGGCTTGTATGAAGAGATTCGAAGGTTTTTGCTCAAGGGAGTGAAAATGAGGATGCTGAGTTCTAGTGTGCTTCAGGCTTGTGTGTCGGCTGGTTTGGCTTGCCTTTTCTTTGTATAAACAAATGCAATTGGTCAGAGGATGTGACCTGTGCTTTTGTGATAGGTGTGCTAGCTTTTGCCAAAATGTCAACTTCTTGTAAGAGAGGGCATGGGCAGCTTCTAGCCAAGTACAAAGGGCTTGTCTGGCGCAGCATGGTGTGAGGGAAAGGCTAGTGTGATTCAGTATCCAAGGCAGCAAGTGGATGAGGTGTGATGATGGTTTTTGCAACTTGCTCACTTTTGCTTTCTATGAAAATATCTTGCCTTACAAACCATGAAACATGTGATTTCTTTGGTCCAATCTGAATTTTAGGACTTGTGTGATGTTTGTGTATTGGTTTGATATCAACTAGAAGTCACAAATGCCTTTGGTACAAGATTTTGCAAATTTCTCATTTGATGCATAACTTGAAAATTAGTGATTTTTGCCAACTTTAACACACCATAACTTTTGATCCAAAATGAATTAGGTCATGTTCTTGTACTTTTTGAAAAGGGAAAGATCTAATCTACAACTTTCATGACCAAAGTTTTTCCATTTGAAGCATTTTTGGATCAAAAAGTGAGGGTTGAAAAAGTTGCATAAAATGACATTTCATTAAAAGTCAACCATGCCCAAAAAGTCAACTTTGCAAAAAACTTCAAATTCTTGAATTTTGTGAACTTCAACCTTCTTCCATGATCAAATAAAGATCATATACACTCAAAATGATGAAGATCACCCCTTGGTTGGGTCATTGGGGGCCTCAGATGCCCTGATTTTACACTGACTTGTCTGAAAAGTCAACTCTTGATCAGATGACTTCCCCATGGAATTTCTTCATGAAAATGGATATGCATACTCCCTATACCATATAGAGACCAATAGAAACAAGAATGACCAAAAAATTTGAAGTTATGGCCTCTGAAACCAAAACCCTAATTTTGGGTCATCTGTGCAATTAAACCTGGCTCTGCTTCCATACCAATCCCAGTTCTTGTGATTCTTTAGCATTCTTGACTTTGAGAGGATATAATATGATATAAGAACACACATGAACCCCTTTGAAGTGATTGGTGGCCTTTGGAGTGGCTCAAGAAGCTCTTGGATTGCTCAGATCACAAACCCTGAATGCAGATGACTTTGAATCTATGTAGTGAATCAAAAATGTACTATGAGATGTTATGATTGTGTTCATGTATATGAAAAGATCACAAGCCATGGTGTGAATGGGTGAGGGCAAATTTGGGGTGTTTACAGACGGGATCCACGCTTGTTTGTTTGTTTTCAAAGGGTAAGAAATAACTGTTGCTGAACAAATGAACTACTAACTGGAAATGGAACTGGAATGAGAAAGGAATTGGAAAAGAGAAAGAAAATAAAGAATGGGGAAAATGTAGGGAAAATAAAGAATGTGCTCGAACGGGCCCTACCCCGCTACCTACGTACCTCATCGGGAAAATAAGGATCAGAGTCGACGTAGTTCGCCTAACTAAGGCGGGAACTATTTGTTTGTGTTTTTTATGGCTGGAACTACGTATGCCTATGCTCAGGTGATGTAGGCTCGTCTGATACGAGTGCGTTTATCGTCTTGCAAATGAGATAAGTCATCTCTAGTTCGCGCTGAGAATGAATGAGATGAGAAAAGAAGTTCCCGCAGGAAAGTCACTTATTGTTTGTTTTTTCCTTTTAAGAGTTTTGTATGAATTTGGCACAAGGAAGTGAATTCAAACTCTTTTCCATGGAATGTGTACTTTCTACTAAATTCCAAGATGGAATAATAGAACAAGCACACCAAGCAAGGAGAATTTATCCAAGACTTGTTTCCTAGGATTAGGGTTTAACTTCACTAGCTTGTTGAACTTTATTAAGTGTCTTTGTTGTATTTGTGAAGAAATGTCTTTTATATTTTTTTTTGGTGAAATAACCCCTTGATAAGACTTGTACATCATGCTAGACAAGCTTACACCATTCCAAGATGGAATGAATGTAAGGGCCCCATGGAATAAGGCTATACACAAGGGATCCTTTCATGCATTTATTAAGTCTTTTTAGATTTTGTTTGAAGATGAGAAAGAAAACTCAAATAGGAAAAGGACAAAAACTAAGGGGGACTAAGACACAACCCTAAGTTATTTATTAAAATGGTGGTCCTAATGGTGAGTGAGGCTTTTCAAATCTTAAAGAGCAAAAGGAAAAGAAAGAAGAAAAAGGATGCAACTTAATTCCTAAGGAAGATAAGTTGATCCTAACAAAGGGGAATCCTACCAATCACAAAATATGGAAGGAAAAAATGAATTAAATGCATAAAGAAATGCATAAAAAATAAAAGGATAAGGTGTAAGGAAACATACCTTTCCCTACCTACAAAACAAAGATTAGTGTGCATTTTATTAAAAAAATACAGCAAACACATAACAATCAAATCCTAATAACTCTAGGACTCAATCTAAACTCTATCTTAATTCTAGAAGAACTAAAAAATGCTAAAGCAAAATACAACACCTACTACAACCCCTAATACACAAACAGCTATGAAAACAATGCATAACATAAAGCAACTTCTACAGCCCATAATCAGCATGTAAAGATAGGTGTAAAAAGTCACATACAACATGCAAACATAACAAACAACATGTATTTTACAGCACCTATATGCAAAGTCAACTGTGAAATGTAAAATGCGAATTTGATTATTTTCATTTTTTAATGCACAAACTCAATGAAAAATGTATTAATTAAACATGAATATGCATTTGAACATAGATCAACATACATAGTTGAATGAACATGAGCATTTTTGAGGGATTAAGCAAGAATGCACCACATGATTTATTATGCAACAAGTATGCAAAATATGGCACATGAACATGGCATATGAACATAATGAGCATTGACCATGAATATGCAACATGATAGATCAACAAAAATGCCAAGCTCAATGAAAAATTCAGAATTGAATTGATGTGAATGATATGATCAATCAAGCACAAGAACTTGTATGATCATATGAAGCATTTAATCACTTTTGGCAAGAAAATCAACATGGCATTTAATCATTTAATCAATCCAACAAGCAAGGATCATAATCATGAAGCACATATTGGAATTAAGCAAGCATTTGACATGTGAAACAAGTGATTAAAGTGTAGCAAAACACATCAAGAATCAATTATAACACAAATGCATATTTAACACAAAACATGGAAAAGTGAACAGAATCATGTCGAAACGACTCGAAACAAATGAATCGGCTACTTGAAATAGACCCAAAAATTCCCTAAAATCAATACCTAAACATGTATGAACCTTAGAAGCACTAGGAAGCAAGATTGAGCAAGAAAATAAGCTAAAAAAACAAAAACTAACAGCGTTAACCGGTTAACCAAACGGTTAACCCGTTAACGGACCCCAGACAACACTAAATTTGGCCAAAAACGCATGCGTTAACCGGTTAACCAAACTGTTAACCGGTTAACGCTGAACAGAAAGTGAAAAATGCTTTTGAAATAAGTGCTTTTGGCCATAATCTTCCTTCTAAACAACCCTAACCCCCACCTAATCATGCTAACACGAATTTCTACTCAATTAGGGCTTATTAACACATGTTAGAACCTATAACAAGCTACAACCTAGCTTCTAATCCATTAAACTCCACAAATCGCAAGCAAAACGTAATGAAAACATAATCAACCATAAGTAATACGAAAAGCACTTAAAGAATTCCAAAATGGCAAGATGAAGAAAATAACTTAAAAGGAAAAGTGATTTAGATCACCAACCTACGAAGCGGAGAAGTGCTTCGGTGGATGTTGCAAGAATCGGAGCTTGATCATAGAGAAAACCAAGAAAACCGTGAATCCACAAAATAAATGCGTTCTTGATGCTTGAGCCTTCTTGCACTTCCGATAAGTCGAAATCTTCACAAAAATTAGTAGTTTCTTATTCTACAATCCACAATTCAATGGAGGTTGGAGGCTAAGCTTTAATATCTTCAAGTTTCAATGTGAAACTTGAAGAGCTTCTTCAAAAAAAGCTTTGGTGAAAAGGGAAATGGAGGAAAAGTGAGAGAGAAAAAGTTATTCTAGAAATTGTGAGAGAGTGAAAAGTTGGGAACCTTTTGCATTGAAGTGATTAATGATTATATAGGGGTTAGGCTTGGAGCTAGGTTTGGGAATGGAGTTAGGTTTAGGAATGGAGTTAGGTTTGTACTTAGTTAGGGTTAGGGTTGGAGAAGGAATATTCCTTGGAATATTCCTTGGAACATTCCATGGAATACTCTAGAAGGTTGTGGAACATGGTAGAAGCATCCAAAGGAAATGGAGTGGAATTGAAGTGGAAAAACAAGAGGGAAAGAATGAAAGGAAATGTGGAAAGAAAATGGAAGGAAAAGTGGAGGGAAAGGTGAAATTAACCACTTTTCAAATGATTTTTTTTCTTTGATTTTTTTATGATTCCTCCATCATTTCTTGACCAAATTTGAACCATAGGATCATTGTAATCCTAATTTCATGATTTTGATCTCAACAAGTCAGGAGTCGACCTTTTTTTACCTAGCTCGGTTGCCTTTTCCCCGATTCCTCGATTTTCAGTCATTTGGCCAGTCGAACCTCTCCCAAAATGATTTTGTGGACGAAATTTGAACCCTAGGCACTTGACATCATATATAAGACAATGGAATCCTCTTTGAATCAAAACTTCATGGAGAAGCCCAATAAAAATGAAACCCTAATTTGGCCTTTTTCATCAGGAGATGTTGCACTACTTGCCTCCTTTGATCAAATCAAATCTTCCCATGGCTTATGGATTCAAATGAAGACTTGTGGGATATTGTGAACCCTTCACACATGGTTGAGAAGTTTTATGGCCCTTTGATTGCCTCTGTAATGCCTTCAGTTGCTCCAATCATTGATCACATACCCATGCCTCAGCTATGTTATACATGATGCAATGTTTTTGGTTATTTCATAAACTTATGTATGCTAAATGCTATGCTAAATATTGGGGAAATGAGAGGGAAAATTTTGAGGTATTACACTTGTGCTCCTACCCAGTAAATCCGGTAGTTGAGAATTTTTTCTACCCAATAAAAAGGTAGTGGAGGTTATCCCTCTTTGTTTTGCTCCTATCCAGTAAATCGATAGTTGAGTCTATCATTTTCATATCTTCTAACCAGTAAATCCGCTAGTTGATTATTCTTTTTCAACTCGGTATTCCTCCATCTTTGGACCCGAATACTTTGTTTGGTTATTATTCCCTGGAAGAGTGTTTACTCTTCCTCATTGAACCTTTTACTGGATTATATCATTGAACTTTTCCCCATATAGAGTCAGCTATCCAGTGGTCGTGTTTTCCCCACAGAGATTTTGTGTTTGCATATCATCTCATATTCATATCATATCATGTTCTCTTAGGACAAAAATTTGAGTTTTCTATATTTAAGTCTCTCCCATCTTACAGAGACGAAGATGTCAATCTTCATATCTCCAGATTGAAGAAACTTAAATCAGGGCAGCTATAGCATCCTAATTTTTGCCCTAAGTTTTCTTCACATTTCATCTGCATCTTGCATACAAACAAGATCACACTGGTTGCTCGGTTCTTCTCAGGTTAGGTTTATGCCTCGCAGGGGATCACCATTGTCTTTAATTACTTTATTTGTTTATGTTTACTAACTATTAATCAAAATCCAAAACAATATTTTGTTTCCTTTTACTAACCTTTTTTCAGGAAGAGGAACCATTGAAAATGACAAAAAAATAGCAATCCTGCAGCTCGAGTAAAATTTCACATACAAAAGTCGAAGTTGATCCGCAAATAATTCAAATTTATCCGACCAAGGATTTCCCAAGTTAATTGATTCATTCAAAGGATTTCCAAGGTTCATGTGTTTATTTCTATGCCTTCTTCGGCGTATAAAAAGAATCGGGCCACAACAACCAAGCAACCTCTTTTGAATAAAATATTCAAATTTTGGCTTGGTTAACCGGTTCACCAGTGCGAAATTTGAACATTTTATTCAAATTCAGTATCCTTAGATCATTGATTTAATTGGAATATTCTAGATCCATATGTTTCTGATTTCTCTACATCACTTTGATCATTCCTACCATAAGCCCTCACTAATCATAACTCTTTTCCATTTCCCACTTAAATTGCAATTACCAAGCCTAATTTAAATTACTAAAGCAAGCTGCATTCCACCAAATTCCCATACCTAAAGTCTTTAAATAGCACCACATTTTCATTCATTAACCAAGCTTTTGATAGCCAAAAAACCCCTTACAAAACATTCTCCAAAACCAAATAATTCACTAAAGCTCATTTTCTTTCTTTTGAAGTTATCAAGAATTCACATTGAATTCTTTACTAACTTGAGCTAAACCTTCATCCTTTCCTTCTTTTATTCATCCATTTTAGCAAGATCTAGCTTGATTTGGTCCAATTTGAAAAAGTGCTTTTGGTAATTCATCTTTCTCCATAAACCCATATTCACCATCAACATTCAAGATGTAGATCTTCGGTTCCTTTGTTTCTAGATCATTTGGATCTTTATTTGTTGTTTGATTGCAGGGATTCCACTGTATTTTGGTTTTAAAAGTCGTGCAAATTCAGATCATGATCATCAAATGTTTGAGGAAAGATTTCAAAATGGATCATACTGAATTTTCTGCATTTTTCTGCTTCTGGTACAGCGTTAATCGGTTAACCATTTGGTTAACCAGTTAACCAATTTTAAAATTGTGCAGGTTTTGCCTGCGTTAATCGGTTAACCAATTGGTTAACCGGTTAACACAAGTCATAATGGTGTTTTGGCTTATTTCAAGCCCCTTTTTGGTTCTTCTTTCTTCTCCTTCTTCCTCCTTTTTATTTTTACCTTGGGAAGCACTTTTGGGAGTGATTTCTCCTAAATTTCAATGAACTTTGGGTGTAGATTAGAGTAGTTAATGTTCATTAACTCAAAACTACCTTTAAGTGGATTATTCAATTCATTTAAGGTACTTTGTGTTAGTGATACATTTTCATACTTGAATCCACCAAGATGAGTGATTGAACTAAGGATGGAAGAATACCATAAGTGCGGCTCAATTTGGTATTCACCTATAGTTTCGTGCGGTATTATGTCCGGATAGCGATTTACATATCGTTTATCTCTCATGCATTAGCACTAACATTATGCACCTTAATTGGTGGTGGCCGACCTCATTTGTAGGGTAATTACTTCGTAAATTACTCGGCGATTGCTTAACATAGACCTAAATGTGTCCCGACTTCGGAATAAAAATCTAATTGGGTACTTGCACTTTTGTGGATCGGACATCTTGTTGGTCGCATAATCCCAAAGTGATTAATCATATTGCATTAAGAATCGAGACTTATGAATGTTTGATGCGTAGGTGCTTTGGGTCTCCCAATCGCCTTTCAAATCTCATTGAATTCGATTCAGTTTACCTTGATTAATCGCTATAGTGTAAGATGCTAAGCGGATCCGGTTGCCTTTTGATTTTGGTTACTCTTTTGGTTGTGGTTGATTAAGTTCACCATACCACTCTTATGTAAATATTATTATACTATTATTATTATTATTAATATTTTAGATTCTTGCACTTTAATTGCTTTTGCTACTAACATTTAAATTCTTGCACTTTTATTTCTTTTTATTTTATTTTGCTTTATTATATTTTATTCATCCATATCATGCTTATTATTTGCTCTTATTATTGTTTTTGTTTATTTTTCCTTTTGTCCATTTGGACACAAAACAGTAATAAATGATTAAACTTCTAAAAAACTTGTGACTTTAATTTGTGGACTATTGGTTATTATCCTTGGCTTTGGAATAAATATTTGGACTTAGATTTTTTAGGACACATTTCCTTTGCCTTGACCTTCATGAATTTGGAATTTTCCTTTATTTGGCCATTTGCTAGCTTATAAGGATGAAACTCTTATGCTCATAACTTAAAGTATCATCAAGTTTGGTTAGATATTTCTTCCCTTATCTTCTTATTTTCTTTTTTTAGGATAGTCCCTTCATCTCCTCCCCTTCTTTAATTTTCCAAATCTTCTCCCTTCTTCAAAGGATCCTTTATTTTTAAATCCTCGCCTCTTTAAATAAACAAAACCTTGACTTTTGTCAAGTGGACTTTTACCCTTTTTTTTCTTTTAAAATCAATGAATCTAATCATGTTGACCTTAATTCAAAAAATAAAAAGAATCAAACTCATTCAAGTTATTTTGTGCCTTTGTGCACTTTTTTGTATTTTCTTTAAAAGAGTGCCGATTATGAGTCATTATTCTTTAGTCGGGTGCTAGTCTCTCAATCTCCATTGTTGTAGTTTGATGTAATTGAGTCTCTTATCATTCGTGGGGATTTAGTGGCTTACTCGTTGATTTTATCCGAGTTGGCGCCCTCCCCATAATGATGTATGAGTCCATGCCTTCATTCTCATGGTAGTTTGTTTGGCCATCCACTTGAAGATGCAAATTCTCTTCACTTAATAAAATCAATCATAACCCACCCTTTTCACTATTTGTACCATGAACTATAGGGTTTTGATCTCGCATTGCACTTTGTGGATACGTAGGCATGGGGTGATAAACCTCTCCAAACACAAAAATTTTAAAAAAAATAATTCTTTTCTCATCCACCCACTCTCATTTAACAAACCTTTTTCAAACCAAAAGCAGTAAATTTTTCAAAGGGCTCCCGTGGAGTACCACAGACATTTTGGGTGCGTAAAACCTTCCCATTGTGTAACCTATCCCCTAACTTGTTTCTCTGTTGTGTTTCTTTAGCCTTTTGCTTTTAGATTCATTAGGTCTTATTCGCTCTTTTTCCTTTTCCTTTTGGAATAAAATAAAAGCACGGGGGCGAATATGTTTACTTTGAGTTAAGTTAATTAATAGCTTACACTCATGATTTTACCGCTACACACAACAACAAAAATCATACGAAAATCCCTCCTACATACAAATTATCTAGTCCCAGTTATGGAATTCGAACCCCACCCTTACCTTAGATTGAAGGCAACTCGAATTCACCGTAGAAATCCCGCAAAAATCCTCAACCTAGCCTCTTATTAATCTCCTTTAAGACTTGTTCTTCCTTCTCATACAAAATTCTGATTAACTCCTAATTAGGTTTTCAGCTTGTTTTTACTAAACTCTTACTAATCACCCTAATTACTCCTGGACCTAACTTAGCACCCCCAAATTACTACTCTTACACTACAAAACTAAGCCCAACTTAATATTATCTTAATAACACTTATTTTATTTATTTATGACTAATTTAATCCGACTAAATTAATGTAAACAACTCAAACACACTAAACCCGCAACGTAAAACCAACTTAATCAACTTTTATCAACTTATCAACACAAACGACACAATATACCACTCTAACAACTTAACGACACAAACGACTAAACGACACTCAACAACAAATAATCGGGAAAATACACAATAATATTTAATTAAATCAATTAATTAAATACTAGTGTTAGAAGAAACCTTACCACACATCAATAGTAGAACCTAGTATGCGACTAGGAATTTGATAGAAAACTAGATGGCGATGCTCGGACGTTTGATACTTAGATAAGTATTTTAGTTGAGTAAAGATCGAGTGTTGAGTAAGACATTATATGAAACATGTGTGTGAACCCGTTGGGTGTTTATTTTGTGGAAAAGGCATTGTGGCCTTAGGAATGTTGTATACATTTCCATTTGAGTGAAATCACGTAATCAGAATCGGTTTCCCTGAGAATGTCGTTTCATGAGCCAGAGGCTCCTCTGGAATGTACGCATGCAGTACTTGGCAGGTTTAATTCCCGCGTGTAGTACAAATTGAACCTACGGGTAGAGACTTGTGGTGGCTTATGGCCCACGTGAAGTGACGATTGTAAGGTTAATAGCCCTTCAATCTGAATCCATTTTGTATGCCAAGTAGATACCAGGATCCATGAATCGTGCCGAATTCTAGACATAGAAGAGGACTGGAATAGGGGGATACCTCGTTTTTTTCCGGATTAGTGATACTTTTTGAGTTAGTGAACTCAAGACATGTTTCCATATGAGTGTGTGATTTGTGAACTCAAGGTCTAGGCTTTTCCCTGACTTGAGTAGGATTTTTATAGAACCTTGTAGAGTCGAGAAAATTCATAAGATAGGGAACTCACTGAGATGTTGATATCTCACTCCACTATTTTTGTTGCTTTTTTCAGGTTTTATTTGCTGGTTTGATTTATAAGTGGAGCTAAGCTCGAGATGTTTCAAGAGAAGCATAAACTTAGTTTTTCCGCTGTGTATTTTCTTTGTACAATGTAGGATATTGTATTTAATCTTAGTATTTTATTTTAGTATGATTTCCATGTCTTGTACCAAGGTTTTGTATTAGTTTTTAGTATTGGTCAAGAATGTGAATTATGCTATTAGGTACTTAGGATGGTGTCAGTACCAAATAAACACTTGTATGATATTATTCTAGATAAATATTATATGGGGTGTTTCACAAGAAGGGGGGTTGAATTGTGTTTCCCTTTTCTTTATTATAATAAATAATTGGAATATGTTCTACAATGAGTTAAGAATTTATGCATTATACATAAATAATTGGAATATGTTCTACAATGAGTTGAGAATTTCTGTATTGTACATAAATAATGGGAATATGTTCTAAATGAACTCACTTAAGAGTTGTGTGATTGCTAGCTTCTGGTGGCAGAATTTGAAGAACAATTACTAGTGTGGTTGAATGTAGACTCTGAACTCAAGGCCTCAACATTCAGACGAGTGATTACACTTTGTTATTATATATTAGCTTGAGGTGCCATTAAGAGTTGGTGGTAAATCTTTGGTTATTCATACTACTATAAAAATAGGTTGTATTTTCTTATCAGCATGTCATCTAAAATCTACTTTGAGCAAGATTCAAGAAAAGCAAAATTATTCTATGAATAACTGATCTAAATGACTTTGTTAGTACAAATCCTATTGAAGACTCAAAGGTTAAACGTGTTACCCACTAGATTCAGGATCTGCTAAGTATCCATATTCAATGGCTCTTGTACTATGGAGGAAAAGCAAAGTCACTTGGTCAAGTTATCTTTTCAATGACTAGTTTCTGCATATTGCTATAAATATACTTAAGATTCAAAGCTTGGATTTTCAACAAGGTTTCTAGACGTGAAGGAGTAACAAGTTCAAGAAATTATCAACTCATTGTAAAATGCAAAAATTCTGTAAGTAGTTGTAATTGGAAAAACCTTAAGATTTATTACCATTGTATATCTTAGAAATCTTAAGAGCTTTAGGTATTTGTTATGGTGATCTCTAGTACCTTTGATACTTGTATCATGTACACCATGTTCTCTATTATGTTGAGCCTTCAGTAGTTTAGATTAAGTGTCTTACTATGCGCTTGAGTAAAAGTCTTGTGTCATTAGGATTCAAGCAACAATCTTGTGCCAAGATGCTTAAGTCACACGAGTCTCATTGGTTAAGTGCTTTGAGCAAGTAGTCTCAGGTGAGGCCTGAGCAGGTTAAGTCTCAGTCTAGATGACCATTGGAGTAGGAGGCTCAGCTGGATGATGATCAATTAGCCATGGACATGTAGTATATGCAAGGAAAGTCTTAGACTAGTGCTCTAAGAAAATAGAAGTCTCATCCAAAGGATCTTGAAGCATGAGGCATGGATCAAAGTGCTTGAGAAAAGGGTAAGTCTTAGAAGCACAAGCAATTGTAATCTGACTGATTATAAAGAAAAGCTATTATAGATCAAGGGGAATGGACTACTATCAGTTAAGGGAGGAACCAAGATAAATTTTTTGAGTCTTCTATTGATTATTTACTTTACTTCTGCTCTGTATTTGATACCAAATGAATTAGTTAAAATTTGAACATCAATTCTGATTTGGAATATCTTATCAGAAGTTAACTTTAAGAAAAGTGTATTTATTCTTCAAGAAGGAATCAGAT
Organism: Lathyrus aphaca; assembly: GCA_963966055.1. Lineage (NCBI taxonomy): Eukaryota > Viridiplantae > Streptophyta > Magnoliopsida > Fabales > Fabaceae > Lathyrus > Lathyrus aphaca. Next base: position 316,617,441 of record OZ014519.1, read on the forward strand.
GCCACATGAAAAATATTATAAGGATTTTCCAACCATATCCAAAGGGTTATTCCACTGGATTTAAATGATGGAAAGGTTACAAAATATTTTTAACTCATTGGTTCTGATAAAGGGTTACTGAAGGTCTCTTGAATATCCTTACAAAAGGTATTACTATAGAAGTTGATGGTGATTGAGAGGATTAGTTTTGAAAATCTCTTTCATCAACTCTAAAGAAGCATATTGAATATCTTCTGATGATAGTTGCATTCTGGTAGGTGCTCTATATCACTTCTGAGAATATCAACATCATTGATATGTCTGATGCTTGGACTATCTTTAAAATCTTCTGATCAGATTTGATAGAGATCAGTTTCTGGAAGATTGAACAGTTACACTTCATTTAGTCTCTTCAAGCAAATTCTGAGAGGATACTTCTTGACTTAAATCTAAAGTGATAGTTTTTCAAGTAGTTTACTACTTGGATTTACTATGATCTGAAGGACTAATAATGATAAGGAACTTATGTCTTTAATCAAAAGAACTTCCTCAATAGCCGAATGGATTGTGCCTTCTGTTGATTGATGAGTTAACTCAAGAGTTTCTGAAATACTTGTATTTCAAACTGATTGAAAATTTGAGAACAAGAAGATACACTACCAGGACCTAATGTCAAAGTCTCTTAATTGATTAAGTATCTGAAGTTGATATTAATGCAGAATACATATGTAGAGAATCATGTGTATTCTGACATAAATATCTTGTATTGAAAGGTAGGTTGTGGTACTCCACAAGAGCCCTTTGAAAAATTTATGCTTTTAGTTTGAAACTGGTTTGGCAAATGAGAGTGGGGGATGAGAAAAGGATTTATTTTGTAATGTTTTTATGTTTGGAAAGGTTTACCACCTACGTACCCACAAAGTGCAATGTAAGATCTAAACCCCGTAGTTCGTGGTATAAATAGTGAAAATTGGTTGGTTTTGATCGATTTTAATAAGTAAAGACCATTTGTCATTTTCAACTGGATAGCCTCACAAATCTACCATGAGAATGAGGGCATGGACTCATACATCATTATTGGGAGGGTGCCAACTCAGATAAAATCGACGAGTATGCCACTAAACCATCACAAATGACAAGAGACTCAATTACATAAAACCACAACCATGGAGATTGAGAGACTTGCACCCGACTAGAAAAAATGACTCATAGTCTAAATTTGTAAAGAAATCAAAAGAAGTGCACAAAGGCACAAAATATATTGAATGAGTTTGGTTCTTTTTATTTTTGAATTGAAGTCAAAATGATTAAGTTCATTGACATTTATTAAAAGAAAAGAAGAGGTAAGAGCCACTTGACAAAAGTCAAGGTTTGATTTATTATAGTGGTGAAGGTTTTTAAAACAAGAATCCTTTGAAAAAGATAGAAGGTTTTGAAAATTGAAGAAGGGGATGAGATGAAGAAGCTATCCTAAAAATAAAATAAAAGAGATAAAGGAGGAAAGATCTAACCAACTTGATGATACTTCCAAGCATAAGTACAAGAGTTTCATCCTTAAGAGCATAAGATAGCAAATGGCCAAATAAAGGCTAAAGTACCAACTCCATTATGATCAAAGCAAAGGGAAGGCATCCTAGGATCTAAGTCCAAACTCCAATTCCAATGCAAAGGAAAGTAACCATAGTCCAAGATTAGGAGCACAATTTTTTAGAGATTTAATCATTTATTAATATTTTTGGTGTCCAAATGGACAAAGGAAAAGAAAAACACAAAATAAAAGTGACATAAACATAAACATGATAATGGATGATAAAGCATAATAAAAATAAAAGAGATAAGGGAGCAAGAAGGAAATTAAAGAGGATAAGGTGCAAGAAGGAAAGTAAAATAGTAATATAGTAGTAGTAATAATATATATATATATATATATATATATATATATATATATATATATATAATGGTATGGTGAGCTTAATCATCCACAACCAAAAGAGTAACAAGGCATCAAGTGCCAAAACTAAGAAGGCAATCGATTCCGCTTAGTATCTTACACTATAGTGATTAACCGATGCAATTAGACCCAAATTCGATGAAGACTTGAAAGAAGATTGGGATACTCAAACCAACTACATATCAAGCATCAATGGTCATGTATCTAATGCAAAAAATTAATCAATATTCGGGTGGCACAACCATTTTAGTTCTGGCCCATGAAAGTGTAATTATATAATTGGATTTTTATTCCAAAATAGGGACTCATTTAGGTCTATGTTAAGCAATCTCCAAGTAATTTACGAAGTAATTACCCTACAAATGAGACTGACCAATATAATGTGTGTGTTAATACATGCGAGATGAATGATATGTAAATCGTCATCCGAACGCAATACCGCATGAAAATAAAGATGAATACCAAATTGAGTTACAGTTATGATATTCTTTCATCTTTAAGTTCAATCACTAATCTTGGTGGATTCAAGTGTGAAAATATATCACTAATTCAAAGCACATAAAGTGAATTAAATAATTCACTTAAAGATAGATTTGAACTAATAAATATTATCTCCTCTAATCTACACCCAAAGTCCATTGAAATTAAAGAGAAATAAATCCCATAAATGTCTCCCAGGGTAAAAACAAGAAAGGAGGGAAAAAGGGGGAAGAGAAGGCAAAACAAAGCCAAAAATCACTTCTGGAGCAGTGTTAATCGATTAAAACTTTGGTTAATCGATTAACACATTAAATATTTGATCATGCACTGAAAATACACTAGTTAATCAGTTAACCAGTTTGTAATTCAACTGGTTAATCGATTAACACTGCACCAGAAGCAGAAAATTAGCTAAAATTCAACATGATCCTCTTTCAAAACATTTTTCAAACACCTTATAATCATGAACTGAATTAGCACGAATTTTAAAGTGAAAATAATAGTGGAACCCTGCAATCAAACAAAAATATATGATCCAAAGGATCAACAACAATAAGCACCAAGGATCTACATCATGAATGATGAAGGTGAAGGTATAACAATGGTGAAAGATGAATTACCACTTCAAGGATTAGAACAACTCCAAATTACTCCACAAGCAAGCTTGATTTACTGAAATTGATGAAGAAAGGTGAAAATGATGAAGGTTTAGCTCAAAGTTAATCAAGAATTTAATGCAAATTCTTGATAACCGTCAAAGGAAGAAAATGAGCTTTAGTGAATTTCGTGGTTTCGGGAAATATTTTGCAAGGGGTTTTTCGGCTCTCTAAAGCTTGAGAAAATGAGTGAAATGGTGCCTCTATTTAAAGAGTTTAGGCTTGAGAATTTGGTGGATGGAATTAAACTTGGATAATCAAAATTAGACTTGGAATTCAAATTTGGAGGGAAATTCATAAAAGAGTGGTGATTAATGAATGTATATGGTGGGAAATGATCAAAGTGATGTAGGGGAATTAAAATCATTTAGTGTAGAATATTCCAAGTGAGATCAAGCGCTAAGATGATGCATAATTAAAAACAATTTTCAAATTTCGCCCAGGTTAATCGATTAACACATTGGTTAATTGATTAACCAAGCCAAAATTTGAATTTCCTTTTCTTTTGATTGCATTGTTGTTGTTTCCGCTTGATTCTTTTACGCGTCGGAGAAGGCATGGAAATAAACACATGAACCTTGGAATTCCTTAAATAAATCAATTAAAGCTTGAGGAATCCTTGATCAGATAAATTGACATGATTGTGGATCAACTTTGACTTTTTATCAGTGAAATTCATTCGAGCTGTGGGACTACTATTTTTGGTATTCTTAACTTGTTCTTCCCCTGAAAAATGTTAATGAAAGAAAACAAAATATTTTTGGATTTTGATTAGATGTTAGAAAACATAAACAAATAAAAGGCAAACAAAAGCAATGTGATCCCCTATGAGGCATAAACCTGCAACCAAAAAGGATAGAAGAACCAGTGCGTGATCTTGTTTTTGTGCAAATGATGAAAATGGAAAACACAATCTTAGGGGAAGAAATTAGGGTGTTACACATACATGTGTGGTCTTATAGAAATATGAGTATCATGATATATTTGTTGTTGATATCAAGGAAAGAAACATAGGTATCTTCCTTAAGGTTGTTTACAATTTTTACGGGAAGAAGAGCCAATAGCCCATATTAAAGTATTGGTGGTACTAAGTTTGGTAGTGGAATCAATGGTTAGACAATCATTGAACCAGAATCCACTCAAAGTTATATTTACACTCTATTGGTCAAGTCTGAATATTGAATCGAGTCTAGCCAAAGAAAACAAGAAAAAAATACATGTTTTAGTCCCTTAATTTAATTAATGATTCACTTCAGTCCCTTAATTAAAAAATATTACACTTTATTCCCTTAAAAACACTTTTGTTAGCCGATTTGATCCTTTTTATTAATTTTTTGTAAGAAAAATGTTAAATTTTGCAAATGTAGCTTCATAGGAAGGTTCAAGGTACAAATTTAACTCATCATATGAATCAAAAATCTGATTTAAACTACAGAGAGATTATTTTTGGAGATTAAAACTCTGCAAATCATTAATAATATGTATTTAACCTCAAAAGAAGAAAAAAAACATATACAATTTAAATTAGATTTTTAATAGATATGTTGAGTCAAATTTGTATCTTGAGTCTTCTCGTAAAGCCACATCCCCAAAATTTAACGATTTTTAACCAAAAGAAATTGACAAAAACGATCAAATAGACTAACAAAAGTGTTTTTAAGGGACTAAAGTGTAACACTTTTTAATTAAGGGACCAAAGTGAAATTTAAATGAAGTTAAAGGACTTAATGGCAAATAAGGGTATGCTTGTTCTTTTTCTGGTATTGTATTTTTATTCAATAAAGCATTTGCATGGAAACAAATACAAATTTTTTGTTAGATTCCTAGAGAAGTTCTTTTGAGAAGAAGAACCTCATAACTCTTTAAGAAGAAACTCTATTGTATTTGTCTATGTTGAATGTTTTATCAAACCAGATGGTGATCATATATATGGATACACTTTTGTCACTATGATTGGCATAATTAATTGGAATATGTTCTACATAAACACACTTGAGAGTTGCTTTCTTGCAAGCTTCTGATGGCAAAATTTGAAGAACAATTACTAGTGTGGTTGAACGTAGACTCTGAAATGAACGCCTAAGCATTCAGACGAGTGATTACACTTTGATATTGTATATTAGCTTCTGGTACCATTAAGAGTTGGTGGTAAATCTTTGGTTATTCGTACTATTGTAAAACGGACTGTATTGTCTTATCAGCATGTCTGCTAAAATTTACTTAGTGCAAGATTCACAAAAAGTTGAATTGTTCTACGGGTGACTAGTTTCAACGACTATGTTAATACAAATCCTCTTAAAGAATCAAAGGTTAAACGTGTTACCCACTAGATTTAGAATCTGTCGAGTATCCATCTTCAATGACTCTTGTATCCATCTTCACTTAGTCAAGTTATCTTCTCAACAACTAGTTTATGTAGATTGCTATAAATATGCTAAAGATTCAAAGCTTGGATTTTTAACAAGGTTTCTAGACGTGAAGGAATAGAAAAATCAATCAATTATCAATTCATTGTAATATGCAAAAAAATTGTAGGTAGTTGTAATTGTAAAAGCCTTAAGATTTATTACCATTGAATATCTTAGAAATCTTAAGAGTTTTAGGTCTTAGTTATGTTGATTTCAGGTACCTCTAATACTTATATCATGCACACCTTTTTCTCTATTATGTTGAGCCTTCAATAGTTTAGATTAACCAAGGTTAACTGATCAGTAGTTTAGATTATTCTCATTACGTCGTTCTCATCAATTTGGAATTCACCACTGTTACCTTAATTAATCAAGGTTAATTGATCAACCAACTTCAAATCCGATTGTTGTCCCACTCTGATATCCTCTAGGATACCACTAGTCAATTTCAACATTCCCAACTTCACACTATCAGAAGTAGTTTCACATAACAAACTCATGTCTCGGAACTGTTTGATCATTTCGAGTTCTTTCACCATCATCATCGACATATGCAATGTCTTCCTACTCATAGCATCTACAACCACATTTGCCTTACCAGGGTGGTAACTCAACTCAAAATGAAAGTCCTTTAACAACTCTAACCATCTTCTCTGTCTCATATTTAATTCCTTCTGATCAAACAAGTATTTCAAACTTTAATGATCATTGAACACTTCAAACCTCGAACCAAAGAGATAATGCCTCCAAATATTCAACACAAACGCCACGACTACCAACTCTAAATCATATGTAGGGTAATTTATTTCATTAACTCTCAGTTGCCTAGAAGCATAAGCAACCATTTGACCATTCTACATCAAAAATCCTCGAAGTCCCATCTTCAACGTATCACAATACACTACGAACGACTCATTCAGATTAGGAAAAATCAATACTAGAGCATTTGTCAATTTCTTCTTAAATTCTACAAAACACTTTTCACACGCAACATCCCACACATAAGCTTGACCCTTTCGAGTCAAATGAGTCAAAGGTAACACCAACTTTGAAAAGCCCTCAATAATCTTTCGATAATAACCTACCAATCCCAGAAAACTTCGAATCTCAGTAACAAACTTCGGAGTCTCCCACGGTAACACCGCATCCATCTTCGAAGGATCCACAAAAAATCCGCTAATGGAAATTACATGTCCAAGGAAACTCACTTCCTTCAACCAGAACTCACACTTTGGCAGCTTATCATACAACTTCTTCTCTCGCAACACTTGCAGCATAATCTTCAAAGGCTCTGCATGATCTTCTTTGGTTTTAGAATAAATCAGAATATCATCAATAAAAATCACCACAAATTTATCCAAGTACTCATAGAAGATTCGATTCATGTACTCCATGAACACACCGAGTGCATTGGATACACCAAACAGCATCACTGTGTACTAATATGTATCAAAAATCTGATTTAAACTGTAGAGAGTTTATTTTTGGAGATTAAAACTCTGCAAATATCTAATAATATGTATTTAACCTCAAAAGAAAAAAAACATATACAATTTAAATCATATTTTTAATACATATGTTGAGTCAAATTTGTATCTTGAGTCTTTTCGTAAAGCCACATCCCCAAAATTTAACGATTTTTAACCCAAAAAAATTGACAAAAGGGATCAAATCGACTAACAAAAGTGTTTTTAAGGGACTAAAGTGTAACACTTTTTAATTAAGGGACCAAAGTGAAATATTAAATGAAGTTAAAGGACTTAATGACTAATTATGACAAATAATAATAAGGGTATGCTTTTTCTTTTTTTGTTATTGTGTTTTGATTCAATAAAGCATTTGCATGGAAACAAATACAAAGTTTTTGTTAGATTTCTAGAGAAGTTCTTTTGAGAAGAAGAACCTCAGAACTCTTTAAGAAGAAACTCTATTGTATTTGTCTATGCTGAATGTTTTATCAAACCAGATGGTGATCATATTTATGGATACACTTTTGTCACTATGATTAGCATAATTAATTGGAATATGTTCTACATAACAACACTTGAGAGTTGCTTTCTGGCAAGCTTTTGGTGGCAAAATTTGAAGAACAATTACTAGTGTGGTTGAACGTAGACTCTAGAATGAACGCCTCAGCATTCAGACGAGTGATTACACTTTGTTATTGTATATTAACTTTTGGTACCATTAAGAGTTGGTAGTAAATCTTTGGTTATTCGTACTATTGTAAAATAGACTGTATTGTCTTATCAGCATGTCAGCTAAAATCTACTTTGTGCAAGATTCACGAAAAGTTGAATTATTCTACGGGTGACTGTAATACCTCAAAATTTGCCCTATCATTCCCTCAACATTTTACATAGCATTTAGCATACATAGATTCATAAAATAACCAAAAAAACATTTCATCTTGTGTATCATAGCTGAGGCATAGGCATGTGATCTTTGATTGGAGCAATTGAAGGATATACAAAGGAAACCAAAGGGCCACAAAGCTTATCAACCTTGTGCAAGGGGTTCACAACATCCTATAAGTCCTCACTTGAAGCCACAAGCCATGGAAAGATTTTAATTGATCAGAAGAGGCAAGCAGTGCAACATCTCCTGATGCAAAGGGTCAAAATAGGGTTTCACTTCTACTGGGCTTCTCAATGAAATTTTGATTCAAAGTGGATTCCATTGTCTTATATATGATGTCAAGTGCCTAGGGTTCAAATTTAATCCATAGAAACATTTTGGAAGAGGTTCAATTGGCAAGATGACTAAAAATCAGGAATTTGGGGAAAAGTCAACCATGCTGAAGAAAAAGTCAACTTCTGACTTTTTAAGATCAAAATCATGAAATTAGGGTTACAAGAATCATATGGTTCAAATTTTATCAAGAAATGATTGAGGAATCAAGAGAAATCAAGAAAACCAAAACTTACCATTTTTGGAAAATTAGGGTTTCCAAAAATGGCAAGTTTTGGCCATTTTTGCAGCATCTTCAAGATAGGCCTTCTCCCAAAATATGAGGGCTATCAAAATTCTAACTTGATCCAATTAAAGAGGGAATCTTGAGCTTCAAATAAATAGGTGGAACTCTTTCATAGCATCAAAATTGAGAGAGATATGATCATTCAAAGTTGATGCAATTCAAGGCAAGCTAGGGCCAGAACCAAGGCAGGCTTTGCCTCCTGCGCGCGCGCCAGGCAAGGAATTTCATCAAGCAGGTGGTGGGTCACAATGCAAGTCAATTTTCTCCAAGTTAGAGGCCTAAAATGAATTTTCTTTGAACTACAAAGTTGTTCATTGCCATGTTTCCAATAACTTTGATGCTCAAATATTTTTTATTTGATCAATGGTTTAAGAGTTATGGAGAGGTAAAGTGTAGGGCTTCAAACTGCAAAGATACAAGGCATCTTGCCAGGCCAAGGGTAGGAAATGCAGGCTTGTTATGCAACATCATGGCATGAATTTCAATGGTATATTTGAGAGGGTTATAGGCATTGTTTCATCTTTGTATGAACATCAAACATGTTCTATTTTGCGTCTACTTCAAAATGATCACAAACAATCCATGGAATGGTTACTTGAGCATGAAGAAACTTGACATTGAAGATCATAAATTTCAATCTGGTTGCTTGAGGTCTAAGTCAATTGATTCCATGCTAGATTAAATTCAGTTTAAGTGTGTTTGCCTCATTTAACATATTCTGATCATTTGGCCTTGCATTAAACCTCAAATGCCCACATGGCTGCATGATCACCTTAATTGTCATGCATCCTATGAAGAATCAAACAAAATGCGAAACCTGCATTGTCATCAAGCATGTTGCATCATTGATCATCTCAGCTTCATCTTACATCACTAAACCTCACCATAGCAAGCATGAGTGTTAGTGCACACAATCCAATCCAGCCAGTTTCATTGCCATGATCAACTCGAGTGCAAACCAACTTCCACTCACCTTAACAAACTCTCTAACCAACTTGACTCAGTTAATTGCACTTCCAACTGTTAACTAAGTTGGTTAAGAGTGTAACCAAGGTTATATATAGGATCAACCATAGCTGGATCACTCACCACTTCCATTTTTGCACAAATCACATCCAAATTCTCTGATTTTTCTCTCTGCAATTTGAAGAATCTCCTTCTGCATTTTGCTTCGAGGAGGCTCTATTCTCTATTAATCTACTTCCTCAATTCATCATCACCATGGCATTGAGGTTAAGATCCATGGATTCCATAGCCTGATTCTCCAAGGATTAGCCACTGCATTTTCATGTGTTACACTACATTTTGGATCAGATCATCATCAATCTCATCAATTCAGGATTGAGGTTCATCCAATCATCTTCATCATCAAGTGTTGCACAACTTCCATGGATTTCGCAGCTTGAAGCTTCAAGAACATAGCTCTGCAAGTTCTCTGCTTCAATTCAGTTCTTCTAAAAAATCCACATTCAGAGTGTTTATTTCATTCTCTGAGGATCAAGAGTAATAACAAGAGGCATTGGAATCTCATCTCTGGTTTTTAATAGCTTTTGAACCACTGCATTCTCAGGTTTCATCTTGAATTCCAATTGCATGATTTCATCCCATTTTGCTTGATTCTTGTTGTTTAAAGCTTGTTATAAGCACTTTGATCTCTGGCTAGTTGATATGCACCCTAGGTGCTTAGTTTCAATTTTCAGGCATGAATTTGTTTGCTTCGACTTGCATAGTGCAAGAATCCTAGGCTAGAATTGATACCAGATTGTTGATCAGTGAGAGGAGGCGAGTCTAGCTATGGTCTTAGATTGCTTGTTCATGATGATTTTTGGAAGCCCTAGGTCAGGGGTGACCGGAGAAGATGACCGGAGGTCACTTCCGGTCACCTGAACAGCGTCCTATAATTAAAGGTTGGAACATGTCACAACCCTTAGATTTCATGCATCCAACGCTCCTAATGAAGCCAACACATTAATGAGAAACGTGCTTGGCACATGTGTAGTTTTATGAACAAAATTCCCAGTGTTCTCTTGGCACCCCCTGTAACACGGTGGGAGAACTGACTTTTCTATAAATGTTGCGGATAGCAAGAGTCGCCACCGACTTTTATTTTATCCAAAAGGAAAGGACATAAAAGAACAGGAAAGACCTTAAAAAGATTTTGAGTTCGGGGGGTAGGTTATACAAAGGGAAGGTGTTAGCACCCTTTATATCCATGGTTATCCATGGGCTCTTAGTTACTTAGCTCACTTTAAATTTTTTTGAGAAAGTGTAGTGTGTGATTAAAATTTTCTAAGTACTTTATAATGATCCTCATATGGATGTATATAAAGACTTTGTTTTGAAAATTTGTTTGAAATGTGAAGTGTAATAAAGTATTTTGAAAAGGTGAGCAAGTACTTAAGAGGAACCTACCCTATATCAAATCTTTACTGTTCTTATACATTCTTTCAATGGTAAGACTAGCCCTATTATTAAGGAATAGGTAGTCATTATCTTGGATGTTATAAGGGACATGTGTAGGGACATCTGAATAGAGGCAACTGTAAGGTGTCTTTAGCAATTCGTAGGGACTTATCATCTTTTTATTTCGAAGGGACAAGATCATTTACCGTAGGCAACATCGAAGGGACTTGATCTTATAATCTTAAAGCGACTTGATGATATTAGTGAAGGGACTTTGCTTTAAGACACCTTACTTGACCTTATAATTAGGCAACATGAGGAGTAACCCTAGAAAGTGTGAGATGGCGATCAAAGATCGACTTACATGTGTGAGTGTTCATATTTATATATTTATCTTATTAAGTAAGTCATTCTAAATTAATTTTTAAATCACAAACATGTTATCACTCCCTATAGTTACTAACCATGGCAAAAATATTTATAAACAATAAAATAACAACGATAATAAACCTACGACTATTACAAGGCTTTCGCAATTACATTATAAATAATAACTATATAAAGAATAATAAGCAATAAAAGAAATTAATAATAGCATAGGAGTTAGAAAGAATTAGGGTTAGTCAAAATAAGAAAAATCAGGATTAAGAATAAATCAGGGTTAGTTAATGAAAAGAATCGAGATTAGGGTTTTAATTATTAAAGAATTTATATACAAGAATATATATATATTAATAACTATAAACAATAATTTAATTTTCTTGAGAAAATAAATTAATTAATTGGAAATTTTTTTAGAAAAAATAAGTTAACTAGGATTAGTAAGAAACAATAGGATTAAGGTTTTAATTATGAAAACTTAATAAATACAATTATATGATTAATAAAATAAAAAGAAAACAAAACAAAGAAAAATAAATAAAAGAAAGAGGGGATGCCTGGATTTGAACCCAGGACCTCCCCTGATACCTGGTAAGTCCTAGCCATTGGGACAAGGCGCGCGCCTTGTTATTTGGGGGAGAAGAGTGCATAATATATGTAAAATAGCTTTTAAGAATTTCCCCCAAAAAGAATGGTCTTGATAGGGTTCGAACCCTTGACCTTGCTATACACACGCGCATCCCTTACCAGCTGAGCCAAGCATCATATCTGAAATATATATAACAACAAAATATAATAAAACAAACATAATTTCAAAAGTCAGATTTCGCGCCAAAGACTTCATCTTCTTCCCCAGGTTTCCTGCGAATTCTCCTTCAATATTTCCTGCGAATTTTCTTGCATGTTCTTCCATGTTCATGACCTACGAAACTCAAACATCAAGTAAATGGTACAATTACACAAAATTGGTTATATCAATGAATTCCTTATGATTCAAACAATCTAACCACGTTGCTAGAATTTATTTATATTGTCCAAATCACAAAACCCTAAATTGGCTATTCAAACCCTAACAATGGTGGAATGCGATTTAGGCCATGAAACTTAAATTGGTTTATCCAGAAAGCATCTATGCTTCAAAACAAACACGAATCAACAAGCAAAATCAGTTAATAACGCATGGGAGTATGAAATAAAAAAAATGTAAAATGTGAATAAGAGTGATTCGGTTAGCATGATTTAGTGCATGAATGGATGGTTTTATGATCCAGAAACACTCAGTGATCTTCAAGGAACGATTTGCAACCTTCAAAAGCTTTGGAGATAGCCTGGAGATGAGAATCTGATTATGAGTTTTTTTGTGAAATTTCAAGTCTTGTTCTTGCTCCTAGAGGCAGCCAATCCGTGTTCAATGCATTGCTTTATGTTGTATATATATGATAGAACAAAATTAGGTTAAAAAATTAATCTTCACTTTGGACTTTTGGATATTTAGAGATTGAAAAAGATAAGCTTCCAAAAATTGAAAAATCTTGATATATCCTTACTATTTTTTAATGATCTAATTTTGTATAGTTTCAATCACCTCTAAATGATCATTAAGACTTTCTAGAACCAAAATCAAATCCAATATTCACACTTTTATATTTTATTTTGATTTAAAATGATTTTTAATATAAAAAATCATAATAAATAAAATAAAATGAATAAAAATATGAATAAATAAATTTTAATTCGTGCATGATGTCATGGAAGTGTTTGGATCATAAAAAAGTAAGCCCATTTGGTGAATTATGGTTTTAAGACCCCATTTACTTCATAAACCTCTCAAAAATTTCCTAACTTTGCAAGGGCACATATATCTCAATTTTAATGCTATTAAGATGTTCTTGGACATTTTGGAAAGCTTAAAGAGTCCTCTAACCAACCTCTTTGGTCTCATGTCCATATCTTTTACCATTCTCAAGTTATGCTCTTTGGAAGTTGTTGACTTTTTGTTGACTTTTAAAATGACCTATAATGTCTTAGCTTATATCTTCCAAATGAAGCATTTTTGGGCTTGGCTTGTGAGACACAAAGTTGTAGAGAATTCAATTTCCTTCACAATGAGCTTTGGATGGAAAATGTTTGATGAAGCATGTGAAAGTTATGACTGGTCAAAGTTCAGTTGACTTTTCTTGTGAAAACCCTAATTTAGAAACTCCTGATTCTTGATGATCTGAAATCTCCTTGATGAATCATGATCAACCCTTGATCAAATGATGAATTTTACTTCATAAAATTGATGTTGGCAAAAAATCATGAAGTTTGACTTTGGTTTGACCACAGTTGACCTCAGTTTGACTTTTTAACTACTTTGACTTATTTTAGCCTATCTGATCATCTGACTGAGTAAATCTTTTGGGAAAGTCTTGAAACTTGTCATGGGGATTCTTGCACACATATAGGATGCTATGAAGCTCACTTGAAGTCTTGGAAGTCCATTTAGCCTGATGAAAGTCAAAACCCTAGTTTAGGATGCCTTGCTTAGGAGGATGCATTGTCTGAGGGAATTGTCAAACTTTCTGACTAATTGTGAACCTTGTGAACCTCTTGAGATACCCTGTGAACCTTGTGAACCTTGTTAACCTCTTGGGACACCCTAGTACACAATGTCTTGTCTTGGGGAGGGCAAATTTTGGGGTGCAACAACTGCCCCTGTTCAATTTTCTGAAACCTGAGGGGTTAGATTGGTATATGTGCCATTCGTGACCTGGAAGGTTGAAGGGGATTGAACACAAAAGCCCAAAAATTTGCACTCGCCGGTGCGTAAAGTAAAGCTGATGATTAATTGTATATGCTTGAGTGGGCTTGAAGATGCCACTTGGAAGAACTGGAGATGGGCTTATAGATGCCATCCATAATATCAGGAGGTGAGAATATCTTGATGTTGATACTGGATATCAGTACTAGGTCTTCGTATAGGCCGTCTCTAAATCATTTATGCAACATGGTGAGGATTATCTCTTCTGGAAATATCCTGGATTAGGGAATAGATCTTCGTATATACCGTTTGCCTACTATCCAAGGACAAAAGAATATCAGGATTAAATCTTCTGAAAATAACCTGAACTAGGGAATGGATCTTCGTATAGACTGTTTGCATACTATCCAAGGACAAAAGAGTATCAGGATTAAATCTCCTGAAAATATCCTGGACTAGGGAATAGATCTTCGTATAGACCGTTTGCCTACTATCCAAGGACAAAAGAGTATCAGGATAAAATCTCCTGAAAATATCCTGGACTAGGGAATGGATCTTCGTATAGACTGTTTGCCTACTATCCAAGGACAAAAGAAATATCAAAATTAAATCTTCGGAAAATATCCTGGACTAGGGAATGGATCTTCGTATAGATCGTTTGCCTACTATCCAAGGACATCTTGAGTAATGATTAAGTATCAGTACTAGACCTTCGCATAGATCGTTTCTGACCTGTTGTGAATTGTTGATAGTATTTTATCTGCATATAACTATCCTGCAAAGAAAAGGTTAGTTTATGCAATATGTGTGCATGTATGACATGGTGCATCTAAGTAAATGTATTATGCATTTATGGATATGTTATGGTATGATGTAAATGATGTATGCATGAATCATACAGCCTGAAACGTCTGGATATCTTTGTGTAACAACTGGTGGCTAAGGAAAATAAATCCCGATTCGTTGCTGAGGAATGTGAGGAACTTGTTCCCGTCTTGTTTGATAGTATAGTAATTATAACCTCCCGTCTTCGCTCGTCGTACTTCTATTGAAGGAATAAGTTCCTGAGTATCCTGACTGAGGATAAAAGAGATGGACATAAATTCAGGGGAGATGTAACTCGAAGTATCTATAAAGATAGATTTGCTCTACTGGGGATTTGTAGTTATCTTGTGGGGATGAACCGACGAAGCTTCGTTGAACTACCATCCTCGTTCGTCTTTAGTAAATACTATTACTTTATGCATTTCTGGTAAACATCAATCATATTCAAAAGCATACATACATTCAAACACAACCAATGGATGTTTTCGCTTATGTAAATAGGGTAAAAGTAAATCTGGATTCAAAGATGAAATTTTATTTATATTATAAAGTGACCTGTACACAGGCAAATTTGTACACGGAGACAGAAATCCTAGTAAGAGGAATTCGTCGTAAAATTTTACAAAACAAAGAAAATAGCTATGTGAGAAATAATCCTATTGAGTTTCAATTCTACTATTGTCATTATCTTCAAGTATCTCATCTTCTGCCGTTGAGATGGAAACGATTGGATTGATCTTTATCTGTTCGAATCTTGATTTAGGTAGTACCATCAGTTGAAGTTACATGAGTGATCCAAACGAGACATAATCATGCGCTTTAATCCCTAACTTTTGCCTAGATTGCCCTTTCAGGTTTTCAATCCACCGGGATACCCTTTTTTGCCCAAGCCGCCCTTTCAGGTTTTCGACTTGCCGGATGTACATTTTTTATATATATCCCTAATTTTTGCCCGAACCCTTTTGGTTCTCCGGGATGCCCTTATTTTTGCCTAGGTCAGTCAACCTAGCGGGTCTCTTTTTATGCGTAGTATTTTTTTAACTATGTCTGCGTTTATGGGCTGTGGGAAGTCTTCACCATCCATAGTCGTAAGCATCATGGCACCTCCTGAGAATACTCTTTTGACCACAAATGGTCCTTCATATGTAGGAGTCCACTTGCCCCTAGGATCACCCTGTGGTAATATGATACGTTTGATTATCAAGTCACCAGCCTGATATACCTTTTGCTTAACCTTTTTATTAAAAGCTTTGATCATCCGTTTCTGATACATCTGACCGTGACAAACAGCTGCTAACCTTTTCTCATCAATCAAATTTATCTGGTCAAGTCGAGTCTGAATCCATTCATCTTCATCCAAGCCTGCATCCTTCGTGATTCTTAAGGAGGGTATCTGAACTTCAATGGGCAGAACTGCTTCCATACCATAGACTAAGGAGAATAGGGTTGCCCCTGTTGAAGTGCGTATTGTAGTACGATAACCATGAAGAGAAAATGGTAACATCTCTTGCCAATCTTTGTAAGTGACAGTCATGTTCTGTAGAATCTTCTTAATGTTCTTATTAGTAGCTTCTACTGCCCCATTCATCTTCGGACGATACAGAGAAGAGTTGTGATGCTTAATCTTGAACTGCGTGCAGAGATCAGTAATCATAGTGTTGTTTAGATTAGAGCCATTGTCAGTAATAATCCTTTCAGGGATGCCATACCTACATATGAGATTATTCTTAATGAAACGAGCCACCACATTCTTAGTAACAGATGCAAATGCAGCTGCCTCCACCCACTTTGTAAAGTAATCAATAGCAACCAGGATGAAACGATGCCCATTAGAAGCAATAGGCTTGATCTCACCAATCATATCAATTCCCCACATGGCAAAAGTCCAAGGAGCAGTCAACACATTCAATGGAGCTGGAGGTATGTGTACTTTATTAGCATAGATTTGACACTTGTGACATGTTCTGGAATGTTGATAGCAGTCAACTTCCATAGTAGACCAATAGTAACCTGCTCTCAATATCATCTTTACCATGGTATGACCATTAGAATGAGTGCCAAAGATCCCATCATGCATGTCTTCCATAATCTCTGTTGCTTCTTTCTTATCCACACAACGAATCAAAGTCGAATCATGATTGCGCTTGTACAAAATTCCATTACTCAAGAAGAACTTAGCAGAAAACCTCCTCAGAAACTTCTTATCTTTGACAGAAGCCCCTTCAGGGAACTCCTGAGTTTCAAGATATCTTTTCACTTCATAGAACCAAGGCTTCCCCTCTACTTCTTTAGTGTCAATCTCATTGCAGTATGCAGGCTTCTCAAATCTGTCAATAGTAATCTTGGGAGCTTCATCATCCCAGCTAATCTCAAACATAGATGCCATGGTGGCTAATGCATCTGCCAACTGATTCTCTCCTCGTGGAATATGTACAAAGGTAATCTCTTCGAAATGTGGGATCAAAGACAACACATGCTCTCTATAAGGAATGAGATTCTCATGCTTGGTATCTCAATCTCCTTTAATCTGACTCACTACCAGGGCTGAGTCTCCATATACATCCAGGAACTGAATCTTCATATCAATGGCAGCTTTGATGCCCAGGATACATGCCACATACTCAGCCATGTTATTGGTACAATAGAAACAAAGTCTTGCAGTAATTGGGGTATGACAACCTTAAGGGGAAATGATCACAACACCAACACCATTACCAAGCGCATTAGAAGCTCCGTCAAAAACCATAGTCCATCGGGATCCTTGTTCAGGTCCGTCATATTGTCCAGGTTCTTTGGTAATAATCATAATGTCTTCATCAGGGAACTCAAAACTCATTGACTGATAATCATCCACTGCTTGATAAGCCAAATGATCAGCTAAAACACTTCCTTTAATGGCCTTTTGAGTAGTGTACTGTATATCATATTCTGTTAAGATCATTTGCCATCTCGCTATTCGTCCGGAGAGAGCAGGTTTCTCGAATATGTACTTGATTGGATCCATCTTTGAAATCAACAAGGTAGTATGAGTCAACATATACTGTCTTAGTCGGCGAGCAGCCCATGCCAAAGCGCAACAAGTTTTCTCGAGCAGTGAGTATCTTGTTTCACAGTCGGCAAACTTTTTGCTAAGGTAGTATATTGCCTGCTCTTTTCGACCAGACTCGTCATGTTGCCCCAACACACACCCCATTGAGTTGTCTAACACTGTTAAGTACATAATCAAGGGTCTTCCATCAACTGGTGGCATCAAGGTTGGAGGTTCTAGGAGATATCTCTTGATTTCATCAAAGGCTGTCTGGCATTCATCATTCCATTCCATCACTTGATCTTTCTTCAACAACTTGAAGGTTGGCTCACAGGTAGCAGTTAACTGGGAAATAAATCTTGCAATGTATATCAGTCGTCCTAAGAAACCTCTAACTTCCTTCTCAGTACGGGGAGCTGGCATCTCTTGTATAGCTTTCACTTTTGCAGGGTCTACTTCAATACCTTTTCCACTGACAATGAAACCCAGGAGTTTACCAGACCTAACTCCAAAAGTACACTTATTTGGGTTCAATCTGAGCTTGTATTTCTTCAATCTTTCAAACAGTTTATGCAGATGATCAAGGTGTTGTTCTTCATTTTGGGACCTGACTATCATATCATCCACATATACCTCTATCTCATGATGAATCATATCGTGAAACAAAGCCACCATAGCACGCTGATATGTTGCCCCGACATTCTTCAAACCAAATGGCATCACTTTATAACAAAAAGTGCCCCACTGTGTAACAAATGTAGTCTTCTCCATATCTTCAGGTGCCATCTTGATTTGATTGTAACCAGAGAAGCCATCCATGAAAGAGAATAATTTATGCTGAGCAGTGTTGTCTACCAGAACATCAATATGAGGAAGTGGGAAGTCATCTTTGGGGATGGCCTTTTTCAAATCCCTGTAATCTACACACATACGTACCTTACCATCTTTCTTAGGTACCGGTACCACATTTGAAACCCATTGAGGATAAGAAGTCACAGCTAAGAACCATGCATCAAACTGTTTCATCACCTCTGCCTTAATCGTTTCTGACATTTCAGGATGCATGCGACGAACCTTCTGCTTCTTTGGACGACAGTCTTCTTTTACTGGTAAACGGTGAACCACAATGTCTGTATCCAACCCTGGCATATCTTCATAGGACTAAGCAAATATTTTCACATAATCACGTAACATCTGAATTAATCTGCTCTTAACACCATCCTCTAGTTCAGCCCCTATCTTGACCTCTTTCCTGTTTTCTTCAGTTCCCAGATTCACAACTTCGATTGGCTCTTCATGCGGCTGTATAGCTTTCTCTTCTTGTTGTAATAACCTAGCAAGCTCTATAGGTACTTCACAATCTTCCTCCTTTCCATCTTCAGCTTGATAGATCGGATTCTCGAAATTATAATTGGCAATAGTAGAACTGTTATCAACAGGATCCAGAGTGGATGAGGATCTGCATTTTAGTGATGTGGGTGTGTGTAAGAACACATAGCTGATAAAACAAAAAATAAAGGAAAGACAAGGAGCACAAAATTTACGAAAACGAAACGTCCATTGATTTTTATTAAATGAAGTATGCAAATGAAATGACATCCCGAAACAAGCATACCATTGTGCCCCGGGTAAGATACAAGGTTTAAAAGTTTATTTGTTCAAAATTACAAACTTAAAAATAACAACACAGTAATAGTATTTACTCCCGACTAAAGGAGATAGGAATAACGTCTTCAGTCTTCCAATTGTTGAGCCCATCACCCACAATAGGAAAGATCCAGTCATCCAGGTTGTAGTCTTCATTATAGTCACCCACAACATTGATTTGATCTCTCATGACCCCTTGATTGGTGATGCGAACAGTACGAGCACGACGATCAGCCTTCCGGGACTCTGCAGTGAAACCCAAACCAAACTTGTCAGACTTGTAAGGGATATCAGGAAGCTGACCCCAAATAGTACAACCACCTTTTTCAACCACAACTCTAGCATCTTTGAGGGAGCCCATCGTAGGAGGTACTCTGGTAACCACATGAACTCTTTTAACAACATGAGGAGCTTCAGTAGCAGGAACGACCCAAGGAACTACTTCAAATGTCTGGCAAGGGGTTTCAACATATTCTCCTTCCACTTCAACATACTTAAATGTATTCACATGACTGACCATATATTCTTCCTCTCCATAAACAGTGACGATCTTTCCCTTCACTGGATATCTCAACTTCTGATGTAGAGTGGAGGTCACAACACCTGCCCCGTGGATCCAGGGGCGCCCAAGCAAACAGGAGTATGCAGGACGAATATCCATTACATGGAAGGTAGAATTGAAGACTTGAGAGCCTACTTTGATCGGGAGATCTATTTCTCCATGCACCACTCTTCTTGAACCATCAAAGGCCCTCACCACTATATTACTTGGTCTTAACATAGCATCTTCAGGACTGAGCTTGTTCAGAACCTCTTTGGGAAGTACATTTAATGAAGAACAATTATCTACCAACACATGAGACAAAGTAGTGCCCCTACATTCAATGGAGATATGCAAAGCTCTATTATGGTTTCTCTTGGCAGGAGTCAAGTCAGCATCAGAAAATCCTAACCCATTATCATAAGTTAGATGTGCAACACAATTTTCAAATTGATCCACAGAAATTTCATTTGGCACATGAGCAGTCTTCAAGAACTTGATTATGGCTTTAGCATGAGCCTCAGAACACAACAATAAAGACAACATGGAAATTTTGGAGGGAGTATGCCCCAACTGGTCAACAATATCATAATCACTCTTGCGAATGATCTTCAGCACTTCTTCCATCTATTTAGAAAGATTTTCAGCGGTCGGTGCCTCATCTTGCACAGGTTCAACCACATGACCTTTGCCCCGAGCATCAGTACTTGGTTCAGAAGTGGATGTAGTAGTTGGAGTAACTACACTTTTTGAGGTAGCCGGAGGAGAGAAAATTCTTCCACTTCTGGTGATCTTACTAGACCCAACAATATTATCAACATCAAGATTGTCATCAGTAACAGGTGTATCAGTCAGAGGTTCCTGTTTAACACCATGGATATAAACATCAGAACCGTAATTCCAGGGTATAGCTTTATCAGAAGTATAAGGAACAAGGCCAGGAGTGATAATAATAATGGGAGGCACTCTAACTTCAGCAACAGTCTTCACCAGGCCTTCAACAGTAATCTTGATTGGTCCTTTATGAGTGATCTTGACAGGGCCTTTAGAGGTAATCTTCACTGGCACTTTATCAACCATGTCCACATCTTCAACCTTCGTACCTCGAGTTAGATGTTCACACATACTTTCCACAGAAGGTGTCCTCTCAAACAATATAGTGTAATTGTCCATGAGATGTTGAATACCATCCTTCAACTTCCAGCAGCTATCAGGTTTGTAGGCACAATAAAAACAGTCTTCATTACAACCTGGAAAGAATCCAGCCCGCACCAGCTTCTTCTTAATAACCGATAGGGGAATAGACACATCTGCTACTGAGGAAATATATGAAACTTCATCAATAGCATTAACAGTCTTCTCATGATTGGGCATGGGAGCAGTAATCACATTTGGAGTCCCAGGAAGGTCAAATTGAATCTCTCCAGCTTCAATCATATCTTGAATCTTGTTTTTCAATATCCAGCAGTTGTTGGTATCATGTCCCAGACAATTAGAATGATAGGCACATCATGCATTAGGATTGTATCGAGGAGAGGAAGTATTAGGATTCTGAGGAGGGTCCTTCAAAGTAATGAGTTCCCCTTTCAACATGTGTTGCAAGGCTTGGGCCAGTGACATGTTGATCTTGGTAAATTTTCTTCTAGGCTTTTGTTGATTGTTTTGTGGTAGCTCTGGTGTTGCAGGAGTAGGATTAGAAATGTGAACTGCTCCCACAGATTGGTGACTTCTCTTACGACTAGGTTGACCATACACAACATTAGACTCCTTCTTTCCACTAGGGGGATTCTTAGCAGTGCTTGATGAAGAGACACCCACCTGTATCTTACCACTTCTTATACCACTCTCCACACGTTCTCCAGTCATTATCAGCTCGGTGAAACCAGATGATGAGCTTCCAATGAGGTGACTATAGAAAGGACCATTCAACGTACTCAAAAACATATCCACTAGCTCCCTGTCAGTCAGAGGAGGTTGAACTCTACCAGCCAGGTCTCTCCATTTTTGGGCATACTCTTTGAAATTCTCCTTAGCACCCATTGACATGCTTTGGAGCTGCATGCGAGTAGGTGCTAAATCAACATTATATTGGTATTGCCTGTAGAAGGCCTCAGCAAGATCATTCCAATCACGAATATTGACACTTTCCAATTGATAGTACCATTCCAATTGAGCTCCAGACAAGCTCTCTTGGAAGAAATGAATCCACAATTTCTTATCAGCAGTATGTGGTTGAATCCTCCGGACATAGGACCTTAGATGCAGCTTGGGACATGAGACACCATCGTACACCACAAAAGTAGGAACTTTGAAACCAATAGGAATAACCACTCAAGATACTAAACTCAGATCTTCAAAATCTAGCCCAAAAGATTTTTGTAACTCCATAGCATTCATTCTATCCACCAGCATCTTGTACTTATCCTCACTAGGGTCATGATAATAGTTTGCTTCAGAATCAGAATCTCCCACAGTATCATGGAGACTGCCTCCCTCTTTCTCAGAATTTCCAGACTCAGAATCCTCAACCTGTTCCTTTATCTTGATAGGGCCTCTGAATCTTCTTCCCAGATTAATAAGGCCTCCTGATCTTCTACTCTTCTTATTCTTCTTAGCCAGCAGTGTTTTCAATTCATCTTGCCCCTTGGACAAGTTCAAAATCAACTCTTGGAATTGTGCATTCTGAGCCTGGAGATCTTTGACAGTCTGTTCAAGAGCCATTTCTGCTGAAATAAACAACGAGAAGATAAGATACCTGTACACAAGAAACCTGTGATGCAATGATATGGTATGTAAATGCATATGCAATGTTTTCAAGGACCGCAGGATTTAAATTTGTTTAAACCACCAGAAAGTAAACTTTTATTAGTAATCAACAAACTTGTTTTCCCCTTGGGCTTACAAAAAAAGAAATGAATACAAATATGGGGTTTTAAGTCTCCCATGGACGTTTCCTCTTTGTGTTGAGGTATGAGTTGAGATTCCGCTCCTCGTGAAGTTGTTTTGTTAGCTCCAGGATTCTTTCTTGACTTGCTTTGTAATGAGTCTCAAAAGTATCTCTTTGCTCCTTCAACTGGATCCAGGACCTTTGTAACTCCTCCATGTCAGTGGGCATGTCTGGATGAAGAATGACATAAGAAGTATCTCCTTCAGCAACAGGCTCCATGGTAACTGGCAGGATAGCAGGATATGGCATCATAAGAGTCTGAGCACGAGATCGCACCCATCTGAGATAAGGTTCCATAGGAATAGTGTACTTGGGTTCCAGAGTCTTGCTGTCAACCTTGTTCACTTTACCCCATGCTCGTATGAACCTTTGACGGTAACCTTGCAGATCGTTGTCGTAGTCGAACACAATACCCTGAATAAGCATGTCATGAGGACCATCACTCCGAGCATAACCAAACTGACGTAGAGCTAAAGAAGGATTGTAGGTAATGCCACCTCTTATGCCAAGGAGTGGCACATTAGGGAACTCCCCACAACGGTCAATGATAGTAACATTCTCCATAGATCTTGAGCACCAATGAATATCTGAATGTGAAAGTGACATGGTCCTCTTGGACCACCTGAACCCTTGTTCATTCTTCATCACTGATCGAGGAAGGTGAGAAATAAACCACCTAGACAATAGAGGTATGCAGCACATCAGAGTTCCTCGTGCCTTCGTAGTACGGGTATGGAGAGAATGTAAGATGTCTCAGAGTAATGTAGGCACTGGATTGCGAGTCAGAAATATGTTGATGGCGTGTACATCTATGAACTGGTCTAGATTGGGGAACAACACTAAGCCATAGATCAATAAGGCTAAGATCTCCTCAAAAGCATCATAACTCATAGCTTTCAGAAACACTTGAGCTTTCTCCATCAATACCTTAGCAAGGATACCCTTAACTCCACTTCTTGTTTCTAGAACAATGTCTGATTTCTTCAGATGTAGGGCTGCAGCAATGACTTCAGGTTTAGGATCTTTCTCTAAGCCTGTGAAAGGTTTCTGATCAAGGATAGGTATACCCAGTAGTTTGGAGAACTCTTCTATTGTAGGAACCAACTGATAGTTGGGGAATGTGAAACAATGATGTTTAGGATCAAAGAACTGAAACAGAACACTCATCATGTCTTCATTGAACCTTGAAGTGACTAGATCTAATAGGTGACCATGCCTCTTGATGAACTGGGATCTTTCAGAAACTTGAGAGACCAATTCTTTGAGCTTAGGATAGTATTCCTACGAGCAGAAGCCATGACCTACAACAAAGAACAAAGATAAATCCTTTGGTCCTTGAAATGGTTAGTGAAAATGTTATGCTTATGATGCATGATGATGCTATGATGTTATGCTCAATCACAAACATGTGGCACACACAAACAAGTCACACAATAGTCCTAGGTTTAGAGGCTTGCATGAGGTTTTAAGGTAAGTACCCTCCCCTGAAGTTTAGTTGGTTCATCCTGTCCTATAAAGTAACCAGGTTCTAAGGGATCTCAATATCATTGATCCTTCACAAGGGTGGTTGTTCAATAGGCAACTACTTGCCAACCAAAACCCTCCAAGTTTAGAATCTCAATGAGCGTAGTATCGAGTATCAACCAACTTCAGTCTTCACCAAAGCCGGTTATCTCACTACTTTCTAAAGGCCAAGATGGGATGACTAGGGTTCTAAAAGTCAGTTAGTGTATTGACAACATATGGCAGCCTCATATTATCCTCAACTTTACTTAAGGAACATAAGCACCAACCAAGAAGTCACACTAACTATGGCCACCAGATCAACCATATCGGTATACGCCGTACAATTTCCTTGGTCTATTGCCATTTACCTAAGGTACACTAGATCCGGATTAAGATCTTTCACACATAAGAGCCCAACAAATAAGTATAAAGCAAACAAAGCAAACAATTTTAAAGTGATCTAATTCCTAAGGGTACCCCTCTTTTATTAAATCCCCAGCAGAGTCGCCAGTTCTGTAACACGGTGGGAGAACTGACTTTTCTATAAATGTTGCGGATAGCAAGAGTCGCCACCGACTTTTATTTTATCCAAAAGGAAAGGACATAAAAGAACAGGAAAAACCTTAAAAAGATTTTGAGTTTGGGGGGTAGGTTATACAAAGGGAATGTGTTAGCACCCTTTATATCCATGGTTATCTATGGGCTCTTAGTTACTTAGCTCACTTTAAATTGTTTTGAGAAAGTGTAATGCGTGATTAAAATTTTCTAAGTACTTTATAATGATCCTCGTATGGATGTATATAAAGACTTTGTTTTGAAAATTTGTTTGAAATGTGAAGTGTAATAAAGTATTTTGAAAAGGTGAGCAAGTACTTAAGAGGAACCTACCCTATATCAAGTCTTTACTGTTCTTATACATTCTTTCAATGGTAAGACTAGCCCTATTATTAAGGAATAGGTAGTCATTACCTTGGATGTTATAAGGGACATATGTAGGGACATCTGAATAGAGGCAACTGTAAGGTGTCTTTAGCAATTCGTAGGGACTTATCATCTTTTTATTTCGAAGGGACAAGATCATTTACCGTAGGCAACATCGAAAGGACTTGATCTTATAATCTTAAAGGCACTTGATGATATTAGTGAAGGGACTTTGCTTTAAGATACCTTACTTGACCTTATAATTAGGCAACATGAGGAGTAACCCTAGAAAGTGTGAGATGGCGATCAAAGATCGACTTACGTGTGTGAGTGTTCATATTTATATATTTATCTTATTAAGTAAGTCATTCTAAATTAATTTTTAAATCACAAACATGTTATCACTCCCTATAGTTACTAACCATGGCAAAAATATTTATAAACAATAAAATAACAACGATAATAAACCTACGACTATTACAAGGCTTTCGCAATTACATTATAAATAATAAATATATAAAGAATAATAAGCAATAAAAGAAATTAATAATAGCATAGGAGTTAGAAAGAATTAGGGTTAGACAAAATAAGAAAAATCAGGATTAAGAATAAATCAGGGTTAGTTAATGAAAAGAATCGAGATTAGGGTTTTAATTATTAAAGAATTTATATACAAGAATATAAATATATTAATAAATATAAACAATAATTTAATTTTCTTGAGAAAATAAATTAATTAATTGGAAATTTTTTTAGAAAAAATAAGTTAATTAGGATTAGTAAGAAACAATGGGATTAAGGTTTTAATTATGAAAACTTAATTAATATAATTATATGATTAATAAAATAAAAAGAAAAGAAAACAAAGAAAAATAAATAAAAGAAAGAGGGGAGGCCTGGATTTGAACCCAGGACCTCCCCTGATACCTGGTAAGTCCTAGCCACTGGGACAAGGCGCGCGCCTTGTTATTTGGGGGAGAAGAGTGCATAATATATGTAAAATAGCTTTTAAGAATTTTTCCCAAAAAGAATGGTCTTGATAGGGTTTGAACCCTTGACCTTGCTATACACACGCACATCCCTTACCAGCTGAGCCAAGCATCATATCTGAAATATATATAACAACAAAATATAATAAAACAAACATAATTTCAAAAGTCAGATTTCGCGCCAAAGACTTCATCTTCTTCCCCAGGTTTCCTGCGACTTCTCCTTCAATATTTCCTGCGAATTTTCTTGCATGTTCTTCCATGTTCATGACCTACGAAACTCAAACATCAAGTAAATGGTACAATTACACAAAATTGGTTATATCAATGAATTCCTTATGATTCATACAATCTATCCACGTTGCTAGAATTTATTTATATTTTCCAAATCACAAAACCTTAAATTGGCCGTTCAAACCCTAACAATGGTGGAATGCGATTTAGGCCATGAAACTTCAATTGGTTTATCCAGAAAGCTTCTATGCTTCAAAACAAACACGAATCAACAAGCAAAATCAGTTAATAACGCATGGGAGTATGAAATCAAAAAAAATGTAAAACGTGAATAAGAGTGATTTGGTTAGCATGATTCAGTGCATGAATGGATGGTTTTATGATCCAGAAACACTCAGTGATCTTCAAGGAACGATTTGCAACCTTCAAAAGCTTTGGAGATAGCCTGGAGATGAGAATCCGATTATGAGTTTTTTTGTGAAATTTCAAGTCTTGTTCTTGCTCCTAGAGGCAGCCAATACGTGTCCAATGCATTGCTTTATGTTGTATATATATGATAGAACAAAATTAGGTCAAAAAATTAATCTTCACTTTAGACTTTTGGATATTTAGAGATTGAAAAAGATAAGCTTCCAAAAATTGAATAATCTTGATATATCCTTACTATTTTTGAATGATCTGATTTTGTATAGTTTCAATCACCTCTAAATGATCATTAAGACTTTCTAGAACCAAAATCAAATCCAATATTCACACTTTTATATTTTATTTTGATTTAAAATGATTTTTAATATAAAAAATCATAATAAATAAAATAAAATGAATAAAAATATGAATAAATAAATTTTAATTCGTGCATGATGTCATGGAAGTGTTTGGATCATAAAAAAGCAAGCCCATTTGGTGAATTATGGTTTTAAGACCCCATTTACTTCATAAACCTCTCAAAAATTTCCCAACTTTGCAAGGGCACAAATCTCTCAATTTTAATGCTATTAAGATGTTCTTGGACATTTTGGAAATATTAAAGAGTCCTCTAACCAACCTCTTTGGTCTCATGTCCATATCATTTACCATTCTCAAGTTATGCTCTTTGGAAGTTGTTGACTTTTTGTTGACTTTTAAAATGACCTATAATGTCTTAGCTTATATCTTCCAAATGAAGCATTTTTGGGCTTGGCTTATGAGACAAAAAGTTGTAGAGAATTCAATTTCCTTCACAATGAGCTTTGGATGGAAAATGTTTGATGAAGCATGTGAAAGTTATGGCTGGTCAAAGTTCAGTTGACTTTTCCTATGAAAACCTTAATTTAGAAACTCTTGATTCTTGATGATCTGAAATCTCCTTGATGAATCATGATCAACCCTTGATCAAATGATGAATTTTACTTCATAAAATTGATATTGGCAAAAAATCATGAAGTTTGACTTTGGTTTGACCACAGTTGACCTCAGTTTGACTTTTTAACTACTTTGACTGATTTTAGCCTATCTGATCATCTGACTGAGTAAATCTTTTGGGAAAGTCTTGAAACTTGTCATGGGGATTCTTGCACACATATAGGATGCTATGAAGCTCACTTGAAGTCTTGGAAGTCCATTTAGCCTGATGAAAGTCAAAACCCTAGTTTAGGATGCCTTGCTTAGGAGGATGCATTGTCCGAGGGAATTGTCAAACTTTCTGACTAATTGTGAACCTTGTGAACCTCTTGAGATACCCTGTGAACCTTGTGAACCTCTTGGGACACCCTAGTACACAATTTCTTGTCTTGGGGAGGGCAAATTTTGGGGTGCAACACTCCCCTGCGCATGCTTCTAAGCCCATTTTAGTTAGTTTTGTTGTTGGATGCAACCCCAAGGCCCAATGAATTAATCAGTCCATTTCATTTCATTATTTCTTTTTAATTTTAATTCAATTTTCGTTTTGGCTTACTAAAAATAGCAAAAACTCTTAAAAATTCCCAATTAATTCATGAGGTATCCTTGAATTCTTTTCCTAATTTTCCATTATTTTTGTTCATATTTCTCATTTTTATTTTGGTCAGAATTAATTTCTCATTTGAATTAATTCTATTTATCTCATTTTTTTACCAATCATCTTGTACAATTTCTTTCTTTCAAACCATAAATCATAAAGGGCCCATTCTTCTTGCATTAGTCAATAGACTCATCAAACTACTTCACCATATTTTTGTTTTAATTTTTAGGTCCTTTTAAGCTATGTTTTGATCTCATTCTTCCACACACATGTCCATAAACCCTAATTCACTACTATACACCATTTGAGTCCCCAAAAATGAGATTTTTTGTATGCAACTTACCCTCTGGATCTTGTATTCAAATGTCAATTTTCATAATTTTTCATGATCATTTGCTTTTTTTAGGTTACTTGGTTCACAAGTAATGTTTTTGGTCCTCCCATCCTTTTCCTTTGATCCCATTAGTGTAAACGTTTTGTGCTATTGCTTTGAGGTCTCTAGATTGATTCTCTTAGGTAATTTAGGATGTATAGAAGTGTTGAGTATAATCATTGAGTCCTCACCTCTAATGTTTAGGCTTGCCTTGAGTCCTAAGTCACACTTGTCCCATTTTTAACCTAATTTCCTTCCTCCTTCCATTTTAACCACTTCAAAATCATCTTGCACTTGATTTATATTCATTTTAGCTTTGCTTTGAGTATTATAAAGGTTTTATGATTACTCATATTTATTCATCACATGTTAGAACCATTTTGTTTCTTTTTGAACTTCATTCACCACTTAAAAGACCTTGAAACCCTAATTTGAACACCTAGCCTTAGGATGCTTCTTAACCCTCCATTTGTGAACATTTTCCAAATATAATTCCCATTTTATTTTGTTGTCAAGCCCCTAGTTTTTTTATGGGGAAACCAAATCACTTTGGTCTTTTCTTGAATTTTTTCTAAGTCTTTTTGTTGCATCTTAATAACCATGTATCTACATGCTTTCTCCCACCTCTCAACTTCACATTTGCATATCTTTAACTTGAATATCTTCTTTCCACTTTGGTCTATTCATTCCCTTCATTTCCATATAGTGTCAAGTTCTGGATTTACCATTCACCCTTGAGTTTAGGAGGCTTTGGTTTAGTAAACACTTAGGTTATCTTACTAACCTCATCTTTAGGGTTTAGTAGTATTTTAGGGTATAGTTGGACTTTAATTCAATTAATCCCTTTAGTTGCTTTTGAATTGATTTAGCTACTGACTTTTTAAGTTTGCTATCTTACAAGGTGCCTTAGGCTTAAGTATTAACTTTTGGAGTTCACTAACACCTTTCCTTAGTTAGTATGGTTTGTTAGTGATATTTTCCATGTTATAATTGTTCCCATTTCTTCATCATGCTAACATTTGTTTTGTAGGGGGGAAGATATAGTAATCACTTCATTCCTATCTCTTATGCATTTAATTGTATTTGCCTTAGCACTTAGTGCTTTGTTCATAGGCTTCCCTTCTTGTTCTTTAGATTCAACTTAACTTCCTTAAGAAGTAAGTTGAACTCTAACTTGCTTTTCTTTTCCTTAGGTTTAGAATACCTCATAAACCATAGGATCACCATTTGTACATAATGATATGACTTAGGGTTGTGTCTTAGTCTCCCATTAGCTTTGATCTTTTTCCATTTGAGTCTTCTTCTCTCATCTCCAAACAAAATCAAAAACATTTAATAAATGCATGAAAGGATCTCTTGTGTATAGCCTTATTCCATGGGGAACTTACATTCATTCCATCTTGGAATAGTGTAGGCTTGTCTAGCATGATGTAGAAGTCTTATCAAGAGGTTGTTTCACAAAGAAAACCTAAAATATACTTCTTCACAAAAGCTACAAAAACATGTAATTAAGTTCAACAAGCTAGTGAACTTAGACCCTAATCCTTGGAAACAAGTCTTGGACAAATTCTCCTTACTTGGTGTTCTTGTTCTATTATTCCATCTTGGAATGTAGTGGAAAGTACAAATTCCATGGAAAAGAGTTTGAATTCACTCCCTTGTGCCAAATTCATACAAAACTCTTAAAAAGCAAATAACAAACAATAAGCGGCTTTCCTGTGGGAACTTCTTTTCTCACCTCATTCATTCTCAACGCGAACTTGCGACGACTTGTCTCGCATGCAAGATGGTAAACACACTTGTACCAGACGATCCTACAACACCCGAGCATAGACATACCCAGTTCTAGCGCATAAAAAACACAAACAAATAGTTCCTGCCTTAGTTAGGCGAACTACGTCGACTCTGATCCTCATTATCGCGATGAGGTACATAGGCAGCAGGGTAGGGCCCGTTCGAGCACATTCTTTATTTTCCCTACATTTTCCTCATTCTTTCTTTTTGTTTTGTCTTTTCCAGTTCCCTTTCTTTCATTCCAGTTCCAGTAGCAGTTTTATTCAGAAGAAGCTTTATTTTCTCACCCTTTGAAACAAACAAGCAAGCATGGATCCCGTCGGGTACGGCGGACGGTCTGGGGTGCTAATACCTTCCCAGGTCGTAACCGACTCCCGAACCCAGATCTTTGATTCGCAAGACCTTTTCCTTTCCTTCTTCCTCGGGTTTGTGCAGCAATACCTTTCCCCTCCATTCGGGATAAAAATGCATGGTTGACGACTCTACCTTTTCCGCGCCACTTTCGTGTTTGTACTAGGATGAAAATCCCGGGAGCGACAGCTGGCGACTCTGCTGGGGATCGAACCCAGAATCTCTGGTTTCCCTCGTAGAGTCAATCCTAGCGCCTGTTTGTTTTTGTTTCTTTGGGTGTTTATATGTGTGTGTTGTTGTGCTTATTTACTATTTTGTTTACAGCGTTATTTACTGCTTACAATATTTATTTTCACATGCATCATATATTGGACGGTGCTGGTTTCATTTTTTCTGTGGGATGGGTTTTATTACTGTGAGATAAGCCAAATACCCGGCTTGAGTGCACCTAGGACTTAGATTGTTTCCACTTTGGCTTCATGGCGTTTTTCTATGTTGGTATTAGTGAGTTCCACACCTTGACTTGCGACCTTCTCGGAAATGTATTGATGCCAGAATCTTTCTGGAGCAATATACTACCTTGATAGTTATGTGCAGTCAAGGGACCGATCATTGAGAACCTTTGTTGGCAAACCCACTCGCATCCGAGGGCCCACTAGGAACTCGTATAGGATGGCCTGGTTCTCTCATAGGAATCCAATTAAGGAAAACTGTTTGTATGACGATAGTATTGTACCCTTCAAGATGAATATACTATTGTTTCTTGATTCAGTGCTTGAAGGTAAGGACTTATGAGGGATGCCTGTTTCCTTGGACTCAACTGAGACCTCCCTGAGTAGTACATAATGCCAAACCGATTCCATGATTAGGTCATGAGCCATTTCTCGGAGATGGTGAACGTATTATTGCTATTCGGCTTTGAGAGTCCGTGATGTTGACCCGAGTAGCACACCCGTGAGATTAGGAGGGGTTTACAGGTTTGTAGGAACCCTAAACTTCAACATACCCATTATGCCAGCATGCTTCAGTGTTATGATCTTATTCTGTTACGCATGGATTCTGAGATCTGAACCTCTGATCAGAGAGATACTTGTGATGATGTTGTGACCCTGCACAGACACTTGATTATAGAATTGACACTACATAGACACATCATCGATCACATGCCTTGCCTTGCATAAACATCATAACATCATTAATCATTTGTGTTCTTTTTATTCTCAGGGTCCATATTACTTCCTATTCCCAGCCATACTGCTGCTTCAAGAAGGAGATTCCAAGGAAGAGAAATGTCCACTATACTTTCCCACAACCAGAGACAGAGGGTATTCAGAAGTCGATTAGCTTGATGGGTGTAAGCACCCCAAATTTGCCCTCACCCATTCACACATGGCTTGTGATCATCTCATATGCATATACACCATCATATCATCTATAGTACATTTTTGATTCACTGCATAGCTTCTAAGTCATCTGCACTTAGGGTTTGTGATCTGAGCAATCCCAATGCTTCTTGAGCCATTCCAAAGGCCACCAATAAAATCAAAGAGGTCCATGTGTGTTCTTGTATCATGTTACATCCTCACAAAGTCCAAATTGCAGAGGAATCACAAGAACTAGGGTTTGAGTGGATGCAGAGCCAGGATGAACTGCACAGTTGACTGAAAATTAGGGTTTTGGTTTCAGAGGCCATAACTCCAAATTTTTTGGTCATTCTTGTTTCCATTGATCTCTATATGGTATAGGGAGTGTGCATATCAATTTTCATGAAGAAATTCCATGGGGAAGTCATCTGATCAAGAGTTGACTTTTCAGACAAGTCAGTGCAAAATCAGGGCATCTGAGGCCCCCAATGACCCAACCAATGGGTGATCTTCATCATTTTGAGTGTATATGATCTTTATTTGATCATGGAAGAAGGTTGAAGTTCATAAAAATCAAGAATTTGGAGTTTTTGCAAATGTTGACTTTTTGGGCATAGTTGACTTTTCAAGAATGCACCATTTTAGGTCAATTTTCAAGCCTTGATTCATGATCCAAAAAGGCTTCAAATGGAAAAACTTTGGTCATGAAAGTTGTAGATCTCATCTTTCCCTTTTCAAAAAGTACAAGAACATGATCAAATTCTTCTTGGATCAAAAGTTATGACCATGCAAAGTTGCCAAAAATCACTTATTTTCAAGTTATGCACCAAGTGGAAATTTTGCAAAGTCTTGGATCAAAACACATTGCAGCCTCTAGTTCACTACAAACCATTACACAAACATTTCCCTAAGTCATAAAATCAGATTTTTGATCAAGTTTGCCCATGGTTTAGTTCATGTAACTTGAATTTTTCACATGTGAACCAAAAGCTAGCCAACTTGCAAAAACCACTCATTTCACTTCCTACAACTTATGACATTGGAAGCTGACTTTGGCTAGCCTCTCCCTCACCTTTTGCTGCGCCAGCCATGCTTTGTCCTTGCCTAGATTTGGAGCCATGCCCTATCTTACACAAAAGTGGTTTTTGAGCAAAAAGTGATCTACCAATCCATAAAGCACAAGTCACATCAGCCAGCCAATCAGAATTGTTTATGATTTCAATTTGCAAGTTGAACATAACACAAGCCAAGGCTGAAACACACACACTCATCACATTCACAAAAACTCACCTCATTGCAAGTTCCTTCGAAATTCTGTCCACAGCCATGAAACACTCAAACTCTCATCATCATTCAACTCACCACATCTCATAGACAAGAAACCACCAAAGCTCAAGCCTAAATCAAGCCTGAAAACTCCATTGCCATTATTCACCTCAAGCTGCAGATTCTATCGAATCTCTCTCCACAAGCCACAAACACACCAACCAACACCACAAACTTTCTCAACACACTTCATAGATCACAAACAACTCCTTTTCACAGCCTGAAAGTGCCAAAATCATCATGGCCATTGTTGACTGAACTGAAGCAGTTCCATTCGAATCTCCTTCTCCAGCCAACACAAACTCATTTTGAGCATTCAAACACATTTGGGGGATCAAGTAGAGCAGCTTGCATCAAAGGAAGTGGCCAGAAAGTTCCTAAACTGAAAGCTCCAAATCTCAGGTAGCTCGAAATTAATTTTTCCAGAAATGGTTTTTTATGTTACAAACTTGTTCCTCATGATGCACTGATCATTCTGGTACCTTTAGTTTTTGAAATGGTTTTGTTTTGAGCATTTAATTTGTGTTTGAAGCTCACGAACCCTAGAAATTGTTTGCTTCGATTCAGTTGATTTAGGAACTTTAAATTTGTTTTGAGAGAGGGGTTTGGTTCGTGAGAGGATAAGGATCATTTCCCTGGTCTTAGATTTCATTTTTGTAACGTTTTGAGGAAGTTGGGTGATTCTCAGGTGAGAGCTGGCCGGAGAAGACGACCGGAAGTCTTCTCCGGCCACCTGAATGTATTTAGGGCTTAATCCCATAATTAATGCTCGTTTGAATTTTGGCCGTTGATGCGCGTTGAATGTTTGACTTCCCACCCTTTTTGATGGCCAGGATCTGTTCATTAGCCCTAATCACTTTAATTAATTTATTTAATTAAGATTAATTCAGCTTTGAATCACAGCCACAGGATTACGCGCCAGTCAACACACTTAAACCCTGGAGCAATCCTGGCCATCCAATCTGTTTACTTTCATTTTCTTTTAATTTTTATTCATATTTATTTCATTTAAATTGCACAATTTATTTAAAATAGTTAAAAAAATCATAAAAATTATGAAACTTTTTCTTTAAGGTTTTATTAATTTTTATGACACAAAAATATTTTTATTTTATTTTTTATCATTAAAAAAGTATTTTTAAATATTTAAAAGATCATTTTTAATTGATTAATGAGAATTAATTAATTAAAAATACTTTTAGGTATTTAAAAATTACAAAAAAATTCATGAAATGCTCTAAGACATTTAGAAACATTGTCCAACCTTCAAACCAAATTTCTTTTTTGATCTTGATGCACTTTAAGAATTTTTCATTGAATTAAATCATTTTTTATGCATTATTTTGATCACATGTTTGAAAATTCATTTCTGCCTTTTGGTGAAGGTTGAGACATTGATTCTTTTGCATTGTTTTCCATTTGACATGTATTTTCAAAGATAAAAAGGCCATGATTTGATCTTGCATTTTCTAATTGATGGGCATTTGTTTTGATAAGAACCCTAAAAAACCCTAATAACTTGCAAAAATCATATCTTGAGATTGGTAAAGAGTTGGGAGCTCCCCTTTGGGCAGTGGTTTGTTATAGGTCTAGGGTTTCTTTGAGTGCCATTTTCCCTTTTTTATCTTAGGGTTTGCTTCTGTTTTTGGTTTGTGTTTGATTGTTTGTTTCATAAACCCTAATTTGGGCTTTCTCTTGCATCCTTCTTGCATTCTTTTGCATAAGTTGACTTGCCATTGCATTTTGTGCATTCTTATGATTCATTTGACATCTTAAGACATGTATGAAGCATCATTGATCATTGCATTACATCTTTGCCATGCCATTTGCCTTGTATGCTTCATAACATTTCATGCTTGTTCATGTTCCTTAGCTTGCATCATATGCATTCATGGTCTTGTATGAACATCCCCATGTCATGCCTCATGTTTGCAGCACCTCATAACATCATAATCATCATGTACATGCTTCTGGTTTGGTCTAGCATCATGCCATTTCATCTCATCTTGCATTGCATTGTGTTTCTTTCTAACATTTCAGGTGGTAAGTAAACTTGAGAAGTGAATTTGCCTTCACTTCTCATACCTTTTCTTTTCATCTCCCTTGCATCCATTGCTGCATTTTTACTTGTGCTTGAGTTTGAGCTTGTTCATCCTTCTTCCTCCCACTTTCTTTCTTCAAGTGACTTGACTTCTTGAATGAAGCAAGTCACTTTGCCTCTCTTGATCTTATTCATCTGCTTCCTGGTGGCTCCTGTGAAGATTGTTCTTGAAAACCTCACAAACCATAGGAACAACCAAGCATGTCAATGAATTAGGGTTTTGATTAGTCTCCCCCATAGTTTTTTACCTTTGTGTCTCCCTTTGAGTCTTCTCTTCTCATCTCATAATCAGAGACTAAACCCTAAAGGTTTTAAAACTTTGTGATTAAGGTTATGCCTGTATCCTTCTTTTAGGATGGAGTGTATAACTTTAATCCTAAGTATTAAACCCTTAAGGTGTTTAAATCTCTTAATCAATCCATCTAATAATCATCAAGACATCACACTTGTAACTTGGGCCTTGCATTAGGGTTCTAATTCTTCCTTAAGTGGTTAAGAAGGACTAACCCTAGTGTTAATGGACAAGTCCCCCTCAAGTTGTCTTACAAACAATAAAATCCATTTCATCATCATACCATTAAATAAAATCCACTTAATCAAAGGTTTGTTTTGTCATGAGTTTAATCCCTAATCATGGATTAAGTTGAGGAGCTTTCCTCAGCTTAAATATTCTCATCTATTATCCTTCTTTTAGGATGGTGTAATGAGTCTGTTAGATCCCTGATTATGGCTTAACCTCATTACTCAACACTAAACAAAAACACCAAAAACATCTAAATAATCACAAGTAGGTTAATGATCTTAACCCTACATCAAAGGTGATTAAGTGTGAGAATCTGACTTCACACTTAAGGTAATTCTCATTACCCCTAATCGGAGGGAAGATGTGGTGAGTTTACCAACCCGTTGGTTTAGGCTTAAGCTCATTATCTTATGACAAACTCCAAAAAGAAATAAAAGACTGAAAACATCAAAAACAAACAATAATCGTCTCCTCCGGGATTCTTTTCTCATCTCATTCACTCACAAACGAGAGCTCGCTTCTTCCGTCTAATGCAAGACAGTTTGCATCTGTGCCAGACAGATCATACACTTGAGCATAGGCAAGTAAGCAGTTCACAAGTCAATTCATCTTTCAGTCTCTTTGGGTCGAACTACGGTGTTCTGACTTCCTCATTGCACGAGAGGATACGTAGGCATAACTTAACAGTTATCGAACAAAAGTCTCTGTATATTCCCCCTCTTTCTAGCCTTATTCTTTTAAGCCTCATGATCTTGAGCATTCCATTCACTTCTTACACTGACACTTCATTTATACACTTCACTCTCTTTTACACTGACACCTGTACATCTTTTCCAGCTATTTCGTACACAGATTGCACTGACACTACCCCTTTAAAACACAAATCTTTTAAGCGTGGATCCCGTCGAGTACGACGGACAATCTGGGTGCTAATACCTTCCCCGGTTGTAACCAACCCCCCTTTCTCAGTCTCTCTGGTTCGCAAACCGTCTTATCCATCTCTTTCTAGGCTTATGCAGCATTGCCTTTCCTCCGGGATAAAAATGCCTAGCTGGCGACTCTTTTCATCTCCAGTGAGTTCACGGCTGTGTGTTCTCATTGTCCCTCTCGCCGACCGTTCGCGCTTGTACCTTCATCTGATCCAGTTTCATTTGTCGGGAGCGACAGCTTGGCGACTCTGCTGGGGAATGTTTCTATTGCAACCAGGGCTTCTGGTTCTTTTTGTGGGTTCCTCCTAGCGCTTGTTTGATTTGTGTTTACTGGGGTGTTATGTGCTTGTATGTGCTTGTATTTATTTTTGTTTATTGCTTTATGTACAGTTGATTTATTGCTTTCTTTATAGCTTTATATTTTCATACTGTCATATTGTGCTGGCTGGATCTGGTTTTTCTTTGGTGGGTGGGCGTTCCATTGAGAGTTAAGGTCCTATACCTGGGACCTGAGTGACACCTAGGCTAGAGTGAATCATATTCTTTCCCATTCCATTTCGGTCTGGTGCGGGAATGTGAAACACGGTTCAGATATGGGTTTCTTCTTGAGAACTCTGTGTTGCAGATTTCCTGCAGTACTAGGGGGATCTGGGAAGCCTGCTAAGTCTGGATGACCTTTTAGTTTTGACCTTCAGAAACTGAGGTGAATTAGAGGAGGAATTGTTATGGTTATTGTAAACGCTGTACCTCCGGGTTAGAAGTGTTTACACTTCTCATAACGGATCCAAGTCTGAGGATCCTTGTTCTAGATCGCTACCTGTGAGGGGGTTGGGCTGTTTACAGGTTTGCAGGTACCTTGACCTCAGAATACCCTGTTACTTTGACTTTGTTAAGAATGCTCCATGTTGGATAGTTCTTGTGATTCCAAAACCCTGGACTTGTGGCTCTTTATTTGAGTCCCCCACTTTGGTTACTGGATTTATAGACCTCCATCTGGAATTATTGAACACACATGGATCTATACCAAGGCAGTTTAATCAGATCCAGCTCAGTCACAAACCCTTTTGCATTTCATTTGCATACATACTCATTGCATCATATTAACATGTGCTTATTTGTGTTTCAGGGTATCCACCTTTATCT
Organism: Lathyrus aphaca; assembly: GCA_963966055.1. Lineage (NCBI taxonomy): Eukaryota > Viridiplantae > Streptophyta > Magnoliopsida > Fabales > Fabaceae > Lathyrus > Lathyrus aphaca. The sequence continues at coordinate 316,655,939 of OZ014519.1, forward strand.
GGTTTTGGTTTTGACCCCATCTGCAGTTTTGACTTACCTCCACCAGCACTTGCTTCAGCTGGGAGCCATATACTTCAGTCACTTGCACCAGCCTATCAGTGGCTCACTCCTCAGCATCTCCATCAGCACTTATTCTACTCAGTCTTCAGCATCATGGCTCCAAAGAAAAGCAACATCACCTATCATTTCTTCCAACCAGACTTGTCAGACATCAGGAGGATCCAAACCCTGATCACTCCAGATCACATACCCTTGTTCAGGGAAAGCTATGGAGATATACTGGACATGGTTATGGATCTGGACCCTTCACAGAGGAGCCTCATCCACACCTGCATTCAGTTTTATGATCCTCCATTGAGATGTTTCACCTTTCAAGACTTTCAGTTGGGGCCTCTTCTGGAAGAATACTCATATTTGGTTGGTTTGCCTATCAAAAGAGAAATCCCTTTCAACCCTGAAATGGTCCTTCCCAGCAATGGAGAGATAGCAAAAGCTTTGCACCTGGAACCTGTATTGATTGAACAACACTTGACCTCTAAAGCTGGGATCCTTGGATTTCATCTGGACTTCCTGATTTCTCAAGTTAGTTTGAAGGCCTCCTTGGGGGAGTGGAAGGCTGTTTGTGCTCTGTTGGCCTTAAGTGTATATGGAATTGTGCTGTTTGCGGATGAGCCTCGATTCATCAGCAAAAATGCAATCCACTTGTTCATCTTGAAGAACCCAGTGCCAACTTTACTGGGTGATCTCTTTTACTCAGTGCATCAGAGGAATGAGAAGCAGAGGGGGAAGTTAGTAAGGATGTGTGCTCCATTATTCCATACCTGGCTCCTCAAGCATCTACCCAGAACAGATGCATTCCTGAATCCTCATCAGCAGAGCAACTGGGCTAAGAGGCTCACTACTCTCACTTCAGCAGACATCAGATGGTGCACTCAGAGCACCAAGGGCAGAGATATCATCACAAGCTGTGGGCACTTTCCCAATGTGCCTTTAATAGGAGTCAAGGGAAGTATTAATTACAACCCTCTGCTGTTCAGGAGACAGCTGGGATATGCTCTAGTCCATACTCCCAAAGCACAGGACTTGGTGGAAACTCTCTATTGTGAGAACAAGATCAGTTTGACTGTTGTTAGGCAGGCTGCCTGGGCCTGGGATCATGTTCAAACCAAGGGAATCACCATTCTGGGGAAGTGCAATAATGTGGCATCAGCCCAATATCATGAGTGGTCTTATGCTAGAGCCCAATTCTCTGGATTGCCTTTCACCATAGAAGACATGCCTGAGTCATCATCAGCACCACCCCCTGCTGCTATCAGTCTGGAGGAGTTTGAAAGCCTGAAGGAAAGGAATGAGAAGTTATCCCAAGCCTTGCAGAAGACCCTCCGGGAGAGGAGTGAAGGTGTGAGGGAGATTGAAAGATTGGAGAAGCTGAGGGTGGAACACTTGACTAAAATTGAGAAGTCTGGAGATTATATCAGCAAGTCTAAAGCTGGTGAGCAGATTCTGAAGAATGCTTGTAAAGAAGCCCAGTTCTAGAGAGCAAGAACAGACTTGTATTTGAAAGAGAGTCAGGCCAGGTGGGTCCGGATCACTGAGGCCCGTACTCTAGAAGACAAGAGAGTTCAGGACAAGATGGAGCAGATGGAAAAAGCCCTGGCAGCAGCCCAGAAGGAAATATCAGAGCTAGAAATCAGAGCTGGAGTGAAGAGGTCTAAAGACCAAGGTCAGAACAAGAAGTTGACTGCAGCTGTTGCAACAAGAAACCTTCTCATCAGAGGTCTCACGGAGCGTCCGGCTGATCCTGTGACCGAAGCACTTCTTAAGGAAGTTCGTGAGGATGAGTTTGGCCTGGGAGTTTGATCATTTGCTTGTTGTTATTCTTATTCCATGTACTTTTGCTTTTTTTTGTGATGTATTTTGACCCCTTAGGGGGGGGACTTGTGTTGTAAAAAGAACAAGTTGTATTATTTCGTCTTATGTAATATATTTGTGTTGGTTTTCATCTGAGTTCACTCCGGAAGCAACTTCAACAGCATCATCATCAAGGGTCTGGAAGGGTCAAAACTGAAGACCAAACCGGATACCTTGAGAGCAAATAAGCACAACTGCATTGCATACTAACCCTTCTGTTTGTTTTGTAGGTTTTGTTTTTATTGTTACTAACCTCTGTTGTGAATCTCAGGCAGTATTGCTCGTCGCCGGGTGTTTCCTCTCAACAGGCCGCACAGGTACCCAACTAGAAACAACCTTCCGGGCATCCAAATGGATCAAGTTCAACAAGATCTTGCTGATGTCAGAAATCAGCTAGCCAATGAAAGATTGGAGATGAGAACACAGATGACGCAGTTCATGGAGGTTATGAACAACATGGCTCAGAGCCAGGAGAGACTGAGGGCTATGGTTGAGAGGCAAAATCCAGAGGAGCCTCATGTAGGAACTGCAGGCACCAGTAACAATGAAAGGGTGCAACCACATGTGAATCCCCCTGTGTTTGGTCCACATCTACATCCTGAGATTAATATTCCTGCCAACATCCAAGGAACAGCTACTGCAGCCAGAGTACTTCAAGAAGATCCTCAGGAGGACCAATTTACAGTAATGGGTGCTGGAGAGGATGCTTATGATAGGAGATTGGATGAAATAGCTGAGAAGTTAAGGTCTTTAGAATCTCAAAATTCTTTGGGCTTCGACGTCATGGACATGGGTTTGGTTGATGGGGTCAGGATCCCTCATAAGTTCAAGCCTCCTTGTTTCGAAAAGTATAATGGGACTTCGTGCCCCCGGACTCATCTGCAATCATTTCTGGGAAGGCTGAAGGCCTATACAATGGATGAGAAGCTTTGGATGTTCTACTTCGAAGACAGTTTGACAGGAGCATCGAGGGAATGGTATTCCCACTTGACAAGGGCAACTGTAAGATGCTGGAAGGACCTGGCAGAAGCCTTCATCCGACAGTATCAATACAACTTAGACATGGCACCCAACAGGACTCTCCTAATGGGAATGTCACAGTCGTCAAGGGAAAGTTTCCGAGAATACGCCCAAAGATGGAGGCAATTGGCTGCTGCCGTTCAACCCCCAATGTCTGAGAGAGAAATGGCAGACATGTTTATGAACACTCTTCAGGGAACCTATATTGACAGGTTGGCTGCTTTCTCTTCCACTAGCTTCGCAGATGTTGTCATAGCTGGGGAGAGAATTGAAAGCCTGTTAAAAATGGGTAAGATATCTGATAATGGTGCAAGCTCGTCCAGTGGTACAAGAAAGCCTTTTGCAGGCCCGAGAAGAACTGGCGAGACCAATGCCATTCACACCAACAGGGGCAGGCCCCATTATGTTCCCAGAACAATAGCAGCAGTCACAATCCCTGCTCCAGCTCATCCTCAGCCGGACTATCAACCTCCTCAACAAAATTTCCAACAACAACCTCAGTATCATCAGAATCAATATCCTCCAAGAAACAACTACAACAACAACAATAGCAACAACAATCAACAGAGGCCATTTCAACAGAGGCCCTCCCAAGCTAACCGAGTGATCGACCCGATCCCAATGCCGTACGCTGCTTTGCTGCCACAGCTTCTGAAACTCAACCTGGTTGAGCTAAGAACGTTGGCACCTCCGGACCCCAACAGTCTACCAAGAAACTATGACTCCAACGCTAGGTGTGCTTTTCATTCGAACGCACCTGGTCACAGTACAGAAAAATGCAGGGCTCTGCATATGAAGGTACAAGACTTAGTAGACTCCAAGGCTTTGAATTTTGCGCCTCCGCCCAATGTCAACAAAAACCCAATGCCACACCATGGTGGTCCCCGTATTAATGCTATTGAAGAAGACCAACCGTCTTATTTGATAACTAGTGTGGATCAGATCAGGACGCCATTGGTGGAAATCAAAGCTCAACTCCGTGAAAACAATATATTTCCGGGGTGTGAACTAGGGTGCCCCTACTGCAATATTTCTTGGAATGGGTGTGAAGACTTGAGGAATCGCATTGACAGCCTTATTAAGAGTGGCCTCCTACAGATCACTACATCATTTCCGGCAAATCCTACAACTTCATCAACAACGGTTTCAGACCCTCCTACAACTGCAGTAACAATTGTTCCCGATAATTCATCAGCGGCATCAGCAAGTACTTCATCTGTCCTACCAAGTGATCGGTTTTCAACAGTTTCTCCTGCTACCACATCAGCTTCATTCCATTTCGACTCTCCATCAACAACAGCAACAGTCCTTCCAACGGAACCTCCTACAACACCAGCAAACAATCATGAAGATGTCTCCACAGTTACCATATTCTACGATCCAGAAAATAACTCCGCCTACCATTCAGAAGGTGCTGCTCCCACTAGAGCACCAGTCACAATCTTTTATGATCCACAAACAATAACAGTCCCTTCAGCAGCAGCAATCAGTCCAGTTACCGTCACGGTGCCTGGACCTGTACCATATGAAAGCGATAGGGCCATCCCTTGGCACTATGGCTCTGACTTGTATTGCGAGGGAAAAAGAATCACTCTTGAAACATCAGCACCTGCGCCACAAATTGATAATGTGGGCGGAGGCGGAGGCTTCACCCGAAGCGGACGTCTCTTTGCTTCACAAGTCCAAAGACCTACTGCCGAAGCAGAAGCTGCTGCCAAGGCAAAAGGAAAAGGCCCGGTGCAGGAAGATCCAGCTGCCAAAGAAACCCTGAAGACTCCATTTGATCAGGAAGTTGATGAGTTTATGCGAATCATTAAAAAGAGTGATTATAAAGTTGTGGATCAGCTTCATCAAACGCCATCCAAAATCTCCATCCTCTCTCTGCTTATGTGCTCCGAAGCCCATCGGAATGCACTACTGAAAGTACTGCACGCAGCTTACGTGCCCGAGGAAATTACTGTCAACCAATTGGAAACCGTTGTTGGAAATGTTACTGCTAGCAATGGGCTAGGGTTTACCAATTCTGACTTGACAGCGGATGGCCGCAACCACAACAAAGCCCTGCACATAACCATGGAATGCAAAGGAGCTGTCCTTTCTCATGTGCTGGTGGACACAGGCTCTTCCCTGAATGTCTTACCAAAGAAGGCTCTGGTGAAGCTTGAATATGATGGATTGGCATTGAGACCCAGCAACCTGGTAGTAAGAGCCTTTGACGGTTCAAAGAGATCGGTTCTGGGAGAGATTGAGCTGCCCGTGACAATTGGCCCACAGACCTTTAAAACTATCTTTTATGTGATGGACATTCAGCCCGCCTACAGCTGTTTGTTGGGTAGACCCTGGATTCACGCCGCCGGCGCAATAACGTCTACCCTTCACCAAAAGTTAAAATTTGAGTGGGAAGGTCAAGTTGTCACAATCTGTGGGGAAGAGGACATTTTTGTCAGCCACCTGGCAACCTATAAGTACATTGAAATGGATGGAGAGATCCATGAAACAATGAGCCAGGGGTTTGAAGCCTTGAATGTCAATGAAGCATCTGCTGTATCGGGTATCTCCATGACGTCTTATCAACAAGCCCAGAAGGTTGTTGAGGAAGGAACTGCCCTAGGCTGGGGCAAGGTCTTAGCTGTGGAGGAGAAGAAGGACAAATTTGGGTTGGGTTACAAACCAACTCAACATCAAGTAAAGGCTGCTGCGGAGCCTGGTTTTGTCAGTGGGGGGATGCTTACCCCCGATGCTATCAACTGTCTGGAAGACGAGCTGGAAGAGGAGCGCAATCTGGAGGATTGGATTCGTCCAAAGATCCCGGGGAGCAGTGTCTCGAACTGGTCTTCCCAGGAAATTATAAGAGTTACTCATGCAGAGTAATTATTATTTCCTGCATTTTTATAGCATGCATCAAAGTCTTGCATCTTGCCCAAGATGACAAGACTCATTTTGTAATCAGGGCCATCTGTACTTTTGTGCAAACAAGATTAAATTAATGAAATATCAGACATCTTTTTGCAAACGAGTCTTTTTCTTTTCTGTTCACTGTTTTTCCATTTTTCTTTTTGTACAAAAATAAATGGCGGTGTTTTCAAAATGATAACTTCATTTCACTTTTTCTAAAGCAAGATTAAAATCAATCACTAAAATGAACCAACTTAACCCTTGCAGAGAGTGCCTTCCAGACTGCACCGACAACAGCACGGCTATGACATCGTATGACTTTGACAATCCGATCAATCAAGCTGATGAAGGGGTTGATGAAGAATATGAGCTTCCTGAAGAGCTAGCCAGGTTGTTGAGACAGGAGGAAAAGGTTATTACTCCTCACCAGGAGGAGATTGAAATGATTAATCTTGGTACCGATGAAGACGTGAAAGAGGTTAAAATCGGGGCCTGCCTGCAAGACTCAGTGAAGAAGCAACTGATAGATCTACTTCAAGAGTATGTGGATGTGTTTGCTTGGTCGTATCAAGACATGCCAGGGTTAGATACCGATATTGTTGTGCACAAGTTGCCTTTGAGAGAAGAGTGCCCTCCAGTCAAACAAAAGCTGCGCCGTACTCGTCCAGACATGGCTATGAAGATCAAAGAGGAGGTACAAAAGCAATGGGATGCCGGATTCCTTGCTGTGACAAGTTACCCGCCGTGGGTTGCTAACATAGTACCTGTGCCAAAGAAGGACGGTAAGGTAAGAATGTGTGTTGATTACCGGGATCTGAATAGGGCCAGCCCGAAAGATGATTTCCCATTACCTCACATTGACGTATTGGTTGATAATACGGCTCAGTTCTCGGTATTCTCCTTCATGGATGGGTTTTCAGGATATAACCAGATCAAGATGTCACCTGAAGACATGGAGAAGACAACATTCATTACACCTTGGGGCACGTTCTGCTACAAAGTAATGCCATTTGGGCTTAAGAATGCGGGTGCAACTTATCAACGGGCTATGGTAACATTATTCCACGATATGATCCATAAGGAAATCGAGTGTTATGTGGATGACATGATTACCAAGTCCCTTACTGAAGAAGATCATCTGGTGAATCTGCTCAAGCTGTTCAAGCGTCTGAGAAAGTACCAACTGAAGTTGAACCCCAACAAATGCACATTCGGGGTGCGATCCGGTAAGCTGCTGGGATTTATTGTAAGCGGAAAAGGGATTGAAGTTGACCCTGATAAAGTCAAGGCTATACAAGAAATGCCTGCACCGAAAACTGAGAAAGAGGTTCGAGGGTTCTTAGGTCGATTGAACTATATTTCACGGTTCATATCTCACCTTACAGCAACCTGTGAACCTTTGTTCAAGCTGTTAAGAAAGGAACAAACGGTCAGGTGGAACGAAGATTGCCAGAAGGCTTTTGACAAGATCAAGGAATATCTACAAGAACCTCCAATCCTCATGCCGCCAGTTGAAGGAAGACCTCTGATAATGTACCTGACAGTATTAGAAGAGTCAATGGGGTGTGTGTTGGGCCAGCATGACGAGTCTGGTCGAAAAGAGTATGCAATATACTACCTAAGCAAAAAGTTTACCGACTGTGAACAACGTTATTCACTGCTCGAGAAAACTTGCTGTGCTTTAGCGTGGGCTGCTCGCCGACTGAGACAGTATATGCTGACCCACACTACTTTGTTGATCTCAAAGATGGATCCAGTTAAGTACATTTTCGAGAAGCCAGCTCTTACCGGACGGGTTGCAAGATGGCAAATGATCCTTACTGAATATGACATCCAGTACACCTCTCAGAAAGCCATCAAGGGCAGTGTACTATCTGAATATCTTGCTGAGCAACCTATAGATGACTACCAGCCTATGAGATTTGACTTCCCTGATGAAGACATCATGTTCATTAAAGCAAAAGATCACGAGGAGCCTATTCACACTGAAGGGCCTGACCCGGAGGAAGAATGGACTATGATGTTTGATGGAGCTGTTAACATGAATGGTCGTGGTGTTGGTGCAGTACTCATTACACCCAAAGGAGTTTACATGCCTTTCTCGGCAAAACTGACTTTCAACTGCACTAACAACGAAGCTGAATACGAAGCTTGCATTATGGGTCTTGAGGAAGCCATTGACCTCAGGATCAAGACATTGACCGTATTCGGAGATTCAGCTTTGGTAGTCAATCAAACCAACGGGAAATGGTACACCCACCAAGATCATCTGATACCTTACAGGGATTATACAAGGAGGTTATTGACTTTCTTCACAACAGTCAAGCTTGAGTATATCCCTCGGGACGAGAATCAGTTTGCGGATGCTCTTGCTACCATTTCATCCATGATCAAAGTTCAAGCCGCTAACTTTATACCTCAGATTTCAGTGTCCAGACTCAACAGACCAGCATATGTATTTGCAGCGGATGTTGTAAAAGATGATAAGCCTTGGTTCCATGACATTAAGTGCTTCTTGGAGGATCAAACATACCCACCTGGGGCATCTTCCAATGATAAGAAGACTTTGAGAAGGCTTGCTGGTAGTTTCTTTCTGAACGCTGATGGGTCTTTGTACAAGAGGAACTTTGACATGGTACTCCTCAGATGTGTTGACAGGACGGAAGCAGATTTGCTGATGCATGAAGTGCACGAAGGATCTTTTGGTACCCATGCTGGAGGGCATGCCATGGCTAAGAAGTTGTTAAGATCAGGCTATTACTGGATCACGATGGATGCAGACTGTTGTGCTTACGCCAGAAAATGCCATAAATGCCAGATCTACGCAGATAGGGTGCATGTGCCTCCTAATCCTTTGAACATCATGTCTTCACCATGGCCCTTTGCTATGTGGGGCATTGATATGATTGGCAAGATTGAGCCAACTGCTTCAAACGGCCACAGATTCATCCTGGTCGCCATCGACTATTTCACCAAGTGGGTTGAAGCAGCCTCCTATGCAAATGTTACTAGGCAAGTGGTAGCCCGATTCCTGAAGAGAGACATCATCTGTCGGTATGGAGTGCCTGAGCGAATCATTACTGATAATGGGTCCAACCTAAACAATAAAATGATGGCAGAATTATGCCGGGACTTCAAGATCCAACATCACAATTCTTCTCCTTACAGGCCAAAGATGAATGGCGCTGTAGAGGCGGCAAATAAGAATATTAAGAAGATTGTGCAAAAGATGGTAGTCACATACAAAGACTGGCACGAAATGCTACCATTTGCCTTACATGGGTACCGCACATCAATCAGGACATCCACTGGGGCAACACCGTATCAGCTTGTGTATGGTATGGAAGCAGTCCTACCAGTTGAAGTTGAGTTACCCTCGCTGCGGGTATTAATGGATGTCAAACTGAGTGAAGCAGAATGGGTTCGGTCCCGATACGAGCAACTGAGTCTGATCGAAGAGAAGAGATTGGCTGCAATCTGCCATGGGCAGTTATATCAGAAGAGAATGAAGAGGGCCTTCGATCAGAAAGTCAGGCATCGAGAGTACCAAGTGGGAGATCTTGTGCTGAAAAGAATCCTCCCTCCTCATACAGACCACAGGGGCAAATGGACTCCAAATTACGAAGGACCATTCGTCGTCAAGAAAGTTTTCTCTGGTGGAGCACTGATGCTCAGCACCATGGATGGTGAAGATTTTCCATCCCCTGTGAATTCAGATGCAGTTAAAAAATACTTCGTGTAAAATGACCCGCTGGACATAAAAACAGAATGTAAGTCCGGGCAAAAATAGGGCATCCCGGCGAGTCAAAAACAGAATAAAAGACTCGGGCAAAAATAAGGGAAATAAATAAAAAAAATGTACACCCGCTGAGCTGAAAAGCCGCATTGGACAGCTCAGGCAAAAATGGGTATCCCGATGGATTGAAAACCCGAAAGGGCGATCCATGCAAAATAAGGGAATAAGCGAACAACTGCACTCTGAATTCGTCCGTATCACTTACAGCTTGGAAAGTTTTGACAGAATCAAGCTCCGATCAGAATCAACTTTCTCCAGAAAGCAAGACGAGAAGAACGTCATTGTCATACGAGTCATAGCAGGAGAGGAAGCTCCTCAAAGCGTCATCAACACTGCCAACACTTTGTTTCTCAATTTGTAACAATCTCCTCATTTCAGGAGATATGTTTCTTTGACTGTATCTTGCCAATTCAGGGCACATGAATTAATAAAATCAGATTTTTCAGTCATGTCTCGTCTTTTACATTTATGTTTTGCAAAGATTTGTCTGAAAATGCAATTGCATAAGTACAGATGCCTTTCTAAAAAAAAAAAAAAAAAAAAAAAAAAAAAAAAAAAAAAAAAAAAACAAAGCACATGCTTGCAAGGAATATTACTTACTCTCGAAGGCACTTAACTCCTATGGCGGAATCCAGTAAAGGATACCTCGGGACCTTTCGCATGTTTCTTTATCTTTGCAGGATTGCAGGTGTCCAGAACGCAACTTGGGGCATGCAAGGTATAACTCAGCGAGTTGGTGAATCAACAAAAGATATCAGCATCCGAAATGCTCTATCCCCAGCTGAGTTGCTTCCCATTGCTCTCCCCAGCCGGTCTACCTCTCATCATCTCCCCATAGAGCTTCAGGCCTCTATTCAGAAGAGCAACGCACGAAGGAATCACAACAGAGAGGGAGGAAGCTTCTACAAACCCCAGCTGGGTCCCCGTATGATAAGGATATGTCAATCAGTGACCTATATCCCCAAGCAGATACATCATTAGATTTACCAATGATCTCATCCCCAGCTGGGATGTTCACTTCAAAGCAGATCAACCAGAAATCTTTGCAGCAACGGGATCCGAATCCCGAATCTGTGCCTCTTTGCATAATCATAGCATTCGCATCATGTTATACCCTCAGAGCGTAGCATTCCGTCTAATGCGGAGCATTACGGAAAAAATCAAATACATAGCATAATCATAAGTCATGCTGTGAATCGAACACCTGTAAATAATGACAACCTGTCGGTATACAGAATTTATACAGAAAAATCCCCACCAGGGTCCCAGCAAAAGCAGTTGCCTCTCAAATCACCAACACCATCATGTACACCTTTTGATACTCGTCCGTGTCATATCCCCAGCGTGGTCGCCTATACTCATATATATACTTTTTCTTGACACCCGTCCGTGTCATATCCCCAGCGCAGTCGCTTACACCTCTATCACCCACATACTGGTTAATATTATACTTTTCTCTTCGACACTCGTCCGTGTCACTCCCCCTAGCAGATAAACACTCATATACAATACTCACTACTCATTGGTACACCTATACAGATACTCGTCCGTATCTTGTATACATCATCACTCATATCACTCACAGATTCGACGATAGTCCTTGTTCTTTGTTAACCAGTTGGTACTCGTCCGTACCATCATCTCAGAACATTGCGTCTAATGTTTGTTTCTACATGATACTAGTCTGTATCATAGTCTTAAGGATGCTCGTTCGCATCTTTAATCCATACACTGTGTCAAACACTTGTGTCTTCTTGAATATAGATACTCGCCTGTGTCTACTATTCCCCAGAAGGATTCTTTCAGATGCAACACTCGTCCGTGTTCTTTGTTAACCAGTTGATACTCGTCCGTATCATCATCTCTGAACATGTGTCAGTTTGTTTCTAAATGATACTCGTCCGTATCATGGTCTTAAGGATGCTCGTCCGCATCTTTAATCTATACACAATACCGAACACATATACCCTTTTGTTTCTTGGATATAAACACTCGTACGTGTTTACTATTCCCCAGTAGATCACCAACAAAGCATTTTTCTTTTTTATCTAACACTCGTCCTGAGTTATGATAAACCCTGAGAGCAGCCGTCCCCTGCTGAGTGGTCGTCCTCCACTTCTTGATGGTCGTCCTCCATCATGCTCATCCGATGGCCGTCCCCATCGTTGTTTTTAGCAGCCGTCCCCTGCTAGGTGGTCGTCCTCCACCTTTTGATGATCGTCCTTCATCACTTTATCCAATGGCCGTCCCCATTGTTGATTTTGGTTATCTAACACTCGTCCTGTGTTATGAGAAACCCTGAGAGCAGCCGTACCCTGCTGAGTGGTCGTCCTCCACTTCTTGATGGTCGTCCTCCATCATGCTCGTCCGATGGCCGTCCCCATCGTTGACCTTTTCTATCCGATGGCCGTCCCCATCGTTGATATTTTCGGCAGCCGTACCCTGCCAGGTGGTCGTCCTCCACCTTTGATGGCCGTCCCCATCATATTTACCTTTTTATCCCCAACAGAGCAGCCGTCCCCTGCTAGGTGATCGTCCTTCACCTTTGATGACCGTACCTCATCATCTGTTTATTTCGTTTATTAACCCGATGGCCGTCCCCGTCGTGGTCCCTTTTCCTTTTAACCCGATGGTCGTCCCCATCGTTGGTTACTTTACCTTTGTGAACTTGATGGCCGTCCCCATCATGTTTCATTAACTCCCAGAGAATTCTACAGCTTTACCTTGGTGGCCGTCCCCATCGTAATATCTTATTTCCCCAGCTAGTCGGCCGTCCCCGTCTTAGCTTTACCTTTTATCCCCCAGCATGTCGGCCGTCCCCGTCATTGCTATTTACCCAGCAGTCGTCCCTGCTCGACGGTCGTCCTCCGTCGTCCCACTTTACAATATACGTTATTTGCTGTCACAATCTATATCCCTTTTCTTCTTCATTTCTGTGAGTGCAAATTTTGGACTGTCTTTGGTATTCAACCACAAGTTATCTTGTTTGCCTGTTAAGCCATCGCTTACAACCTGCACAGCTAACTCATGCTTGAATAGGGGCAGCTGTAAGCACCCCAAATTTGCCCTCACCCATTCACACATGGCTTGTGATCATCTCATATGCATATACACCATCATATCATCTCATAGTACATTTTTGATTCACTGCATAGCTTCTAAGTCATCTGCACTTAGGGTTTGTGATCTGAGCAATCCCAATGCTTCTTGAGCCATTCCAAAGGCCACCAATCAACTCAAAGAGGTCCATGTGTGTTCTTGTATCATGTTACATCCTCACAAAGTCCAAATTGCAGAGGAATCACAAGAACTAGGGTTTGAGTGGATGCAGAGCCAGGATGAACTGCACAGTTGACTGAAAATTAGGGTTTTGGTTTCAGAGGCCATAACTCCAAATTTTTTGGTCATTCTTGTTTCCATTGATCTCTATATGGTATAGGGAGTGTGCATATCAATTTTCATGAAGAAATTCCATGGGGAAGTCATCTGATCAAGAGTTGACTTTTCAGACAAGTCAGTGCAAAATCAGGGCATCTGAGGCCCCCAATGACCCAACCAATGGGTGATCTTCATCATTTTGAGTGTATATGATCTTTATTTGATCATGGAAGAAGGTTGAAGTTCATAAAAATCAAGAATTTGGAGTTTTTGCAAATGTTGACTTTTTGGGCATAGTTGACTTTTCAAGAATGCACCATTTTAGGTCAATTTTCAAGCCTTGATTCATGATCCAAAAAGGCTTCAAATGGAAAAACTTTGGTCATGAAAGTTGTAGATCTCATCTTTCCCTTTTCAAAAAGTACAAGAACATGATCAAATTCTTCTTGGATCAAAAGTTATGACCATGCAAAGTTGCCAAAAATCACTTATTTTCAAGTTATGCACCAAGTGGAAATTTTGCAAAGTCTTGGATCAAAACACATTGCAGCCTCTAGTTCACTACAAACCATTACACAAACATTTCCCTAAGTCATAAAATCAGATTTTTGATCAAGTTTGCCCATGGTTTAGTTCATGTAACTTGAATTTTTCACATGTGAACCAAAAGCTAGCCAACTTGCAAAAACCACTCATTTCACTTCCTACAACTTATGACATTGGAAGCTGACTTTGGCTAGCCTCTCCCTCACCTTTTGCTGCGCCAGCCATGCTTTGTCCTTGCCTAGATTTGGAGCCATGCCCTATCTTACACAAAAGTGGTTTTTGAGCAAAAAGTGATCTACCAATCCATAAAGCACAAGTCACATCAGCCAGCCAATCAGAATTGTTTATGATTTCAATTTGCAAGTTGAACATAACACAAGCCAAGGCTGAAACACACACACTCATCACATTCACAAAAACTCACCTCATTGCAAGTTCCTTCGAAATTCTGTCCACAGCCATGAAACACTCAAACTCTCATCATCATTCAACTCACCACATCTCATAGACAAGAAACCAACAAAGCTCAAGCCTAAATCAAGCCTGAAAACTCCATTGCCATTATTCACCTCAAGCTGCAGATTCTATCGAATCTCTCTCCACAAGCCACAAACACACCAACCAACACCACAAAATTTCTCAACACACTTCATAGATCACAAACAACTCCTTTTCACAGCCTGAAAGTGCCAAAATCATCATGGCCATTGTTGACTGAACTGAAGCAGTTCCATTCGAATCTCCTTCTCCAGCCAACACAAACTCATTTTGAGCATTCAAACACATTTGGGGGATCAAGTAGAGCAGCTTGCATCAAAGGAAGTGGCCAGAAAGTTCCTAAACTGAAAGCTCCAAATCTCAGGTAGCTCGAAATTAATTTTTCCAGAAATGGTTTTTTATGTTACAAACTTGTTCCTCATGATGCACTGATCATTCTGGTACCTTTAGTTTTTGAAATGGTTTTGTTTTGAGCATTTAATTTGTGTTTGAAGCTCACGAACCCTAGAAATTGTTTGCTTCGATTCAGTTGATTTAGGAACTTTAAATTTGTTTTGAGAGAGGGGTTTGGTTCGTGAGAGGATAAGGATCATTTCCCTGGTCTTAGATTTCATTTTTGTAACGTTTTGAGGAAGTTGGGTGATTCTCAGGTGAGAGCTGGCCGGAGAAGACGACCGGAAGTCTTCTCCGGCCACCTGAATGTATTTAGGGCTTAATCCCATAATTAATGCTCGTTTGAATTTTGGCCGTTGATGCGCGTTGAATGTTTGACTTCCCACCCTTTTTGATGGCCAGGATCTGTTCATTAGCCCTAATCACTTTAATTAATTTATTTAATTAAGATTAATTCAGCTTTGAATCACAGCCACAGGATTACGCGCCAGTCAACACACTTAAACCCTGGAGCAATCCTGGCCATCCAATCTGTTTACTTTCATTTTCTTTTAATTTTTATTCATATTTATTTCATTTAAATTGCACAATTTATTTAAAATAGTTAAAAAAATCATAAAAATTATGAAACTTTTTCTTTAAGGTTTTATTAATTTTTATGACACAAAAATATTTTTATTTTATTTTTTATCATTAAAAAAGTATTTTTAAATATTTAAAAGATCATTTTTAATTGATTAATGAGAATTAATTAATTAAAAATACTTTTAGGTATTTAAAAATTACAAAAAAATTCATGAAATGCTCTAAGACATTTAGAAACATTGTCCAACCTTCAAACCAAATTTCTTTTTTGATCTTGATGCACTTTAAGAATTTTTCATTGAATTAAATCATTTTTTATGCATTATTTTGATCACATGTTTGAAAATTCATTTCTGCCTTTTGGTGAAGGTTGAGACATTGATTCTTTTGAATTGTTTTCCATTTGACATGTATTTTCAAAGATAAAAAGGCCATGATTTGATCTTGCATTTTCTAATTGATGGGCATTTGTTTTGATAAGAACCCTAAAAAACCCTAATAACTTGCAAAAATCATATCTTGAGATTGGTAAAGAGTTGGGAGCTCCCCTTTGGGCAGTGGTTTGTTATAGGTCTAGGGTTTCTTTGAGTGCCATTTTCCCTTTTTTATCTTAGGGTTTGCTTCTGTTTTTGGTTTGTGTTTGATTGTTTGTTTCATAAACCCTAATTTGGGCTTTCTCTTGCATCCTTCTTGCATTCTTTTGCATAAGTTGACTTGCCATTGCATTTTGTGCATTCTTATGATTCATTTGACATCTTAAGACATGTATGAAGCATCATTGATCATTGCATTACATCTTTGCCATGCCATTTGCCTTGTATGCTTCATAACATTTCATGCTTGTTCATGTTCCTTAGCTTGCATCATATGCATTCATGGTCTTGTATGAACATCCCCATGTCATGCCTCATGTTTGCAGCACCTCATAACATCATAATCATCATGTACATGCTTCTGGTTTGGTCTAGCATCATGCCATTTCATCTCATCTTGCATTGCATTGTGTTTCTTTCTAACATTTCAGGTGGTAAGTAAACTTGAGAAGTGAATTTGCCTTCACTTCTCATACCTTTTCTTTTCATCTCCCTTGCATCCATTGCTGCATTTTTACTTGTGCTTGAGTTTGAGCTTGTTCATCCTTCTTCCTCCCACTTTCTTTCTTCAAGTGACTTGACTTCTTGAATGAAGCAAGTCACTTTGCCTCTCTTGATCTTATTCATCTGCTTCCTGGTGGCTCCTGTGAAGATTGTTCTTGAAAACCTCACAAACCATAGGAACAACCAAGCATGTCAATGAATTAGGGTTTTGATTAGTCTCCCCCATAGTTTTTTACCTTTGTGTCTCCCTTTGAGTCTTCTCTTCTCATCTCATAATCAGAGACTAAACCCTAAAGGTTTTAAAACTTTGTGATTAAGGTTATGCCTGTATCCTTCTTTTAGGATGGAGTGTATAACTTTAATCCTAAGTATTAAACCCTTAAGGTGTTTAAATCTCTTAATCAATCCATCTAATAATCATCAAGACATCACACTTGTAACTTGGGCCTTGCATTAGGGTTCTAATTCTTCCTTAAGTGGTTAAGAAGGACTAACCCTAGTGTTAATGGACAAGTCCCCCTCAAGTTGTCTTACAAACAATAAAATCCATTTCATCATCATACCATTAAATAAAATCCACTTAATCAAAGGTTTGTTTTGTCATGAGTTTAATCCCTAATCATGGATTAAGTTGAGGAGCTTTCCTCAGCTTAAATATTCTCATCTATTATCCTTCTTTTAGGATGGTGTAATGAGTCTGTTAGATCCCTGATTATGGCTTAACCTCATTACTCAACACTAAACAAAAACACCAAAAACATCTAAATAATCACAAGTAGGTTAATGATCTTAACCCTACATCAAAGGTGATTAAGTGTGAGAATCTGACTTCACACTTAAGGTAATTCTCATTACCCCTAATCGGAGGGAAGATGTGGTGAGTTTACCAACCCGTTGGTTTAGGCTTAAGCTCATTATCTTATGACAAACTCCAAAAAGAAATAAAAGACTGAAAACATCAAAAACAAACAATAATCGTCTCCTCCGGGATTCTTTTCTCATCTCATTCACTCACAAACGAGAGCTCGCTTCTTCCGTCTAATGCAAGACAGTTTGCATCTGTGCCAGACAGATCATACACTTGAGCATAGGCAAGTAAGCAGTTCACAAGTCAATTCATCTTTCAGTCTCTTTGGGTCGAACTACGGTGTTCTGACTTCCTCATTGCACGAGAGGATACGTAGGCATAACTTAACAGTTATCGAACAAAAGTCTCTGTATATTCCCCCTCTTTCTAGCCTTATTCTTTTAAGCCTCATGATCTTGAGCATTCCATTCACTTCTTACACTGACACTTCATTTATACACTTCACTCTCTTTTACACTGACACCTGTACATCTTTTCCAGCTATTTCGTACACAGATTGCACTGACACTACCCCTTTAAAACACAAATCTTTTAAGCGTGGATCCCGTCGAGTACGACGGACAATCTGGGTGCTAATACCTTCCCCGGTTGTAACCAACCCCCCTTTCTCAGTCTCTCTGGTTCGCAAACCGTCTTATCCATCTCTTTCTAGGCTTATGCAGCATTGCCTTTCCTCCGGGATAAAAATGCCTAGCTGGCGACTCTTTTCATCTCCAGTGAGTTCACGGCTGTGTGTTCTCATTGTCCCTCTCGCCGACCGTTCGCGCTTGTACCTTCATCTGATCCAGTTTCATTTGTCGGGAGCGACAATGGGTGACAAAGTTCTTGATGATTTCAGAAGGGAGTTTGGAAAGATCCTGGATTATGGGAGCAAGCCAATAATTGACTAGAGGGATAACTTGCATTCTTTATTGCAGTTATATGATCCACGGCTGAGGGTCTTTGTTTTCCCTGATTACATCTTGGCTCCTACATTAGAAGAGATATCTAGCATCCTCAGGATTCCCATTAAGGATGGTATTCCTTACTATGGCTTAGAGAAGGTCCCTTCATGCAAAGACATAGCTGATTATTTTCATTTGGATTTATCCAAGGTCAGTAGAGGGATGGATGCCAGCAAAGGTAAAGGACTTCTCTTAGACTTTCTCTCCCAAGAAGCTCAGGATCTAGCCTCTGAAAACAAATGGGCGAAGTTCAGCACTTTGCTTGCTTTGATAGTGTATGGAATTAGTTTGTTTCCAGGTGAGAAAGGATTAATCAGCATGGAGGCTATCACCATCTTTGACAGAAGAAACCCAATGCCTACCTTGTTGGGTGACTCTTACTATGGGTTTCACCACAGGAATGAAAAAAGGAAGGGACATGTGAATTGTTGTGCTCCCTTATTTGCTGAATGGTTTGTAAGGCAACTCCCTAAATCAGGGCCTTTCCAGGATTTGAAACAATCTTGGAAGTGGTCCAAAAGATTGATGGGCTTAACCTCAGTTGACATTGCTTGGGGATGCAATAGGGATCTTGTAGAAAAAGAGATCTTGGTTAGTTGTGGGAGTTTCCCAAATGTGTCCTTAATAGGAAGGAAAGGTGGGATCAGCTACAATCCTATCTTGTCTAGGAAATAATTTGGCAATCCTTTAAGAGTTGTACCTTTGATTGAGGAGATGAATGAGTCACTATACTTTCCAGCAAAAGGTAACCTGAAGATGAGCTTGCTAGCATCCCAATCTTGGGAGGTTAGAGTGATGAAGGGGAAGAAAGACTTTGGGAGAGTATATCCCAAGACTTATGATCCTTTTGCCACCTGGTTAGAAGATCGTGTAGAGACTTTGTTGCTCCTATTCTCTAAGGAACCACCTCTCTACCTTAAGGTGGTAGTACCCATAACTTCAGTTCCTCTTCAAGAGTATCAGAAATTGGAGACCTTGGTTAAGCAACTCAGGTTGGAGAATCAAGAAGCCAACAACTCATGCCAAAAGTTGAAAATGCAAAACCAGAAATTGGAAGAAAGGGCTCACAAAGTTGAAGAAATGGTCAGGCTTAAGCAGCAAGACTTTCAGGAGAGGGATCTATATTTCAAGAAAAGGGGATTAGCTTAAAATCACAAGGCGGTCCAGCGCCGAAAAGATAAGAAAGAGTTGGATGAAGCTAATGAAGCTATCACCTTATGGCAAGAGAAATGGGAAGACAACTTGAAGAGGCAGAAGGAGCTGGAAGTCATGTACAAGTTAGAGATCAAAGGCCTTCAAGATTCTTCAATTGAGTAGGGAAAGCTCCTTCAAAAGGCTTATCACCAGGAGGAGAGTCACCTTTAAGATATAACAAAGAGTCAGCAAGCAATGGAGGAAGCTCAGAAAGAGATAGAAGAGTTGAAGTTGAGAGCCGATGTCAAGAGGACCAAGACTGATTCCATCACAAGCCAGGAAAGTGAAAAGGTGTTCCTACAACAAATTGAGGAATTGCATGCCTCCTTTGAACTTAGGGATATCCTGATTCAAAAGCTCATACAAGAACCATCACATCCAGATATAGCTCAACTGCTGCAAGGTGTCAAGTGTCTTAGTTGGAGATTGCAGGATATGGATTTTCCTAAGCTTTAGTCTTGTATTCATGTGATTTGGATTACCCACAGGCTTGTTATGGGAATCCTCTCTCTTGATGTACTTTTTCTCTTTTATGTATGAACTTGAACCCCCATAGGGTTTTGCTATTCCAGTTTTCTTTTTATTCACCTGAAGCCTCTGGTTGATTATCTGTTGCACGGACACGAGATATTAAATGATGTCACTCCACAAGGTCTTCTTTTTTCTCAACACCAGAATGGCAAAGTAAATAAAACCTTGAGGATAAAAGGAACACACTGCATTGCTTACACATCATGTGCATTTTTTCTTTATTTTTGTAGGCTGCTTAACTTATCTATTCACAGGCAAAGATTGCGTGAGCTGCTAAGACCCGACACCTTCGACAAAATATTCCTCATCGTTACGCAACACGCAACAACCAGAGGACCGTCATGGACGCTATGCAAATTGAACTCAATGAATTCCGCACCAGGATGGGGGAATTTATGGTCATGATGCAAGGAATGGCCCAAGGACACCAGGAGCTAAGGAATGAAATTAAGGGACTCAACCCTCCTCAGACTGATCTACCTGTAGTCACTCCAGAAGTTCAAGTGAATTCTCCCAACACTAACAATGGAACAGGTGGACCCCCAGTTCTAGAGCCTGGAACAACTACCTTCATCCCTGTGCAAGACCGACAAGAGGATCAGTTTTCTTCCTTTAACAATGATATGGGATTTGGCGTGGAAGGAAATTTTCAAGACTTTATGCTGCTAGCTGAGAAGGTCAAAGCCCTTGAGTGTAAAGACACTCTTGGGATAGATGTATCTGACATGGGCTTAGTCCCAGGGGTGGTCATTCCTCACAAGTTTAGAACACCTACTTTTGATAAGTACAATGGTAGCTCATGCCCTAAAAATCATCTGCAGGCATTCTACCGAAAGATTGATGCCCACACTAGGGACGAGAAGCTCTGGATGTACTATTTCCAGATAGTCTCTCTGGAGGATCCTTGGAATGGTATATGAAGTTGGAAAGGAGCTATGTTAGAAGCTGGAAAGAGTTGGGAGAAGCTTTTCTTAAACAATATCAGTATAAAATTGATATGGTGCCTAGTCGCACTCAGCTCCATAGTCTGACACAGAAGAATTCAGAGAGCTTCAAAGATTACGCACAGAGATGGCGTGAAGTGGCCGCCAGGGTGCAACCACCATTGCTAGAAAGAGAAATGGTAGACCTTTTCATGGACACCCATCCTGGGAATTTCATGGAAAGGTTGGTTGGGTGTTCTTCAAGCGGTTTTTCAGATATTATCTTGATTGGCAAGAGGATAGAAAGTTGGATTAAGCAGGGAAAGATCGAGAATGGTGGCGCTTCAGCTTCCGGTGTCAAGAAACCTTTCATGAAGAAGAGTGAAGGAGAGAATAGGGAAGTGTATGCACAAAGAGACGGGGGCAATAAAGGTGTTTATCAGCAAGTGGCTTCTGTCACTATCTCAGCTCAGTCCAATCAACAACAAGTTCGACAACTGCAACAGCAACGCCAACAAGGTTATCAGCAACAGAGGGCTCCCCGTCCCTATTATTCTCAGAAGACAAGGGAAAGGAATTTTGAAACTCCACCCATGCCTTACTCACGGATCTTGAAGAATCTTATCCAGCTCCAAATGATCCATCTCAGAACTTTACAACCTCCGAGGCTGGGACAACTCCCCGAAGGTTATGATGCAAACACCCGATGCGAATTCCATTCCGGAGCCCCCGGATATACCACAGAAAACTGCAAAGCCTTGAAGTATGTAGTCCAAGACTTGTTAGATTCCAAAGCGATTAACTTCGCTCCCACTCCGAATGTGATACAAAACCCCATGCCTCCTCACGGAGGTACAACTGGGGCAATTGATGACGGAGAGAATCTGAATTTGGTGCATGATGTCAGTGACCTGCAAACTCCGTTAAGTACTGTCAAAGCTCGCTTGGCACAGAAGGGTATATTTCCAGGCTGTAAGCATGATTGTCCAGAGTGTGCTAAAGTTCCTGATAGTTGTGAGTAGTTGAAAAAGGGGATACATAGCATGATTGATGAAGGGGTCTTGCAGTTTGACAAAATTGTAAAAGAAAAAGAAGTTTCTACAGTAACTATTTTCTATGATCCATCCCAAGTTCATCCTCAAGCCAGAGTAGCACCAATAACTATCACTACTACTGGGTTAGTGATGTACTAAAGTGATAAGGCCATCCCATGGCATTACGGAGGTGAAGTGTTTTGTAACGTCCAGAAGCAAGATTTGGCCACACCTAGTATGTCTCCAGCTTATGTAGAGAATGTTGGAGTAAGGGTTTTACTAGGAGTGGAAGATTGTTCACGCCAGAGACACAGAGAAATAGTGTAATACCACCCAGAGACACTGCAGAAGCCCAAGCTAAAGCCAGAGGGAAGCAACGAGTAAATGCTAATTAGCCCACACCTGTGGTTGACCCAGACATTACATTTGACAAAGAAGATGAAGAATTTTTTAGAATCATCAAAAAGAGCGATTATAAGATCATGGACCATTTGCAACAGACTCCAAGAAAGATCTCCATCTTGTCTCTATTAATGTGTTCTGACTCTCACAGAAAAGCTCTCTTGAACATCCTGAACAAAGCCTATGTACCTCAGGATATCTCGGTGAACAAATTAGAAACGGTGGTGTCCAGTGTCAACGCCAGTCATGGATTGGGTTTTACTGACATGGATCTAACATCTGAGGATCATGCTCACAATCAGGCACTGCATATTTATTTGGAGTGTAAGAGTGCTATGTTATCTCATGTGTTGGTGGATACCGGATCACCACCGAATGTTCTTCCCAAGAAGGCATTAATGAAGTTGGATTATGACGGAGTGATTCTGAAGCCTAATGACCTAGTGGTTCGAGCGTTTGATGGATCGAGAAGATCAGTGTTTGGGGAAGTGGACTTACCAATCAAAGTGGGTCCACAAATATTCAATGCCACATTCTATGTAATGGACATACAACCTGCATATAGTTGTTTACTGGGGAAACCCTGGATACATTCGGCAGGGACAATATCGTCCACGCTTCATCAGAAATTGAAATTCATCTGGGAAGGGCAAATCGTAACGGTCTATGGAGAAGAGGATATCTTTATCAGTCATCGGGCTTCATTTAAATATGTAGAGATGGATGGCGAGATAGTTGAGACTCCGTGTCAGGCTTTCGAGCCCCTGAAGACTGAATTAGCATCTTCATCAGCAGCTTCTTCTGAAGAATCAATGAAAGGGGTTTCCATAACCTCTTATAAGCAGGCTTTGAAGGTAGTGGAATCAGGGATACGTGAAGGCTAGGGCAATCCAGTGGAAGTGTCAGAAAAGAAGGATATGTTTGGTGTTGGCTACCATCCCAGGCAGTCATCAACTGAACAGAGAGCCAGAGGTCGTCAAGGCCCGATTACCTTCACGAGTGCAGAAATGGTGGATTACGGGAGTATCAATGCAGTGCAAGATGACACAGGTGATAGTGATAGTGATTTGGATGGGTGGATCAGACCTTGTGCTCCAGAGGCTCAGCTTAACAATTGGACATCTGAAAGGCTTATTTCAGTCACTTCCTTTGAAGAGTAATGATTTTTGCGTTTGTCTTTCTTGTACTCAAGCACTATGTCTTGTCCGAGGCATATTAGCTTATTGTAAGGGTTCTTTTGTTCCTAACACTATACCATAATCATTAATAAAGCTGACGTTGTGCATTCATCCATGTTGTTCTTTGTCTTTCATTTTTTGCTTCTTGTTTTCAAAAAAGAAAGAAAAGTTTTAAAACATGGAAATGTTTTTTCAAACTCTTTCTAAAGCCTTGCATGAATCATCATTCATGCAGGTGCTCTTCACCGGACCTTATCAATGACGACCCTGCTATGGCTAAGTATGACTTTAACAATCTGATTTACCAAGCCGATGAGGAAGGTGAAGAAGATTGCGAACTACCTGAAGAGTTATCTAGATTATTGAAACAGGAGGAAAACATGATTCACCGTATGAAGAGGTCATTGAAGTGATAAACCTGGGTACCGAAGAGGACAAGAAAGAAGTTAAGATCGGGGCCGCATTAGAGGAATCTATCAAGACTCGTCTGATTGTCATGCTTAGAGAATACGTTGATGTCTTCGCCTGGTCCTATCAAGACATTCCTGGTATAGACACAAATATTGTGGTGCACAAGTTGCCTTTGAGAGAAGACTGTCTGCTAGTGAAGCAAAAGTTGAGACGCACACACCCTGATATGGAAATCAAAATCAAAGAGGAAGTACAGAAGCAATTCGATGTTGGTTTCTTAGCTGTGACTAGCTACCCTCCATGGGTGGCCAATATTGTGTCGGTCCCTAAAAAAGACGGTAAAGTCAGGATGTGTGTGGACTACAGGGATTTGAACTGGGCCAGCCCTAAACATGATTTCCCTCTACCTCATATAGATGTGCTTGTTGACAATACTGCTCAGTTTTCTGTGTTCTCTTTCATGGACGGGTTTTCAAGTTATAACCAGATTAAGATGTCTCCCGATGATATGGAAAAAACAACCTTCATCAATCCTTGGGGCACCTTTTGTTATAAAGTCATGTCATTTGGTCTTAAGAATGCTGGAGCCACTTACCAACAGGCAATGGTGACGCTATTTCACGACATGATTCATCATGAGATTGAGGTCTATGTTGATGATATGATAGCAAAGTCCCAAACAGAAGAAGAGCACTTGGTCAATCTAGCAAAGTTGTTTGATAGACTCCAGAAGTTCAGATTGAGGTTGAATCCGAACAAATGCACCTTCGGGGTCTGTTCTGGCAAGCTACTGGGTTTCATCGTTAGTGAGCGGGGAATTGAGGTTGATCCAGCCAAAGTAAAAGCCATCCAAGATATGCCTGAGCCAAAGACTGAAAAGCAAGTACGTGGTTTCTTAGGGAGACTAAACTACATTGCACGGTTTATCTCGCACCTAACGACTACATGTGAGCATATCTTCAAACTTCTGTGGAAAAATTAGACCATCAAGTGGAATGACAACTGTCAATAATCCTTTGACTGAATCAAGGAGTACCTACTGGAACCTCCAATTCTCATGCCTCCAGTGCCAGGGAGACCCTTGATCATGTACCTTATTGTGCTTGAAGGATCAATGGGATGTGTGTTAGGTCAGCAAGACGAGTCTGGTCGAAAAGAGCACGCCATTTATTACCTTAGCAAAAAATTTACCGAGTGTGAGACACGCTACTCACTACTCGAGAAAACTTGTTGCGCTTTGGCATGGGTTGCTCGCCGACTGAGACTGTACATGTTGACTCACACCACTTTCCTTATTTCTAAAATGGATCCTGTAAAATATATCTTCGAGAAGCCGGCTCTAATAGGAAGGGTAGCCCGATGGCAGATGATTCTAACCGAATATGATATCCAGTAAACTTCACAAAAAGCAATCAAAGGGAGTGTATTGTCATAATACTTAGCTCAGCATCCAATTGACGATTATCAACCCATGAAATTCGAGTTCCCGGATGAGGACATCATGTTCCTCAAGTTGAAAGACTGTAAAGAACCACTTCCGGAGGAAGGGCCAGACGCTGAATCTAAATGGAAGTTAATGTTTGACGGAGTTGTGAACATGAACGTAAGTGGAGTAGGTGCTATCATTATCTCATCAAAGGGTGTCCATACACCTTTAGCTGCTCGGTTGACTTTCGAATGCACTAATAATGAGGCAGAATATGAAGCTTGCATCATGGGGGTTGAAGAGGCACTTAACTTGCGAGTCAAGAACCTCGAGATATTCGGAGATTCCGCTCTAGTAGTGAACCAAGTCAATGGAAAATGGTTAGTTCCCCAACCTCACTTGGTTCCTTACATGGATTATACCAGGAGGCTGCTAACTTTCTTCACCAAAGTCAAGCTGAGTTATATTCCTCGAGATGAAAATCAGTTCGCTGATGCTCTAGTAACTTTGTCATCCATGATTAAAGTTTGTCAAGATAACTACGTGCCTCGAATCATGGTCTCCCGTCTTGAAAGACCTTCCTATGTATTTGCAGTTGACAATGGTAAAGATAGCAAACCTTGGTATCATGATATCAAGCAATTATTGAAGTCTCAAGAGTACCCGACTGGGGCATCCAGTAAAGACATGAAGACTCTAAGAAGACTAGAAGGTGGATTCTTCTTGAATGAAGATGATGTGCTATATAAGCAAAACTTCAACATGGTTCTGCTCAGATGCGTGGATAGACACGAAGCAGACATGTTGATGCAAGAGGTTCATGAAGGCTCCTTCGGTACCCATGCTGAAGGACATGCTATGGCTAAGAAATTGTTGAGATCGGGATATTATTAGATCACCATGGAATCTGATTGCTGTAAATATTCCCACAAATGTCACAAATGCCAAATTATGCTGATAAGGTCCACGTACCTTCGAATCCATTGAGTGTCATGTCTTCTCCTTAGCCGTTCGCCATGTGGGTCATTGATATGATTGGAAAGATCGAGCCAACAACTTCCAACGGTCACCACTTCATCCTGGTTGCTATAGACTATTTCACGAAGTGGGTTGAAGCGGCATCTTATGCCAACGTTACAAAACAAGTGGTAGCCCGGTTTATCAAGAGAGATATTATTTTCCGGTATGGAATTCCCGAAAGAATCATTACTGATAATGGTTCTAACCTCAACAACAAGATGATGGCTGGCTTGTGTCGGGATTTCAAAATAGAACATCACAACTCTTCTCCGTATCGCCCAAAGATGAATGGCGCCATCGAGGCGGCCAACAAGAACATTAAGAAGATCGTGCAGAAGATGGTTGTGACATACAAAGATTGGCATGATATGCTACCGTTTGCGCTACATGGGTACCGAACGTCTGTGCTTACTTCAACAGGGGCAACCCCGTTCTCATTGGTATATGGTATGGAGGTAGTCCTACCAATTGAAGTGGAGATCCCCTCGTTTAGGTTAATGATGTACATTAAGCTAGATGAAGTTGAGTGGCTCCAATCCAGGTACAATCAACTGAGCCTCATCGAAGAAAAATTCCTAACAGCTGTATGCCATGGACAGTTGTATCAACGGCGGATGAAACAGGCCTTCGACAAGAAGGTACAACCTCAAAGGTACATACCAGGTGACCTGGTACTGAAAAGGATTCTTCCTCCTCTCAACGATTACAGGGGCAAGTGGACACACAATTATGAAGGACCATTCGTGGTTAAAAAGGTTTTCTCAGGCGGAGCCTTGATGCTAACAACCATGGATGGCGAAGACTTACATTCCCCTGTCAACGCAGACGCAGTAAGAAAATACTTCGTGTAAAAAGACCCACTGGATAAAAACAGAATAAAGATCCAGGCAAAAATGGGCATCCCGGCGAGCCGAAAACAGAATAAAAGGCTCGGGTAAAAATTAGGGAAATATTGAAAAAATGTACACCCGCTGAGTTGAAAAGCCACATCGGACAACTCAGGCAAAAAAAGGTATCCCGGTGGATTGAAAACCCGAAAGGGCGATCCACGCAAAAGAGGGACTAACACGAACGACTACGATCTGTGAAATTCGTAATCCATATACAACTAAGGTTATTCCAAGGGTTGAAGACCAGTCCAATCACCTTTCTCAAAGGGCAGAGTAAGCGGAGAGTCTTGAAGATATACGAGTCATATCCGGGTCGAAACTTGATGAGATTCATTTTTCACATTGCCAATAGGATAGTTTATTTTCCTTTTTGGCTATTCCCTCATTCCATGGAATTACTTCCTGATGTAATGCCTATTCATGGCCATGTTCCAAATCAATAAAATTCAATTTCAGTCAGCTTGCGACTATTTGCTTTTTGTTTTTGTTTTTCATCTAGCATTGATTGATTGTGAAAACGTCCAGCAAACTTTGATTTATATTATGTTGTGAACATTTGAATGCTTTCTAACTCATGCAGGAGGACAGAAACATTTAATACAACTCTAAAAAGGGTGTTAAGTGGCCGGGATGGTGGTTCATACCATAAGCCTGGGGCATACAGGCCCAAACTAACTCTCTATGTTGCAGGCACTATCAGTTGTGTTTATGCGGGTGTAGGTACAGGCGTTGTTAGCGGAGCTAAAGTGGATTTCCAAGAGGAATATCTCAATAACATACTTGAACAAGAACAGGTGCCCTCCTGTGTATCTCATGTTATCCCCAGTAGAAGTGAAGTTGAAGTTCTTCCCCAACAGTAATGACAAAAGATGTTTGTCCTCCCCAAGAAGAGATTTTCTTTTCATACAGGGGCAATCCCCAGCAATACAAGGAGTGTTTTTCTCCCCAACAGGTTACTTCCTCGGCAGTGCCATGCATATGGTTTTTAGCTAAATCAGGAGGTATTCGCTTCCCCGTCAGAGTTCAAGAAGAGTTTATCTGCAGCAGGGTCTTGGCTCTCCAATCTCAAAGTCGAATTTATTTTTGGCAGTGACGACAGTTCAGAGCTGGCGTATCATTAACAACATTCCCCGCAGAGTTGTTTTCTCCTTACAAGGATTAACCAAGATCAATGCAGTGATCATCAGTTCTCCCCAATCAAGCCGTCTGGGATACTTGCAGTCTCCTTGCCAGGAGATCCCTTTGCATTCGCATATGCATAATCATCGTTGCATTTGCATCCTCCAAAGCATAGCATTCCATTGTCATGGAGCATTACGCCATAAATTCAAACATGTGCATGCCAGCATGGGCCAGTTTTGAGGTATATTGCATAATATCCGAAACATCTTTTCAACCTGAGATACTCCCCATAGAGGATATCAATACCATTTTTAAGGCATCCTTGTCTTTCCAAGTCATTTGTTTTGTCATTACCTTCGAGTTCCGTTTTGTATATTGGTCTCGTTGTTAAGCCCTGTTTTGTACAACAGGCTCCCATTTCGTGGCTTGATTCGCTCAGCAGTCGCTTCGTTAAGCCCTGTTTTGTACAACAGGCTCCCATTCTGTGGCTTGATTCGCTCAGCAGTCACGTTGTTAAGCCCTATTTTGTACAACATGCTCTCATTCCGTGACTTGATTCGCACAGCAATCGCGTTGTTAAGCCCTGTTTTGTACAACAGGCCCCCATTTTGTGGCTTGATTCGCTCAGCAGTCGCGTCGTTAAGCCCTGTTTTGTACAACACGCCCCCACTCTGTGGCTTGATTCGCTCAGCAGTCACATTGCAGGTTCTCGTTTATGTACAACGATCCTAATCCACTTGGTTCTATTCCCGCTACCTATTCAGAGGTCAAAACAGGAAAGTTAATAACAAAATAAAAGCAGATGACGTTTCTTTCATCCACATAGTTCAAATTTCCAGGTTTTATTCTCACTCCATACCTTGAACGTCTAACAGCTATTGCAATTATTCGTTCAGGCTTGCAAATGATTTAATAGGGGCAATTGTAATACCTTAAAATTTTCCCTCTCATTCCCTCAAAATTTTGCATAGCATTTAGCATACATAAATTCATAAAATAACCAAAAAAAACATTGCATCATGTGTATCATAGCTGAGGCATAGGTGTAACACGGTGGGAGAACTGACTTTTAGTCATGTTGCGGGTAGCAAGAGTCGCTACCGACTTTTATTTTATCCAAGTGGAAAGGACATAAAAGAATAGGAAATACCTATTTTAAAGACTTGAGTTCGGGGGGTAGGTTATATAAAGGGAAGGTGTTAGCACCCTTTATATCCATGGTTATCCATGGGCTCTTAGTTACTTAGCTCACTTAAATTGTTTTTGAAGAGTGTAGTGTGTGATTAGAAATTTTTCTAAGTACTTTGTAATGATCCTCGTATGGATGTATACAAAGCCTTATTTTGAAAATTGTTTAAGAAAGTGAGGTGTAAAAAGTATTTTAAAATGTGAGCAAGCAACTAAGAGGTACCTACCCTAGATTAAGTCTTTCATGTTCTCGTTTGTTCTTTCAATGGTAAGACTATCCCTATTATTAAGGAATAGGTAGTCATTACCTTGGATGCATTAAGGTATAAGCATAAGGTCATCGTATGGTCATAGAAAGCAACTTAAGGGATGTCTTAGCAATTCGTAGGGACTATCATCATTTATTCGAAGGGACAAGATCATTATTCCGTAGGCAACCTCGAAGGGACTTGATCTTTTAAACTGTAGGGACTATGATGATTTATATTTGAAGGGACTTTGCTTAAGACATCCCTATATTCGAGGGACTTGACCATATTTAAAGGCAACCGAGAGGAATACCCTAGGAAGTGCAAGATGGCGATCAAAGATCGACTTACGTGTGTGAGTGTTTATTTTCAAATATTTATCTTTTTAAATTAGTTTTCTAAATCATTTTATTCATTTAGGTTATACACACCTTAAAATTACTAACCATAGCAATAAAAATAAATAATGCGGAAATATAAATCTAAAATTATTACATGGCTTTGGGATAATTACAATATAATCATAAAAATAAATAATAATAAAGCAAATAAATAGAGCAATAATAATAATGAAGCAAATAAATAGAGCAATAATAATAATAATAATAAAGCAATAAATATTAGGATATTAGGATTAAAAGAAAATAATAATAAAGTAATAGAGAAAAGTTAGTATTTTTAAAGAAATTAAATAAGTTAGAAATTGTTTAGAATTTATAAGAAAAACTATAAGTTTAAATAATAATAGTAATAAGAGAATAAAGTATTTATACAAAATAAAAAGTTATTATAAAAATATTTTAATTAGGGTTTAAGAAAATAAATTAGGTTTTTAGGGTTAATGGAAAAAATTAGGTTTAGTTAAAGAAATTAGGGTTTTTTAATTAAAATACATTATTTTTTATTTACAATATATATATATATATATAATAATTATATACAAATATATTATAAAATTAATACAAATAATAAATATTAAGAAATAATTATAAGTTTTAGAAAATATAAAATTTATAAAAATATTATTGATTTTAAATTTAATTAATTAATTAATCAAAATAAAGAAAATAGAAAAATAAGAAAATATGAGAAAAAAGTGAGAAAATAGCTACAAAGATAAGACCTGGGATTTGAACCCAGGTCCTTTACCTCAATAGCATAGCACAAAACCAACTGAACCAGCACGCGCTGGTGATACTTATATGAGATGCAATCATTATATTTAAAACCTGCAATCAAAAATAAATATGTGAAAAATGTTGGAACTAGGGATCGAACCCAACCATCCTGCCTCCATGCGCGTACCACCAACCAACTGAGCTAAGAAATGCATCTGATATATAAACGCAAACAAAATCTAATAAAATAAACAAAGTTTTAAAAATCAAAATTCGCGCCAGACTCCTTTTCTTCCTCTAGCTGTCCAGTTAGTTATAGTGACAGCCTTTCGCCACTAAAGCTTGTAGTGACGGATTTTCTCCATCACTAAAGGTCCTGCGCATTCAAACATCACAAATAATAAGAATAAATTGCTTTTAATGGTTCAAACAAGTTAATATGATGTCTCTAAGTCCAATTGATCCATCAATTTCAAGTGAAATTGCTCTTAGCAGTGGTTCCCAATTTCAAGTTTATGAAACCCTAACAATGGCATCGTGCGATTCCTGCATCAAAGCTTAAAACCTTTGATAAGCAGCCTAAATGATGAAATCTGAATTTCACTTTTACTTGGAATTTTTGACTTTTGTTCTTGGTGTTCTTGGCTGCAAAATTCGTCCCCTTGTGTATGCTTTTGTTTATGTATATATAGTGATTGAATTTAGTTCAAAAACTTGTGGATTTGTGGGCTTGTGAAGGTTGCTTAATCATGAAGTTTCATCACTTTCAAATATTCAAAAAATCTCATCTAACCTTTTTATTTTTGATCCAATCTTACTTTAGTTGATTTCCAATCATTCCAAATATAATCCAACTAATTTTCAATCAAAGATTTCATTCTTCATTTAACTTTTCATATTTTATATATATTTAAATTGAATTTTAATGAATAAAATCCAAATAAATATAAAATAAACTATAAAAATCTGAAAAAATAATCATTGGGTCGTGCATGATGTCATTGTAAGGATTGGATTACAAAATTGCAAGCCCACTTGAAAAGATTTGGTTTTAAGACCTCATTTGTTCAATATACCCCTCAAAATTTCCCAACTTTGCAAAGGCACAAATCACTCAATTTTAAGGATATGAAGGTGTTCTTGGAAATTTTGGAAAGCTTAAAGAGTCCTATAACCAATCTCTTTAGTCTCATGTCCATATCCTTTACCATTTTCAAATTATGCCCTTTGGAAGATGTTGACTTTTGAAATGACCTATAATGTTTTAACTCATACCTTCTAAATGAAGCATTTTTAGGCTTGGCTTGTGAGACACAAAGTTGTAGAGAATTCAATTTCCTTAAAAATGAGCTTTGGATGGGAAATTTTTGATGAAGCATGTGAAAGTTTTGGCTGGTCAAAGTTTAGTTGACTTTTCTTAAGAAAATCCTAATTTAGAAACTCCTGATTCTTGATGATCTGAAACTTCCTTGATGAATCATGATTAAACCTTGATCAAATGATGAATTTTACTTCATAAACTTGATGTTGGCAAAAAATCTTGAATTTTGACTTTAATTTGACCACAGTTGACCTCAGTTTGACTTTTTAATTGCTTTGCCTGATTTTTGCATATTTGATCATCTGACTGGGCAAACTTATTGGGAAAGTCTTGAAACTTGACATGGGGATTCTTGAATATATGTGGGATGTTATGAAGCTCACTTGAGGCCTTGAAACTCATTTTAACAAGAGGAAACAAAAAACCCTAGTTTTGGACACTGGGCTTAGGAGGAGGCATTGTCTGAGGAAACTTCCATACTTCTTGACCAATTGGGAGTCTTGAGGATCTTGTGATCATCTAGAAGCCTTGAGAGAGGTTGTCTTGATTGTGGGAGGGAAAATTTTGGGGTGCAACAGCTGACCCTTGTTCAATTTTCTGGAATCTGAGGAGTTAGATTGGCATGCATGCCATTCGTGACTTGAAGATTGAAGAGGATTGAACACAAAAACCCAAATATTTGCACTTGTTGGTGTGTAGAATGATACTATTGGTTGATTGTGATGCTTGAATGGGCTTAAAGATGCCATTTGAATAAAGAGTCTTCTGATATGCTTCTTAAATATGGAGATGACATTTTTGGGAAGAATAAACGACGGCCCAAAAATGAGATAACCTGCGGGAAGAATAAACGACGGCCCGAGGTAACAAGATAAGCATTGGGAAGATTAAACGATGACCCAAGGTAAGTTGATTTCTGGGAAGAATAAACGAAGGCCCAAAAATGAGATAACCTGCGGGAAGAATAAACGACGGCCCGAGGTAACAAGATAACCACTGGGAAGAATAAACGACGGCCCAAGGTAAGTTGATTTCTAGGAAGAATAAACGATGGCCCAAAAATGAGTTGATTTCTGGGAAGAATAAACGACGTCCCAAAAATGAGATAACCTGCGGGAAGAATAAACGACGGCCCGAGGTAACAGGATAACCATTGGGAAGAATAAACGACGGCCCAAGGTAAGTTGATTTCTAAGAAGAATAAACGACGGCCCAAAAATGAGATAACCTGCGGGAAGAATAAACGACG
Source organism: Lathyrus aphaca (assembly GCA_963966055.1). Lineage (NCBI taxonomy): Eukaryota > Viridiplantae > Streptophyta > Magnoliopsida > Fabales > Fabaceae > Lathyrus > Lathyrus aphaca. The sequence continues at coordinate 316,689,125 of OZ014519.1, forward strand.
GCTCGAGGTAGAAGGATAACCATTGGGAAGAATAAACGACGGCCTAAGGTAAGTTGATTTCTGGGAAGAATAAACGACGACCCAAAAATGAGATAACCTGCGGGAAGAATAAACGACGGCCCGAGGTAACAGGATAACCATTGGGAAGAATAAACGACGGCCCAAGGTAAGTTGATTTCTGGGAAGAATAAACGACGGCCCAAAAATGAGATAACATGCGGGAAGAATAAACGACGGCCCGAGGTAACAAGATAACCATTGGGAAGAATAAACGACGGCCCAAGGTAAGTTGATTTCTGGGAAGAATAAACGACGGCCCAAAAATGAGATAACCTGCGGGAAGAATAAACGACGGCCCGAGGTAACAGGATAACCATTGGGAAGAATAAACGACGACCTAAGGTAAGTTGTTGGTGAAGTTTGTCTACTGGAGAATTTATCTGAAAATCAAGGTTAGCTGGGTGCAAGTATAATGATATATATAACAACTTGAAAGATAATATTTATGAGAATGCGTATGATATGATATGATATGATGTATGTATGAACTATGTCGGGAAGCTGAACAGTAGTTTCATATAACAACTGCTGGTTGGGGAAAATAAATCCTGATTTGTTGTTGAGGAGTATGAAGACTTCGTTTCCGTCTTGTTTAAGAATATTGTACTAAGGAACTTCCCGTTTTTGTTCGTCGTACTTTTATTGAAGGATTAGGTTCCTGAATATCCTGACTGAGGATAAAAGAGATGGACATAGATCCGGGAGACCTATTTGGTTAAGTATCAATTTTTCGAAGGATATGAAGTTGTTTGGAGACCTTGTAGAGTTGGAAGTATAAGATATTACTTGAAGTATTCTGTATGGATACCTGTAAAGATTACCCTGTGGGGATGAACCAGCGAAGCTTCGTTGAATTCCTACCTCCGTTCGTTCTTAGTAAATGCTATTATTGTATTTTATGCATTTCTGGTAAACATCAATCATATTCAAAAGCATATATTCATCCAAACATAATCAATGGACGTTTTTCGCTTTAGTAAAAGGGGAAAAGTAAAGCTGAATACAGGAGGAAAAGTAAAGCTGAATATAAAAATGGAATTTTTTCTTATTCTTAGAAATAGACCTATAACTAGACATGTTAAAGAAATTTTTACAAGGAAAAATAAATATGTGTACATGACCCTATTGAGTTTCAACTTTGTTATTGCCATTATCTTCAATTATCTCATCTTCAGTTGTTGGAGAGGAAACGATTGGACTGATCAGTATCTGTTGAACTTGACGTAGATAACACAACTAGTAGAGGTTGCATGGGTGATCTAACGAGACATAGTCATACGCTTTAATCCCTAACTTTTGCCTGGATTTCCCTGTCAGGTTTTCAATCCACTGGGATACCCTTTTTTCCCAAGCCGCCTTTTCAGGTTTTCGACTTGCCGGGTGTACATATTTTTATATATATCCCTAATTTTTGCCCGAACCCTTTTGGTTCGCCGGGATGCCCTTATTTTTTCCTAGGCCAGTCAACCTAGCGAGTCTCTTTTCATGTGTAGTATTTTTTAACTATGTCTGCGTTCACAGGCTGTGGGAAATCTTCACCATCCATAGTGGTAAGCATCATGGCACCTCCAGAAAATATTATCTTAACAACAAATGGCCATTCATAGGTGGGAGTCCATTTGCCCCTGGGATCACCCTGTGGTAATATAATACGCTTGATTACCAAATCACCAGTATGATGCACCTGCTGCCTAACTTTCTTATTGAAGGCTTTGATCATCCACTTTTGATACATCTGACCATGACAAACAGTTGCTAGTCTTTTCTCATCAATTAGGTTTATCTGGTCAAGTCAAGTGTGAATCCATTCATCTTCATCTAGGCATGCATCCTTCATAATTCTCAAAGAGGGAATCTGAACTTCAATGGGTAAAACTGCTTCCATACCATAGACAAGGGAAAATGGGGTTGCCCCTGTTGAAGTACGCATGGTGGTACGATAACCATGAAGATAAAATGGTAACATCTCATGCCAATCCTTATATGTAACTGTCATCTTTTGCAAGATCTTCTTAATATTCTTGTTGGCGGCTTCCACTGCGCCATTCATCTTTGGACGATATGGAGAAGAATTATGATGTTTAATCTTGAATTGCATGCAGAGATCAGTAATCATAGTGTTGTTCAAATTAGTACCATTGTTTGTGATAATCCTTTCAGGGATGCCATATCTGCATATAAGATTATACTTGATGAATCGAGCCACAACATTCTTAGTAACAGAAGCAAATGAAGCTGCCTCTACCCATTTTATGAAGTAATCGATAGCTACAAGGATGAAACAATGTCCATTAGAGGCAGTAGGTTTGATTTCACCAATCATATCAATGCCCCACATGGAAAAAGGCCATGGAGCAGTTAGAACATTCAACGGAACTGGAGGCACATGAACCTTATCAGCATAAATCTGGCATTTGTGACAAGATTTGGAGTGTTGATAGCAGTCAGCTTCCATGGTAGACCAATAATAACATGCTCTCAGAATCTTCTTAGCCATTGTATGCCCACTAGAGTGAGTACCAAAGATCCCATCATGCATGTCTTCCATAATCTCTACTACTTCTTTCTTATCCACACAACGAAGCAAAGTTGAATCGTGGTTGCGTTTGTACAAAATTCCATTACTCTGGAAGAATTTAGCAGAAAACCTCCTTAGAAACTTCTTATCATTGACAGATGCCCCTTCAGGGAACTCCTGAGCTTCAAGATATCTTTTCACTTCATGGAACCAAGGCTTTTCTTCTACTCCTTCAGTACCCACTTCATTGCAGTATGCAGGTTTGTCAAATCGATCAATAATAATTCTCGGAGCTTCATCCTCCCAACTGATTTCAAACATAGATGCCATGGTAGCTAATGCATCGGCCAACTGATTCTCTTCTCGTGGAATATGTCCAAAGGTAATATCTTCAAAATACGGGATCAAAGATAAAATATGCTCTTTGTAAGGGATAACATTAGGATGCATGGTGTCCTAATCCCATTTAACTTGACTGACTACTAAGGCTGAATCTCCATACACATCCAAAAATTGAATCTTCAATTCAATAGCAACCTTGATACCAATGATGCACGCTTCATACTCAGTCATATTATTGGTACATTTAAAGCAACGCTTTGCAGTAACTGGTGTATAACAACCTTTAGGAGAGATAATCACAACACCAATACCATTACCAAGTGCATTAGAAGCTCCATCAAAAACCATAGTCCATCGGGATCCTTGTCCAGGTTCTTCATATTGTCTAGGTTCTTTAGTAACAATCATAATGTCCTCATCTGGAAACTCAAAATTCATAGATTGGTAGTCATCCACTGCTTGATGAGCCAAATGGTCAGCTACTACACTTCCTTTGATTGCTTTTTGAGTAGTATATTGTATGTCATATTCTGTCAAGATCATTTGCCATCTTGCTATTCGCCCGGAGAGAGCAGGTTTCTCAAATATATACTTGATTGGATCCATTCTTGAAATCAATAAAATGGTATGACTCAACATATATTGTCTTAGTCGGCGAGCAGCCCATGCCAAAGTACAGCAAGTTTTCTCGAGCAGTGAGTATCCTATTTCACAGTCGGTAAACTTTTTGCTAAGGTAGTATATTGCCTGCTCTTTTCGACCAGACTCGTCATGCTGCCCCAACACACACCCCATTGAGTTATCCAATACTGTCAAGTACATAATCAAGGGCCTTCCTTCAACTGGTGGCATCAATATGGGAGGTTCCTGTAAGTACCTTTTAATTTCATCAAAAGTTGTCTGGCATTCATCATTCCATTCCAATACTTGATTTTTCTTCAACAACTTGAAGATTGGTTCACAAGTAGCAGTCAACTGAAAAATAAATCTTGCAATGTAATTCAATCGTCCCAGGAAACCTCTAACTTCTTTCTCAGTACGAGGAGCAGGCATCTCTTGTATAGCTTTTACCTTTGCAGGATCTACTTCAATACCTTTACCACTGACAATAAAACCCAGAAGTTTACCAGATCTAACTCCAAAAGTACATTTGTTTGGATTTAACCTCAACTTGTATTTCTTCAACCTCTCAAACAACTTGTGCAGGTGATCAAGGTGCTCTTCTTCATTCTGAGATCTGGCTATCATATCATCCACATATACCTCTATCTCATGGTGAATCATATCATGGAACAAAGCTACCATAGTGTCGCTCCCGGGATTTTCATCCTAGTACAAACGCGAAAGTGGCGCGGAAAGGTTAGAGTCGCCAGCCATACATTTTTATCCCGAAGGAATGGGAAAGGTAATGTTGCACAAACCTAAGGAAGAAGGAAAAGGACGAGGCCTTGCGAACCAAAGATCTGAGTTCGGGAGTCGGTTACGACCTGGGAAGGTATTAGCACCCCAGATCGTCCGTCGTACCCGACGGGATCCACGCTTGCTTGTTTGTTTCAAAGGGTGAGAAGAATAATTGTTGCTGAATAAAACCGCTAACTGGAATGAGAATGAGAAATGAATAAGAAAATGGAAAGAAAGGGGGAAATGTAGGGAAAATAAAGAATGTGCTCGAACGGGCCCTACCCCGCTGCCTACGTACCTCATCGGGATAATGAGGATCAGAGTCGACGTAGTTCGCCTAACCTAGGCGGGAACTGTTTGTTTGTGTTTTTTACAGCTGGAACTGCGTATGTCTATGCTCAGGTGTTGCAGGCTCGTCTGGTACGAGTGCGTTAACCGTCTTGCATGCGAGACAAGTAGTCGCGAGTTCGCGTCGTGAATGAATGAGATGAGAAGAGAAGTTCCCGCAGGATAGTCGTGTTTTTATCTTTTTTAAAAGAAGTGTTTTGAATTTTTGTTTGTGAACTGTCTCGTACTAAGACCTATCCATCGCGGTGAGTATTTACACCTCGCCCCGAAACAGGACGCGTATAAACACTCCGCAACAAAGTCTCGTGTCGTACAAGATTGTTCGGTTTTTATTAAGTATTTTATTGCTTTTCTTTTGAGATGAGAAAGAGAATGACTCAAGTTGATAAAAGGAAAAAAATCTAAAGGACTAAGACTCAATCCTAATTTTGTTATGTATTTACAAGGTGGTCCTAATGGTTAGTGAGGTTTCTAAGCCTAATTAAAACTTAAAACTACTAGAACTCAACTTACTCCTTAATGAAGTTAAGTTGATTCTAAGAACAAATGGGAAACCTATACAAGTTATAAGATCAAGATAAAGCAAAGCAATAAACTAGACATGAGAAATAAAATTCTACAAATGCATTAAAGGCATGAATAAATAAATAGTCTTATTTATTTATTCTACTTCTATATGGAAATGAATTTTATACTAAATTCTAAATCTAGGTCAAACTTAATATTCATCCTAAAACAAATTAAACTAAACCTAAGTCTAATGCTAAATTCTATGACTAAAATTAATCTAGACTATTATTATTATTTTATTTTTTTGTATTGAACTATATTTTTTCTAATGGCCTAAACTAATAGGAATTATGTCTAACTAGGCTTAAAAACTAATGTTCTACAAAATACTAAAACTCCTAGAAAAATCATAAAAATTAAATTGTATGATCCTAACACTCTCTAAAATAGTATACTAAGAGGGATTCTAAAAATACTTATTTTTCCTATGCCTAAACATTATTTAATTTCAACTAAGATCAACCATTATTTCCTAAGGATTTTATTACCAAAACCTAAGATGAAAAATTCCTAAAAATCCACTAAAAATATCCTAAGAACTATCAAGGGCCTTTTAATTATAGAAAAAAGAATGGCTCAAAAAAGTGGTTAGAAGCCATTTAAATAAAATGAACAAAATTCAGCATAATTAATAGAAATTCAATAAAACTAATTAATAGAATAATTCAGAATTTAATAAAAAATAAACAAATTCCAGAAAATAAAAATGTCAATCATTTCTAAAATCAATTAATAGCCCACTGGAATTTTTATAGAATTTCCTAATGATTTTTACTATTTTTTGGGGATTTATTTCTAAACTATGATTAACTTAAAATAGAATCTTAGAATAATAATGCAGGGGGTTCTTTTAGTAATTTTTTATGTTATTATTTCCCTGGGCTTAAAATAAGGGTGCAGACAGCAAGGTAATGAGGCCCAATGCGCAGCCTTTAAGGGGAGGTGCGATAATTAATAATCTTATACTGTTTTTTACATGGGCCTAATAGGAGGGGTGCCAGTATCATTAATATTTTTTTAAATCTTAACTTAAAATTAAACTAACCTTAAACATAATATTTTCTAAAAAATCTCAATTTAAGAAATAGGAATTAAACTATAGTCTTAATATTATTTCCTAAAGTCTTAATTTAAAAGAAATGAATTAACTAAATTTTTATCATAACATTTCTTTTATAAATCCCTAAGTTAGAAAAATGAATAAATAAAAAAAAACTTCCCAAAATCTTAACTTAAAATTAAACTAACCTTATAATATTTTCTAACAAAAATAAAATTTAATTATAATGTTTTTTCTAAAAATCTTAATTAAAGGAAAAGGATTAGTACTAAACTTATACTTACTATTTTTTTCTAAAAAATCTAATTTAAGTTTTATTAAACTAAACTTAAAAATATTTTCTAAAGATTTTAAAATAAGAAAATAATAAACTAATCCTATTATGCTTTTCTAAAGATTTTAAATTACCGTTTCATTAAAAGACTTACTATTAATCTAAAAAAGAAAAAAAATGAAATAACTGATAATCAAATTATAAAACTTAATTAAATCTGAATTTTTCTTTAATCAAACTATATAATAAAACTACAAAATTTAATTAAAATTAAACTGAACTACAACCTAATTAAAACAACTTGGAACCCTAATTCTTCTTCCCCTTCCCTTGCGCCGCACAACCCTTTCCTCCTCTCCGATTTCATCGCGCATCGCCACCATCACCAACCTTCCGCTAACTTCTTCTTATCCCTTCTCCCGCCATAGCTCAACCTAACTCTCTGTCTTCCTTTCCAATCTTCCACCGCCACCACCACAAATCCTCTCCTTTTCCGCGAACTCAACACCACCACCACTTCACATCCTTTCCTCTTCTTCGACCTAGACTAACATCTTCTCCTAAATCCGAAAACGGCATCATCTAATTCTTATTCATCAACCTCAAACAACTAATCTAATGCCGCCTTGAACAACGACGATGAGGTAAAACCTATCTAACATCAACATCGCCCTAGCCTGAGCCGACCTACATGCAAGAGCTCAACAGCTTCCTCAAGAATTTCGAATGGCACACCATACATGACTACAACCTTGTAAACGCAAACAAATCGAGCTCGTACCTGGAGTCTGAGCTTCAACGATGGAGCCGCGAGTGACGAAAGAAACCTTCAGGTATGCTTCAAAATCTTGTTCGTCTAAACGACTCGGCGACTTTGCCTTATCTTCTGTGACTTAGAATTCGTTCCAGAATCACACACTTGCGAACTAATCTTACCGTATCCTTTATGAAACATGCTTATAATAACCAGTGCATATTCTTGCCGTTGTTTACAGAATTGACGTCGAACCGGTACAATATTGGTTGTGAAGGCGAATCATGGTAGTAGCACAATTTTAGTGGTGACTTGATTGCTTGGCTCGAATTGATGTGTTCCTGTTCCCGTTAGATCGATGACAACAATCAGAAATGAACTTCCAACATGGATTCGGAAGCTGAACATGGAAGATGAAGGTTGGAACTTTGTTAAAGAATTGCCGAAGGTGATGGCGAAGAATGGGGATTATGCAGGATGCAACTCAGAGCAATGATCAAGCCATGGTGTTCAGGAAAAAAAAACGTTGCAGAGAAATGGATGGAAACTATGAAGAAGAGTTTGAGAAGAGGCTGAAGGATTATACAAGAGTGATGAGAAGAATGGAAATGGTGAAGAGTGTCAAGAGAGTTTTTAAGTGAATTGAAAAGTTGTGGAAGAAAAAAATGAAGAACAAAGTTTCCGATCTTATAGAAGCTAATCTTCCGGATTCTTCTGGAAAACTTTCAGGTAACTTCTAGAACCTTTCTGTTAGGATTGATTGGAGGTTGTTATGAATCGGTTTTGGTTCTGTTATTTTTTTGTAACTAGAAATATGTTAAACTGTTGGTTATGAATTCAGTTAGGTGAGTATGAGATTTGGGTGATTCTGTTAGATTTTGTTTGAATTCAGTTGGGAATCATAACTGAACTTTTGTGTGTTTGATTTAGAACATTGGTTAACAGGTGAAAAATTAGGATAGGCTAGCATTAGGTTAATGGATAATTAGATAGCTGACAAATGGTTTGAAAAATGTGAAACTGACTTTGATTTTTTTGTTTAATGCAGGGTTGAGCTTTCTTGTGGCAGATCATTCGGAGAGAACGCGTGAATTAGAATTAACTTTAGCAATTTCGTCGTGATCGGAAGTGAATAATAAATCCAGGTTGTCGGTTGCTTGCTGATGATTCTTACTGCGACATTCAATCTCCACCCTAGCAGTAATATGAATCTCCCTTTGTAGTACGTCGAGATCGAGTAAATTATGATGGAAAGCATGATGATAACTTACGGAGCGATGTCAGTTTAGGCGAGACCCTCTTTCCTCTGAGTTTCCTTCTTTCCTTTTTTGTGTTACTGAATCATGCTATAAATTTATAAACAAAATCATGTTATGAATTTATACGGGTACGTTCTTGAGATAATATTTGTTGAGGGAATTAAGGAAGAGGTTGTTCTCTCCCCTGCCCATGCACTCTTTCTATTTCTATTTTGAAGAACTGAATTAATTTGTTTGCTAATTTAGCAGAGTATGCATACACAATGAGAGTAACACTGGCAGGGAATGTGTATAGCTTTGGGGTCATTCTGCTGGAACTACTGACAGGAATACCTGCAGTGACTGAGGGGACTGAATTGGTGAAGTGGGTTTCGCTTAACTCAAGAAATCAAGATCACCCTTTTTTTTTATATGAATGTTACAATTCTGGAGATTGCTCTTGTGTTACATGTGACTCATCTTTTTCCAACCTGTTTGTTGTAATTACTTATCCAATTTTGGTTCTTCTTTCCATGCCTTTTTATCAGTTTGTATGACATATTTGTACCCCTTTTATAATTGAATTTTTTTCTGATGAACTGTCATGGATTTCTGCTATATCAGTTGTAGATTTCCATTTTATATCCCTTTTCCTTGTGACCCAACTGAAGAAAACCTGTTATGTATCAGATCAATATTAAAAGCAGTTGACTTTTCTGTGTAATTCTCTTTTCTATTATTCTGCTTTGTAGATTTTCATGAGACTAAACTTTGTTGCATCGGACCCCTTAATTGACATATTATGAGCTTTTTTTCAAAAATAATAAAAACATGTATCAACCTGAGTCATACTGTGATAGGACTTTTCATTATACAATAGTTCACAGAAACCAAAGACATGAGCCGTGAGGGTGAACCGGGTGCTTTTTATCCTTTTGCCAACATTGCCACATAGGCTTAAGTGAGACATAACCTTAATGATATAGTAGATGGTAATTGGACTTAATGGGCCTCGGGTTTAATTTGGATAATGGAATGTGGATTATGGTTTATGACAAACAAGTTTAAAAAGGAAACGGTGAGATTGATTCAAGAGAAACGGATTCTAAGACTAATTTATGGGTGTTTGGATTTAAGAAAATGAGCAGTCAACTTGTGCTTGAAACAGAATAATCCACTTGCATTATCAACCCCTTCATCCACACCTCGAACAACCAACGTAAGTCCCATGCGAATAACGCCTAAGCACGCCAACGGAAATTCATGACTTTACGTTTGACAAATAGATCCTCATGATACCTTGGTGAACAATGACCTCCACTATGAAACCTTTTGAACAACCTTCGTGTGGAAAATTCAACGGATATCACATGATCAGGGAAATAAACCCTAAATCCATACCAATATCCTTCCCAATCCAACATTTCTGATGAAACCTCTGAATATGATGGACGCTAGAACTTAGTAAACCCCCTTATAAAAATATGCTTATGATGATGTGAATTCAACCTCCTCCTCGAACTTGAGTGCAATAGCCAAATATGCTACCTATGAATATGAAAATACATATTACAAGGAAATGCCTTGATCACATGCCTTATGAAACACTGAAATGCACCAATATGTTGTTAATGACTTAGTGAGAAATGCAGATGAATGCAAAATGATATGCCAGTTAAGGGCAATAAACAAAAGGCAAATTTTGAGGTATTACAGCTGCCCCTATTCAATCAACTGCGAACCTGAACGAATAATTGCAATGGCTTTTATACGTTCGAGGTGTGGAGTGATTGAATACTCGAATAAAACCTGAAAATTTGCACACTGAGGGTAACGGAAATGCCATCTGCCCATTTATTTATTTATGTATTTTTTGACTTTGACCTCTGAATAGGTAGCGAAAATAGAACCGGGTGGAATAGAAATAATGCAATCACTGCGACTGCTGAACGAATCAAAGCCACAACGAGGGTGCCTGTTGGCGAAATAGGACTTAACGCAACATCAACCGATTTGCGATTCAAATAAGATCAACCGATCAAACACGGAGATGGTATCAACCGATCCACCCCGGAAAGCGAGAATGTAATATCATCCGATTTACAACTCGAAGAGAAATGATATCAACCGATTCATGACTCAAATGAGATCAACCGATCTAACACGGAGATGGTATCAACCGATCCATAACCAAGAAACGCGAGAATGTAATATCATCCGATTTACAACTCGAAGAGAAATGATATCAACCGATTCATGACTCAAATAAGATCAACCGATCTAACATGGAGATGGTATCAACCGATCCATAACCAAGAAACGCGAGAATGTAATATCATCCGATTTACAACTCGAAGAGAAATGATATCAACCGATTCATGACTCAAATAAGATCAACCGATCTAACATGGAGATGGTATCAACCGATCCATAACCTTTGCACTGAGACGAGACCATTGTACTTAAATGGAGACTCGAAAGGAATGGGATCGTTGTACTTAAACGAGAGCCCAAGACGCGACCGTTGTACTGAAACGGAGACGCGAAAAAATGAGACTGTTGTACTGAAACAAGACTCAAAGACGAGACCATTGTACTTAAATGGAGACTCGAAAAGAATAGGATCATTGTACTTAAATGATAACCCGAGACGTGACCGTTGTACTGAAACGGAGACGCGAAAAAATGAGACTGTTGTACTGAAATAATACTCACATACGAGACCATTGTACTTAAATGGAAACTCGCAAGGAACAGGATCGTTGTACTTAAACGAGAGCCCAAAACGCGACCGTTGTACTTAAACGGAGACGCGAAAAAATGAGACTGTTGTACTGAAACAAGACTCAAAGACGAGACCATTGTACTTAAATGGAGACTCGAAAGGAACGGGATCGTTGTACTTAAACGAGAGCCCAAAACGCGACCGTTGTACTTAAACGGAGACGCGAAAAAATGAGACTGTTGTACTGAAACAAGACTCAAATGGGGATAACAACAAGACGTGGTAGAAATAACCACCCTGGGAAACGAAGTTGCACTCTGTGGGTAACACTTCAATCTGATTGGAGATGTAACGGGTCTTATGTAATATACCTCAAAACTGGCCCATGCTGGTATGCATATGTTTGAATTTATGGCGTAATGCTCCATGACGATGGAAATGCTACGCTTTGGAGGATGCAGACGCAATGATGATTATGCGAATGACAATGCAAAGGAGATCTCCTGATAAGGAGACTGCAGGTAATTCCAGATAACTTGGCTGGGGAGAAACGATGATCACTGCATTGATCTGGCTCATCCTGATGAGGAGGAAACAACTCTGCGGGAAAAGTTGTTAATAATTCACTGGCTTTGAACAGCCGCCACTGCCAAAAATAAATTGGACTTTGAGATTGGAGTGCCAAGACCCTGCCGGAGATGGACTCTTCATGAACTCTGGTGAGGAAGTGAGGACCTCCTGACTTGGCGGAGAACCAAAGGCATGACACTGTTGAGGAAACACCTTACTGGGGAGGAAAGAACTCCTTGTACTGTTGAGGATTGCCCCTGTCTGAAGGGAAACTTCTACTTGGGGATGACACCCACATTCTGCTACCTTGCTGGGAGAGATTTCAACTTCCACTTTACTGGGGATGATAGATAATGTCAATGATAAAGCTTCCCGCTGAAGATAAGAGCTCAAGCTGCCACTTGCTGGGGATAAGAGATAAATCCTCTCATGTTGGTAAGGCGTTTCATGCTGGGGATGAGAGACGATGATACCTTTCTGATCCAGAAGTAACTTTCGCTTCGCCACACAGCTGGAGAAGGGCTTGTCTAATGAGACTAGCTAAGACATTTTGATCAATGAAGCTTGCTGATAAAATAACTCTTGAAGTACTATGCTGACAATGACTTTGCCCCTAGCCCCGGGTTGATAGGTTGTCAACTAATCATGAGTGAACAATGGTTCTTTACAATCTTCAACTCGCCCTCTACTAGGATCTATCAAAATATAATGTCTCAAGAGGATTTTACAGAAGACTGGCATACGAGATGCCTCAGTGTCTTGAAACTCTTGGAGAGATTCGTCGGATCTCGAAATAACTGCCCCAGACTGCATGGTTTGTGTAAGAATTTGCCTCGCAAGGATCCATGAAGAACCTCATATCACTGTGAGATATTCTGCCCCAGTATATTGAACTCCGGATAAGTGCTTCTGATACATCGTCTTCGGGAGAGAGTAACTTCTAGTGCTCTTAGGGTGGCCTGCCCCAGTACGAGCCTTGAAGTGATCACCTCTGGATGACTGTGCTTTGAAGAGAACACCCAGATCAATTGTTCTTTGAGAGATTGGATCTCGAAGTAATTGCCCCAGCTTGGCTGAATTTTGAAGAGATTGCTCGATATGATTGCCCCAGATTAATTGGCTCTTGCTATGAGTGTTGGGAAAATCCCTACTCAATGGAGTTTTCTTGAAAAGTACACCTCGACAGATTGTCCTTCGGAAGTTTCAGACTTCTCAACTTGGCAAGATTAAGCTTCTGGACTGAGATTCCATATGTAAACTTTTATGATGCCAAACAAATGTATGTAAGCAGAAAATGTTTATTTTAAGAATGAAAATTCTAATGCAACACACATGTTAATCTTGAAGTTTTACTGTAAAAAGATGTCACAAACCCTTGTGAGCGAATCACTGGTTAAGATACGACATTAATTTTTTTGAATAATAGAAAGCATGCACATGCAACACCAACAAAGAACTTTTAGCACAACTCATAGGAGTCAAGAACGCGATCTTGTGGTAGTACGCTCTCAAAAATAACCCTGTTTCAGTTAGGACTTTTAAGGGTTGTATCGTGGCCTGGTTCACGGTTATAGAAACAAAGGATATAGGCTCGAAATTTATTTGTACCCACCCATCTTCGTGATGTTCTTCATTCCTATTTTCAGCTAGCTTTCACAAGCGTTCACCTCTAAAAAAGGGTTTTGTGATGGTTGAGGAACCAATTACACTAACGGTGTCAAGCACCAATCAGGTTGTCGTTTGGAGTCAGTCACCCCTTTGTCTTTGGTGTCTATGCCACACGACTTTGTTCTTGCTCAAGGATCTTTCTTGTTTAATCCTTTTCGTCTTTCGCTTTTGCATTATTTTTTCTTATCCCTAACTTTTGCCTGGACTGATTCTTGTGAATCTTTGATCGTGAAGTCCAGCGGGATGCCCTAATTTTTTGCCTAAGTCGCTTGTTTTCAAGTTTCGACTTAGCGGGCTTTTTTATTCTCTTTTTTTATTCTTTTTTTTTGAACAAATCGTGTGACACTGTTTGTCTTGAATGCTTTACGAGGGTCGTGACTGTCTCACTTCTTGGTTGTTGAGGAATAACCATTGTGGTCTCCGGTCCTTGGACCTCTTGATTGGGATAACCATTGTGGTTTCTGGTCATTGGACCTCTTGATTTGGTACAACGAAAGGTAATAGATCCTCAGATGTGCACTCCTTTTTAAAATTTGAACGCTCGGTCAAACTAACTGACGCCTACCCTGCCCCTGGGTTAAGTGCAAAGGTTTTTTCATGCAAAAATAAACTTCAACTTCAAGGCTCAAATGGGTTGGCGAGGGTCTATCTCCCTTATATCTCCGGTGTTTAGGATTTGAAACAATGCCTGTACATCGTCAACAGGGTCTTTCTTAAAAGCACACAATTAGAGATTCCTGCGTTTTCATTTCGTCGTCCTCCCTGATAGAGTTTAATCACAACAGTTGGTATTGCAATGCACATACACAAAATCATGAGTGAATACGAATGGATTACTTCAAGAGAAACATGTGCATTTTATTATGGTTATCATTCAAAAACAAATAAGTTTCATGCATGCATACAAATGTTTAAACAAACAATATAAACTACAAATGAAAATGCAGTAAAGAAGCTGAACATTGCCATCATTGAGGAGACTTGACTCCGTCTGGACTTATTGCTTCTGAAGATGACCTTGCAAACTAGGATGCCAATTTGATAAGGAGATTTCAATATGTGAGCAGACCTTCTGGTATGATGACCTTTGAGTCGATCAAATTTGAACCTTGTCTTCACTTTTGCCTCTGAAAGATTTGCAATCTTCAATTAAAAGGCCAGGTGCCCCAGAATGATAGTCATACTTGGCATTGAAACCCCAAAGGAAACTTTGTCGGAGATGATCCTGATGAAATTAGCTCAACCACTCCGAATTTGCGTAAATGAGGAAACTCGTTGCACGTACGTCATCAGAATATGATCAAACTTCTTCTCAAGTTGTTCTGGCCTTTACCTGTATTCTCTACCCGTTGGACCCTCTTGGGAAGCTGAAATTGGATGCCGACAAATGACGTCTGGAGGGAAGAGGTTGATAAATGAAGTTGATAAATAAAGTTGCTCGGAAAGATCTCATATGATCTCCTGCCTACGTATCTCCACTGACCAATGGAGAATCAGAGCAGCGTAGTTCCCCTCAATAGGGATGAAAATAGCTTTGTTCAGAATTTCCATAACCAAGCTCATCTGAGTCTTCATCTGGTTGACTTTTTGTTTCAGCAGTTTCTGGTTTTGAAATAAAGCTTATACCTCTGCCCTGGATGGCCTCAGCTGGGTCTTCCTTCGATTACCTCCGCCCGGAGTTGCTTCAAATATATACCTTGATGATTGTGATTCAAGTTGGCCATTTAAAGAAAAACCAAATCAGGATAGCAATATGTCTCTGAGCACCTGTCAAGAATGCAAGGATGTATGCAAATGCCATGTTCAGTTATTTCTAAGGAATCTATCTGCTTTGGTTCAAGTTTTGACACAGAAAAAGTCCAATGGCATGATTCAGATATGTGATCCTCGGAAATAACTGAACATGTGTGATGGAATGCTATGATGTTATGTATGCAACAAGCATGTGATCAATAATCTGATGTTGGTGTTGAGTAGTGAACCAATTGTCTGTATAGAACCACAATAGCGGCACCATCTCTGTATAGAACCCCATAACTGAGAACCCAATAACTGTAGAACTGGATCACATAATAGAATAGTCACTGATCGTATTGAAGCTGAACAACGAGCCAAGTGTCTGTGGAGAGTCATAATAACAGTCACAATATCAGGGTCACCATGGTAATCACAGTAACAATCTCTCTGAATAGAAATCCCGGATCTCAGAATCAAAGAACCATATAGCACCAGATAATATCATAAAACAACACTGGCAAAGCGGGTATGTTGAAGTTTAGGGTTCCTGCAAACCTGTAAATCCCTCCCAAATCTCACGGGTGCGCTACTACGGGTCAACATCACGGACTCTCAAAGCCGAATAGCAATAATACGTTCACCATTTCCGAGAAATGGCTCATGACCAAATCAGGGAATCGGTTTGGCATTATGTACTACTCAGGGAGGTCTCAGTTGAGTCCAGAAAAACAAGCATCCCTCACAAATTTCCAGCTTCAAGCACTGAATCGAGAAACAATAGTACATTCATCCCGAAGGGTACAATACGATCGTCATACGAACAGTTTGCTTTAACTGAATTCCTATGAGAGAACCAGGCCATCCTATGCGAGTTCCCAATGGCCCCTCGGATGCGAGTGGGTTTGCCAACAAATGTGGTCTGCCACTGTCATCACTGGAGAGGGTTGTTTCCATTAAGGTTCTCAATGATCGGTCCCCAGCTGCACATAACCATCAAGGTTGTACCCTGAAGTGGGGAAGAACCCCCACACAGAATAGTCCCGAGACAGTCGCAACCTGGGTGTGGAACACATCACCACTCATCATGTAACCATGCGAGCACAACATGTCCACGCTAATCCTATGGTGCACTCAAGCCGGGTATTTGGCTTATCTCACAGTAACTCCCAACCCACAGAAAAAATGAAAACCAGCACAGCCAGACAGTCCAGTATAATATGATGCATGGAAAATAAAATACTGAAGGCGGTAAATAAATGCGATAAAGTAAAGCTGTAAATTAACACTGTAAATAAACATTAAAGCTAAACTAAATCACACAGCAACAAACAGATAAACACCCAAAGAAGCAAGACCAAACAGGCGCTAGGATTGACTCTACAAGGGAAACCGGAAGAATCAGGCCATCCCAGCAGAGTCGCCAGCTGTCGCTCCCGGGATTTTCATCCTAGTACAAACGCGAAAGTGGCGCGGAAAGGTTAGAGTCGCCAGCCATACATTTTTATCCCGAAGGAATGGGAAAGGTAATGTTGCACAAACCTAAGGAAGAAGGAAAAGGACGAGGCCTTGCGAACCAAAGATCTGAGTTCGGGAGTCGGTTACGACCTGGGAAGGTATTAGCACCCCAGATCGTCCGTCGTACCCGACGGGATCCACGCTTGCTTGTTTGTTTCAAAGGGTGAGAAGAATAATTGTTGCTGAATAAAACCGCTAACTGGAATGAGAATGAGAAATGAATAAGAAAATGGAAAGAAAGGGGGAAATGTAGGGAAAATAAAGAATGTGCTCGAACGGGCCCTACCCCGCTGCCTACGTACCTCATCGGGATAATGAGGATCAGAGTCGACGTAGTTCGCCTAACCTAGGCGGGAACTGTTTGTTTGTGTTTTTTACAGCTGGAACTGCGTATGTCTATGCTCAGGTGTTGCAGGCTCGTCTGGTACGAGTGCGTTAACCGTCTTGCATGCGAGACAAGTAGTCGCGAGTTCGCGTCGTGAATGAATGAGATGAGAAGAGAAGTTCCCGCAGGATAGTCGTGTTTTTATCTTTTTTAAAAGAAGTGTTTTGAATTTTTGTTTGTGAACTGTCTTGTACTAAGACCTATCCATCGCGGTGAGTATTTACACCTCGCCCCGAAACAGGACGCGTATAAACACTCCGCAACAAAGTCTCGTGTCGTACAAGATTGTTCGGTTTTTATTAAGTATTTTATTGCTTTTCTTTTGAGATGAGAAAGAGAATGACTCAAGTTGATAAAAGGAAAAAAATCTAAAGGACTAAGACTCAATCCTAATTTTGTTATGTATTTACAAGGTGGTCCTAATGGTTAGTGAGGTTTCTAAGCCTAATTAAAACTTAAAACTACTAGAACTCAACTTACTCCTTAATGAAGTTAAGTTGATTCTAAGAACAAATGGGAAACCTATACAAGTTATAAGATCAAGATAAAGCAAAGCAATAAACTAGACATGAGAAATAAAATTCTACAAATGCATTAAAGGCATGAATAAATAAATAGTCTTATTTATTTATTCTACTTCTATATGAAAATGAATTTTATACTAAATTCTAAATCTAGGTCAAACTTAATATTCATCCTAAAACAAATTAAACTAAACCTAAGTCTAATGCTAAATTCTATGACTAAAATTAATCTAGACTATTATTATTATTTTTTTTTTTTGTATTGAACTATATTTTTTCTAATGGCCTAAACTAATAGGAATTATGTCTAACTAGGCTTAAAAACTAATGTTCTACAAAATACTAAAACTCCTAGAAAAATCATAAAAATTAAATTGTATGATCCTAACACTCTCTAAAATAGTATACTAAGAGGGATTCTAAAAATACTTATTTTTCCTATGCCTAAACATTATTTAATTTCAACTAAGATCAACCATTATTTCCTAAGGATTTTATTACCAAAACCTAAGATGAAAAATTCCTAAAAATCCACTAAAAATATCCTAAGAACTATCAAGGGCCTTTTAATTATAGAAAAAAGAATGGCTCAAAAAAGTGGTTAGAAGCCATTTAAATAAAATGAACAAAATTCAGCATAATTAATAGAAATTCAATAAAACTAATTAATAGAATAATTCAGAATTTAATAAAAAATAAACAAATTCCAGAAAATAAAAATGTCAATCATTTCTAAAATCAATTAATAGCCCACTGGAATTTTTATAGAATTTTCTAATGATTTTTACTATTTTTTGGGGATTTATTTCTAAACTATGATTAACTTAAAATAGAATCTTAGAATAATAATGCAGGGGGTTCTTTTAGTAATTTTTTATGTTATTATTTCCCTGGGCTTAAAATAAGGGTGCAGACAGCAAGGTAATGAGGCCCAATGCGCAGCCTTTAAGGGGAGGTGCGATAATTAATAATCTTATACTGTTTTTTACATGGGCCTAATAGGAGGGGTGCCAGTATCATTAATATTTTTTTAAATCTTAACTTAAAATTAAACTAACCTTAAACATAATATTTTCTAAAAAATCTCAATTTAAGAAATAGGAATTAAACTATAGTCTTAATATTATTTCCTAAAGTCTTAATTTAAAAGAAATGAATTAACTAAATTTTTATCATAACATTTCTTTTATAAATCCCTAAGTTAGAAAAATGAATAAATAAAAAAAAACTTCCCAAAATCTTAACTTAAAATTAAACTAACCTTATAATATTTTCTAACAAAAATAAAATTTAATTATAATGTTTTTTCTAAAAATCTTAATTAAAGGAAAAGGATTAGTACTAAACTTATACTTACTATTTTTTTCTAAAAAATCTAATTTAAGTTTTATTAAACTAAACTTAAAAATATTTTCTAAAGATTTTAAAATAAGAAAATAATAAACTAATCCTATTATGCTTTTCTAAAGATTTTAAATTACCGTTTCATTAAAAGACTTACTATTAATCTAAAAAAGAAAAAAAATGAAATAACTGATAATCAAATTATAAAACTTAATTAAATCTGAATTTTTCTTTAATCAAACTATATAATAAAACTACAAAATTTAATTAAAATTAAACTGAACTACAACCTAATTAAAACAACTTGGAACCCTAATTCTTCTTCCCCTTCCCTTGCGCCGCACAACCCTTTCCTCCTCTCCGATTTCATCGCGCATCGCCACCATCACCAACCTTCCGCTAACTTCTTCTTATCCCTTCTCCCGCCATAGCTCAACCTAACTCTCTGTCTTCCTTTCCAATCTTCCACCGCCACCACCACAAATCCTCTCCTTTTCCGCGAACTCAACACCACCACCACTTCACATCCTTTCCTCTTCTTCGACCTAGACTAACATCTTCTCCTAAATCCGAAAACGGCATCATCTAATTCTTATTCATCAACCTCAAACAACTAATCTAATGCCGCCTTGAACAACGACGATGAGGTAAAACCTATCTAACATCAACATCGCCCTAGCCTGAGCCGACCTACATGCAAGAGCTCAACAGCTTCCTCAAGAATTTCGAATGGCACACCACACATGACTACAACCTTGTAAACGCAAACAAATCGAGCTCGTACCTGGAGTCTGAGCTTCAACGATGGAGCCGCGAGTGACGAAAGAAACCTTCAGGTATGCTTCAAAATCTTGTTCGTCTAAACGACTCGGCGACTTTGCCTTATCTTCTGTGACTTAGAATTCGTTCCAGAATCACACACTTGCGAACTAATCTTACCGTATCCTTTATGAAACATGCTTATAATAACCAGTGCATATTCTTGCCGTTGTTTACAGAATTGACGTCGAACCGGTACAATATTGGTTGTGAAGGCGAATCATGGTAGTAGCACAATTTTAGTGGTGGCTTGATTGCTTGGCTCGAATTGATGTGTTCCTGTTCCCGTTAGATCGATGACAACAATCAGAAATGAACTTCCAACATGGATTCGGAAGCTGAACATGGAAGATGAAGGTTGGAACTTTGTTAAAGAATTGCCGAAGGTGATGGCGAAGAATGGGGATTATGCAGGATGCAACTCAGAGCAATGATCAAGCCATGGTGTTCAGGGAAAAAAAAACGTTGCAGAGAAATGGATGGAAACTATGAAGAAGAGTTTGAGAAGAGGCTGAAGGATTATACAAGAGTGATGAGAAGAATGGAAATGGTGAAGAGTGTCAAGAGAGTTTTTAAGTGAATTGAAAAGTTGTGGAAGAAAAAAATGAAGAACAAAGTTTCCGATCTTATAGAAGCTAATCTTCCGGATTCTTCTGGAAAACTTTCAGGTAACTTCTAGAACCTTTCTGTTAGGATTGATTGGAGGTTGTTATGAATCGGTTTTGGTTCTGTTATTTTTTTGTAACTAGAAATCTGTTAAACTGTTGGTTATGAATTCAGTTAGGTGAGTATGAGATTTGGGTGATTCTGTTAGATTTTGTTTGAATTCAGTTGGGAATCATAACTGAACTTTTGTGTGTTTGATTTAGAACATTGGTTAACAGGTGAAAAATTAGGATAGGCTAGCATTAGGTTAATGGATAATTAGATAGCTGACAAATGGTTTGAAAAATGTGAAACTGACTTTGATTTTTTTGTTTAATGCAGGGTTGAGCTTTCTTGTGGCAGATCATTCGGAGAGAACGCGTGAATTAGAATTAACTTTAGCAATTTCGTCGTGATCGGAAGTGAATAATAAATCCAGGTTGTCGGTTGCTTGCTGATGATTCTTACTGCGACATTCAATCTCCACCCTAGCAGCAATATGAATCTCCCTTTGTAGTACGTCGAGATCGAGTAAATTATGATGGAAAGCATGATGATAACTTACGGAGCGATGTCAGTTTAGGCGAGATCCTCTTTCCTCTGAGTTTCCTTCTTTCCTTTTTTGTGTTACTGAATCATGCTATAAATTTATAAACAAAATCATGTTATGAATTTATACGGGTACGTTCTTGAGATAATATTTGTTGAGGGAATTAAGGAAGAGGTTGTTCTCTCCCCTGCCCATGCACTCTTTCTATTTCTATTTTGAAGAACTGAATTAATTTGTTTGCTAATTTAGCAGAGTATGCATACACAATGAGAGTAACACTGGCAGGGAATGTGTATAGCTTTGGGGTCATTCTGCTGGAACTACTGACAGGAATACCTGCAGTGACTGAGGGGACTGAATTGGTGAAGTGGGTTTCGCTTAACTCAAGAAATCAAGATCACCCTTTTTTTTATATGAATGTTACAATTCTGGAGATTGCTCTTGTGTTACATGTGACTCATCTTTTTCCAACCTGTTTGTTGTAATTACTTATCCAATTTTGGTTCTTCTTTCCATGCCTTTTTATCAGTTTGTATGACATATTTGTACCCCTTTTATAATTGAATTTTTTTCTGATGAACTGTCATGGATTTCTGCTATATCAGTTGTAGATTTCCATTTTATATCCCTTTTCCTTGTGACCCAACTGAAGAAAACCTGTTATGTATCAGATCAATATTAAAAGCAGTTGACTTTTCTGTGTAATTCTCTTTTCTATTATTCTGCTTTGTAGATTTTCATGAGACTAAACTTTGTTGCATCGGACCCCTTAATTGACATATTATGAGCTTTTTTTCAAAAATAATAAAAACATGTATCAACCTGAGTCATACTGTGATAGGACTTTTCATTATACAATAGTTCACAGAAACCAAAGACATGAGCCGTGAGGGTGAACCGGGTGCTTTTTATCCTTTTGCCAACATTGCCACATAGGCTTAAGTGAGACATAACCTTAATGATATAGTAGATGGTAATTGGACTTAATGGGCCTCGGGTTTAATTTGGATAATGGAATGTGGATTATGGTTTATGACAAACAAGTTTAAAAAGGAAACGGTGAGATTGATTCAAGAGAAACGGATTCTAAGACTAATTTATGGGTGTTTGGATTTAAGAAAATGAGCAGTCAACTTGTGCTTGAAACAGAATAATCCACTTGCATTATCAACCCCTTCATCCACACCTCGAACAACCAACGTAAGTCCCATGCGAATAACGCCTAAGCACGCCAACGGAAATTCATGACTTTACGTTTGACAAATAGATCCTCATGATACCTTGGTGAACAATGACCTCCACTATGAAACCTTTTGAACAACCTTCGTGTGGAAAATTCAACGGATATCACATGATCAGGGAAATAAACCCTAAATCCATACCAATATCCTTCCCAATCCAACATTTCTGATGAAACCTCTGAATATGATGGACGCTAGAACTTAGTAAACCCCCTTATAAAAATATGCTTATGATGATGTGAATTCAACCTCCTCCTCGAACTTGAGTGCAATAGCCAAATATGCTACCTATGAATATGAAAATACATATTACAAGGAAATGCCTTGATCACATGCCTTATGAAACACTGAAATGCACCAATATGTTGTTAATGACTTAGTGAGAAATGCAGATGAATGCAAAATGATATGCCAATTAAGGGCAATAAACAAAAGGCAAATTTTGAGGTATTACACATAGCACGCTGATATGTTGCCCCAACATTCTTCAAACCAAATGGCATTACCTTATAGCAGAAAGTGCCCCATTGTGTAACAAATGTAGTCTTCGCCATATCTTCAGGTGCCATCATGATCTGATTATATCTAGAGAAACCATCCATAAAAGAGAATACCTTATGTTGAGCAGTGTTGTCTACCAGAACATCAATATGTGGAAGTGGAAAATCATCTTTTGGGCTAGCTCTATTCAAATCCCTGTAATCTACACACATGCGTACCTTACCATCTTTCTTAGGCACTGGCACCACGTTTGCAACCCATTGTGGATAAGAAGTAACAGCTAAAAATCCTGCGTTGAATTGTTTCATCACCTCTACCTTAATCTTTTCTGACATATCAGGACGCATACGACGAACTTTCTGCTTTATCGGACAACAATCCTCTTTTACTGGTAGACGATGAACCACAATATCTGTATCCAACCCTGGCATATCTTCATAAGACCAAGCAAAAACTTCCACATAGTCATGTAACATCTGAATCAACCTGTCCTTAACACCGTCTTCCAATTCAGCACTTATCTTGACTTCTTTCCTGTTTTCCTCGGTTCCTAAGTTCACGACTTCAATTGGTTCCTGTTGCACCACAAAATTTGCCTTCTGTTTTTAACTCTAACCGACTTTTTGTTCACATTCATTTGCATCATCTTCATAGCATAACATTTTTTTTCCGTCTTAATATTAGCCGGAATAATTTCTCGGAATTTACAAACATACTGGTCAAATTAACTTTTTAACTGTGTCTAAAATTAGTCAACAAAAAAATGTCAAGTTTAAGTTTGCAAATGTCGGTAACATTAATCTGCGGTTCACGTGGTTTAATTTGACATGCTAAAAATATTTTTACGACTATTTTTGGTCATATGTTGATCAGTCTGAGCAGTTTAAACGGTCATAATTTTTATTTCAAAATCCGACCAAACGCTGTATTTTTTCGAGTCATTTATTTCGCGCTGATTATTTTGATGTGTTCATTTTATTTTCTCGAGCACTTTGGCGCTCGACTTTTATTTTTTGAGTCTATTTATTTTTATATAGGGTCTAGAATAAATAAATAGGATTATTAGTTATTATTTTTATTTTAACTATTTTAATTATTAAACTTTATTTAGTTTTAAATTACATTTTATTGGGTCTAGAATAAATAAATAAATTTGTTAGTTTTTATTTTAATTTTAACTATTTTTATTAAACTTTATTTAATTATTTATATTAAAATTTTATTGGGTTCCAAAATAACTATTTAGGCCCATTATGCTAACCCTAATTGGTTCCTATATATATAACTTATGTTGCTGTTGCTAAAAGAAAAAACCTCCTTTTTATTCTTTGTACTGTATATGGACCGTTTGTTTATCATTGGTTCTATCATCATGTTCTTCCTAACAAACATGTCTCAAACATATGTATTAATGTGTGTCACTTGTTTCAAACATATGTATGTGTTAACGTGTATTACTGCATTTCAAATTTATGTATATATCACCGTTTGTTTTGTTGCTATATACATATAATAAATTCTTGATTTGTTTTATTGTATATGTTTTTTGGTGATAAACCATGTTATGGTTTATATAAGTGCGTACACCTCACTTTGTTATTTATATGGTTAAGTTATTCATGTATAGATATATAAATTTATTTTGTGACACCTTTTTTATTATTATGTTCTTAATACGAGTTTTTATATTTATTCTATATTTTTTTTTAGATTATTCGGATTGGATCGTGTCGATACGCTATTTTCACATCTGAGTGTATGATGCGTGACATTTGTGTTGATCCGATATAGTTGCGATGATCGCAATTTTGCGTTAGCAATATCTTTGTTCCTTTTTTAATTCATATCATTTTTATGTTATTCATACACATATATTTAGATCTGCACATTTTTTTTCATAACTAACTACCCTGATTTTTTCCTAAACCTTGACGATTTTGCCTTAATCATTTTTTTATACGTTTTGTTTTATTATATAATAACTATTTTCCAGGTACATTCATATGTGCGCGCATGTGCGCGCGTGTCTTAGTGTCAAAAAGGCAAAGCTGGTAATTTTGAGGGCATTTTGACAAAGAAACAAGTTTATTATATAATAACTATTTTCCAGGTACATTCACATGTGCGCGCGTGTCTTAGTGTCAAGAAGGCAAGGCTGGTAATTTTGAGGGCATTTTGATAAAGAAACATGGGTTTATCTTCTCTTTCCTAATTTCTCCTAATTTCCTCTATTGTTTTTAATTCTCTAATTTCCTCTATTGTTTTTAATTCTCTAATTTCTTAAATTAACTAACCTTAAATATTTAGATTAATTTTATTTGTTTATTTTCTAAAAAAAATTCTTAACTTTTTTTTTAATTACTTATCTTCATAATCCATTCATAATGTTAATTAATTAATTATTTTATTAAATTAATAATTCAATATAGTTTTTTTTAACAACAAAGCTTTTTTTTTTATATATTTTCATAAACCTTAATTTTTCATGTAAACCTTAAAAATTTCTTATAAACTTTAACCGTGTTATTTTCTCTAAATCATAAACCTTTTCTCAAACCTTAACAAACCTGTTATTATTTCTTATTTTCACTAATTTTTTATGTTATTCATCTGCGATTTATTTTTATGTGATTATTTCTCATCTGTAATATTTTTTGGTTTACTTTAATTTTTAGCCTTACAATGATGTAACTGCCCCAAAGCGATGTAATAGTTAGCCATTTATTTTCTGTCATTTTATTTTTCTGCCATTTATTTTCTGCCATTTATTTTCTGCCATTTTATTTTTCTGCCATTTAAATTCCTGTCATTGATCCTATATTAATTGCATGGTTTAGTAATGTAGGGCGTGAAAACCTACTAAATTACTTATTTAATATTTTTCTATAATCTTTATATTTTTTTGTAAATAAATGTTAATTATTTTTATAAACTTATTTTACTACTTATTTATAACAATAAATCTTTATTTTGTAAATACTAACTCTTTTATTATTTTGTACATATTAAATTAATTTTTTTTTCTCTAAAATATTTCTCAATAACATTTTGTCAATAATATTTTATATATTAATAGTATTTTATTATAATAGTAATAATCATATAGTGTAAATAATTAAAAAATTTTCTCAATAATCTTTAATTATTTTTCTCTAAACTTAATTACTTTTTTTTCACTCATTCTAATAACTTCGAAAAAATCTAACTTGTCTAACCTAAACTTTTTTTTTTCTTTTTTAATTAAATGTTTTAATTTATTTTAACTTTATTATTTTTGCTTTATTAGTATTATTATTGCTTATTTACTATTTTATTATATCTATTATTCTTGCTTTATAATTTATTTTTATCCTACTATTATGTATCTGCCAAAGCCTTGTAATAGCTTATAGATTTATTTTTCCGTCTTTATTTTCTTTGTAAATATTTTACTATATGGTTAGTAACCTTAGGGTGTGTATAACTTATATGTAATTAAATTGAACTTAGATAATTAAAATAAGATAAATACCTGAATATAAACACTCACACACGTAAGTCGATCTTTGATTGCCATCTTGCACTTCCTAAGTTACCCCTCTCAGTTGCCTTAAACATGGTCAAGTCCCTTGAATATAGGGGTGTCTTAAGCAAAGTCCCTTCACTTATAAAATCATCAAGTCCCTACAGGTTTATAAGATCAAGTCCCTTCGAGGTTGCCTACGATAAATGATCTTGTCCCTTCAAATAAAAGATGATAAGTCCCTACAAATTGCTAAAGACACCTTGCAGTTGCCTATATTCAGATGTCCCTACACATGTCCCTTATCACATCCAAGGTAATGACTACCTATTCCTTAATAATAGGGATAGTCTTACCATTGAAAGAACATATAAGAACAGTAAAGATTTAACATAGGGTAGGTTCCTCTTAGATACTTGCTCACCTTTTCAAAATATATTTTACACTTCACATTTCAAACAAATTTTCAAAACAAAGTCTTTATATACATCTATACGAGGATCATTATAAAGTACTTAGAAAATTCTTAATCACATACTACACCTTTCTCAAAACAATTTAAAGTGAGCTAAGTAACTAAGAGCCCATGGATAACCATGGATATAAAGGGTGATAATACCTTCCCTTTATATAACCTACCCCCCGAACTCAAAATCTTTTTAAGGTCTTTCCTGTTCTTTTATGTCCTTTCCTTTTGGATAAAATAAAAGTCGGTGGCGACTCTTGCTATCCGCAACATTTATAGAAAAGTCAGTTCTCCCACCGTGTTACAAAACTAGCGACTCTGCTGGGGACTAAAATTAAAGAGGGGTATCCTTAGGAATTAGATCACTTTAAATTTGTTTGTTTTGTTTGCTTTACTTTACTTGTTGGGGGCTCTTATGTGTGAAAGATCCTAACCCGGATCTAGTGTACCTTAGGTAAATGGCAATAGACCAAGGAATTGTACGGCGTATACCGATATGGTTGATCTGGTGGCCATAGTTAGTGTGACTTCTTGGTTGGTGCTTATGTTCCTTAAGAAAGTTGAGGATAATATGAGACTGCCATATGTTGTCAATGCACTAACTAACTGTTAGAACCCTAGTTATCCCATCTTGGCCTTTAGAAAGTAGTGAGATAGCCAGCTTTGGTGAAGACTAAAGTTGGTTGATACTCGATACTACGCTCATTGAGATCCTAAACTTGGAGGGTTTTGGTTGGCAAGTAAGTTGCCTACTGAACAACCACCCTTGGGAAGGATCAGTGATATTGAGATCCCTTAGAACCTGGTTACTTTTGTAGGACAGGATGAACCAACTAACTTCAGGGGAGGGTACTTACCTTTAAACCTCATGTAAGCCTTCAAATGTAGGGCTATTGTGTGACTTGTTTGTGTGTGCCACATGTTTGTGATTGAGCATAACATCATAACATCATCATGCATCATAAGCATAACATTTTCACTAACCATTTCAAGGACTAAAGGATTTATCTTTGTTCTTTGTTGCAGGTCATGGCTTCTGCTTGTAGGAATACTATCTGGATCAACTTTGTAGGGATACCTCCTAAGCTTAAGGAATTGGTCTCTCAAGTTTCTGAAAACTCTCAGTTCATCAAGAAGCATGGTCACCTACTGGATCTAGTCACTTCAGGGTTCAATGAAGACATGATGAGTGTCCTATTTCAGTTCTTTGATCCTAAACATCACTCTTTCACATTCCCCGACTATCAGCTGGTTCCTACAATGGAGGAGTTCTCCAAACTATTGGGTATACCTATCCTTAATCAGAGACCTTTCACAGGCTTAGAAAAAGAGCCTAAACCGAAGGTTATTGCTGCAGCCTTACATTTGAAGAAATCAGACATTGTTCTAGAAACAAGAAGTGGAGTTAAGGGTATCCTTGCCAAGGTATTGATGGAGAAAGCTCAAGTATTCTTGAAGGCTATGAGCTATGATGCTTTTGAGGAGATCTTGGCCTTATAGATCTACGACTTAGTGCTGTTCCCTAATCCATACCAGTTCATAGACGTACACGCCATTAACATATTTCTGACTCACAATCCAGTGCATACATTACTTGGAGACATCTTACACTCTCTTCATACCCGTACTACGAAGGCACGAGGAACTCTGATGTGTTGTATACCTCTATTGTCTAGGTGGTTTATTTCTCACCTTCCTCGATCAGTGATGAAGAATGAACAAGGGTTAAGGTGGTTTAAAAGGATCATGTCACTTTCTCATTCGGACATTCATTGGTGTTCTAGATCTATGGAGAATGTTACTATCATTGACCGTTGTGGGGAATTCCCCAATGTGCCACTCCTTGGCATAAGATGGGGCATTACTTACAACCCTTCTTTAGCTCTACGCCAGTTTGGTTATGCTTGGAGTGATGGTCCTCATGACATGCTTATTCAGGATATTACGTTCGACTACGACAACGATCTACAAGGTTACCGTCAAAGGTTCATACGAGCTTGGGGTAAATTGAACAAGGTTGACAGCAAGACTTTGGAACCAAAGTACTCCATTCCTATGGAACCTTACCTCAGATGGGTGTGATCTCGTGCTCAGACTCTTATGATGCCATATCCTGCTATTCTACCAGTTACCATGGAGCCTGTTGCTGAAGAAGATACTTCTTATATCATTCTTCATCCAGACATGCCCACTGACATGGAGGAGTTACAAAGGTCCTGGATCCAGTTGAAGGAGCAAAGAGATACTTTTGAGACTCATTACAAAGCAAGTCAAGAAATAATCCTGGAGCTAACAAAACAACTTCACGAGGAGCGGAATCTCAACTCATACCTCAACACAAAGAGGAAACGTCCATGGGAGACTTAAAACCCCATATTTGTATTCATTTCATTTTTATTGTAAGCCTAAGAGGCAAACAAGTTTATTACTAATAAAAGTTTACTTTTTGGTTGTTTAAACAAATTTAAATCTTGCGGTCCTTGAAAATATTGCATACGCATTTACATACCATATCATTGCATCACAGGTTTCTTATGTACAGGTATCTTATCTTCTCGCTGTTTATTTCAGCAGAAATGGCTCTCGAACAATCTATCAAAGATCTTCAAGCTCAGAATGCTCAGTTTCAAGAAGTGATTCTGAATTTGTCCAAGGGGTAAGAAGAGTTGAAAGCACTCCTCTCTAAGGACATGAAGAAGAAGAATCATGAGGATAACAAAGATGATCAGCTGAAATAACTACAAGATGAGATGGCAGAGATGAGGATCCAGATGAATGGCCAAATGGCTCTTATCCAGAGTTTGGCCCTGGGGCAAGAAGAGCTGAGAAGCTTTGTCAATAAGCTTCGGCATAATAGAGTTGGGAATCTAATCATCAGTCAACCTCCATTGAAACAAGCTGACTTGGTTGAAAGGAAAGTAAGGATAAGAGAAGGAAAGAGACAGGTTACCACTGATTGTTCTTCAATGGAAGAAGGAAGGCCTTGTAAGGTTAATCCACTTCGATACAAGGAATGTGGAAGACATTTCATCTGGTTCAGCACACCAATGTCACAAGTTTTGCAATGCCTGTTGGAGATGAAGTTGATTTCCTTGGAAAATTCTCCTAAAAATCCTAACACCTCCTCTCCTTGCTATAACCCAAGGGCAAGGTGTATGTATCACTCCGAATGTCCTGTACATGACACTAATAACTGTTGGGCATTGAAGAATAAGATTCAAGACCTAATTGACGAAGGAATACTCGAGGTTACGCCAGAAGGCCAGGTTGAGTTCTTCTATTGTCCATTAAGCATCAAAGTTTCCAAATAACTGGAGTGACGAGTTTAGAGGAAGAGGCTTTGAGAACATTTGAATTTTCATTTGTAATTTCTTTTATTTTGTTTAAGAACTTACTATTATGTTAAACTTTTGTTTTCATTAATGCATTGCATATGTTTGTCTTGAATTAATCCATTTGTTTCACTATATTTTGAACTATGCTTCTTATTTCTATCTTGTGATATTTAACTCCTGATAAAGCTATGAGCCTGTAGAGGGAGAATGACGAAAACAATACCATAATCTTATGCAGTATGCTTTTGAATAGACTATGTTGACGATGTACAAGCATTGTTTCAATTCCTAAACAGTGGAGATATAAGGAAGTTAATCCCTAGTCAACCCTTTTGAGCCTATGAAGTAGGAGTTTTCATTCTCACGCAAATTAAAACCCTTATTCATAACCTGGGACAGGGTAGTTACTCAGTTAACTCAACTATGCCAATTGTTTGTGTTGTACACAACTAATGATGTTTCCCTGTAATCACTAAACCTGACAGTCAATATCCAGCAAAAGAAAAACCCACTAAGTCAAAACCTATGAAGGAGACTTAGTAAAAAATTGAGAAATCCCGCTGACTGTAATCTTGAAACAAACAGTTCAGGAAAAAGGAAGGGATAATAAAGCAAAAAAAAAAGCAAAAGGAAAAAGAGGTCACTATGAATCCTCAACAAAGAAAGATGACTGAATGTTCAAATAAATTTTGGGTTTCTGAACCATCACAAATGTCAGTGTTACAATTCCAAACTCCTTTGAGCCTCAATGCATAAGTTAACTGAGCATAGGACTGAAGAACATCACGAAGAATGGGTTGGGTACAAATAAATTTGAGCCTTTATCCTTTGTTTCTTAAACCATGAACCAGGCCACGTTACAACCCTTTAATAGTCCTAACTGAAGCATGGTTAGTTTGAAAGCATATTGCCATAAAAAGGTATCCTGACTCCTTTAGGGCTTATTATAAAACTTAAGTTAATATCACAGTTTTCATAAAAATTGTTTTTCTAAAATAACTTTTTTTTCAAAACTTCAAGACAGACATAAGCATTGCATTTTTGAATATATTTGTTTGCATATACCTGAGTGTTTGATAAACAGAGAAACTTACAGGATGAATGCTCAATAAACCAAAGTCCTTCCGATAAACAAAGTTGCTTCCTGGATCAAAGTCCATGTATACAAAGGGGCATAGTCATTATCTCCCAATCAAGGGGGCAGGCCATGATACTTCCTAACTCATTTGGGGCAATCAGGACAGGATTCAATTATGTTTAAGTAGCCAGAGGCAGATCTCCTCATCTATCTAAATTACCAAGGGTAACATTACAGAGTTCATAATGCTAGAGGCATAGTCACTGTTTCCCAATCAAGGGGCATACCAACTTACTGTTCAATTCATTCGGGGCAATCAGGTCCAGATTCAACAATGCTTAATAGCCAGGGGCAGCTCTCCTCATATTTTTGAATTACCAAGTGTAACATTATAAAGTTCATGATGTCAGGGGCATATTATTGTGGGGCATTCTGCTTATTTCTCTTGAGGTAACTAAATTCAGATACTTCCATTATAGGACAATTCATCCTCAACCAAGGGGCAATGCTTTCTTTTCAAATCTAATACCCGGAGCGTATATGGTCCATCACAATTTGAAGACACATTCCTCTCATTGTATTACCTTGATATTGGATTCTCAGCAGAAGCCATTGTGGAAATTAATTGTCTACGCCAGTAGTATCAGATGGTGTCAGTATCATGTCTTCAGATCCAACTATAAGGATTTCTGGGAAGGTATTCAGGATTACTTTTCCTCTTTTACTAAAGCGAAAAACGTTTGTTGGTTATGTTTGAATGTATATATGCTTTGAATATGATTGATGCTTACCAGAAATGCATGAAATGCAGTAATAGTATTTACTAAGGACGAACGAGGGTAGTAGTTCAACGAAGCTTCGCCGGTTCATCCCCACAAGACAACTACAAATCCCCAGTAGAGCAAATCTATCTTTATAGATGCTTCAAGTTACGTCTCCCCTTGAATTTATGTCCATCTCTTTTATCCTCAGTCAGGATACTCAGAAACTTATTCCTTCAATAGAAGTACGACAAACGAAGACGAGAGGTTAAAAATACTATACTATCAAACGAAACGGGAACGAGGTCCTCATATTCTTCAGTAACGAATCGGGATTTATTTTCCCTAGCCAGCAGTTGTTATACAAAGATATCCAGACGCGTCAGGCTGCATGATTCATACATACATCATTTATATCATACCATGACATATCCATAAATGCATAATACATTTGCTTAGATGCACCATGCCATGCATGCATACATATTGCATAAACTAACCTTTTCCTTGCAAGATGGTTATATGCAGATAAAATACTATCAACAATTCACCACAGGTCAGAGACGATCTATACGAAGGTCTAGTGCTGATACTTAATCATTACTCAAGATGTCCTTGGATAATAGGCAAACGGTCTATACGAAGATCTATTCCCTAATCCAGGATATTTTCAAGGGATATAATTGTCACGAAGATTTAATCCTGATACTCAAGTTGTCCTTGGATAGTAGGCAAACGGTCTATACGAAGATCTATTCCCTAATCCATGATATTTTCAAGGGATATAATCGTCACGAAGATTTAATCCTGATATTCTTTTATCCTTGGATAGTATGAAAATAGTCTATACGAAGATCTATTCCCTAATCCAGGATATTTTCAAGGGATATAATCTTCACGAAGATTTATTCCTGATACTCAAGTTGTCCTTGGATAGTAGGCAAACGGTCTATACGAAGATCTATTCCCTAATCCAGGATATTTTCAAGGTATATAATTGTCACGAAGATTTAATCCTGATACTCAAGTTGTCCTTGGATAGTAGGCAAACGGTCTATACGAAGATCTATTCCCTAATCTAGGATATTTTCAAGGGATATAATTGTCACGAAGATTTAATCCTGATATTCTTTTATCCTTGGATAGTAGGCAAACGGTCTATACGAAGATCTATTCCCTAATCCAGGATATTTTCAAGGGATATAATCATCTTAATCCTGATACTCAAGTTTTCCTTGGATAGTAGGAAAACGGTCTATACAAAGATCTATTCCCTAATCCAGGATATTTTCAAGGGATATAATCGTCACGAAGATTTAATCCTGATATTCTTTTATCCTTGGATAGTAGGCAAATGGTCTATACGAAGATCTATTCCCTAATCCAGGATATTTTCAAGGGATATAATCGTCACGAAGATTTAATCCTGATACTCAAGTTGTCCTTGGATAGTAGGCAAACGGTCTATACGAAGATCTATTCCCTAATCCAGGATATTTTCAAGGGATATAATCGTCACGAAGATTTAATCCTGATATTCTTTTATCCTTGGATAGTAGGCAAACGATCTATACGAAGATCTATTCCCTAATCCAGGATATTTCCAGAAGAGATAATCGCCACGAAGATTTATTTCTACTGGTCTATTCAACAATTCAAAACAGGTCAGAGACGATCTATACGAAGGTCTAGTGCTGATACTTAATTCAGAAAGAAATCGCCACGAAGATTTGGTTCTGACACTTAAATTAAAGTATGTTCTCAGATATGGTTCAGAGACGATCTATACGAAGATCTAAACCCAGACACTTAACGAAGGATATTCTTTTCCCTAGAGATAATGCAGAGACGATCTATACGAAGACCTAGTGCTAGCATTCCACTCAAACCTTGTTGCATAAACGATTAAGAGACGGCCTATACGAAGACCTAGTACTGATATTCAGTATCAACATAAAGATATTATCACCTCCTGATATTATGGATGGCATCTATAAGCCCATCTCCAGTTCTTCCAAGTGGCATCTTCAAGCCCATTTAAGCATATACAACTTATCATCAGTGTTACTTTACGCACCGGCGAATGCAAATTTTTGGGCTTTTGTGTTCAATCCCCTTCAACCTTTCAGGTCACGAATGACACATATGTCAATCTAACCCCTCAGGTTTCAGAAAATTGAACAGGGGCAGCTGTTGCACCCCAAAATTTGCCCTCTGTTTTTAACTCTAACCGACTTTTTGTTCACATTCATTTGCATCATCTTCATAGCATAACATTTTTTTCCGTCTTAATATTAGCCGGAATAATTTCTCGGAATTTACAAACATACTTGTCAAATTAACTTTTTAACTGTGTCTAAAATTAGTCAACGAAAAAATGTCAAGTTTAAGTTTGCAAATGTTGGTAACATTAATCTGCGGTTCACGTGGTTTAATTTGACATGCTAAAAATATTTTTACGACTATTTTTGGTCATATGTTGATCAGTCTGAGTAGTTAAAACGGTCATAATTTTTATTTCAAAATCCGACCAAACGCTGTATTTTTCCGAGTCATTTATTTCGCGCTGATTATTTTGATGTGTTCATTTTATTTTTTCGAGCACTTTGGCGCTCGACTTTTATTTTTTGAGTCTATTTATTTTTATATAGGGTCTAGAATAAATAAATAGGATTATTAGTTATTATTTTTATTTTAACTATTTTAATTATTAAACTTTATTTAGTTTTAAATTACATTTTATTGGGTCTAGAATAAATAAATAAATTTGTTAGTTTTTATTTTAATTTTAACTATTTTTATTAAACTTTATTTAATTATTTATATTAAAATTTTATTGGGTTCCAAAATAAATATTTAGGCCCATTATGCTAACCCTAATTGGTTCCTATATATATAACTTATGTTGCTGTTGCTAAAAGAAAAAACCTCCTTTTTATTCTTTGTACTGTATATGGTCCGTTTGTTTATCATTGGTTCTATCATCATGTTCTTCCTAACACACATGTCTCAAACATATGTATTAATGTGTGTCACTTGTTTCAAACATATGTATGTGTTAACGTGTATTACTGCATTTCAAATTTATGTATATATCACCGTTTGTTTTGTTGCTATATACATATAATAAATTCTTGATTTGTTTTATTGTATATGTTTTTTGGTGATAAACCATGTTATGGTTTATATAAGTGCGTACACCTCACTTTGTTATTTATATGGTTAAGTTATTCATGTATAGATATATAAATTTATTTTGTGACACCTTTTTTATTATTATGTTCTTAATACGAGTTTTTATATTTATTCTATATTTTTTTTTAGATTATTCGGATTGGATCGTGTCGATACGCTATTTTCACATCTGAGTGTATGATGCGTGACATTTGTATTGATCCGATATAGTTGCGATGATCGCAATTTTGCGTTAGCAACATCTTTGTTCCTTTTTTAATTCATATCATTTTTATGTTATTCATACACATATATTTATATCTGCACATTTTTTTTTTCATAACTAACTACCCTGATTTTTTCCTAAACCTTGACGATTTTGCCTCAACCATTTTTTTATACGTTTTGTTTTATTATATAATAACTATTTTCCAGGTACATTCACATGTGCGCGCATGTACGCGCGTGTCTTAGTGTCAAAAAGGCAAAGCTGGTAATTTTGAGGGCATTTTGACAAAGAAACAAGTTTATTATATAATAACTATTTTCCAGGTACATTCAATGTGCGCGCATGTCTTAGTGTCAAGAAGGCAAGGCTGTTAATTTTGAGGACATTTTGACAAAGAAACATGGGTTTATCTTCTCTTTCTTAATTTCTCCTAATTTCCTCTATTGTTTTTAATTCTCTAATTTCCTTTATTGTTTTTAATTCTCTAATTTCTTAAATTAACTAACCTTAAATATTTAGATTAATTTTATTTGTTTATTTTCTAAAAAAAACTCTTAACTTTTTTTTAATTACTTATCTTCATAATCCATTCATAATGTTAATTAATTATTTATTTTATTAAATTAATAATTCAATATAGTTTTTTTAACAACAAAACTTTTTTTATATATTTTCATAAACCTTAATTTTTCATGTAAACCTTAAAAATTTCTTATAAACTTTAACCGTGTTATTTTCTCTAAATCATAAACCTTTTCTCAAACCTTAACAAACCTGTTATTATTTCTTATTTTCACTAATTTTTTATGTTATTCATCTGCGATTTATTTTTATGTGATTATTTCTCATCTGTAATATTTTTTGGTTTACTTTAATTTTTCGCCTTACAATGATGTAACTGCCCCAAAGTGATGTAATAGTTAGCCATTTATTTTCTGTCATTTTATTTTTCTGCCATTTATTTTCTGCCATTTAAATTCCTGCCATTGATCCTATATTAACTGCATGGTTTAGTAATGTAGGGCGTGAAAACCTACTAAATTACTTATTTAATATTTTTCTATAATCTTTATATTTTTTGTAAATAAATGTTAATTATTTTTATAAACTTATTTTACTACTTATTTATAACAATAAATCTTTATTTTGTAAATACTAACTCTTTTATTATTTTGTACATATTAAATTAACTATTTTTTCTCTAAAAAATTTCTCAATAACATTTTGTCAATAATATTTTATATATTAATAGTATTTTATTATAATAGTAATAATCATATAGTGTAAATAATTAAAAGTTTTTCTCAATAATCTTTAATTATTTTTCTCTAAACTTAATTACTTTTTTTTCACTCATTCTAATAACTTCTAAAAAATCTAACTTGTCTAACCTAATCTTTTTTTTCTTTTTTAATTAAATGTTTTAATTTATTTTAACTTTATTATTTTTGCTTTATATGTATTATTATAGCTTATAGATTTATTTTTCCGTCTTTATTTTCTTTGTAAATATTTTACTATATGGTTAGTAACCTTAGGGTGTGTATAACTTATATGTAATTAAATTGAACTTAGATAATTAAAATAAGATAAATACCTGAATATAAACACTCACACACGTAAGTAGATCTTTGATCGCCATCTTGCACTTCCTAAGTTACCCCTCTTAGTTGCCTTAAACATGGTCAAGTCCCTCGAATATAGGGGTGTCTTAAGCAAAGTCCCTTCACTTATAAAATCGTCAAGTCCCTACAGGTTTATAAGATCAAGTCCCTTCAAGGTTGCCTACGATAAATGATCTTGTTCCTTCAAATAAAAGATGATAAGTCCCTACAAATTAATAAAGACACCTTGCAGTTGCCTATATTCAGATGTCCCTACACATGTCCCTTATCACATCCAAGGTAATGACTACCTATTCCTTAATAATAGGGATAGTCTTACCATTGAAAGAACATATAAGAACAGTAAAGATTTAACATAGGGTAGGTTCCTCTTAGATACTTGCTCACCTTTTCAAAATACATTTTACACTTCACATTTCAAACAAATTTTCAAAACAAAGTCTTTATATACATCCATACGAGGATCATTATAAAGTACTTAGAAAATTCATAATCACATACTACACCTTTCTCAAAACAATTTAAAGTGAGCTAAGTAACTAAGAGCCCATGGATAACCATGGATATAAAGAGTGCTAATACCTTCCCTTTATATAACCTACCCCCCGAACTCAAAATCTTTTTAAGGTCTTTCCTGTTCTTTTATGTCCTTTCCTTTTGGATAAAATAAAAGTCGGTGGCGACTCTTGCTATCCGCAACATTTATAGAAAAGTCAGTTCTCCCACCGTGTTACAGTTCCTCATGTGGTTGTATAGTTTTCTCTTCTTGCTGTAGTAATCTAGCCAACTCTATAGGTACTTCACAATCTTCCTCCTTTCCATCCTCGGCTTGATAGATCGGATTTTCGAAGTCATAATTGGCAATAGCAGAATTATTATCAATAGGATCCAGAGTGGATGAATATATGCATTTAGTGATGTGAGTGTGTGTAAGAACACATAGCTTTATTTTTTTGAAAAAAGGAAATAAAAGAAAGACAAAGAGCACAATATTTACGAAAGCGAAAAACGTCCATATATTTTATTAAATGAAAATATGTAAATGAAATGACAACCCTAATAAGCATACCATTGTGCCTCGGGCAAGGCACAAGGCTCAAAAGTTTTTTTTAATTATTCAAAGTTACAAAAATAAATTTAGAAAAAATGAAATAGCATTTACTCCTGACTAAAGGAGATAGGAATAACATCTTCAGCCTTTCAATTGTTGAGTCCATCCCCCATGGTAGGAAAAATCCAATCGTCCAGGTTGCAACTTTCATCATAATCTTCCACAGCATTAACTTGGTCCCTTATGATTCCTCCATGAGTAATACGAGCAGCACAAGCACGACGAATAGCCTTCTGAGATTTTGTAGTAAAACCCAAACCAAACTTGTTAGACTTGTAAGGAATGTCAGGAAGCTGACCCCAAATAGTACAACCACCTTCTTCAACCACAACTCTAGCATCGTTGAGGGAAGCCATTGTAGGAGGCACTCTAGTAATCACAGGAACTCTTTTGACAACAGGGGGAGCTTCAGTAGCAGGAACGACCCAAGGAACCACTTCAAATATCTGGCAAGGAGTCTCAACAAATTCACCTTCCATCTCAACATATTTAAAAGTGTTCACATGATTGACCATGTATTCTTCTTCTCCATAAACAGTGACAACCTTTCCTTTCACCGAATATTTCAACTTCTGATGTAAAGTGGAAGTCACAGCACCTGCCCCATGGATCCAGGGGCGCCCAAGCAAACAGGAGTACGCAGGACGAATATCCATCACATAGAAAGTGGAATCAAAAACTTGAGAGCCTACTTTGACCGGAAGATCCACCTCTCCATGCACCATTCTTCTTGAACCATCAAAGGCCCTTACCACCATATTACTTGGTCTTAACACTACATCATTCAAATTGAGTTTGTCTAGAACCTCCTTAGGTAATACATTTAATGAAGAACCATTATCCACCAATACATGAGACAAAGTAGTGCCCCTACACTCAACGGAGACGTGCAGAGCTCTATTATGGTTTCTGCCGGCAGGAGTCAAATCAGCATCATTAAAACCCAAGCCATTATCACTAGTTAGATGAGCAACATAATTTTCAAATTGGTCCACAGAGATTTCATGTGGCACATGAGCAGTCTTCAGGAATTTGATTAAAGCCTTGGCATGGGCTTCAGAACATAATAGCAGAGATAACATGGAGATTTTGGAGGGAGTATGCCCCAACTGGTCAACAACATCATAATCACTCTTGCGGATGATCTTCAGTACTTCTTCCATCTACTTAGAGAGATCTTCACTAACTAGTGCTTCAGCTTGAATAGGTTCAATCAATGGTCCTTTGCCCCAAACCTCATTACTTGGCCCAGAGTTAGAGATATAAACTAGAGTAGCAACAGCTTTTGAAGTGTCTTCTGGAGAGAAAATTCTTCCACTCCTGGTAACCTTATTGGATCCAGCAATATTATCCACATCAGTAATGGGTGCATCAGTCAAAGGTTCTTGTTTGACACCATGGATATAAACATCAGAACCATAATTCTAGGGTATATCTTTGTCAGAAGTGTATGGGATAGGACCTGGAGTAGTAATAATCATTGGAGCCACCTTTAGCTCAGCAGTAATCTTCACAGGACCTTTAGAGGTGATCCTCACTGGACCATTGGAAGTAATCTTCATAGGAATCTTGTTAACCATAGCCACATCTTCAATTTTCAAATCTTGAGCCAAACCTCCACACAGACTCTCTATAGAAGGGGTTCTTTCAAATAGTATAGTATAGTTATCTATCAGACGTTGAATACCTGACCTCAACCTCCAACAACTATCAGGTTTATAGGCACAATAAAAACAATCTTCCCTGCAACCCGGAAATAAACCGGTTTGCACATGTTTCTTCTTGACAATAGCTAGAGGAGTAGTTATTTCAACCACAGTACGAACATAAACAACCTCATCAACAACATTAACAGTCTTCTCATGTTTGGGCATGGGAGCAGTAATCACATTAGGAGTTTCCGGAGGGTCAAACTCAATTTCTCCATTCTCAATCATATCCTGGATTTTGTTCTTCAACGACCAGCAACTGTTAGTATCATGGCCAGGGCTATTAGAATGGTATGCACACCTTGCATTGGGATTGTAACGAGAAGAGGAGGTATTGATATTATGTGGTGGGTCCTTCAAAGTAATCAATTCTCCTTTCAACATATGATGTAAAGCCTGAGCCAATGACATATTGATCTTGGTAAACTGCCTCCTAGGCTTGGGATGATTATTTTGTTGTTGCTCTTGTGGTGGAGGTGTAAGATTAGAAATCAAAATAGCTCCCACAGATTGATTATGATCATTACGACTATGCTGGCTATACACTGTCATACCCTAATTTTTGACCCTAAGATTTTTCGCATCTCATCTGCATTTCGCATACAAACAAGATCAAACACTAGTTCGTTTATCTTTCTCAGGTGCATGTCTATGTCTCGCAGGGGATCACCTTGCTTTTACTTGTTTTATTTGTTTATATTTACTAACTTCTAACCAAAATACCAAAATACCAAAATATATGTTGCAGTTTGCCTCTTCTTCTTCTCTGTGTTGCAGGTTTGCAAAGATAAGACAGTGATTTCAATGAAGATGCGTTTGTTCAGTTACTATTCAATTCAGATGGACGTTTGACCTAACCTAGGGTCAAACTATCAAAAGATTGTTTCAACTGCAAGTTATGTATGCCAGTGGTTTATTCCTCAGACAGTGCGTATCCAAAAAGTTCAAGCTGGGTTGTGTACGAAGTTTCTCAGATTCTCAAGTTGCGGGTCTTAAGAGGTTTCAGGCCTGATTGTTTTGGCTCAGTGCATCAGTGGTTCATCTGTGGATTTATTTTCCTCAGTGTGGATTCAAATGATCAAGGCAATTTTTCAGATGATGGTTGTGGCTTGAGTTGCATTTTTTTCCAGTGGTTTCGTGATGGTTGTATTCATTCTTGCCAGAGGCTTGTGAAAAAATATCAAAAGCTGGTTGTGGGCTTAAGACCAAATTTCATATCCATTCTCATCCATCTACAAAATATATCCATCATCCATTGGTCAATTAAACCATTTTATTCTCCAATTTCTATTGTCCATGTTTATTCAAATAATCATATTATTTTTCATTTTTTTCTCGATTACTCGATTCATACACATTTTTTAGTCCAATTATCCATTTTCCATACATCCTAATAATTCTCAATTATCCATCCAATTTTATAAAATCATTACTAAATTTTTTCTTTTCCTCTTTAGTCCATATCCACCATTTTTTTTAATCCATTTCAAAATTTCATTTATACCAAAAGCCTATTATATTCTTTTCATAAAAACACCTTGAAAAAAAAATCATTACATAAACTTCTTAAGGCCCATTGTTGTTTTATAAAAATTCGCAAAAAAAATATATGATAAGCTACAACACGCAAGCCCTTCAATTCACAACCGTACCACAATTCTTTTTATGCCGACAACACATGCTGCAAAACAGCTAGCAACAAAGCCACCTCAAGCCAAGTCACGCCATTAGCTTCCTTATACATCAAGCCACACCCGAACACGTGAACAACACGCACGGGATTCCCAGCCCAAAACGCAGCGTATCACAGCCTTAGTACATTAGCATACACGCCCTGATCATGTTCTTGCAAAACGCAAACAAGCTTCGAACAAAACGCAGTAAAATATACACAAAATGCAGCGGATTTTTTGCAGCAAGAGCATGCTTATGAGATGAATCCAAAACGCAAAGATGAGGCAAGTAAAACGCAGCCTGCAACCATAAACGTAAAACGCAACACACATTACGCAACTTCAAAACGCCCCAAATCACATCAAAATGGCAGCCCCCTTTCATCCAATCTTTCTATAAATTCACCCTCTCCTTCTCCAATTTCTCAAGCTTTGATAGCCCCATAAAACCCTGCATAAATCCAAAACAAAGCTTCAATTGACCAGAAAATTTTCCCTTAATTCATTTTTCAGAAAAAACCATATACTTTCATCTCAGATTCGAAATTGGCTCTGCAATTCAAAACCTCTCATAAATCGCAACAGTAATCATTCTTTAATCTCATTTTCTGACCTTATTCAAACCATAACAACATCACCGACGATTCATAAAGAAGGAGACTCAGATTTGAAATAGAGTTGAAGGAGCTTGCAATGTTTTAAAACACCTTTGTGTTTATTGTCGATGAGAAGAAGAAGAAGAGAAGCATAACGATTCAGCACTTCGGGAAGAAGAATTGGTTCGCGGATCTTGACGGTTAGGACGGCGACGAATTTCATTTTTGTTGTTGTGAGGCCGCTGCTCTGTTTCACACGGAGAAGGAGATGCATTTTCCTTTTCTTTTTTCTTTACATTTTTTCGTTTTATTATAAAATGACTTACTGATTTTATTTTTCTAAAAAAACAAGAAGATAAAGTGGAGTTGGTTTTGGGCCTGTAGTGTTTGATCCAATTATTCCTATGCACACCATACTAATTGTTGCGCAGCACTTCTTTCCCCATTTTTTTAAATTTCTTTTAATTTCTTTTTCTAACATTTCTTTTCTTGTTTAATTGATTTTTTTTTCTTTTATTTAAAACTTTATTAAATGAAAATAGTTTATAGATTTTCTTTTAATAAAGTTTATTTTAGAATTTAAAAAAGGGATTTTAGTGATTTTTCTTTGAAATTTCTTTATAACTATTTCAATTTGATTTTTAAGTCTTGTTGTGGATTTTTGAGTGAATCATAAATATTAGACACTTTTCTTCATCTTTTTTTTTCTTTTGGTCGATGAGATCTCCGATTCGCGATTATTGGTTTTCGAAGATGTTTAATCTTCATTATTTCAAATCTATGGATGAATGATCATTTGGATCATTCTCCATACTTTGGGATCGTGATAGATTGCATTCGATAATTCAATGTGAAATCTCGATTAAGATTAGACCATTACTTTTTCTTTTCGTGCGACATGTTTTCGGAGAATGATCCATAATATCATTTCTCTAACATGTATTAGCACAAATATTTTCCACCTTAATTGGTGGTGGCCGGCCTCATTTGTAGGGTAATTACTTCGTAAATTACTCGGCGATTGCTTAACATAGACCTAAACTTGTCCCGAATTTGGAATAAGATCCATTTGGATCCGGTTGCCTCTCGATTTTGGTTATCTTTTTGTGGTTGTGTTTGATTAAGTTCATCATACCATTTCTATGTAAATATTATAATACTATTAATATACTAACATTTTAATTCAATCTCTCGCACCTTATCCTCTTTATTTCAATCTCTCGCTCCTTATCTCTTTTATCATGCTTGTATTATATTATATCATTCATCATATTATTTATGTTTATATTGTTATGCTTGTGATTTTTCTTTTGTCCATTTGGACACAAAAACATTAATAACGGATTAAACACCTAAAAAAAACTTGTGACTTTAATTTCGGACTATGGCCACTATCCTTAGCATTGGACTTGGAGTTTGGACTTAGATTTTAGGACCCCTCCCTTTGCTCAAGTTATTATGGATTGAAGACTTTGGCTCCGATTGAGTTCACTTGTTTATGAAGATGGAAATCCCATTGTTCTCAAAGAATGTTCACCATACGGTTTGATCGTTCTTCCTTTAACTTTTACATTCAAGTCTTAGGATAGTCCCTTCATCTCCTCCCACTTCTTAAATTTTCAAATCTCCTTCCTATTTTCAAAACTTTCTTTGTTTTCAAACTTCAAACATTTTCTCAATCAAACCTTGACTTAGGTCATTCGATTTTACCTTTTCATTTTATTTCTTAATAAATGCTAAACCATATAAGCATATCGAAACTTTCTTCTCAAAAACATTAAAACATTCAAAACTCATTCAAATGTTTTTGTGCCCTCGTGCACTTTTCTTTTCATATGTCTAGATATGATTCATTCTTTATAGCGGAATTATACGCTAAAGAATGACGACTTATCTTTACATTATAAAATCAATTCAACTCATTGTTTCTTTTCACATTTTGTACCATGAACTACGAGGTTTTGATCTCGCATTGCACTTTCTGGGTACGTAGGCATGAGACAATCGTCTCTTCAAACACAAAAATATTAAAAAAAACATTTCTCTTCTCATCTCTTCAATATCTTTCAAACAAACCATTTTTAAACCAAAAAAACAGTAAATATTTCAAAGGGCTCCCGTAGAGTACCACAGACATTTTGGGTGCGTAAAACCTTCCCAATTTGTAACCTATCCCCTTACCCGTTCTCTGCCCGATTCTTTTAGCTTTTTGCTTTTAGATTCATTAGGTTTTATTCGCTCTTTTTCCCTTTTCCATTTGGAATAAAATAAAAGCGCGGTGGCGACTCTGTTTACCTTGAGTTAAGTTAGCTAATAGCTTACACTCATGATTTTACCGCTACATACACAACATTGGATTCTTTCTTCCCAGGAGGTGACTTCTTGGTAATACCTGAAGAAGCATTTATCTGAATCTTTCCACTTCGTATCCCACTTTCCACACATTCTCCAGTCATTATTACCTCAGTGAAGCCAGATGATGAACTTCCAATAAGATGACTATAGAAAGGACCAGTCAACGTACTCATGAACATATCAATTAATTCCCTACCAATCAAAGGGGGTTGAACTCTACTTGCCAGATCTCTCCATTTCTGAGCATACTCCTTGAAACTTTCTTTGGCATCCATGGACATGCTTTGGAGTTGCATACGAGTTGGTGCTAAATCAGAATTGTATTGATACTGCTTATAGAAAGCCTCAGCAAGATCATTCCAGTTACGAATGTTGGTAC
The DNA here is from genome assembly GCA_963966055.1 of Lathyrus aphaca. Taxonomy (NCBI): domain Eukaryota; kingdom Viridiplantae; phylum Streptophyta; class Magnoliopsida; order Fabales; family Fabaceae; genus Lathyrus; species Lathyrus aphaca. Next base: position 316,733,907 of record OZ014519.1, read on the forward strand.
TCTCCAGTTGATAATACCATTCTAGTTGGGATCCAGACAAACTCTCTTGAAAAAAATATATCCATAACTTATTATCAGGAATATGGGGTTGAATTCTTTTGACATAGGATCTTAAGTGCAGTTTTGGACAGGACACACCATCATACACCACGAAAGTAGGAACCTTGAAACCTATAGGGATGGTGACTCCAGAAATCAAACTCAAATCTTCAAAGTCAAACCCATAATTCTTCTGTAGTTCCATAGCATTCATTTTGTCTACCAGCATCTTATACTTCTCCTCACTAGCATGATCATGATAATAGTTCTCCTCAGAATCAGAATCTTCCATAGTGTCATGGAGACTGCCTCCTTCTCTCTCAGAATTTTCAGACTCAAGATTCTCAACCTCTTCTTCTGTCTTGACAGGACCTCTGAATCTTCTACCCAGGTTGATGAGGCCCACTGATTTTCTAGCCTTCTTCTTTTTCTTAGTCAGAAGTGTCTTCAGCTCATCTTGTCCCTTGGACAAATTCAGAATCATTTCTTGAAATTATGCATTCTGAGTCTGGAGATCCTTAATAGTTTGTTCGAGAGCCATTTATGCTGAAATAAACAACGTGAAGATAAGATAATTGTTCATAAGAAACCTGTGATGCAATGATATGGTATGTATATGCATATGCAATGTTTTCAAGGACCGCAGGATTTAAATTTGTTTAAACGAAAAACAAAAACAAAATTTTATTAGTAAATACTTAATATAAGTTTTGCCCCTTGGGCTTACAAAGAAATGACAATAAGATATAAAAGATAAATATATGGGGTTTTAAGTCTCCCATGGACGCTTCCTCTTTGCGTGGAGGTACTTGTTGAGGTTTTGATCCTCGTGAAGTTTCCTTGTTAGCTCCAGAATTCTTTCTTGACCAGCTCTGAAATGAGTCTCAAAAGTATCCCTTTGCTCCTTCAACTGAATCCAGGACTTCTGCAGTTCTTCCAAATCAGTAGGCATGTCTGGATGAAGGATGGTATAAGGAACATCTCCTTTAGCAACGGGCTCCATAGTGATTGGTAAAACAGCAGGATATGGCATCATAAGAGTCTGAGCACGAGATCACACCCATCCGAGATAAGGCTCCATAGGAATAGAATACTTTGGCTCCAAAGTGTTGCTTTCAATCCTGTTCACCTTGTTCCAAGATCGTATAAACCTTTGATGGTAACCCTGAAGATCGTTGTCGTATTCGAACACAATACCCTGAATAAGCATGTCATGAGGACCATTACTCCGAGCATAACTAAACTGACGTAATGCTAAAGAAGGGTTGTAGGTAATTCCTCCTCTTATGCCAAGGAGTGGCACATTAGGGAATTCCCCACAACGGTTAATGATAGTAACACTCTCCATAGATCGAGAGCACCAACGAATGTTTGAATGAGAAAGTGACATGATCCTCTTAGACCACCTGAACCCTTGTTCATTCTTCATCACTGATCGAGGAAGGTGAGAAATAAACCACCTGGACAATAAAGGTATGCAGCACATCAGACTTCCTCTCGCCTTCATAGTACGAGTGTGAAGAGAATGTAGGATGTCTCCAAGTAATGTAGGCACTGGATTGCGAGTCAGAAATATGTTGATGGCATGTACGTCTATGAGCTGGTCTGGATTAGGGAACAACACTAAACCATAGATCAATAGGGCTAGGATCTCCTCAAAAGCATCATAACTCATAGCCTTCAAGAACACTTGAGCCTTATCCATCAATACCTTAGCAAGAATACCCTTAACTCTGTTTCTCGTTTCTAGGACAATGTCTGATTTCTTCAGATGTAGGGCTGCAGCAATGACTTCAGGTTTAGGCTCCTTCTCTAAGCCTGTGAAGGGTCTCTGATCAAGGATAGGTATACCCAGTAATTTGGAGAACTCTTCCATTGTAGGAACCAGTTGATAGTCAGGGAATGTGAAGAAATGATGTTTAGGATCAAAGAACTGAAACAGGACACTCATCATGTCTTCATTGAACCCTGAAGTGACTAGATCCAGTAGGTGACCATGTCTTTTGATGAATTGAGAGTTTTCAAAAACTTGAGAGACTAATTCTTTAAGCTTAGGAGGTATTCCTACAAAGTTGATCCGGATAGTATTCCTACGAGCAGAAGCCATGACCTGCAACAAAGAACAAAGATAAATCCTTTGGTCCTTGAAATGGTTAGTGAAAATGCTATGCTTATGATGCATGATGTCATGATGCTATGCTCAATCACAAACATGTGGCACACACAAACAAGTCACACAATAGCCCTAGGTTTGAAGGCTTGCATGAGGTTTAAAGGTAAGTACCCTACCCTGAAGTTTAGTTGGTTCATCCTGTCCTACAAAAGTAACCAGGTTCTAAGGGATCTCAATATCACTGATCATTCCCAAAGGTGGTTGTTCAGTAGGCAACTTACTTGCCAACCAAAACCCTCCAAGTTTAGGATCTCAATGAGTGTAGTATCGAGTATCAACCAACTTTAGTCTTCACCAAAGCTGGCTATCTCACTACTTTCTAAAGGCCAAGATTGGATAACTAGGGTTCTAAAAGTCAGTTAGTGTATTGACAACATATGGCAGCCCCATATTATCCTTAACTTACTTAAGGAACATAAGCACCAACCAAGAAGTCACACTAACTATGGCCACCAGATCAACCATATCGGTATACGCCGTACAGTTTCCTTGGTCTATTTCTATTTACCTAGGGTACACTAGATCCGGGTTAGGATCTTTCACAAATAAAGCCCAACAAATAATATAAAGCAAACAAAGCAAACAATTTAAATTGATCTAATTCCTAAGGGTACCCCTCTTTTACTTAGTAACTCCCCAGCAGAGTCGCCAGTTCTGTAACACGGTGGGAGAACTAACTTTTAGTCATGTTCCGGATAGCAAGAGTCGCCACCGACTTTTATTTTATCTAAGTGGAAAGGACATAAAAGAACAGGAAAGACCTATTTTAAAGACTTGAGTTCAGGGGGTAGGTTATATAAAGGGAAGGTGTTAGCACCCTTTATATCCATGGTTATCCATGGGCTCTTAGTTACTTAGCTCACTTAAATTGTTTTTGAAGAGTGTAGTGTGTGATTAGAAATTTTTCTAAGTACTTCGTAATGATCCTTGTATGGATGTATACAAAGCCTTGTTTTGAAAAATGTTTAAGAAAGTGAAGTGTAAAAAGTATTTTTAAATGTGTGCAAGCAACTAAGAGGTACCTACACTAGATTAAGTCTTTCATGTTCTCGTATGTTCTTTCAATGGTAAGATTATCCCTGTTATTAAAGAATAGGTAGTCATTACCTTGGATGCATTAAGGTACAAGCATAGGGTCATCGTATGGTCATAGAAAGCAACTTAAGGGATGTCTTTAGATATTCGTAGGGACTATCATCATTTATTCGAAGGGACAAGATCATTATTCCGTAGGCAACCTCGAAGGGACTTGATCTTTTAAACTGTAGGGACTATGATGATTTATATTTGAACGGACTTTGCTTAAGACATCCCTATATTCGAGGGACTTGACCATATTTAAAGGCAACCAAGAGGAATACCCTAGGAAGTGCAAGATGGCGATCAAAGATCGACTTACGTGTGTGTGTTTATTTTCAAATATTTATCTTTTTAAATTAGTTTTCTAAGTCATTTTATTCATTTAGGTTATACACACCTTAAAATTACTAACCATAGCAATAAAAATAAATAATGCGGAAATATAAATCTAAAATTATTACATGGCTTTGGGATAATTACAATATAATCATAAAAATAAATAATAATAAAGCAAATAAATAGAGCAATAATAATAATGAAGCAAATAAATAGAGCAATAATAATAATAAAGCAATAAATATTAGGATATGAGAATTAAAAGAAAATAATAATGAAGTAATAGAGAAAAGTTAGAATTTTTAAAGAAATTAAATAAGTTAGAAATTGTTTAGAATTTATAAGAAAAACAATAAGTTTAAATAATAATAGTAATAAGAGAATAAAGTATTTATACAAAATAAAAAGTTATTATAAAAATATTTTAATTAGGGTTTAAGAAAATAAATTAGGTTTTTAGGGTTAATGGAAAAAAAATAGGTTTAGTTAAAGAAATTAGGGTTTTTTAATTAAAATACATTATTTTTTATTTACAAAATATATATGTAATAATTATATACAAATATATTATAAAATTAATACAAATAATAAATATTAAGAGATAATTATAAGTTTTAGAAAATATAAGATTTATAAAAATATTATTGATTTTAAGTTTAATTAATTAATTAATCAAAATAAAGAAAATAGAAAAATAAGAAAATATGAGAAAAAAGTGAGAAAATAGCTTAAAAGATAGGACCTGGGATTTGAACCCAGGTCCTTTTCCTCAATAGCATAGCACAAAACCAATTGAGTCAGCACGCACTGGTGATACTTATATGAGATGCAATCATTATATTTAAAACCTGCAATCAAAAATAAATATGTGAAAAATGTTGGAACCAGGGATCGAACCCAACCCTCCTGCCTCCATGCGCGTACCACCAACCAACTGAGCTAAGCAACACATCTGAAATATAAACGCAAACAAAATCTAATAAAATAAACAAAGTTTTAAAAATCAAAATTCGCACCAAACTTCATCTTCTTCGTCTAGCTGTCCAGTTAGGTTATAGTGACATCCTTTCGTCACTAAAGCTTGTAGTGACGAATTATTTCCATCACTAAAGGTCCTACGCATTCAAACATCACAGATAACAAGAATACATTTCTTTTAATGGTTCAAACAAGTTAATATGATGTCTCTAAGTCCAATTGATCCATCAATTTCAAGTGAAATTGCTCTTAGCAGTGGTTCCCAATTTCAAGTTTATGAAACCCTAACAATGGCATTGTGCGATTCCTACATCAAAGCTTAAAACCTTTGATAAGCAGCTTAAATGATGAAATCTGAATTTCACTTTTCCTTGGAATTTTTTACTTTTGTTCTTGGTGTTCTTGGCTCCAAAATTCGTCCCCTTGTGTATGCTTTTGTTTATGTATATATAGTTATTGAATTTAGGTCAAAAACTTGTGGATTTGTGGGCTTGTGAAGGTTGCTTGATCATGAAGTTTCATCACTTTCAAATATTCAAAAAATCTCATCTAAACTTTCTATTTTTGATCCAATCTGACTTTAGTTGATTTCCAATCATTCCAAATATAATCCAACTAATTTTCAATCAAAGATTTCATTCTTCATTTGACTTTTCATATTTTATATATATTTAAATTGAATTTTAATAAATAAAATTCAAATAAATATAAAATAAACTATAAAAATCTGAAAAAATAATCATTGGGTCGTGCATGATGTCATTTTAAGGATTGGATTACGAAATTGCAAGCCCACTTGAAAAGATTTGGTTTTAAGACCTCATTTGTTCAATATACCCTTCAAAAATTTCCCAACTTTGCAACGACACAAATCACTCAATTTTAAGGCTATGAAGGTGTTCTTGGACATTTTGGAAAGCTTAAAGAGTCATCTAACCAATATCTTTGGTCTCATGTCCATATCCTTTACCATTTTCAAATTATGCCCTTTGGAAGATGTTGACTTTTTGTTGACCTTTGAAATGACCTATAATGTTTTAGCTCATACCTTCTAAATGAAGCATTTTTAGGCTTGGCTTGTGAGACACAAAGTTGTAGAGAATTCAATTTCCTTAAAAATGAGATTTGGATGGGAAATGTTTGATGAAGCATGTGAAAGTTATGGCTGGTAAAAGTTCAGTTGACTTTTCTTAAGAAAACCCTAATTTAGAAACTCCTGATTCTTGATGATCTGAAATTTCCTTGATGAATCATGATAAACCCTTGATCAAATGATGAATTTTACTTCATAAATTGGCAAAAAATCTTGAAGTTTGAATTTAATTTGACCACAGTTGACCTCAGTTTGACTTTTTAACTACTTTGCCTGATTTTTGCATATCTGATCATCTGATTGGGCAAACTTACTGGGAAAGCCTTGAAACTTGACATGGGGATTCTTGAATATATGTGGGATGTTATGAAGCTCACTTGAGTCCTTGAAACACATTTTAACCTGAGGAAACACAAAACCGTAGTTTTAGACACTGGGCTTAGGAGGAGGCATTGTCTGAGGAAACTTCCATACTTCTTGACCAATTGGGAATCTTGAGGATCTTGTGATCATCTAGAATCCTTGAGAGAGGTTTTCTTGATTGTGGGAGGTCAAATTTTAGGGTACAATAATAGGCATGTGATCTTTGATTGGAGCAATTGAAGGCTATACAAAGGCAACCAAAGGGCCACAATGCTTTTAAACCTTGTGCAAGGGGTTCACAACATCCCATAAGTCCTCACTTGAAGCCACGAGCCATGGAAAGATTTGAATTGATCAGAAGAGGCAAGTAGTGCAACATCTCCTGATGAAAAAGGCCAAATTAGGGTTTCACTTCTACTGGGCTTCTCAATGAAATTTTGATTCAAAGTGGATTCCATTGTCTTATATATGATGTCAAGTTCCTAGGGTTCAAATTTCATCCATAGAAACAGTTTGGAAGAGGTTCAATTGGCCAGATGACTAAAAATCAGGAATTTGGGGAAAAGTCAACCATGCTGAAGAAAAATTCAACTCCTAACTTTTTAAGATCAAAATCATGAAATTAGGGTTACAAGGATCATATGGTTCAAATTTGATCAAGAAATGATGGAGGAATCAAGATAAATCAAGAAAACCAAAACTTACCATTTTTGGAAAATTAGTGTTTCCAAAAATGGCAAGTTTTGGCCATTTTTGCAGCATCTTCAAGAGAGGCCTTCTCCCAAAATATGAGGACTATCAAAATTCTACCTTGAGCCAATTAAAGAGGGCATCTTGAGCTTTAAATCCATAGGTGGAACTCTTTCATAGCATCAAAATTGAGAGAGATATGAGCATTCAAAGTTGATGCAATTTAAGGCAAGTTAGGGCAAGAACCAAGGCAGACCTTGCCTCCTGTGCGCGCGCCAGGCAAGGCATTTCATCAAGCAGGTGTTAGGTCATAATGCAAGTCAATTTTCTCCATGTTAGAGGCCTCAAATGAATTTTCTTTGAACTACAAAGCTGTTCATTGCCATGTTTCCAACAACTTTGGTGTTCAAAGATTTTTTATTTGATCAATGGTTTAAAAGTTATGGAGAGGCAAAGTGTAGGGCTTCAAACTGCAAAGATACAAGGCATCTTGCTAGGCCAAGGGTAGGCAATGCAGGCTTGTTGTGTAGCATCATGGCATGACTTTCAATGGTATATTTGAGAGGGTTAGAGGCATTGTTTCATCTTGGCATGAACATCAAACATGTTCTATCTTGCATCTACTTTAAAATAATCACAAACAATCCATGGAATGGTTGCTTGAGCATGAAGAAAATTGACATTGAAGATAATAAATTGCAATATGGTTGCTTGAGGTCTAAGGAAATTGATTCCATGCTAGATTCAATTCAATTTAAGTGTGTTTGCCTCATTTAACATGTTTTGATCATTTGGCCTTGCATTAAACCTCAAATGCCCACATGGCTGCATGATCACCTTAATTGTCATGCATCCCATGAAGAATCAAACAAAATGAGAAATATGCATTGTCATCTATGAGAAATATGCCCACATGGCTGCATGATCACCAGCTTGTTGATCAGTGAGAGGAGGCGAGTCTAGCTATGGTCTTAGATTGCTTCTTCATGATGATTTTTGGAAGCCCTAGGTCAGGAGTGACCAGAGAAGATGACCGGAGGTCACTTCCGGTCACCTGAACAGTGCCCTAGAATTAAAGGTAGGAACATGTCACCTCCCTTAGATCTCATGCATCCAACGCTCCTAATGAAGCCAACACATTAATGAGAAACGTGTTTAGCACGTGTGTATTTTTGTGAACAAAATTCCCAATGTTCTCTTGGCACCCTCATGTGCATGCTTCTAAGCCCATTTTAGTTACTTTTGTTGTTGGATGCACCCCCCCCCCCCCCAAGGCCCAATGAATTAATTAGTCCATTTCATTTTATTTTATTTCTTTTTCATTTTAATTCATTTTTCGTTTTGGCTTACTAAAAATAGCAAAAATCTTTTAAAAATTCCTTATTAGTTCATGAGGTATCCTTGAATTTTTTTCCTAATTTTCCATTATTTTTGTTCATATTTCTCATTTTTATTTTGGTCAGAATTAATTTCTCATTTGAATTAATTCCATTTATCTCATTTTTTTGACCAATCATCTTGTACAATTTCTTTCTTTCAAACCATAAATCATAAAATGCCCATTCTTCTTGCATTAGTCAGTAGACTCATCAAACTACTTCACCATATTTTTGTTTTAATTTTTAGGTCCTTTTAAGCCATGTTTTGATCTCATTGTTCCACACACATGTCCATAAACCCTAATTCACTACTATACACCATTTGAGTCCCCAAAAATGAGAATTTTTAGAAGATTTTTTGTATTCAACTCACCCTCTGGATCTTGTATTCAAATGTCAATTTTCATAATTTTTCATGATCATTTGCTTTTTTTTAGGTTACTTGGTTTACAAGTAATGTTTTTTGGTCCTCCCATCCCTTTCCTTTAATCCCATTAGTGTAAATGTTTTGTGTTATTGCTTTGAGGTCTCTAGCTTGATTCTCTTAGGTCATTTAGGATGTATATAAGTGTTGAGTATAATCATTGAGTCCTCACCTCTAATTTTTAGGCTTACCTTGAGTCCTAAGTCACACTTGTCCCATTTTTAACCTAATTTCCTTCCTCCTTCCATTTTAACCACTTCAAAATCATCTTGCACTTGATTTAGCTTCATTTTATCTTTGTTTTGAGTCTTATAAAGGTTTTGTGATTACTCATATTTGTTCATCACATGTTAGAACCATTTCGTTTCTTTTTGAACTTCATTCACCACTTAAAAGACCTTGAAACCCTAATTTGAACACCTAGCCTTAGGATACTTCTTAACCCTCCATTTTTGAACATTTTCCAAATATAATTCCCATTTTATTTTGTTGTCAAGCCCCTGGGTTTTTTGGTGGGGAAACCAAATCACTTTGGTCTTTTCTTGATTTTTTTCTAAGTCTTTTTTATTGCATCTTTATAACCATGTATCTACATGCTTTTTCCCACCTCTCAACTTCACATTTGCATATCTTTAACTTGAATCTCTTATTTCCACTTTGGTCTATTCATTACCTTCATTTCCATATAGTGTCAAGTTCTGGATTTACCATTCACCCTTGAGTTTAGGAGGCTTTGGTTTAGTAAACACTTAGGTTATCTTACTAACCTCATCTTTAGGGTTTAGTAGTATTTTAGGGTATAGTTGGACTTTAATTCAATTAATCCCTTTAGTTTCTTTTGAATTGATTTAGCTACTGACTTTTTAAGTTTGCTATCTTACAAGTTGCATTAGGCTTAAGTATTAACTTTAGGAGTTCACTAACACCTTTCCTTAGTTAGTATGGTTTGTTTGTGAGATTTGCCATGTTATAATTGTTCACATTTCTTCATCATGCTAACATTTGTTTTGTAGGGGGGAAGATATGGTAATCACTTCATTCCTATCTCTTATGCATTTAATTGTATTTGCCTTAGCAATTAGTGCTTTGTTCATAGGCTTCCCCTCTTGTTCTTTAGATTCAACTTAACTTCCTTAGGAAGTAAGTTGAACTCTAACTTGCTTTTCTTTTCCTTAGGTTTAGAATACCTTACAAACCATAGTATCATCATTTGTACATAATGAGATAACTTAGGGTTGTGTCTTAGTCTACCATTAGCTTTGATCTTTTGCCATTTGAGTCTTCTTCTCTCATCTCCAAATAAAATCAAAAACACTTAATAAATGCATGAAAGGATCTCTTGTGCATAGCCTTATTCCATGGGGCACTTACATTCATTCCATCTTGGAATAGTGTAAGCTTGTCTAGCATGATGTACAAGTCTTATCAAGAGGTTGTTTTAAAAAGAAAACCTAAAAGATACTTCTTCACAAAAGCTACAAAAACATGTAATTAAGTTCAACAAGCTAGTGAACTTAGACCCTAATCCTTGGAAACAAGTCTTGGATAAATTCTCCTTACTTGGTGTGCTTGTTCTATTATTCCATCTTGGAATGTAGTGGCAAGTACACATTCCATGGAAAAGAGTTTGAATTCACTCCCTTGTTCCAAATTCATACAAAACTCTTAAAAAGAAAATAACAAACAATAAGCGGCTTTCCCTTGGGAACTTCTTTTCTCACCTCATTCATTCTCAATGCGAACTTGCGACGACTTGTCTCGCATGCAAGACGGTAAACGCACTCATACCAAACGAGCCTGCAACACTTGAGCATAGACATACGCAGTTCCAGCGCATAAAAAACACAAACAAATAGTTCCCGCCTTAGTTAGGCGAACTACGTCTACTCTGATCCTCATTATCCCGATGAGGTACGTAGGCAGCGGGGTAGGGCCCGTTCGAGCACATTCTTTATTTTCCCTACATTTTCCCCATTCTTTATTTTTGTTCTGTCTTTTCCAGTTCCCTTTCTTTCATTCCAGTTCCAGTAGCAGTTTTATTCAGCAGCAACTATATTTTCTCACCCTTTGAAACAAACAAGCAAGTGTGGATCCCGTCGGGTACGGCGGACGGTCTGGAATACCTTCCCTAGGTCGTAACCGACTCCTGAACCCAGATCTTTGGTTCGCAGGACCTTGTCATTTCCTTCTTCCTCAAGTTTGTGCAGCATTACCTTTCCCGTTCATTTGGGATAAAAATGCATAGCTGGCGGCTCTACCTTTTCCGCGCCACTTTGCGTTTATACTAGGATGAAAATCCCGGGAGCGACAGTGACTACTTTCAACGACTATGTTAGTACAAATCCTCTTGAAGAATCAAAGGTTAAACGTGTTACCCGCTAGATTTAGAATCTGCCGAGTATCCATCTACAATGACTCTTATACTATAGAGGAAAAGCAAAGTCACTTAGTCAAGTTATCTTCTCAACAACTAGTTTCTATAGATTGCTATAATTATGCTAAAGATTCAAAGCTTGGATTTTCAACAAGGTTTCTAGACGTGAAGGAATAGAAAAATGAATCAATTATCAATTCATTGTAATATGCAGAAATTTTGTAGGTAGTTGTAATTGTAAAAGCCTTAAGATTTCTTACCATTTAATATCTTAGAAATATTAAAAGTTTTAGGTCTTAGTTATGCTGATTTCAGGTACCTCTGATACTTGTATCATGTACACCTTTTTCTCTATTATGTTGAGCCTTTAGTAGTTTAGATTAATCAAGGTTAACTGATCAATAGTTTAGATTAATCTCATTACGTCATTCTCATCAATTCGGAATTCACATCCGTTACCTTAATTAATCAAGGTTAACTGATCAACCAACTTCAAATCTGAATGTTGTCCCATTCTGATCTCCTCTAGGATACCACTAGTCAATTTCAACATTCCCAGCTTCACACTATCAAAAGTAGTTTCACATAACAAACTCATGTCTCGGAACTGTTCGATCATTTCGAGTTCTTTCACCATCATCATCGACATATGCAATGTCTTCCTACTCATAGCATCTACAACCACATATTCCTTACCAGGGTGGTAACTCAACTCAAAATCAAAGTCCTTTAACAACTCTAACCATCTTCTCTGTCTCATATTTAATTCCTTCTGATCAAACAAGTATTTCAAACTTTTATGATCATTGAACACTTCAAACCTAAAACCTAAGAGATAATGAACACTTCAAACCTCATTGACCATTCTGCATCAAAAATCTTTCAATTCCCATCTTCAACGTATCACAATACACTACGAATGACTCATTCGGAATAGGAAAAATCAACACTAGAGCAGTTGTCAATTTCTTCTTAAATTCTACAAAACACTTTTCACATGCAACATCCCACACATAAGCTTGATCCTTTCGAGTCAAATGAGTCAAAGGTAACACCAACTTTGAAAAGCTCTTAATAATCTTTTGATAATAACCTACCAATCCCAGAAAACTTTGAATCTCAGTAACAAACTTCAGAGTCTCCCACGGTAACACCGCATCCATCTTCGAAGGATCCACAAAAATTCCACTAATGGAAATTACATGTCCAAGGAAACTCACGTCCTTCAACCAGAACTCGCACTTTGGCAGCTTATCATACAACTTCTTTTCTCGCAACACTTGCAACATAATCTTCAAATGCTCTGCATGATCTTCTTTGGTTTTAGAATAAATCAGAATATCTTCAATAAAAATCACCACAAATTTATCCTAGTACTCATAGAAGATTCGATTCATGTACTCCATGAACACACCGGGTGCATTGGATACACCAAACAACATCACTGTGTACTCATATGTATCAAAAATCTGATTTAAACTGCAGAGAGTTTATTTTTGGATATTAACACTCTGCAAATCACTAATAATATGTATTTAACCTCAAAAGAAAAAAAACATATACGATTTAAATCAGATTTTAAATACATATGTTGAGTCAAATTTGTATCTTGAATCTTTTTGTAAAGCCACATCCCCAAAAATTAACGATTTTTAACCCCAAAAAAATTGACAAAAAGGATCAAATCGACTAACAAAAGTGTTTTTGAGGGACTAAAGTGTAACACTTTTTAATTAAGGGACCAAAGTGAAATATTAAATGAAGTTAAAGGACTTAATGACTAATTATGGTAAATAATAATAAGGGTATGCTTGTTCTTTTTCTGTTATTGTGTTTTGATTTAAATAAAGCATTTGCATGGAAACAAATACAAAGTTTTTGTTAGATTCCTAGAGAAGTTCTTTATAGAAGAATAACCTCAGAACTCTTTAAGAAGAAGCTCTATTGTATTTGTCTATGCTGAATGTTTTATCAAACCAGATGGTGATCATATTTATGGATACACTTTTGTCACTATGATTGGCATAATTAATTGGAATATGTTCTACATAAACACACTTGAGAGTTGCTTTCTTACAAGCTTTTGGTGGCAAAATTTGAAGAACAATTACTAGTGTGGTTGAACGTAGACACTAGAATGGACGCCTCAGCATTCAGACGAATGATTACACTTTGTTCTTGTATATTAACTTCTGGTACCATTAAGAGTTGGTGGTAAATCTTTAGTTATTCGTACTATTGTAAAATATTCTATATTGTCTTATCAGCATGTCAGCTAAAATTTACTTTGTGCAAGATTCACGAAAAGTTGAATTATTCTATGGGTGACTACTTTCAAAGACTATGTTAGTACAAATCCTCTTGAAGAATCAAAGGTTAAACGTGTTACCCACTAGATTTAGAATCTGCCGAGTATCCATCTTCAATGACTCTTATACTATAGAGGAAAAGCAAAGTCACTTAGTCAATTTATCTTCTCAACAACTAGTTTCTGTAGATTGCTATAATTATGCTAAAGATTCAAAGCTTGGATTTTCAATAAGGTTTCTAGACGTGAAGGAATAGAAAAATCAATCAACTATCAATTCATTGTAATATGCAGAAATTCTGTAGGTAGTTGTAATTGTAAAAGCCTTAAGATTTCTTACCATTGAATATCTTAGAAATCTTAAGCGTTTTAGGTCTTAGTTATGCTGATTTCAGAAACTTCTGATATTTGTATCATGTATACCTTTTTCTCTATTATGTTGAGCCTTCAGTAGTTTAGATTAATCAAGGTTAACTGATCAGTAGTTTAGATTAATCTCATTACGTCGTTCTCATCAATTGGAATTCACATCCGTTACCTTAATAAATTAAGGTTAACTGATCAACCAACTTCAAATTAGATTGTTGTCCCGCTCTGATCTCCTCTAGGATACCACTAGTCAATTTCAACATTCACAGCTTCACACTATCAGAAGTAGTTTCACATAACAAACTCATGTCTCGGAACTGTTCAATCATTTCGAGTTCTTTCACCATCATCATCGACATATGCAATGTCTTCCTACCCATAGCATCTACAACCACATTTGCCTTACCAGGGTGGTAACTCAACTCAAAATCAAAGTCCTTTAACAACTCTAACCATCTTCTTATTCTCATATTTAATTCCTTCTGATCAAACAAGTATTTCAAACTTTTATGATCGTTGAAAACAAAGAGATAATGCCTCCAAATCTTCAACACAAACACCACGGCTACCAACTCTAAATCATGTGTAGGGTAATTTATTTATTAACTCTCAGTTGCCTAGAAGCATAAGCAACCATTTGACCATTCTGCATCAAAAATCCTCCAAGACCTATCTTAAACGTATCACAATACACTACGAACGACTCATTGGGATTAGAAAAAATCAACACTATAGCAGTAGTCAATTACTTCTTAAATTCTACAAAACACTTTTCACACGCAACATCCCACACATAAGCTTGACCCTTTCGAGTCAAATGAGTCAAAGGTAACACCAACTTTGAAAAGCCCCAATAAACTTTCGATAATAACCTACCAATCCCAGAAAATGTTGAATCTCAGTAGCAAACTTCGGAGTCTCCCACAGTAACACCGCATCCATCTTCGAAGGAACCACAACAATTCCGCTAATGGAAATTACATGTCCAAGGAAACTCACTTCCTTCAACCATAACTCACACTTTGGAAGCTTATCATACAACTTCTTCTCTCGCAACACTTGCAGCATAATCTTCAAATGCTCTGCATGATCTTCTTTGGTTTTAGAATAAATCAGAATATCATCAATAAAAATTACCACAAATTTATCCAAGTACTCATAGAAGATTCGATTCATGTACTCCATGAACACATCTGGGGCATTGGATACACCAAACAACATCACTGTGTACTCATATGTATCAAAAATCGGATTTAAACTGCAGAGAGTTTATTTTTTGAGATTAAAACTCTGCAAATCATTAATAATATGTATTTAATATCAAAAGAAAAAAAAACATATACAATTTAAATCAGATTTTTAATACATATGTTGAGTCAAATTTGTATCTTGAGTCTTTTTGTAAAGCCACATCCCCAAAATTTAACGACTTTTAACCCCAAAAAAACTGACAAAAAGGATCAAATCGTCTAACAAAAGTGTTTTTAAGGGACTAAAGTGTGACGCTTTTTAATTAAGGGACCAAAGTGAAATATTAAATGAAGTTAAAGGACATAATGACTAATTATGACAAATAATAATAAGGGTATGCTTTTTCTTTTTTTGTTATTGTGTTTTGATTCAATAAAGCATTTGCATGGAAACAAATACAAAGTTTTTGTTAGATTCCTAGAGAAGTTCTTTTGAGAAGAAGAATCTCAAAACTCTTTAAGAAGAAACTCTAGTGTATTTGCTTATGCTGAATGTTTTATCAAACCAGATGGTGATCATATTTATGGATACACTTTTGTCACTATGATTGGCATACTTAATTGGAATATGTTCTACATAAACACACTTGAGAGTTGCTTTCTTGCAAGCTTTTGGTGGCTAAATTTGAAGAATAATTACTAGTGTGGTTGAACGTAGACTCTAGAATGAACGCCTCAGAATTCAGATGAGTGATTACACTTTGTTATTGTATATTAGCTTCTGGTACCATTAAGAGTTGGTGGTAAATCTTTGGTTATTCGTTCTATTGTAAAATAGACAGTATTGTCTTATCAGCATGTCAGCTAAAATCTACTTTGTGCAAGATTCACGAAAAGTTGAATTATTCTACGGGTGACTACTTTCAACAACTATGTTAGTACAAATCCTCTTGAAGAATCAAAGGTTAGATGTGTTACCCACTAGATTTAGAATTTGTCGAGTATTCATCTTCAATGACTCTTATACTATAGAGGAAAATCAAATTCATTTAGTTATGTTATCTTCTCAACAACTAGTTTCTGTAGATTGCTATAAATATGCTAAAGATTCAAATCTTGGATTTTCAACAAGGTTTCTAGACGTGAAGGAATAGAAAAATCAATCAATTATCAATTCATTGTAATATGCGTAAATTTTGTAGGTAATTGTAATTGTAAAAGCCTTAAGATTTCTTACCATTGAATATCTTAGAAATCTTAAGAGTTTTAGGTCTTAGTTATGCTAATTTCAGGTACCTCTGATACTTCTATCATGTACACTTTTTCTCTATTATGTTGAGCCTTCAATAGTTTAGATTAATCAAGGTTAACTGATCAGTAGGTTAGATTAATCTCATTACGTTGTTCTCATTAATTCAGAATTCACCTCCGTTACCTTAATTAATCAAGGTTAACTGATCAACCAACTTTAAATTAGATTGTTGTCCCACTCTAATCTCCTGTAGGATACCACTAGTCAATTTCAACATTCCCAACTTCACACTGTCAGAAATAGTTTCACACAACAAACTCATGTCTCGGAACTGTTCGATCATTTCGAGTTCTTTCACCATCATCGTCGACATATGCAATGTCTTCCTACTTAAAGCATTTACAACCACATTTGCCTTACCAGGGTGGTAACTCAACTCAAAATCAAAGTCCTTTAACAACTCTAACCATTTTCTCTGTCTCATATTTAATTCCTTTTGATCAAACAAGTATTTCAAACTTTTATGATCGTTGAACACAAAGAGATAATGCCTTAAAATCTTCAACACAAACACCACGGCTTCCAACTCTAAATCATGTATAGGGTAATTTCTTTCATTAACTCTCAGTTGCCTAGAAGCATAAACAACCATTTGACCATTCTGTATCAGAACTCCTCCAAATCCCATCTTCAACGCATCACAATACACTACGAACGGCTCATTCAGATTAGGAAAAATCAACACTAGAGCCGTTGTCAATTTCTTATTCAATTCTACAAAACTCTTTTCACACGAAATATCCCATACATAAGCTTGACCATTTCGAGTCAAATGAGTCAAAGGTAACACCAACTTTGAAAAGCCCTCAATAAAATTTCGATAGTAACCTACCAATCCC
Organism: Lathyrus aphaca; assembly: GCA_963966055.1. Lineage (NCBI taxonomy): Eukaryota > Viridiplantae > Streptophyta > Magnoliopsida > Fabales > Fabaceae > Lathyrus > Lathyrus aphaca. Next base: position 316,750,854 of record OZ014519.1, read on the forward strand.
AGAAAACTTCGAATCTCAGTAGATAACTTCGGAGTATCCCACTATAACACCACATCCATGTTCGAAGGATCCACAACAATTCCGCTAATGGAAATTTCATGTCCAAGGAAACTCACTTCCTTCAACCAGAACTCAAACTTTGGCAGCTTATCATATAACTTATTCTCTCGCAACTCTTGCAGCATAATCTTCAAATGCTCTGCATGATCTTCTTCGGTCTTAGAATAAATCAGAATATCATCAATAAAAATCACCACAAATTTATCCAAGTACTCATGGAAGATTCGATTCATGTACTCCATGAGCACACCGGGTGCATTGGATACACCAAACAACATCACTGTGTACTCATAATGACCATATGTCGTCCTGAAGGTTGTCTTCAGAATATCATCAGACTTAACACGAATCTGATGGTAACAAGATCTTAGATCAATCTTGTTGAACACACAAGCTAATACCAACTGATCCATCAAGTCGTCGATCCTCGGAAGTGGATACATATTCTTAATAGTAACCTTGTTCAACTGCCGATAATCGACACACAACCTCATACTTCAATCGTTCTTCTTGACCAACAACATTGAAGCAGCCCACGGAGAAACACTAGGTCAAATAAATCTCTTCTCTTACAATTCTTATAATTGTTTCTTCAACTCACTCAATTCCAAAGTAGACATCTGATATGGAGCCATAGACACAAGACTTGTACTAGGTAATAAATCCACTGCAAACTCAACTTCACGTTCCGAAGGTAAATTTCTTATGTCATCCAGAAACACATTTGGAAATTCCTGAACAACTAGTAGTTCAACACTCGGAGTCTTCCCTTCAACTTGCAACGATGCGAACATTACAAGCATCAGAGCTTCATCTTCTAAAAGTTCATTCAATTGCGTATCCGTCAAGAACATTAATTCACCATGATAACCAAGTTCAGGAAACTCCACAGTATTCACATAACAATTGTATGCACAAAGTTGAACTCAAACCAGTTCATCCCAAGAATAACATTAATTTGGTGAGCACATCAGATCCATCAAGAAGTCCTTCTCAAAAATGGTCAAAGGACACTTCAAACACACATATGTGGTAGTAACAGAACCGTTAGTTGGAATTTCTATTACCATACCACCATTTATACAGGACAACGTCAAACCCAACTTAGTAGCACATTTAAGAGAAATAAAGGAACATGTAGCACCAGTATCAATAATCGCAATCAACTTCACACCATTAATAAAACATGTGCCTCGAATCAAGTTATCCGTCTTAGGGACTTTAGAACCACTCAAAGAGAACACTCTGCCATTCATTGTTTCGAGTCGTAGCCTGAGCGAGTGTCGCAACAGCTTCAGTAAGAGCACGCGTGTTATTTCTAGCCATTTTGCACAACACTCACAACATCAGAAAAGAAATACTCCCTTCATTCCTATTTATAAGAAAATTTTAGCTTTTAAGGTTCATTGAATAAATGATGTATCTAACCTATATGTAGTCCAAATACATCATTTATTCAATGAACCTAAAAAGTCAAAATTTGATTATAAATAAGAATGGAGGGAGTAATCGTTAACAAGTAATGACTGACAACTGACCGACAACAACGACACTTGGCCGGACAGACCAACCTGCTCTGATACCATTAATGTAACAACACCCTTCTACCCCACAACAAAATATGCACATAAATAAACAATTAAATCAGTAACAAACACCATAGGGTGCCACATTTCATTCATTCATCAAAATCATCAATTAGATGTCATGTCCCGTAAGACGGGTTAACAACATATTTCAACATATTAAACGTTTACTACGCAACGGAATTAAACTTGATGCTTCATTCATAAATAAAAAATAACTTAGTTATTCGAAAACAACAAATAGTTCAATAATGTAAAAACAAAAGGACTCGGTGGTCCACATTCGTTCCCAACCCGATGTTACATGACAAATAGCAGGACACCACCTAAGACTTCAAACTAAACAGAAAGGAAAGACACCAAACGACTTCACGCACTGAAGTTATCTTGAGAATTTTCACATTACCAACATAGGGGTAACATTCAAACAGGCAGGGTGAGTAAATTCTCATTCATTAGAATAGTATAATAAACATAAAATAATATGGAATTCCACGTCATTTTAATCATAACAACAATACAACATTCAACTCAATCATCATCATCAACATACACAAACAAATGCAATGTCACTTATTATGCGTCATACAACATATTCATGCAGTACCGACTTCATCATCATAATATGGACACTAGGCCATCAATCCACCACTAATGGGAGCATAACATGTTCAACATATCACTTCAATCCGCATAATGGAATTGAAGCTACCAAACATACTGAAGTCTCAACACTGGAATGCCATGAAATACAATGATGCTAATAACCTCATAGAATCAACATAGTTCAACGATATCAATATGTGCATCATCATTTCATGTTTATTAAAATACTACATTATACTCATGCAAAATCATCAATTATTCATCAAACATCATGTTATAACCATAGTCATCAATAACCACACATAAACAATCAAGAATAACAAAATAAACTACCAAAAACATCATAATCAGCCTGCGACCGCCCGACGCAACAAGCCATCGACCAACCCTCACTTCAACAACAATCAGAGGCAGTAGTGTTCCATGCAACGCCTCACAAGCATCACCCAACAAAACATCATCTTCGCCCGACGGCACAAAGCACCACCTGGCGCTTCGATCGATTCCTAGAATTCCTGCAACGTTTCTACTACTATACCAGTCCCAAACCCTATTCTAACTCAGTCCCCATTGTACGGTTTTCCCTCATAAACCAGCCACAATTAGAAATAGCAACATATAAAAAATTATAGGCCTCAAAATAAACCCCTATTCATCAACCTAACTCATCAATTCAAACCCTCATCATGAATTCTCCACCAATTCCCCAAATCCCCATTATATTCTACCTATTATACTAAAAGAATGAACACATATTACTCCCCATACCTTAGAGTGAATCTTTCTACGGTCCTTTCTCAAAATCTTTGAAAATCCTTCAAGCTTTAGCCTCTCCTCTTTCGTTCTTCAGAGCTTTCCCTCTTCTCCTTCAAACACGATTGTAAAAATTGATCGTATCCGAAAACCCTCAACTTCCTTTTGTCAATCTTACCCGTAGGACCCCAAATATGTCTTTCCCATCCTACCCTTACTAATTATCCACAAAAGACCATTATACCCTTCATACCTGTAACTTCTTTATTTTAATTAAATAATAATATTTAAATAACATAGCTTACAATATTCAATATTACCATCAAATAAAATAATTACTCAACATAGTCAATATGCAAACCACGACAAATACACCAAAAATTGCCAAAATAGCATAATAATTAATTAAATAATTAAATTAAAAAATAAGGGCATTACAACCAAAGCTCTCTGATGTATGAATCCTTATAAATATTCGGGTCCATGTGGTTTTCAAGGAGTTTTCTTTGAACAATATTAGCATTGCGAAGACTCTAATAGCTCTTATTTTGAAAGTGGATAACCCCACTCACTTTACAGAATTTAGGCCTATTAGTCTTTGTAACATGGTATACAAACTTATCATGAAGGTGCTAGTGAATAGATTATAGTCGTTCCTAGATCAAATTGTGGGACCTTATCAAAGCAGCTTCCTGCCTGGTAAGGGAACAAATGATAATATGATTATTCTTCGAGAATTTATTCATTATATGCACACATCAAAGTGGAAGAAAGGGGACGTGACTTATAAAATAGATCTCGAAAAAGCTTACGATCACATCAGTTGGAATTTGCTTAAACAATGCTTAATAGATTTTGGATTCCTTATTAATACAATCAAGTTAATTATGCATTGTGTGACATCATCCTCTCTATCCTTGATTTGGAATGGGAAGTGTCTGACACCTTTCACCCCTTCAAGGGGTCTTAGGAATTTGGATCTTCTCTCCCCGTACCTCTTTGTGATCTACATGGAGAAATTATCCCATGAGATTAATCAAGCAGTTAGTAACAATAGTTGGAAGCCTATCAAGATTTCTCGAAATGGACCGTCTCTTTCTCATTTATTCTTTGCCAATGATGTGTTGTTGTTTTTGAAGGCCATATCTTCCCAAGCAAGGTTAGTAGTAGACATTTTCACCAAGTTCGCCAATGACTCGGGCCTTAAGGTGAATTTGGCAAAGTCTTGTGCATTATTCTCGTCGGCTACAAGCAGAACAAAGATTGATACAATTGTATCGATCAAGGGGATTAGTAGTACATCCTCCATTGGTAAATACCTTGGTTTCCCCATGATACGGGGAAGAGTGAAATGAGGCGAATTTGACTTTATCTTGGAGAAACTGCAAAATCACTTGACCTCTTGGAAAAATAAACTTTTGAGTAAAACTGGAAGGTTCACTATAGCAAAGTTTGTCTTGAACTCAATTCATAATTATTACATGCAGATAGCTTGACTTCCTCAATCCACTTATTCTGATATTGATCGTCTAACGAGGAAATTTATATGGAAGGGGTGTAGCGAAAAAGGCATTCATCTAATGGGTTGGATGTTGTTACAAGTCCAAAGAAGATAGATAGTTTTAGGGTTCGACTTGCTTGAGAAGAAAATACTTATATGTTAGGCAAGTTGGTTTTGCAGCTGCATGCAAATTCTAGAAAACTTTAGGTGGATGTGATCAGAAACAAATATTGTGGTACCACTCCTTTCATAGAGGTAAAACAGAAACAGAGCTTTTTCTCCAGGAACTCTATCAAAAAAGCTAAACTGGTCCTACTGGATGGATACGGGTTTAGATTAGGCAATGGTAACTCTTCCTTATGGCACACTAATTGGACTGGCCTAGGAACTCTCAATCAACTAGTCCCTTGCATTGATATCCATGATGTTCAGCTTTGTATAAGATATGGTATTCAAAATGGGCCATGTCAGATGAATTTGTTGTGCACGATACTTCAGGCCAAAGTCATAGACCACATTCTAACACTTCCCTTAATTACAAATGAGACCATCCCAGATAGTTTTGTTTGGAAAGGCCATACAGACGAAATTTATACTACAAATCAAGAATACAAGTGGCTTTTGCAACGTAGAAATGGGTCAGGTAGTGGTGTTAGTACATTGGGCATGGAAATCTTATGGTCCTGAGAAAATTAAATTGTTTACATGGACAGCATGCCACAACTCTCTTCCTACTCTTACCCTTCTCCATAAAAGAGGTATGGTTGCTACTTCAATGTGTACTAGGTGTCAACATCCGCTGGAGGATATTTTCCATTGTCTTTGAGATTGTAATCTTTCGGCCAAGCTTTGGCATTATCTTGGTGTGCGCGATCCAAAATTCTTTATAGATACAAATGTTTGCAATTGGCTCAAACATGGTTTCACCCATGAGGATTTGTCCTCGTTTATCTCGACAGTTTGGTGGTTGTGGAAGGTTCGCAACATCTAGTCATTACTAAGGAAAACTTCCTTTTCTCTACCTTGCAATACAGGACTCAAGACTATGCAGCTTTGGTGAAGCTTTACAAACATGACGATGTGAGCAATACTAGAGTTCCTCGCAGGGTCTATAGGCATCCAAGTAGGGTGGATTGTAAAGTTCTGAATATTTATGGTAGTAGCTGGGGAAACCTCGGGCCGTCGAGATTTGTGGGCTTCTCTGAAGATCAGATGGTGTTTGGATTAAAGGTTTTGCAGGTTATATTGGTGTTACTAACAACTTACATGTTGAACTCATGGCACTTCTGACAGGCCTCAAATAGCTTGGGCGGATGGATATCGAAATGTAGTTTGTTATTCAAACTCTCTGAATGTTATACAGCTGGCTGTTACTTCTCTTAACCAGTGGCATTACTATGTGTCTATTATAGCTTCAATTCAGGATTGATGAGGCAACCGTGGCTGTTTTCTTTGTTTCACACTCTTCGGGAAGGAAACATGTGTGTTGATATATTAACCAAGATGGGATCTTCGATGGCTCAATCATTGACTCTAATAGACCACCCTCCTCCTAACCTTCTTCTTCCAATATAGGCAGATGCCAAATGGGAAGAGATTTTACGTCCTTAATCCTTTTTTATTGTTTCTTAAAAAAAAATTGCTGAGAATTGTAGTGATTTAAGCTCCATACCACAAAGATCAAGGAGCTCAAAATCATTAGTTGACACTATGTGGTCTTTTGGTTATGCCATAAAGAAAATTGATTTTAAATGTAAATTATGATTATGATCTCACCTGATCAGAAGGGCCTTCCAATGACTTGATGTAAGGGCCAGAGAATGAAAGGAGAGAAAGGGGGTGTACCTGCGAAGCACTCCAATGCTTAAGTCAGAAGAGGTACAATATAGTATGGTTAATTCAAATGAGTGAGAATACCTGACCCTTTACTGAAAAAGGGTATTTATAATGTGCCCCCAGCGCTTGGCCAAGGTCCCTCAATGGGCTTAGTCTAGCTAGGCCCAAGGAGGAACTGCCAAGGAACGCGTAAGAAGCGTGCAGACCTAGCCAAAAGGTCTGCTCCTTGGTCCAACTTCCCCTATCTTTCAGGAGATAATAAAGGGAAGTTGGGTGACGTGGTAGGTGAGCTGGCAGACGTACTCTCTGCCCGTCCTTAGTGTATGCCCGTCGCATAAGCAGATGGTTTGTCCAAGAGGTGCCCCTGCTCGCGTATATGGGCCCTTGCTTGACATGTTGGGTCGTGTCCCTATACATTCTTGAGGCCCAGTCCAGAACAGGAGCCCCCCAAGTCGAGTCTCAAGGTCGGAGTGATGACTTGTAATATCGTCGGGCACAGGCGTCCCAGACGAAGTAGTGGACATATGGTCGGGTCAACATGATGTTTATGGAGCTTATTGTAACATTCTTTCCGCCGGGCACGTGATGCTCCAACAGTGTCGAGGATGAAGGTCCCCGACGGGTTCGTGATGTTTTCAAGGGAGTCGAGGACGCCATACGGGGTCAAGGACGTTCCGTAGAGACGGGGAGGCGTATAGTTGCTCGACGTCATTCCAAATTCTTTATGGATTGACGTGTTTCAGCATTAATGGTGCGTCGCTTCGTTTAGTGTGCAAACGGCGGTGTAGGCAGTAGGCAATGATGGCCTGGCGCGTCAATCCACGCGCCTGTGACTATAAAAAGGGTTTGAGTGATTTCATTTGAACTTTTTCGCTCAGACGTTCACCGGAAGCTCTGAAGAAATTTCTTGTCTCCACCCGAACCACCACTGCTGCTCGAGCGTCGCCGTCTCTTTTTGACTTTCACTATGTCAGGTACTGTTTTTGCCTTTTAATCCTCTATTTTCCATGTTTTTCTGCGTTTAATAGTTATGAATGCATGTTTCATCTGTATAGAATGATTAGATTTAACTTAGAAACGGTTAAATAGGTTGTAGATGTGAAAAATAGGGTTAGGATTAGACTGTCCCGGGCAGAAAACTTATGTGTATGTGAATGTGCCGGGAAAATTTTTCATAAGCATGTATGAGATTTTTTCCCGGGGCAAAAGAACGTTCACGTGCATATTACTGCCTCGAACACGTGTGGAATTTCTCAACTAGGCCTGGTGACAGTGGGTAAAGTTTTGCATTGGTGCTCGTGAACGTCGCCCCTACGCCCTTTCACTTGACCTGCGGTGGAAGGGTGGATTTGATATGACGTCGAATTCACTCTTTCTGTCTGCGTTTCAGGTGCAACCGGGCGTCTTCGGCCGAGAGGAGAAGAAACCGGGCCGCGGCCCGTGGATGCGGACATCGCGCGCTTATTTGTCGAGGAAGAAAATGCCAGGGGTGGTATTGAACACGTCTCATCATCCGGACAAAATGACCTCTCTTGGGTTGTGGACGAACCCTTGGACGAAGAATCTTACTTTTGCGACGAGTCGACCCACGCTTATGCCGTGGTGGAAAATCAAAGTCATGAAGATCCTGAAAACTGGCAGTGTCATGCTCCCAAAGAGGCGGACCGGATATGTCACCGTTTCCCGAGGAAGCAGTTCGCCATGTACGAGTTCGCTTTCCGAGAGGCGGGGATTAGGCTGCCTTTCAACTCTTTCCAGATGTCTATCTTCAAGTGGCTCCGGCTGGCACCGTCACAGTTACACCCCAATGCCCTTGCTTTTATGTGGGCGTATGAGTCGGTCTGCCGTTTCCTTGGTATTGGGTGTACTCGGGCCCTCTTCTTCCACATCTTCCATCTCCAGCGGTCCGGTCTTCGGGGACGTCACAGCTGGGTCTCCGTCAAACAGCCCGTGCGGCTGTTCAAGACGTATGTGGATTCTGCCCGCCATTTCAAAAGGCGGTGGTATGTGGTGAGACCGATCACCCGTGCTGCCCTGCACTCTCTTTATTACTACAAGCGAGATTCGGATGGGGAAGAGAAACTCATGTCGAAGATACCACTGAGGTGGAAGCCTGACCACTTTGACCTCTCCACCAGCCATTATCGGGTCAAGTTCGCGATGCTAAGTGTCGAGGATAGACTCGCTTATAAGAGACTGGTGGAGTACGTGAAGAGCTTCAACCTAGCGGTCTGGGTTGATCGAAAGGGCGTGCCTTATCTTGACGAGGTCGGGATGCCTCTCTGCGAGCCTCGTCTTATCAATACCAAGGCATTGCTCGAGTGTAGAACCGAGGAGAAAGCCTTGGAATTATTAAGTAGGTGTTTCTTTTATCCTTATGCCTTTTCGTTTATGTTTTCGCCCGCTAACGTATGTGTTCGTGTTTTGTAGGTGCTATGCCTTCTGCTCGCGATCGGGTTCTTAAGCTGGCCAACCAGGCAGGCACCCCAGACAGGGTTTCAAAGAAGAAGAAAAAGACCGCGCCTCGTGTCCAGGAGGTAGCTGGTGACTCAGGGGCTGGGACCTCGAACACAGTGAGTCCAGTGCTCTCCTCCCCTCCCCGCGCATCTATGATCGACATACCAGACAGACTGCCTCCATCAACCTCCCGTCTCCACAAGCGGAAGCGCCCGGATGGGACGCTCTCCAGTTCAACTTTAGCGGGGAGCGGCAGTCCGGGTGGCCCTGGAAGTTACTTACTGCCCCCCTGCTATGTAGAGCAGGCTTTTTTCAAGACCGAGGACCCCATTGTTGTGCCAGCGCCCGAGGCGAAGGCTATCTTGAACCGGGAGGCTGGTGTCCGGCGCAAAGGATTGGCTAGGGACCTGGCCGCTGTCATCAGGGTGATGGAAATGGCCATGGTCCTGACTGAGACCTCTGTGTCCACTGCCTCCTTGGAAGACGCTCTTCTGCAGGTCTGGTCTGAAAAAGACAAGCTGTCCAAGGAACTGTCGGATTATAAGGAGGAGCATCAGCTACAGGAGGGGCTGAAGAAAGAGTTGGACGAGGCCAAAGAGGAGCGAGACCTGCTGAAGGCGGCCAAGGCGAGTCTGGAGGAGCAAGCCGCTGAACATCAGAAGGTGGCTGAGGAGAATGCTGGATTGCGTGCTCGTCTTGCTTTGCTCGAGGACAATGTTCGTCCTTTGGCTGATGAAACTGAGGAAGAGCTTGCTCTCGGTTCCCGGGGTGAGTTGGTAGGGCACATTCGCTCCCTCAACCAGGACCTCGTGGCTGTATTCAAAGAGGGTTTTGACAACGCTGTCGAGCAGCTGAGGATATTAAATCCGGAGTTGGTGACGGAGGGGTCAGCCCACAATTATTGTGTCCAGGATGGGGAGATCGTGTGCCCTTTCGAGGCTGAAGAGGAGTTGGGGGAAGACGAGGGGGAGGAAAATATTGAAGAGTAACTCCGGGCGGAGTCTTAGGATTTTTAAATTTGTTTTGTTTATATGGCCTGCGTGCCTGTTTTGTATGAAAATTGGCCTTCAGGCGTACTTGTTTTTTGCTTTGGCCGTCAATGAATGAATATTTCGCATTTAATTGTTCGCCTTGCTCGGTTTTTTATTTAGTTCGTATCTTGTATTTTATGAACTGTTTTATGCTTGACCATGTTTGTCTCGTCGGTTTAGGGAACCGACGAGGTAGCGAGCGTTGTGCCCGATTAAGATCGAAACCGAGTTCGTGGTTCGGAACTCTGGCCCCGAGGCTTGGGCTTTCCCATCGCGAGTTAGGTGCCCTGCCGATCTTGGTACTGTGATGTTGGTGCTCGATCGAGGTCCCAACCGTCGGGGAGGGTTGTGTTCGCTGGAGGGGCGTGTTCGTCCCCGCGTCGTGCGGTTCCTCTCTGTAGTTTTGGAGGTGAAGAGCGTGGTCGTACCTCCCACGTCTCCCCGTGACATATTTAATTGTAATATTGTCTAAGTTTCTCTGCGTTCCATGATCGAGCAAGTTCTTCGCCTTGTAGGTTTTCTAAATAGTAGGCCCCGTTGCTCGTCTTGTCGTGGACGCGGTAGGGGCCTTCCCAGTTGGCAGCCAGTTTACCCTCTCTTTGGTTTTTTTAGTTTCTTCTGAGGACCAGGCTGCCCACCTGGAACTCTCTTTTTATGACCTTCGCGTCATGGCGCAAAGCTATTTTTTGTTTGAGGGATATTTCTCTAAGGGCTGCTTCGGAGCGGATCTCGTCAACGAGGTCCAGCTCGGCTCTGAGTGCCTCGCCGTTCATTTCCTCGTCTAGGGGTTCCTCTATACGTCTCGTCGGCTCCCGTATTTCTACTGGGATGACTGCTTCGGTGTCGTATGTTAGTCGGAATGGGGTCTCCCCAGTTGTGGAGTGAGGTGTTGTGCGGTAAGCCCATAGGACGCTATGTAACTCCTCGACCCACGCTCTCTTCGCCTCGCCGAGCCTGTGTTTTAGTCCACGCAGGATTACCCTGTTGGCCGCTTCTGCTTGCCCGTTGGTTTGAGGGTGCTCGACAGATGTGAAATGTTGTTTAGTACCTAAGCTAGCCACGAAGTCTTGGAATCCCCCGTCCGTGAATTGCGTCCCGTTGTCCGTGATGAGGACCTGGGGCACGCCGAACCGAGCGAGGATATTTCATTTAAAGAATCGAAGAATGTTTTGTGCTGTTATTTTAGCCAGCGCCTGTGCTTCGATCCATTTGGTAAAATAATCTACCCCTACGATGAGGTATTTATTCTGGTACGATCCGGTTACGAAAGTCCCGAGGATATCCATGCCCCACCATGCGAAGGGCCATGGAGAGGAGAGTGTTTTTAGTTCGTTCGGGGGCGCGAGGTGCATGTCGGCGTGCCATTGGCACTTGTCGCATTTTTTGACGTGTTCCTTGGAGTCGTGTTGCATAGTCGGCCAATAGTAGCCTGCTCGAAGAGCCTTTCGTGCCAGTGATCGTTCGCCGGGATGTTGGACGTTGATTCCTCGGTGCATTTCCCCCAATATGTCGGGAACTTTCTCTTCCTCGACGCATTTGAGTAATTGGATGGAAAACCCCCTACGGTAGAGTTTTCCTTCGAGGAGAACGTATGAGCATGCTCTACGTTTGGTGGTGGCCGCCTCTTTGGGGTCGGCGGGGAGCTCGCCCCTCGTGAGGTAATTATAGATGGGCGTCATCCAACAATGAGTATCCCCGATCACGTTGACCTCGAGTGGAGGAGGCAGCTTTTCGATACTAGGTCGAGGAAGGATTTCTTGGATTACTGGTTTGTTTCCGCCCTTCTTTCTCGTGCTAGCTAGCTTTGATAAGATGTCGGCCCGTGTGTTGTACTCGCGAGGCATGTGTTGCACTTCCCACTTCTCGAACTTTGCGAGTCTTTCTTTGACCAAAGCTAAGTACTCGACAAGGTTGTCGTTCTTGGTCTGGTACTCTCCCCGTACTTGTGATGCCACGAGCTGGGAGTCTGTTGATATTTTTACTTCCTTTGCTCCTAGGTCTTCGGCCAATCTCAGACCGGCGGTGAAAGCCTCGTATTCGGCTTGGTTGTTTGATGTCGGGAAAGCCAGTGCTAGCGAGACCTCGATCAGGATCTCGTCCTCATTCTCGAGGATGATTCCGGCTCCGCTTCCCGCCGTACTGGAGGCGCCGTCAACGAAGATCGTCCATTTATGTGCGTCGTCCGCCGGTGTCGGGCTGTGGGTCATTTCCGCGACGAACTCGGCCAGTGCTTGAGCCTTCAGGGCCTTCCTGTTCTCATATTGTATATCGAATTCGGAAAGTTCCAGCGACCATTTTAGCATCCTTCCGGCCATATCTGGTCGCCCGAGGAGTTGTTTGATTGGTTGGTCGGTTCTCACCTTGACCGTATGGGCGAGGAAGTAGTGACGTAGCCTCCTCGCTGCATTTATGAGAGCCAGGCCGACCTTTTCGATTTGTTGGTATCTGAGTTCGGGGCCTTGGAGCGCTTTGCTCGTGAAATAGATGGGTTTTTGTCCTTCGTCAGTTTCTCTTATTAGGACGGCACTGATGGCTTCGGTTGCCACGGACAGATACAGGTATAGGGTCTTGTCGCTCCCGGGATTTTCATCCTAGTACAAACGCGAAAGTGGCGCGGAAAAGGTAGAGTCTCCAGCCAGGCATTTTTATCCCGAAGGAACGGGAAAGGTAATGCTGCACAAACCTGAGGAAGAAGGAAAGGACGAGGCCTTGCGAACCAAAGATCTGGGTTCGGGAGTCGGTTACGACCTGGGAAGGTATTAGCACCCCAGATCGTCCGTCGTACCCGACGGGATCCACGCTTGCTTGTTTTGTTTCAAAAGGTGATAAATAATATGCTGCTGAAATGAAATAATGGCTATCTGGAATGAAAATGGAAATGAAAAAGGAATAAGAAAGGAGAATGGAAAAAAAGAGGGAAATGTAGGGAAAATAAAGAATGTGCTCGAACGGGCCCTACCCCGCTGCCTACGTACCTCATCGGGAAAATGAGGATCAGAGTCGACGTAGTTCGCCTAACTAAGGCGGGAACTATTTGTTTTTATTTTTTTAAGCTGACGTTGCCATAGCTCTAGCTCTGGTGTTACCGGCTCTGACTCGATGTAACACGGTGGGAGAACTGACTTTTAGTAATGTTGCGGATAGCAAGAGTCGCCACCGACTTTTATTTTATCCATAAGGAAAGGGTATAAAAGAACAGGAAAGACCTTAAGAGATATTTTTTGGGTCCGGGGGGTAGGTTATGTAAAGGGAAGGTGTTAGCACCCTTTACATCCATGGTTATCCATGGGCTCTTAGTTACTTAGCTCACTTTTGAATTGTTTTTGAAAGTGTAGTGTGTGAATAGAAAATTTTCAGAATAGTTGATAATAATCCATGTACGGATGTGTAAAAACTTGTTTTTTGAAAATTTGTTTGAAATTGTTAAGTGTTTGAAAAATTTTTGAAGTGAGCAAGCAACTAGGAGGTACCTACCCTAAAGTTTAAAATCTTTCTTGTTCTTTATCCTTTCCTTGGTAAGACTATCCCTACTATTAAGGAGTAGGTAGTCATTACCTTGGATGTGAAGGGACATATGAGGGACATTTTGTTTTATCAAGGCAACTGTGGGGTGTATTAAGCACATATGAGGGACTATCATCATTTATTCGAAGGGACTCGATTCGTAAGGCAACCATGAGGGACTTGATGATTTTCTTTTGAAAGGGACTTGCTTTATACACCCCACTTGACCTTATTCGTAGGCAACTTGAGGGATAACCTTAGAAAGTGAGACGGCGATTAAAATCGACTTACGTGTGTGAGTGTTTAATTTAATTATCTTATATTAACATGATCTAAATTAATTTTTACATAACATACATGTTTTTCACTCCCTAATTACTAACCATAGCAACAATAATAATTATAAAATTTACATTCCGGAAGCAACTACAAGAAATTATAATAATAAGCAAAATAATAAGCAGAATAAATAAATAGCAAAATAAATAGAATATAAATAAATAAGCAATAAATAATAGGGGTTAGTGATAAATATGATCAAAAATTAGGTTAGTGAAAATAACAATAAGAATAATTAAAAATAATAAACAAGGTTAGAATAATAAAAATATAATATAATAATACATAATAGTTTAGTTATTAACAATAATTAAAATAAAATAAATAGAAAAATATTATAATGACAAGATAAACACAAATTTTAATTTTTATATATGATAAGAATAAAAAATTTTGAATATAATATAATTATAAGTTTTAATTATTATAAAATTTTAATTACCTCTAAATATATCAACAACTAAAAAATATTTACACCTTATAGAGAAAATAAATTTTAAGTAAACAATAATCATATTTACAAAAATAATTATATTTATAAAATTTATAAGAATCATATTAAAGGAATAAACATACAATAATAATTACACTAAAAAGTAGAAAATAAAATTATTATTAAGAAAATAGAACTAAATTTTATTTTAGAAAATTTTTAGGGTTTGTTTAGAAAATTAGGGTTTATGGAATTAATCTAATCTTAATTATCTAATTTATTCACAAGCATATATACATAAATAAAATAAAATAAAAGAAACGTTTTTACATTTGAGAAAATAAATTATAACATATTTTTTAGAACATAAAGAAAATAATATAAAGTTATTTAGAAATCAAGTTTTTTTATAATAAACAAAAATATAATTAATTAAGAAAATAGAAGAAAAAAAAGTGACAAAAATGTAGAACTTACCTTGGCTGGGTTTGAACCCAGGTTTCCATGTTTGCCAGCACCAAAACACACCATCAGGCCAACCATGCGTTGGTGATAATAAACTAAGTCCTGCTAGTTTTGTTCTTGATTTGCAAAATATCCTGGAAAAATAAAAGACGCAAAAGGCCTGGGGTGTGAATCGAACCCAGGACTTTCTTATTGCAAGCATGCGTACGTATCCACCTGGCTGGGAGAGCCTGACTGATAATGTAATGGCCAGAAATAATAATATATTGAGTATGCTTTTGACCTGAAAAATAACAAAAAAAACATGCACTAGCCAAGTATCGAACCAGGGACCTCACAATATACGCATATCAAGCTTACCACCAAGGCACACACGCGCGTGTGATAAACCAACCAGTAATAATTCATAAAATATTTTAAACAATTTTTGAATTTTCTGAGCGCGCGAATGGCTTCTTCTTCAACCTTTTTCCTGCGAATTTTATTGCACTTTTTCCTGCAAGTTTTGTTACGAGTTCTTCATGGTTTAAATCCTGCGAAATTCAAACACACACCAAACAGTAATGATTCATCAAATTGATTACAGTTTTATGATCCTTAGGTCTCATAGAACACTCCCATGTTCTTAGAATTTATTTAAACTCATTGAATCACCAAACCCTAATTTCAAGAGCTAAACCCTAACAATGGCCGAATCTGTTCTAGGCAAGGAAAATCCAATTAATTTGTCCAGAATCGTTCCTTGGATCATCACAAACACAAAGGCACAAACAAAATTCATTAATAATGCACAAAATAACAGAATCGAAAATTTTAAATTCAAGGCAAAGTTTGATTCGGGTTGGCCAATATGAGATGATTTTGATGCATATGATTGATGCTTTACAATCAGTGATGTCCAGGGAAGCTAGCCATGTCCTTAAAATACCTTGTAGTGCCTTGAATCTCCAAATCCGAATCTCACTTTTTGCTTGAAATTTTGAACAATGAAGCTTACCTTTGGCTGCTGGATTTCGTCTCCTGAGGCTAGGGTTATCTTTAGTATATATATGAGAATGAATTAGGTCAGAAATATGGATTGGTTGTGTGAAAATTTGATCCAAAAAATATTGAAAAAGATCATGTTGTAAAAGTCAAATATTTGCTCATGAAGACTTGCTATCTTTGGATTAGTCACATGATTTCCTTCTCTTTAAGATTCAATCACTAATTAAGAATTTCTAGAACCTCAATCTTCACCCAAAAATAGATTTTCACATTTTATATTTATTTAAAATGA
This sequence comes from Lathyrus aphaca, assembly GCA_963966055.1. NCBI lineage: Eukaryota > Viridiplantae > Streptophyta > Magnoliopsida > Fabales > Fabaceae > Lathyrus > Lathyrus aphaca. Next base: position 316,766,704 of record OZ014519.1, read on the forward strand.
TTTTTATGAATTAAATCAATAATAAATAAAAATAAAATAATAAAAATGCTGAATTTTGGTCAATTGGGTCGTGCATAATGATATGAGATGGATTGGATCACAACTTAGCAAGCCCATTTGGAAAGAATTACTTTTAGGCCTCCATTTTCAACATAAACCATCACAAAATTTCCCAACTTTGCAAGGGCACATCTCCCTCAATTTTAAAGGTATGAGGGTGTTCTTGGACTTTTTGGAAAGCTTGAAGAGTCCTCTAAACAACCCCATTGGTTTCAGGTCCATATCATTTACCAATCTCAAGTTATTCCCTTTTGAAGTTGTTGACTTTTTGTTGACTTTTGAAATGACCTATAATGTCTTAGATCATATCTTTCAAATGAAGCATTTTTGGGCTTAACTTTCAACATCAAAGTTGTAGAGAATTCAATTTCCTTCAAAATGAGCTTTGGATGGAGACTTGGTGATGAAGTATGTGAAAGTTATGGCTGGTCAAAGTTCAGTTGACTTTTACTGAGGAAACCCTAATTTAGAAACTCCTGATTATTGATGATCTGGAATCTCATTGATGAATCATGATCAACCCTTGATCAAATGATGAATTTTACTTCATATACTTGATGTTGGCAAAAAATCATGAAGTTTGACTTTGGTTTGACCACAGTTGACCTCAGTTTGACTTTTTAACTGCATTGACTGATTTTGACTTATCTGATCATCTGACTGAGCAAACTTTTGAGAAAAGTCTTGAAACTTGACATGGGGGTTCTTACACACATATAACATGTTATGAAACTCACTTGAGGTATTGGAAGTCCATTTAGCCTGATTAAAGTCAAAACCCTAGTTTTGGATGCACTGCCTAGGAGGTGCATTGTCTGAGGGGATTGTCAACTTCTTTGACCAATTGTGAACTATATGAATCTTGTGAATCTTCATAAAATGTCTTGTGATACTCATGGGAGGTATTGTGAAGCTTGTGAACCTTGTGAACCTTCAAGAAGTAACTTGTGGACTTCATGAACCTCAAGAAAGGTCTTGTAAATGTAGAGAAACTTGTGAACCTTGTGAACCTTCAAGAAGTGACTTGTAGACTTCATGAACCTCATGAAAGGTATTGAAAGCATTGTGGGACTTGTGAACCTTGTGAACCTTGTATACTTCATGAACCTCATGAAAGGCTATGGAAATGTTGAGAAACTTGTGAACCTTGTGAACCTTTAAGAACACAAAGTCTTGTATTGTGAGGGCAAATTTTGGGGTGCAACACTCGAGGGTGTTTACCGTATCGCTGTTTGAACTGTCGAGGCAAGTCGCATTCGTCCGCAAAGATTAGGAGATGAGAAGAGAAGACGAGATTGTCTTGGTTTATTTTCTTTTATGAGAAGTGTTTTGGAGTTTATTGTTTGTTAACATTCTCATACTAAGACTTATCCATCGTGGTAGGGACTTACACCTCGCCCCGAAACAGGACGTGTATAAGAACTCCGCAACAAAGTCTCGTGTCGTATGAGAATGTTTAACCTTTATTAGGTGCATTTTATTGTTTGTCTTTATGGGATGAGAAAGAGACTCAAATCGAAAAAGGAAAAAACTAAGGGGGACTAAGACCAACCCTAAGTTGTTTATTCAATATCAAGGAGATCCTAAAGGTTAGTGAGGTTTTTAATCCTAAGGAGGAAAGGAAAGAGGAAGAGAAAAGGAAGAAGAACACAACTTACTTCCTACTGAAGTTAAGTTGGTTCCAAAAGGGGAAAACCTAACAAGCACAAACATTATGTAAGGCAAAATGGTGCAAATTAAATGCATTAGAAGTACCAAAGAGGATAGGGATTTTAGACATACCTTGCCCTCCCTACAAAACAAAGGTTAGCATGGTAAACATGATAAAAATAAGGCAAACAAAATTACCTAATTAATTCCTAAGGGAACTAGGACCTAAATTAGACTCAATCTATAGTTTAAAGGACCTAAAGCTATGTTAAACTAAAATTCAGCAACTATTTACAACACTTAATGCACAAACAGCTATGAAATGCACTATGCAATGCAACATCTTTTTACAGCACCTATATGTATGCAAAAACAGGTGTTAAAAGTCACAAACAGCATGAATTTTTAACAAACATCATGTATTTTACAGCACCTATATGCAAAAACAGCTATGAAATGCAAAATCCAGATTTGATGTTTTCCACTTGTAATGCGCAAATTCAATGCAAAGTACACCAATCAATCAATAATGAACATGGATCAAGCACATGATTTAGATGAACATTGTTATTCTTAATGGAGTATGCAAGAATGCATCACATGAATCATTATGCAACAAGCAAGCAAAACATGAACATGGCATATGAAGATGCTCTACATTGATCATGAATGTGCAAAATGATGGATCAATAAAAGTGCTAATCTTAATGCAAAAACCAGAATTTTATTGATGTAGGAATGTGATCAAGAATGCGATTAAAATGCAAAAAATGCAACACATTGTGCTTATGCATAAACATGCTTATGAACATGCAACATTTGGTATATGTTGCAAGGATGTGAATGCATTAACGATACATGCGAATGATGCGAGAATTGGAATGCAACATGATCATTTATATGCTAGAGAATGTATGGGTATGGCAAGAACATGCAATAATTCAAGTTATGCATTAATGAAAACAAACATACATGACATGCGAAATGGACGGAATCGTGTCGACTCGACTCGAAATGGGGGAATGGGATATCGAAACTACCCTAGAAATTTCCCTAAAATCAGTACCTAAACATGTATGGGGGATGATAGGCATGAAGAATTAAGACTAAGCTATCAAATAAGCTAAAATCTAAATTCCTACGACGAGAACCGTTTTTCCTATTTACAAGGGATTCTTTACACCTACTAGGACCTAGATTAGACTACAAATCTAATTCCTAATAATCCAAATGCAAATTGCAAGCAAGAAAGCAACGAAAACGAAAATGAATGGTACAACGCAAACATAATCGAAAATCATGCGGAGAATGCCGTTAAGGCGAGATGAAGAGGATAAATTAAGGCATAATGGTTAAATCACCAACCTACGAAACAGAGGAGTGTTTCGGTAATTGTTGCAATGAATCGGAGTGCGAATGGAGAAGAAAACCGGAGAATCCGCGAATGCAAAATAAATGCAATTCGGTCTTGACACTTCTCGATTAATCACTTCCGATAAGTCGCAATCTCCACCAAAAACCAGTAGCTTCTTATTCCACAATGCTCAATTCAATGGAGGACGGAGGCTAAGCTTTAAGACCTTCAAGTTTCAATGTGAAACTTGAAGAACTTTTGTTGAAAAGCTATGGTGAAAATGGTGGAAAAGTGGGAGAGAAAGTAATGGATTTTGAGATTGTGAAAATGGTGATTGAGTGAAGAATGAGGGAGAGAGTGATTTGTGGTGATTACCCTTAGCTTTGGGAGGAGATGGATTTATATAATGCATTGGTTTGGCATGAGGTTTGGGCTTGGAGGTAGCTTAGGAGTTGGCTTAGGTTAGGAGTTAGTTGGGATTCTAGAGAATTCTAGAACTCCTTGGAAGGTTGTAGAAAACTCTAGAATGTGGTAGAAGAGGGTGAGCTGGCTCGTCTAGAACTTTTTTTAGTATACTAGCTCATGAACACTTGTGGTGAAGACCACTTTGATGTAGCAGCAATGGTGAAGCTTGAATTGAGGCCAAAGTGAAGCTAAATGAGCTATAGAATGTGTACCAATCATTTCCACGCTCAAACCCCAAGGTAGCATAGCATCCACACTTGTTTTGCATCCAAAACAGCAGCAAAATGGCAAAAAACAGCATCATGAATCGATTCATAAGGTTATGCATCGATACATACTGAAGAGAAAGCTAATTTCAGCAAAAAAAACACATTATGAATCGATTCATACACGGATGTATCGATTCATAACAGTTTTTTAACTGTTATGAATCAATTCATAACACGGATGCATCGATTCATCCTGCTGTATTGCCTTGTTTTTTGCCCAAACTTTGAACGACCATATCTTTCTCAATTTTGATCCTATGAAGGAGTTCCACATATGGTTTTGAAGCTTAGGATGTTCTCTTTCATTTTATCAAGGTATACTTTTCATAGGACTCTTATTTTGGGAAAAAACCTCTCTTGAAGTGGCTACAAAGATGACCAAAACTTGCCATTTTTGGAAACGCAAACTTTCCAAAAAATGGTAAGTTTTAGTTTTCTTGATTTTTTTCCATTCTTTCTTGATCCAAATTGGTCCCTAAGAGCCTTGTGACCATAATTTCATGATTTTGATCCCAAAAATTCAAGAGTTGACTTTTTACTCATCCTGGTTGACTTTTCTCCAATTTTCTGATTTTCAATCAACTGAACAATTGAGGGCCTTCCAAAATGAGTCCAATGGTGAAATTTGAACCATAGGTACTTGACATCATGTAGAGAACCATGAAACCATGCTTGGACCAAAGTCTCATTGATAAGACCAGTTCATTAGAAACCCTCATCTGACTCCTTTTTGCTGGGAAATGTTGCATTGCTTGCCTCCCTTGATCAAAGCATCTCCGTATAGGACTTGCGGCTTCAAGTGAATACTTGTGGGATATTGTGGACCATTTGCACAAGGTTGAGAAGCTTTGTGGCCCTTTGATTGCCTTTGTATAGCCTTCAGTTGCTTTGTTCACTGATCACAAACCTATGCCTCTGCTGTGATGGTTATGATGCAATGTTTTTTTGGTTATTTTAAGAATTTATGTATGCTAAATGCTATAAAAAAAGTTGGGGAAATGAGAGGGCAAATTTTGGGGTGTTACAGGTCTCTCTTTCCAACGGTCGCGATAGGACCGGGGGCTCGGAGAGGACCTTCTTCAAATGGAGCAATGCCCGTTCACATTCGTCGGTCCATTCGAAGCTGGCCTCCTTACGAAGGAGTCTGAAGAAAGGTAGCGCATGCTGGGCAGATTTGGCGATGAAACGGGAGAGTGAGGCGAGCACCCCGTTGAGGGATTGGATTGATTTTTTGTTCTTCGGGGTTGGAAATTCCGAGAATGCTCGGCAATTGTCGGGGGTGGCCTCGATTCCCCTCTCGGTGAGGTAGAAACCTATGAATTTTCCTGCCCGGACGCCGAACGTGCATTTTTCAGGGTTAAACCTCACTTTGCACTGTCTCGCCTGCTCGAAGACTTTGTAGAGGTGTCGAGCATGGTCGACCTCCTCGTGTGATTTGACGATCATGTCGTCCATGTATACCTCGAGCATATCCCATATCTCTCCCCTGAAGACTTTGTTCATCATACGCTGGTATGTGGCCCCGGCATTCTTGAGTCCGAAAGGCATTACGTTGTAGTAGTAATTGCCGGTCGGGGTCATGAACGCCGTGTGTCTCTTGTCCGTGTCTGACATAGGGATTTGATTATATCCGCTATATGCATCCATGAAGGACAAGAGTCTGAAACCTGCAGAATTGTCAACGAGTTTATCTATGTTAGGGAGAGGGAAAGCATCTTTGGGACAAGCCCTATTAAGATCAGTATAATCAACACACATGCGCCATTTTCCATTATTTTTCTTAACGAGGACTACATTAGAGAGCCAAGTTGTGTACTGGGCTTCAGAAATAAAATTTGCCTCTAAGAGGTCTTTTACAGCTCGCTCGGCAGCCTCCGCTTTCTCGGGGGACTGCTTGCGCCTACGTTGTGCTATGGGCTTGACTGCTCGATCCAAAGCTAGTTGGTGGCACGCGACCTCGGGATCTAGACCGAGCATTTCCGCGGCGTTCCATGCAAAGAGGTCGGAGTTCTCCTTGAGGCACGTCGCGAGCTGCTCCCTTGTTTCCTCGGGCAATCCTTTGCCTATCCTCACTGTTCTTCCAGGGTCGTCGCCCAGAGGGATGAGCTCGAACTCTCCGTCTGGGATTGGCCGGAACGGGTGTTCGGGAGTCTGTTCCTCGGTGGGCTTCCATTCTTCGGTTTCGTCCTGGTCAATGCGGCAATCGAGGTCGATGGCGTTGATTCCCTGGAGGGGAGGATCTTCTGTCCTGGGTTTTTTGTTGCTCTTTGTATTGACCGTAGCTTGTCCTTTTACTGCAGCGTCGTAACACCGTCGGGCAGCCTCGATGTCGCCGTGGATGGTAACTACGCGGCCTAGTTTGGTGTAGTACTTCATCTTCAGATGGACGGTAGACGGGACTGCGGTCAGCTTGGCTAATGTCGGGCGGGCGAGGATGTAATTGTAAAGAGAGGGACACTCTATGACCAGGAATTGGATTTTTATTTCTCTGGCCGTCTCCTGCTCTCCGAAAGTGACGAGGAGTTCGGCGTATCCCCACGGTTTTGTCGTGGCTCCGTTGAATCCTTGGAGGTCGGATCCGACGTAGGGAGATAGGTTGGTTTTGTTTAATTTCAGAGTCTTGAAAAGGTGGACGTACATGATGTCTACTGAGCTGCCTTGATCGACCAGAATGCGTCTGACGTCGAACTGGGCCATCTTGGCTCTAATCTATAGTGGGATTCCCGAATTTGGGGAGCCGCCTGGAAGCTCTTCCAAAAAGAAGGATATTGGGTTGGATTTGCCTCGGTATTTTGTCAACGTTGCTTTTTGCTCGGGCGCGGTCAGAAGGAGCTCGTCGAACTTGCGCTTTACTGAAAGGGCGGCGGCCTCGCCGTTCATCCCTCCGCCCGATATGACGAGGGCAGTCGGAAAGTTTTCCCAGGGGCTGAGTGCGGTGATCCGGCCTCCGGGCAGTGTCTCGGGGAAGCTGAAATCCTCTGGACGTGATACGCAGAAGGCCACTTGATAAGGAGAATCGTCGGGGGGTGTATCTTCCCTAGGTCTCTTCTTCTCGGGCTCTTCGTGCTTGGAAGTTTCATTCCTCCTCGTGTACTGCTTAAGATGCCCTTTTTGGATTAAGATCTCTATTGCATCTTTTAAGTGAACGTAGTCTTCAGTCACATGCCCGTGGCTTCTGTGGAACCTGCAGTATTTGGATTTGTCGGTGTGAGGCTTGGGTGCAGATGGTTTTGGGAACCTCACTTTTCCCTGTTTGAACTCGGAGTTGATGCATTCGGCGAGGATGCGCTCGCGGGGAGCTGTCAATAAAGTATACTCGTTGTATCGGCCCGCGAGACCTCTTCCTTCCCGAGGTTCGCGGGGTTTCTCTTCCCTTCGCCTGTCTCCGTTGCGATGGGGAATGTTCGGATCTTCACGCTTGGGGTGATCGGTATCCCCAGTATTACGGCCGCTGCGAGCGTTGTGGGCCACCTGTTTTTCCTCATATCTGATGTAGGCCTGGGCCTTATGTAGGAGGTCATTCAAGGTGCAGGGAGGCTCTATCCCAACGGCTCGACTGAGCTCGCTACCGGGCAAGAGTCCCATCTCGAGGAGGTATTTCTTCATGTGTTCAGTGGTGTCCACCTCGACAGCCTCTTGGTTGAATCGTTCGATGTACGAGCGCAATGTTTCATTTTTCTTTTGTACTATGGCTTCAAGGGTCGCCTATGTCTTGGGATGGCGCCGGGAGGCTGTGAAATGCCTCGTGAACATGGATCTCATAACTCTCCGGGATGTGATGGATTCTGGGGCCAAGCTTTTGTACCAGGCCATGGCCCATTTCCTGAGGGTCGTCAAGAACAACCTGCATTTAAGATGCCCGATGATGTCATTGCGGTAGTCGAGCATTGTGTTGACGTTGTCGACGTGATCGTCGGGGTCAGTAGTCCCGTCGTACACGGCCAAGTTAGGGGGTTTCTCCATGCCTTTGGGAAGCGGAGCTTCCATTATTGCCCGTGATAGGGGGCAGTGCATGTCTTCTTCGTCGCTCCTTGGCGGGGAGTGCTCGTTACGGTCGGGGCTGCGATCGCGCCTCGGTGAGGTTCCCAATCGACCGGGGTCACGGCGGGCGCGTGCCCTACTGACGTTTGGCTCTGGGGAGCGTCGTCCTCGTTTCTTTGTTGCTTCTGGGCGTTGTTGCGTCCTCCTTTCTTGTTGAGGTCGGACCTCCTGCCGATCAGCTTCCAGGGCCATGATTCTCTCATGCTGCTGGTAGAGCATGGAGCTGGCCTGATTGAGGGCGTTCACCATAGCAATCATGGTGGCGTCTCCTTCAACGGGAACGGGGATGGGTTGAAACGCCTCAGTCCCCTGGTTTTGAACTTGAGGGTGGTCCCCATTATTCTGGGGCTCAGGAGACGGGGTGGCCGGACGTCCATCTCGGGCGTCTGCTTCATGGTACTGCAGGCTGTCCTCCATTGTGTAGTCGACGACGAGGGGACGGCTGCGCTCATTGAGTTGTTCTCCGGACATGCTGGAAGGACGGTGTTTGAGCTTTGATCTTCTGTTGTGGAAGAAGGGGAAGCTAGTTTCCCACAGACGGCGCCACTGATCTCACCTGATCATAAGGGCCTTCCAATGACTTGATGTAAGGGTCAGAGAATGAAAGGAGAGAGGGGGGTGTACCTGCAAAGCACTCCAATGCTTAAGTCAGAAGAGGTACAATATAGTATGGTTAATTCAAATGAGTGAGAATACCTGACCCTTTACTGAAAAAGGATATTTATAATGTGCCCCCAGCGCTGGGCCAAGGTCCCTCAATGGGCTTAGTCTAGCTAGGCCCAAGGAGGAACTGCCAAGGAACGCGTAAGAAGCGTGAAGACCTAGCCAAAAGGTTTGCTCCTTGGTCCAACTGCCCCTATCTTTCAGGAGATAATAAAGGGCAGTTGGGTGACGTGGTAGGTGAGCTGGCAAACGTACTCTCTGCCCGTCCTTAGTGTATGCCCGTCGCATAAGCAGATGGTTTGTCCAAGAGGTGCCCCTGCTCGCGTATATGGGCCCTTGCTCGACATGTTGGACCGTGACCCTATACATTCTTGAGGCCCAGTCCATAACAAATTATATTTCAATAAAGGTAGAGTGATTTATATTATGATAAATTTCTGTTTAAATATATAAAATTGAGTTGTATAATAAATTTTAGTGTAAAATCATCTTTAAATTAAAAAATTACAAATCATAACTTTAAATAGAATCAATTTAATAAAATATAATTAATTATATTCGAAAAACAATTAAAAATATCAAAATCAATTCTTCACTTCCTGAATCAATGAAAAAAAATCATACACCAAGTCAAAGATTGGAATGGAACTAGTCTCATTAGAGTGCTCTATGACAAATTGTGATTGAAGAGTTTAAATATAACGTAGCTTTAATACTATTTGACTTACCTCTGCATTTATCACAGAAATAAGACATTTCATCAAAGTACTCTCAATTCGGATTCAAGAGGGAAACTGTGAGAATGAAGTCTTGGCTATATACAAAAATTAATAATTGAATACCAAATTGATACAAAATCTTGCACATCCATGATTTTTATACCTAGTAACATATCTTTGCAGGCAGATAATTCCAAGTACTAGAATATTGCTAGAAAACACTTGATACTTATATACAAACCAAGACCTAAGCTCCAGTCAAGTTTGTTCGGTTTGCCATGTAAGTTACATAAATGTTCCACACATATGCACACGAACTATTCATCAGTGGCTGCAGCGATTATGAAAGAGTTAGATACACTATCTAAAAAGCTAGACATTAACTACCTCTTAACACCGACAAGTGTGTCTGTCTATGTGTGTCCGAAACCGACACCGACATTTGTAATTATGTTTAATTTAATCATTTTTTTCAAATTATTACCGTACTGGTGTCGATGTGTCTGTGTCGTATTTCTGGTGTCCGTACTTCATAGGTAACTGCTGAGTTGAAGATACCGATTAGAATTGAAGTTATAACAGAAAATTAAGTTCTAACAAACCTGTAAATGGACTGGAATGAATCTAAAGGTGACAAAATCACAAACAGGCCAAAACATGGCGCCGCCTAATAATGTAGGAAGAAGATCCCGCTTCAGTCTGACAATAATTTGAGGCCCACTGTCACCTGATATTGGCATTAAAATTGTAATTCAGCATCACCAATAACCTTTAAATCAAAAACTAAGAGAATCGTAGATAAATGGCCTTATTTCTTTAGAAAAACAAGTATTTATATAATTATAATGCACATATTTCCATGCACAATTAATATTTAAATATGTTGTTAAGTCTCAAATTATATCATTTTAGATTTACGCCCCTCTTTATTATGTGTTTCGCATATGGTTCCACGGTTTATAGTGACTAGGTTTGGTCTCTAATGTTAACTTGGTTTTACCAAGTGATACCCGACATCAATGTCATGAGTCTCCTCACTTCAGAGTATTCAAATCGAAACAAATTATATAGGAATTTAAAATAAAAACTAAATTAACATAAAATCGTGTTTGTGGACTATATGGGGATTAAAGAGTTAAGAAAGTCACCATTCAAAATAAGAAATTACCTTGTAAAGCCCCATTATAGGAGAAGAAAACAGTATTGCTGATAGGACCAAATACTGCTTGTCCCATTAAAATTTTCTTCAAAGTTGTATTCAAATCTCTCTTAGGTAAAATTTTGGACAGAAAATTAAACCACAGATGCTGTGATGGCCCCAAGAATAGCAACCCATATATTGCCATGCGTGATGTCCTTTTGAAATCATATGAAGCAGAAGAGGGTAATGTAATCATCTAACATGAATAAATCAATAAGTTAGTGAATCATTGATCAAAATAATAATAAAAATAACTAGAACAGTTTTTTATACCCAACTCTGACTTCTTAGTTATGCAAGCAGCTCTAGTTACTACATAAAAGAAATGTAGATATTTTTAAATCAAATTTTGATACATAAATATTATACAAGTATATGGCAGTACACTGTTCCTCGAATCGTGAGTGAGGATCTATTCTAGGAGAAAGCTTGAAACCGAACCTTACAGTTTAGGCCAGACGAAAACTGCAACTGCAGTATTTCATCAATAATATTCTAGTAAATTAAGTATATTGAATTGATATAGATACCAGTTCTAACCAATAGCAGATACCCAAAGGCTACACGTGTTCAAGGAATGAAGTTAAAAAACAAAAACTAATCAGAGTCATGTGATTTGGATCAATGCAAGTAAACACTTAAATTTAAAATCAGCACAAAGCTAATGGCTGGAAGTGCTCTTAGAAAAATATAGCACTTATAAAAACACCTCATACAAGGACAACACTGAAAATGAAACAAAAAAAATTGTGGTATTCTTCTACATACCAAAAAAAACTTCCCCTTTATGTTTAGAGTTTGTCCGTTTTTATTAAATATAATGTTCGGTTTCAGCCATAATTTTTAGGAATTTCTTAATGCATCCTAAGTGGTGGAAAAATTACACCCTATGAAAATCCGAAAATGATTCAGATTTCGGAAATGTATTTTCGAACGCATCCCATAATACACCAAATACATGCGTAGGTGAGCCACACTTTTATTTTGTAAAAAAAAAAATAGTCCATAAATGTATCCGTAATCCATAATACATTTCTAAAATGAATGTGTGGTTCATTTATGCATGTAATTGGTGTATTTTGGGATGTCCGGCGATGCATCTCCGGAATTTAAAAGTATTATTGTATTTTCAAGAGATGTACAAGTAATCTATAGAGTGCATTAAGAAATTCTCTAATATTTTTTTTCATTTGACGGGCTCATTTAAAGCAAGAGTTGCCTTGTATGAACCAGCTCAACCTAAAGATTGTTTGCACCTAGTGGAATTTGAACCAAATACCTTGAAGGAAGCATGCTCTCAGGTTCCTTCACCCAATATCTTAAAATAGTTTCCACAATATTAGTGTTACAGTCGCAACAAATATGGTAATTGCATCAAGAAACATGATATAACTACAACCATAGATGTGATTGTTTAATACCTGCGAAGTGAAATCAGCAGCTGTGTAAATAAGCGAGGAAGTAATGCCCTTAGTTATAACCGGATAAGTTTCAAGCTTCCGCAAATACCAGCCTATAAACCCAGTCTTGTTAGAGGAAGACGAGGAGAAAGAACGATTGTTCAAAGAAGGGTGGGACATTCTTTGAAGGAAATGTGTTTTATTGATTTGGTAATAACGCCGAACATGTGGTGGGCGATGTCGGAGGGTGGTAGAAAGGTCGATGAATAAGCGTCTGGGCATGTTTGGTGAAGTGGTAAGGTGGCTCGTAGTGTTTGGTTTTGGGAAAAGAAATGGAGATAGTGATTTAAGTCGGTGCTTGGTGATCCGGTTATTTCGGTTATTAGCTACAATGACTTGGCTTTGGTACATCAGCAGATAAATATAGAAGGATTTTCAATCCCAAATGTGGAATCCTTCCTTCCATAAATTATTATTGGCGCGTCTTTTTATTCTTTTCACTTTAATTCTTTAATTAATAAATATTTATATTTCGTTCGGTGTTTTAAAAACCGGATCGGTCATCAAACCGGTGAGGATACTGGGTCACTGATTTATTGGTTGAATTACTGGATGACTGGTTGAACCACATGACCAAACCAGATAACTCGGTTAAATAGATCGGAAAAACTATTTAGGTATAAAACTGATCGAACCGGATGATTCAGTCTCTACAAAATATAAATAACACTTAATTTTTTTTTAAAATATCATATCATAAATTCACAAATTCATAATCTAAATTCAAATTTTAAATAAAGGTATCACACATAACAAAATAGTATAAAATTACAAAGACTAATTACAAACAAAGTCTAATTGCAACATAATTTAATTAAATATTTTATAACAATAACTCAAATGTGTATTAAATTTAGTTTAAAGGAGCGAAAATTGTTTCAATGTTGGGATCTCCTTCTTTAATATTAAAATAATTTGCAATAAAATCAATCACATCCGCAACAATTTCCTCGTCAATGATATCATTACTATGTTTTATTTTTTATTTTTTATTTTATTTTTATCTTTTATTTTATTTTGTATTTTAATTTTAATTTTAATTTTAATTTTAATTTTTTAATTAAAATAAAAAATAATAATTTCTTAAAAATATTGCAATTAAACCGTCGGTTTATGAAAATCGCCGATTTTTCCGATTTTTCCGGTTTACACCAGTTTTTATCGGTTGGTACCGATTCAATGACCTAAGCGATCCAACAATCGAACCAGACCGGTTACCTGGCCGATTCCCGGTTCAACTGGTCTGACCGGTCGGTCCGGTCCGATTTTTAAAATACTGATTTCGTTTGTTAAGTGAAACATTTTTGTTAAATTTTATTTATAAAAGAATTTAAATTGTGTATATGTAACAATCTATTCCGCGTTATTTAATATTTTATTTTCAATTTATTATTAATTGTTATTAAATCGGTCTTTAAATTATTTAATTTTATTTTAGATAAAATAGAATTTTTAGACCTTTAAGTTATTTTAAAATATCAAGTAAGTCTTTAAATATTATTTTTTTAACGTTCAGGTTCTTTAAGCTATTTTAAATTAATAAGTTAGTCCCTTGAATTTGTTTTGTAACGATTTGGTCATATTTTAAAAAACTCTGTTACAATAAATTGCAAACTTCTATACTATTTGAACTGGTTTTCGCGCTGATCACAAATATGTAATTATGTTTTGTATTTTATTGTGTATTTTGGTTGGATCAACAATTTTTCATTATGTATTTCATCCTTTTTTTACATGATTCTCATGAACAGTAACTTGTTTGATAAATTTGATTGCATATTCGTGATCAGCGCGAAAAACTAGTTCAAATAGTATATGAATTTGTAACGAAGATTTAAAAAAAAAAAGACCAAATAATTACAAAACAAACTTAAGGGCCTAACTTATTAATTTAAAATAATTTAAAGTACTTGACCGTTACAATAAAAACATAAAGGACTAACTTGATACTTTAAAATAACTTAAAGGATCTGCATAGTAATTTTGTCTTAATTTTAAGACTTATATTTTTTATAAAAAAAAGAGTGCCATTAAACCCATTTAAAGTTGTCTTTTATATGATAAAAATATTTTGTTTGGATAATATATATATATATATATATATATATATATATATATATATATATATATATATATATATATATATATATATATATATATATATATATATATATATATATATATATTGATTTTTTTTGTATTTACCAAAATAAATACTCTTAAAGAACATGTAAAAAATCTTACTAAATACTCATTAAAATTTTGTAACTAAAAATGAAGTACTTAATGTATTCAATTTAACCAAGAACACAATAAATTTGTTTTAACAAAAGATAATAATTGTCATAACAAAATAACATATTGTAATCAAAGTCACTGATTATTCTAAGTTCATCTCTTCATCGCCAACCTAACCATGAGTGTCATCATCATCATCATCACCAACCTCACCTTCAATGTCATTTTCATTATCACCAACCTCATCATCATTATCACCGACCTCATCATCATGAACTGGATCTCTAGAATATAGCATCGGTTGAAAATTCAAGATGTTCATCAATTGTTTTAGCATTTGATTGTTATACTCAACAACTCTATTTGTGTTCGCTAATTTCTTACGAAGTTGATCCCTTTCATTTCTCATTTCTTTAAATTCATGTCTTTGAACCCACTTTGTTGACGAGGAACATGAACCACGATAAATTGGTTTTCTTGCTATTACAATAGATTCCATTCCGAGACCATATACTCTCTCTTTTCTTATTCCTGCAACATCACACCACACATCTAATTGAGTTGATGGAGGAGTCCCTTATTAAGATGATTCTTGGATCAATTCTTCCGATCTATCTGTAAACTTTTTCTGTTAACATAAATATAAGGCTAATTAATATTGTAAGACAATAGAAATAAAATTAAAATAAAAAATAATTAATGTACAACTTAAATTTGAGAAATCATCACATGCACATATTTCGATCTTCTATCAACCCAAATATTATTCTTGCAGTGTTGGTGTGTGTGAAGAAACAATTCTGAAGGATTAGGAGGAGTATCATTTTGTTCAGCCTAAGAAAATAAATAGAATTTAAAAACATGTTAGAAATATTATAAAAATGTAAATTAATTTAATATCCTATCATAGTTTCACAAGATATATATAAACTAATATAGTATCATATTGATAACTCGAATTCATATCGATTATTTAATACGATTTTCGATTGTTTAACATGTTAATTTATCTATTTTGGACGATATTACGCGTGAATTGTATTTGTTTTGCAGATATTTGATCAAACAGGACTTTTGAAGGCAAAAGTACAAAAGGAAACTTATTGGACAAGAAACGTGGAAAAACAGAAGGAAAATAGCAAGAAAATGCACTTCTGCACAATTCAACTGTGAGACGGCCGTATCAACTTCAAGTTGGGCGTCTCACATTCAAGTTGGGCGTCTCACATCCAAGTTTCCCGACTCAAAGCCAAGTTGTTCGTCTCATATTCAAACAATCGTCTCAAGTCTTTATTCCAAAAAACCTAAAATACGTAACAGACGAAACAGAAGTCAAATGAAAGAGCCGTTATGATATTTTTTCGTTCAAGCCAAAGAAGTTTCCTCCACCCTAATCATCTCAGTCCATGCAACTCAGTCTCAAGCCCATTCGAAGTCCAAGCCAATCATTTCTCAAGAAAATCTATGCCACTGCCTATAAATAGAGCTCTCTACTATTTGCACGGGAGAGCTTCGTTCAGTCCAATTTCTGTATTTTTTCTTTCGTTCGAAGTTCTCCATTTATTTTCAGTATTAGTTCGTTTTTATTTTCCTTTACCGAACCTTAGTGATAGTTTCCATCATTAGAAAACTATCACCATTTTTATTGTTTCCAGCCACTACATTATTGTTTTCGTTTCAAGTTTCGAAGTTTGGTTGATCAAGAACATTGCAATCAGGTTTCTAATTTTAATGCTTAATCGTTTATTTATTACCACATTTATTTATATTATGTATTTCTTCCTCTTCTACCTTTATTTATTTAATATGTTTGGCTAAATCGTTAATCAGTATGTAATTGTCTAACCAGAACGAATTCGATAGAATTAGGCTAAAACCTTAAATTAAGTTATAATCTGGTTTCAATTTCTTATTTTAATTAACTTTCGTTACGAGAGTATAAAAGATTATGATTAAGACCACGGGAGTGTGAGATTCTAATCAGATAGTTGAAATCAGGCACTTATTTTAAACACCGCAGAAGCGCTTTAAAACCAATTAGAACCTTTAGGTTTCCAAAAAGTATTTCTAACTTAAATTGACACAGTGAGAGAGCTCAATTGAACTTAGGAGTATAATAATAGGCAAGACTACGAGAGTGTGAGTCAACGACTTTTGAACCGAGAGTTTCTACAGAGAGATAACTTAATAAACCTTAACAAGCCAACCCTCTATTGAATTCGCGAAGGATAAATCAATTACGTACCGATAATTTTATCATTAATTTAATTTAATTAATTATTAATCTTTTAAAACTTAAAACATCGCTCGCCTTAGCTAAACATAGCAACACCCGACATCACTAGGTTGCAAAGTAGAACGTTTCATAAGTTTGCAACGCCAAACCGAACCCAACGAAACCCTTATTCCTGAAATTATTATATCAGAACCAGTTGAAGAACCAAACATGACCGAAAATTGAGCACTGCGTGTCGCACCCCCGAAAAGACACAGGGTCAAATAGGGTACAGACGCGAACGATCGGCGAAAAGAGAAAATGAAGGTGAAGGTGAATAGAGTCGCCAGCTAGGCATTTTTATCCCGAAGGAAAGGTAATGCTGCATAAACCTAAGAAAAGATGGATAAGACGGTTGCGAACCAGAGAAACTGAGAAAGGGGGTTGGTTACAACTACAACCCTTTTCTTTTTAAGAGGCAATTAGGGTATGCTTTGGTACATCCCCCAAGAGGGAAAGATTTGACAGAAACCCTCTATTGTGACATCCAGCACAACCTTGCCATTGTCAGACAGGCAGCCTAGGCCTGGGACAACATTCAGACTAAGGGGACAACTATTCTTGGCAAGTGCAACAACATAGCTTCAACACAGTATCTTGATTGGTCTCGTACCAGGGCAAAGATCACCCGTATGCCATTCACCTTAGAGGATGTACCTGGTCCATCAGCAGTGGAGCCTGCAGTTACTGTCAACCTAGAGGAGTTTGAGAAACTAAAGGAAAGGAATACTCAACTAGGCTGACAGTAACTGCAGGTTCCACTGCTGATGGACCAGGTACATCCTCTAAGGTGAATGGCATACGGGTGATCTGTTCCCTGGTACGAGACCAATCAAGATACTGTGCTGAAGCTATGTTGTTGCACTTTCCAAGAATAGTTGTTCCCTTAGTCTGAATGCTGTCCCAGGCCCAGGCTGCCTGTCTGACAATGGCAAGGTTGTGCTGGATGTCACAATAGAGGGTTTCTGTCAAATCTTTCCCTCTTGGGGGATGCACCGTCTGATGTCTTATGATATAAGGGAAATCATTCTCTTATCCCAGTTCCTTGGCTGATGAGGATTCAAGAAAGTGTCCGACTTCGGCAAGTGTCTTAATAACCAACAGTAGAAGAGGGGTGCACAGCATCTGACTAATCTTCCCCTTTGTTTCTCATTCCTTTGATGAACTGAGTAGTAAAAGTCTCCAAGCAAGGTAGGGACTGGATTTCTCAATAAGAACAGGTGAATAACGCTCTTGCTTACAAACTTTGGCTCGTCTGCAAACAAGATAACTCCATATATGCTGAGGGCCAGGAGAGCACAAACATTTTCCCACTTCCCTGCTGCAGCATGCAGGGTGGCCTAAGTAACCAAGAAATCCAAGTGAAGGCCTGAGATTCCAGCCTTAGTTGTCATGCTCTGGTCAATGAGGGTGGGCTCCAAGTGCAAAGCCTTAGTTATATCTTCATTATTGGGAGCAACCATCTCAGGGTTGAAAGGAATCCCTCTCCTGATAGGGACACCTAATAACATGGAGAACTCTTCCATCAATGGTCCCAACTGAAAATCTGGGAAAGTGAAGCATCTGAGAGGAGGGTCATAAAACTGGAGACATGTGTGAATCATGCTCCTCTGGGATGCATCCAGGTCCATGATCATGTCCATAATGCCACCATAATGTTCCCTGAACAAAGGGGCATGATTAGGAGTGATGAAAGACTGGATTTGTATGATGCCCGTCAGAGTGGGCTCAAAGAAATGGTATGTGATGTTGCTCTTCCTGGAAGTGTCCATGCTGATAATGGATGCTGGTGAAGAAGACTGAGGGTAACTGCTGATAGAGGCCACTGAAGAAGATGCTGAAGAAGAGTCTCTGATGAAGACAACTGGTGAAGAGAGCTGATGCAAATTGCTGAAGGACTCTGAGCAGTAGAACAGGTCAAAACCAAACCAAAGATAAGATGTGGATACCCTGTAAAAAAATAGACAAATGTTAAATGATGTATGCAAAATGATATGCAAGGGTTTGTGATCAAGTGCTGGATCTGTTATCTGCCTTGATAGGGTCCATGTGTGTTCAAAAGTCTGGATGGAGGCTTAGAAAACCAGTAACCAGGTGGGGGACTCAAATAAAGAGTCACAAGTCCAAGGTTTCACAAGAACAGTCCAAAATGATACAACCTTAACAAAACTAGTAACAAGGTATGATGAGGCCAAGGGTTCCTGCAAACCTGTAAACATCCCAACCCACTGTCGCTCCCACCAAATGAAACCTGGTCAGAAGGGGTACAGACGCGAACGGTCGGCGAAAGGAGAGAGAACACACAAGGGTGAACTCAAGAGAAAAGAGTCGCCAGCTAGGCATTTTTATCCCAGGAGGAAAGGTAATGCTGCATAAACCTAGGAAGAGATGGATAAGACGGTTGCGAACCAGAGAGACTGAGAAAGGGGGTTGGTTACAACCTGGGAAGGTATTAGCACCCAGATTGTCCTTCGTACTCGAAGGTATCCACGCTTAAGAGATTTGTGTTTTAAAAGGGTAGTGTCAGTGCAATTTGTGTATCAAAACTAGAAAAGAATGCAAGTGTCAGTGTAAAAGAAAAGTGAAGTGTATAAGTGAAGTGTCAGTGTAAGAACAAGAATGAAATTCTCAAGATCATGAGGCTAAAAGAATGATGCTGGAAAGAGGGGGGGTGTACAGAGACTTTTGTTCGATAACTGTTAAGTTATGCCTACGTATCCTCTCGTGCAATGAGGAAGTCAGAACACCGTAGTTCGACTCAAAGAGACTGAAAGATAAATTGACTTGTGAACTGCTTACTTGTCTATGCTCAAGTGTATGACCTGTCTGGCTCAGGTGCAAACTGTCTTGCATTAGACGGAAGAAGCTAGTTCTCGTTTATGAATGAAGATGATGAGAAAAGAATCCCGGAGGAGACGATTATTGTTTGTTTTTGTGTTTTCAGTATTTTATTGCTTTTGGAAATGTGTCATAAGTTAATGAGCTTAAGCCTAAACCAATGGGTTAGTAAACTCATCACATCCTCCCTCTGATTAGGGGTAATGAGAATACCTTAAGTGTGAAGTCAGCATCTCACACTTAATCACCCTGAACTAGGATTAAGATCATTAACCTACTTGTGATTATTTAGATGTTTTTGTTGTTTTTGTTTAGTGTTAAGTAATGAGTTTAAGCCATAATCAGGGATTTAATGGACCCATTACACCATCCTAATAGAAGGATAATAGATGAGAACATTTAAGCTGAGAAAGACTCCTCAACTTAATCCATGATTAGGGATTAACCTCATGACAAAACAAAGCCTTTATTAAAGTGGATTTTAGTTAATGATAAGATGAAGAAGTGATTTTTATGGTTTGTAAGACAACTTGAGAGGGACTTGTCCATTAACACTAGGGTTAGTCCTTCTTAACCAATTAAGGAAGAATTAGAACCCTAATGCAAGACCCAAGTTACAAGCTTGATGTCTTGATGATTATTAGGTGAATTGATTAAAGGATTTAAACACATTAAGGGTTTAACACTTAGGATTAAAGTTATACACTCCATCCTAATAGAAGGATGCAGGCATAAGCTTAATCACAAAGCCTTAAAGCCTTCAGGGTTTAGTCCCTGATTATGAGATGAGAGGAGAAGACTCAAAGATGACACAAATGTAAAACTAAATGGGGGACTAATCATACCCTAATTGTTATCATGCTTGGTTGTTCCTAGGGTTCATGAGGTTTGTAAGAAAATCTTCAGAGAAACCACCAGGAAGGAAGCAGATGAAAGGAGCAAAGAGAAGCAAAACAACTTGCTTCACTTAAGAAGACAAGTTGTTTGAAGGAAGAAAGTAAGAGATGAACATGAATGAGCAAGCTCACTCTAATACACATACAAAATGCAGCAAAGGAAGTATGAAAGAGATGAAAAGAGATTGTGAGAAGTGAAGGCAAATTCACTTCTCAAACAACTTACCACCTGAAATGTTAGCATAAGAGATTGAAATGTAATGCACATGAGATGCAATGTCATGATGCAAACCAAAACCAGAGGCATGAGTATGATGTTAATGATGCTAAGATATGATACAAACATGAGGAAAGGCATGAGAATGATCAAACAAGCATAAGGATGCAAATGAGGCATGTATTGAACCATGAATGTACATGAAAAGTTATGAAATGTTATGGACATACAACATGGAAAATGAAAGATGCAATGATCAAACATGATTCTAATATGTCCTAAGATGTATCATGAATCAAATGAATGCACAAAATGTCATGGCAAGTCAATGGATGCAAGCAAATGAGAAATGGATGCAAAAGAAGGCACAAATTAGGGTTTCATGCATCATGCAAAGCAAAAATCCAAAACCAGAAGCAAAAAACATGATAAAAATTTGAAAATGCAATCAAAGATACCTTAAACCTATACAAACTCACTGCCCAAAGGAGAGGATCCAACTCTTAACCCATTGAGAGTTATGAATTTCCTAAGATTGCTAGGGTTTTGGGGTACTTCAACAAGAAAAATGCTAAACAAATTGGAAATGCAAGATCAATTCAAATCAAATTTATCCTATAAACTACATGCTATGCAAGATGCAATGCCAAAAGAATCATCATCCAACTCTCAATGGTTAGGCAGAAAGGAATTTTTGAAGTTTGACAAAAAATATTGCCTTGAAATGAAATTAAATCCAATGAAAATGATCAAAAGGCATCAAGAACAAAAACGAAATTTGGTTTGAGAGTTGGACAATGTTTCTAAATGTTTTTAAATGCTATGTGAATTTTTTGGTGATTTTTAAATACCTAAATGTATTTTTAATTAATTAATTTTCATTAATTAATTAAAAATAAACATTTAAATAATTTAAAAATAATTTTCAATGCAAAAAATAAAATAAAAATCATTTTCTGATTAAGAAAAATATTTGAAACAAAAATGCAAAAGGAAATATTTTTAGGATTTTTCTAACTTTTAAAATAAATATGCAAAACAAATAGGAAAAATATGAAAATAAATGAATTTAATGGAAAGTAAGCAGGATCTAAGGCTGAGATTCAAACTAAACACGCGGGAGTTGACTGGCGCGCGTTTGAGTGGCTGGGATTGCTTCTGGGAAATTCAAAATTAAACCTAATTAATTAACCTAATTAATCTGAATTAGGGTTTAATGAGAGATCCAGGCCCTCCATTCACGCGGGAGTCAACGAAATTCCTCCAAATCAAAGGTCCACATTCAAACTTGGCTAAACCTAATTATCAAACCCTAATCATTTTCAGGTCACCGGAGACGAGCTCCGGTCGTCTTCTCCGGTGACCCCCTTCCCTGAAAGTTTCAAAATCACTCCCTAGGTTATTTCTGGAGCTCTAAAGCTCCAGATCAATTCCTCTCACCTCCCTAAACTCATCCCTGCCCTCAAAAATGATTTATTTCTCACCATTAACAAGATTCGAAAGGAAGAACAAAAATGGCAGAAATTTCAGTCAATCAATACAAGCTCATTTCTACACCATTTTCAAAATCTCAAAGTCCAGTATGATCAGGAGAGCATGCTTTATCATTTAGAAACTAAAAACAAGAGTTCTGGAAAAATGTTTCAAGAAGGTACCTGAGCTTGAGCTTTCTCAGTTTAGGACTTTCAGGCCTCTTCTTTTGGTGCAAACCACTCCTCTTGAGCTCCTGATGAGGTCTTGATGCTTGGAAGGAATTTCTTTTGGCTGATTTGGGAGTTTGCAAGCCAACTGGTCAGAAATCGTGTTTGGTTTATGGGGTGCTTTTGGCTGTTTCAGTGGTTGGTTTGTGATCAGTGAGTCATTTTGAGATCAATGGTGAAGTTGGTTTGAAGAATGGTTGAGTGAGCTGAGAGATTCGAAAGGTTTTGCAAGTGGGGGAATTTTTGATAACTATGGCAATCTGAGGTTTTCAGCTTGTGTTGTGTGTTGTGTTATGTCTCTTTTGGTCCACTTATCACTCTTGGATAGGTCATAGGAGTTGGTGTGGCCTAGCTTGATTGGTATGGGTCTTTTGCAAAAAGTCCAAGTTTTGTGTAAGAGAGGTATGGGTCATTGATAGGCCAAGGACAAAAGGGGTGTCCTGCGCAGCAAGGAATGAGGAGAACCATGGGATCAATTTTGAAGCCAATTAGCAAGTGGATTAGGGTTTGTATGATGTTTTGCAACTTTATCCAACTTTGGCCCTTTTGAAATTTCTTGACCCACAAGTCATGAAAATGGGCAAACCTTTGATGCATTCTGACTTTTAGGCAATGGTTTATGTTTGTACAAATATTAGAAGTCCATTTGAAAGCACAATTTGCCTTGGCAAGGGATTTTGCAACTTTGCCTCTTTGGTACATAACTTGAAATTATGTGATTTTTCCCAACTTTGACAAGCCATAACTTTTGATCCAAAATGAATTAGCATGGGTTCTTGTACTTTTTGAAAAGGGAATGATCCATTCTACAACTTTCATGACCAAAGTTTTCCCATTTGAAGCATTTTTTAATCAGAAAAGAAAGGGTTGAAAAAGTTTCCCAAAATGGCAAGTTTCCATTACAAGTCATTTTCCCAAAAAGGCAACTTTGCAAATGGCTTGAAATTCTTCAATTTTGTGAACTTCTAACATCTTCTATGATCAAATAAAGACGCTATACATTCAAAATTATGAAGAATACCCTTTGGTTGGGTCATTGGGGGCCTCAGATGCCCTGATTTTGCACTGACTTGTTCAAGAAGTCAACTCTTGATTAGATGCCTTCCCCATGGAATTTCTTCATGAAACTTGATATGCATGATCCTTATAACATACAGAGACCAATAGAAACAAGAATGACCAAAATATTTGGAGTTATGGCCTATGAAACCAAAACCCTAATTCTAGGTCATCTGTGCAGTTAAACCTGGCTCTGCTTCCATGCCTTTCCCAGTTCTTGTGATTCTTTGACTTTCTTGACTTTGAGAGGATATAATATGATGCTTGAACATACATGGACCCCTTTGAAGTGATTGATGACCTTTGGAGTGGCTCAGATAGCCCATGGATTTCTTAGGTCACAAACCCTAGATGCAGATGACTTTGAGATAATGCAGTAAAGCAAAAATGCAATATGAGATGATATGATTGAACTTATGCAAATGAGAATGATCATAAGCCATGGTGAAATGAGTGAGGGAAAATTTGGGGTGTTTACAGCTGCCCCTATTCAAACATGAGTTAGCTGTGCAGGATGTAAGCGACGGCTTAACAGGCAAACAAGATAACTTGTGGTTGAATACTAAAGACAGTCCAAAATTTGCACTCACAGAATGAAGAAGAAAAGGGATATAGATTGTAAAGGAAAATAAAGTATATTATAAAGTGCGGGCGACGGAGGACGACCGTCGAGCAGAGGATGACTGCTGGGGAAGATGCGGGAAGTACAACAATGACGGGGACGGCCGACAAGCTGGGGATGCAGGAAATTATGATGGGGACGACCATCAAGCAGAGCTATAAGACTCTCTGGGGATTATGAAATAAATGATGAGGTACGGTCATCAAAGGTGAAGGACGATCACCTAGCAGGGGACGGCTGCTCTGTTTGAGGATAAGATGAGGGACGGTCATCTAAGGTGAAGGACGATCACCTGGCAAGGTACAGTTGCCAAAAAGTATCGCGACATAGGACGAATGTCGGATAAAAAGGTCGACGATGGGGACGGCCATCGGATAAGCATGATGAAGGACGATCATCAAGAGGTGAAGGACGATCACCTAGCAGGGTACGGATGCTCTCAGGGTTTATCATGACATATGACGAATGTCAGATAACAAAATCAACGATGGGGACGGCCATCGGATAAAATGATGAAGGACGATCATCAAGAGGTGAAGGACGATCACCTAGCAGGGGACGACTGCTGACAATATCATGATATTGGACGAATGTCAGATAGAAAAGGGGTTCTAATGAATAGAGACTCCACTGGGGATGATGAAGGACGATCATAAAAAAAAAAGTGAAGGACGATCACCTGGCAGGGTACGGCTGCCGCAAAGGTATCATGACATAGGACGAATGTCAGATAGAAAGGAAATAGTTCAACAAGTTTTGTTGGGGGCTTCGCTGGGGAATAGTAAACACGGACGAGTGTTTACATCCAAGAAATGAAAGATATAAGTGTTTGGCATTGTGTATAGGTTAAAGATGCGGATGATCATCCTTAAGACTATGATACGGACGAGTATCAGGTAGAAACAAACGCTTGACGCATGTTCTGAGATGATGATACGGACGGGTATCAACCGGTTAACAAAGAACACGGACGAGTGTCGGATCTGAGGGGACTCTTCTGGGGAATAATAGACACAGACGAGTGTCTAAATTCTAAAAAGAGGTAAAAGTATCTGACATTGTGTATAGATTAAAGATGCATACGAGCATCCTTAAGACTACGATACGAACGAGTATCAGTAGAAACAAACACTGACGCATGTTCAGAGATGATGATACGAACGAGTACCAACTGGTTAACAAAGAACACGGACGAGTGTCGGATCTGAGGGGATATAAGTGGTGTATACAAGATGCGGACGAGTATCTGTATGAGCAAAACAAGAGCAACCAGTATGAGTGGTGTACAGACGAGTGTTTAATTTGTTGCGGAGAGTGACACGGACGGGTGTCGGAAAAAGTGCATTATAAACAAGTACATGTGATTTACAAAGTGCTCAGGTAACTATGCTGGGGAAAGTGACACGGACGGGTGTCAAGAAAGTTGTATATATATATATATGTATCTGTGAGTGCAAAGGGGACGCTTTGGCTTTCTACTGGGGATATGACACGGACGGGTGTCAGGGAGTATCTGTATCTTTAGGGAAAATGCCTTGGCTCTCTGCCGGGGAATCTGGGGAGTTTTCTGTACATCGTTGATGGATTGTTAGCATTTACAAGTGTTTGATTCAGAACATGGCTCATAATTATGCAATATGTTTGATTTTTGCCGTAATTCTCCGTATTAGACGGAATGCTACGCTCTGTGGGGAAAATATGATGCGAATGCTATGATTATGCAAAAGAAACCGATCCGGGATCTGGATCCCGTTGCCGCGAAGATCTCTGGCTGTTCTGCTTGAAGTGGACATCCCAGCTGGGAATAAGACCATTGGTAGGTCTTAGCACATGACTCTGCTTGGGGAAATAGATCACTGATAGATCTTTCTTGGCAATGAAGGACCCAACTGGGGTTTGTAGAAGCCTTCTTCACTCTGTTGTGATTTCTTTACGCGCTGCTTTTCCGGGTAGAGGTTGAAACTCTGCGGGGAGATGGTTCCTTGGTTGGCACTTGGCTAAGGAGGACATGACAAATGGCAACTCAGCTGGGGAGAAAACACCTCCGGTGCTGAGACTGAGTAGATAATGATTTGCCAGCTTGTTGGGATAAAGCTTTCATGCCCCATGTTGTGCTTTGAGTACCTGCAATCCTGAAAAGACAGAGAAACGCGCCTGTAATCCCGAGGTATCCCTTACCGAATTCCATCATAGGAGTTTAGACACTCCCGGGAGTAAGCATATTTCCTGCAAGCACGTATTTTTAGAAGAAAAGCATCTGTATTTATGAAATCAGTATCTTAAAGACATCAGACATTCTTTGCAAACAAAAATAAAATGTACGGGACGAAACATGACTGAAAATCTGATTTTATTAATTCGTGTGCCCTGAATTGGCAAGATACAGTCAAAGAAATAAGTCCCCTAGAATGAGGAGATTGTTACAAATTGAGAAAAAAGATGTTGGCAATGTTGATGACGCTTCAGGGAGCTCCCCTTTGCTATGACTCGTATGACATTTGCCGTTCTTCTCTTCTTGCTTTCTGAAGGAGGCTGATTCTGAAAAAAGCTTGATCCTTTCGAAGCTTTCCAAGTTGTAAGCGATACAGATGAATTCAGAGTACAGTTGTTCGCTTATTCCCTTATTTTGCGTGGATCTCCCTTTCGGGTTTTCAATCCATCGGGATACCCATTTTTGCTTGAGTTGTCCGATGCGGCTTTTCAACTCAGCGGGTGTACATTTTTTTATTTATTTCCCTTATTTTTGCCCGAGTCTTTTATTCTGTTTTTGACTCGCCGGGATGCCCTATTTTTGCCCGGACTTACATTCTGTTTTTATGTCCAGCGGGTCATTTTATGCGAAGTATCTTTTAACTGCATCTGAATTCACAGGGGACAGGAAATCTTCACCATCCATAGTACTGAGCATCAGTGCTCCACCGGAGAAAACTTTCTTTACTACGAATGGCCCTTCATAGTTCGGAGTCCACTTGCCCCTGTGGTCTGTATGAGGAGGGAGGAGTCTTTTCAGCACAAGATCTCCTACTTGGTACTCTCGGAGCCTGACTTTCTGATTGAAGGCTTTCTTCATTCTTTTCTGATACAGCTGCCCATGAGAGATTGCAGCCAATCTCTTCTCTTCAATCAGATTCAATTGTTCGTATCGGGATCGGACCCATTCTACTTCGTTCAGCTTAACATCCATCAGTACCCGCAGGGAGGGTAATTCAACTTCAACAGGCAGGACTGCCTCCATACCATACACAAGCTGATACGGTGTTGCCCCAGTGGATGTTCTGATTGACGTACGGTACCCATGCAAGGCAAACGGTAGCATTTCATGCCAGTCTTTGTAGGTGACCACCATTTTCTGTACAATCTTCTTGATATTCTTGTTAGCTGCCTCAACAACGCCATTCATCTTTGGCCTGTAAGGAGAAGAATTGTGGTGTTGGATTTTGAAGTCCCGGCATAGCTCTGCCATCATTTTGTTGTTTAGGTTGGATCCATTGTCAGTAATAATTCGCTCGGGAACTCCATACCGACAGATGATGTCTCTCTTTAGAAATCTTGCTACCACCTGCCTTGTAACATTTGCATATGAAGCTGCTTCAACCCACTTGGTAAAATAGTCAATAGCAACCAGGATGAATCTGTGGCTGTTCGAAGCAGTTGGTTCAATCTTGCCAATCATATCAATGCCCCACATGGCGAAGGGCCATGGTGAAGACATCACATTCAGAGGATTAGGAGGCACATGCATTTTATCTGCATAAATCTGGCATTTATGGCATTTTCTGGTATAGGCACAACAGTCGGCATCCATTGTGATCCAGTAATAGCCTGATCTTAGCAACTTTTTAGCCATCGCATGTCCTCCAGCATGGGTACCAAAGGATCCTTCGTGCACCTCGTGCATCAATAAGTATGCTTCTGTTCTATCAACGCATCTGAGGAGTACCATATCAAAGTTTCTCTTGTACAGGGAACCATCAGTGTTCAGGAAGAAACTACCAGCAAGCCTTCGTAATGTCTTCTTATCATTGGAAGATGCCCCAGGTGGGTATGTTTGATCCTCCAAGAAGCATTTGATATCATGGAACCAAGGCTTATCATCTTTGACAGCGTCCGCTGCGAATACATATGCTGGTCTGTCAAGTCTGGACACTAAAATCCGAGGCACAAAGTTGGCAGCTTGAACTTTGATCATTGATGAAATGGTAGCCAGAGCATCTGCAAACTGATTCTCGTCCCGAGGGATATACTCAAGCTTGACCGTCGTAAAGAAAGTCAATAACCTCCTTGTATAATCCCTGTAAGGTATCAGATGATCTTGGTGGGTGTACCATTTGCCGTTGGTTTGATTAACTACCAAAGTTGAATCTCCGAATACAGTTAGAGTCTTGATCCTGAGGTCAATGGCTTCCTCAAGACCCATAATACAAGCTTCGTATTCAGCTTCGTTGTTAGTGCAGTTAAAGGTGAGTTTTGCCGAGAAAGGCATGTGAACTCCCTTAAGTGTAATGAGTACGGCACCAACACCACGGCCATTCATATTAACAGCCCCATCAAACATCATAGTCCATTCTTCTTCCGGGTCAGGCCCTTCAGTGTGAACAGGCTCTTCATGATCTTTTGCTTTTATGAACATGATGTCTTCATCAGGGAAGTCAAATCTCATAGGCTGGTAATCATCAACGGGCTGCTCCGCAAGATAATCAGACAATACACTGCCTTTGATGGCTTTTTGGGATGTGTACTGGATGTCATATTCTGTGAGGATCATTTGTCATCTTGCAACCCGTCCGGTAAGTGCTGGCTTCTCAAAAATGTACTTAACTGGGTCCATTTTGGAGATAAATAAAGTAGTGTGGGTCAACATATACTGTCTCAGTCGGCGAGCAGCCCACGCTAAAGCACAGCAAGTTTTCTCGAGCAGTGAATAACGTTGTTCACAGTCGGTAAACTTTTTGCTTAGGTAGTATATTGCATACTCTTTTCGACCAGACTCGTCATGCTGGCCCAACACACACCCCATTGACTCTTCTAATACTGTCAAGTACATTATCAGAGGTCTTGCCTCGACTGGAGGCATAAGGATTGGAGGTTCTTGTAAGTATTCCTTGATTTTGTCAAAAGCCCTCTGGCAGTCTTCGTTCCACCTGACCGTTTGTTCTTTTCTCAATAGCTTGAACAAGGGCTCACAGGTTGCTGTAAGATGAGATATGAACCTTGAAATGTAGTTCAATCTACCTAGGAACCCTCGAACTTCTTTCTCAGTTTTTGGTGCAGGCATTTCTTGAATGGTTTTAACTTTATCAGGGTCAACTTCAATCCCTTTTTCACTTACAATAAATCCCAGCAGTTTACCGGAACGCACCCCGAATGTGCATTTGTTGGGGTTTAACTTCAGTTGGTATTTCCTCAAACGCTTGAATAACTTCAACAGATTCACCAGGTGGTCTTCTTCTGTGAGGGACTTGGCAATCATGTCATCCACATAACATTCAATTTCTTTATGGATCATGTCGTGGAATAATGTTACCATAGCCCGTTGATAAGTTGCACCAGTATTCTTCAGTCCGAATGGCATCACCTTATAACAGAACGTGCCCCAGGGTGTGATGAAAGTTGTCTTCTCCATGTCTTCAGGTGACATCTTGATCTGATTATATCCTGAAAATCCATCCATGAAGGAAAATACCGAGAACTGATCCGTATTATCCACCAATACATCAATGTGAGGTAATGGGAAATCATCTTTCGAGCTGGCTTTGTTCAGATCCCGGTAGTCCACACACATCCTCACCTTGCCATCTTTCTTAGGCACAGGTACAATATTAGCAACCCACAGTGGATAGCTAGTCACAACAAGGAAACCGGCGTCCCACTGCTTTTGCACCTCTTCTTTAATTTTCATTGCCATATCCGGGCGAGTACGGCGCAATTTCTGTTTTACTGGCGGGCAGTCTTCTTTTAAAGGCAGCTTGTGCATGACAATATCGATGTCCAACCCTGGAATATCCTGATAAGACCAAGCAAAGACATCCACATACTCCCGAAGCATATCAATCAGTTGCTCTTTTACTGAATCTTGTAGGCAGGCCCCAATTTTAACCTCTTTCACTTCTTCTTCCGTACCAAGATTAACCGTTTCAACCTCCTCCTGATGAGGAGTGATAACTTTCTCCTCTTGCCTTAATAACCTGGCTAGCTCTTCAAGTAGCTCATAATCTTCTTCAACCCCTTCATCAGCTTGATTGATTGGATTGTAAAAGTCATACGAAGCCATAGCAGTGTTGTTGTCGGTGCAGTCCGAAAGGCACTCTCTGCAAGGGTTTAGATTGTTCATTTTAGTGATCAATTTTAATCTTGTTTTTTAGAAAAAATTGAAATGAAGTTTTCATTTTGGAAAACATTGCCATTTTATTTTTGTACAAAAAGAAAAACTGAAAAACAGTGAGCGAAAAAGGAAAAGACTCATTTGCAAAAGATGTCCGATATTCATTGATTGATCTGTTTGCACAAAATTACAAGATGGCCTGATTACAAAATGAGTCTTGTCATCTTGGGCAAGATGCAAGACTTGATGCATGCTTAAAAATACAGGAAATAATAATTACTCTGCAGGAGTAACCCTTATAATTTCCTGGGAAGACCAGTTAAGGACTTGGCTCCCCGGGATCCTTGGACGTATCCAGCTCTCCAGGTTGTGGTCGCTTTCCTCCTCGTCTTCCAAGTTGTTCACTGCATCAGGGGTGAGCATCCCCCTCTGACAAAACTGGGCTTCTTGGCAGCCTCTGGTTGATCTTGTTGAGTTGGTTTGTAACCCAACCCAAATCTGTCCTCCTTCTTTTCCACGGGCAACAGCTTGCCCCAGCCTTGGGCAGTACCCTCTTCAACAACCTTCCTGGCTTGCTGATAAGACGTCATGGAAGTTCCTAGTACAGCAGATGCCTCATTTATGTTCAGAGCCTCAAATCCCTGGCTCATAGTTTCATGGATTTCTCCATCCATCTCAATGTACTTGTACGTAGCCAGATGGCTAACAAAGATATCTTCTTCACCACAGATGGTGATGATCTGGCCTTCCCACTCAAATTTCAGCTTCTGGTGAAGGGTAGACGTAACAGCGCTAGCGGCATGGATCCAAGGTCTACCCAACAAATAGCTATAGGCCGGCTGAATGTCCATCACATAGAAGGTAATTTTAAAAGTCTGCGGGCCAATCATCACAGGCAGATCAATCTCCCCAAGCACTGATCTTTTAGAGCCATCAAATGCTCTCACCACCAAATTACTTGGACGCAATGCCAAGCCATCGTACTCCAGCTTCACCAAGGCTTTCTTTGGTAGAACATTGAGTGAAGACCCAGTGTCCACCAGTACATGGGATAGAACAGCACCCTTGCATTCTAGAGTGATGTGTAAAGCCTTGTTGTGGTTACGTCCCTCAGATGTTAAGTCAGCATTGGTAAAGCCCAGTCCATGACTGGTGTTTGTAAACACCCCAAATTTTCCCTCACCCATTCACACCATGACTTGTGATCATCCTCATATGCATAAACACAATCATATCATCTCATATCTCATTTTTGATTCACTGCATAGGTTCTAAGTCATCTGCACCTAGGGTTTGTGATCTGAGCAATCCAAGAGCCTCTGGAGCCACTCCAAAGGCAACCAATCACTTCAAAGGGATCTATGTGTGTTCAATCATCATATTATATCCTCTCAAAGTCAAGAATGCCAAAGAATCACAAGAACTGGGTTTGGTATGGATGCAGAGCCAAGTTTGACTGCACAGTTGACCTAAAATTAGGGTTTTGGTTTCAGAGGCCATAACTCCAAATTTTTTGGTCATTCTTGTTTCCATTGGTCTCTATATGGTATAAGGAGTATGCATATCAATTTTCATGAAAAAATTCCATGGGGAAGTCATCTGATCAAGGGTTGACTTTCTGGACAAGTCAGTGCAAAATCAGGGCATCTGAGGCCCCCAGTGACCCAACCAAGGGGTGATCTTCATCATTTTGAGTGTATATGATCTTTATTTGATCATGGGAGAAGTTATAAGTTCACAAAATTCAAGAATTACAAGTTTTTGCAAAGTTGACTTTTTAGGGCATGGTTGACTTTTCAAGAATATGTCATTTTGTGCCATTTTTCAAGCCTTGATTCTTGATCCAAAAATGCTTCAAATGAAAAAACTTTGGTCATGAAAGTTGTAGACTAGATCTTTCCCTTTTCAAAAAGTACAAGAACATGACCTAATTCATTTTGGATCAAAAGTTATGGTGTGACAAAGTTGGCAAAAATCACTAATTTCCAAGACATGCCTCAAATGAGAAATTTGCAAAATCATGTATCAAGGCCATTTGTAACTTCTAGTTCACTTCAAACCAATGTACAAACATCACATAAGTTCTAAAAATCAGAATTGAACCAAGGTTTCTCATGTTACATGGTTTGTATAACAAGGCATTTTCATGAAGTTTCAAAAGTAACCAAGTTGCAAAACCACTCATCACACTTCACCAACTTGCTGCATTGGCCATTGAACCACCCTAGCCTCACTCACACACCATGCTGCGCCAGCCCACACTCTTGTACCAAGCTAGAACTTAGCCCATGCCTCTCTTACAACAAAGTGGACTTTTTGCAAAAGGTGACTTACCTATCACAGCAGGCCAGGTCACATCATCTGACCAATTGGGATTGTTTATACTATCCATTTGCAAGCTAAACATAACATCAAGCCAGCCTGAAGCAAGCCCTAACTCACCATTCACAAAATCACCCTCTCAAGCAAAACCATTCGAATCTGTTTCCACAAGCCATAAACACTCAAACAAATTCCACACATCAACTCACCTTGCTTCACTGACCAGAAACCAACCATTATTTTGGCTTGAGACCCTCCATATCACAAACACGATTTTCACACTCCCTTGGTCAGAGCTTCTGCAAACTCATTCAAGAGGCTGTTTAAACTCCAACCAAGTATCCAAAGCTTCAAAGGGGGATCATTGGGACCTGTTTGAGCCAAAGAACTAGCCAGAAAGTGCCAGAGATCAAAGCTCCAGTTCAGGTGAGCTTCATGAACATTTTTTCCAGGAGCTTGTTTTTAAGTTCTTAATTGGTTCTCTATGTTCCACTGGTCATGATGATATGTTTGGTTTCGAAAATCATTGAGTTTTGAGCATGTATGGTGTTCCTGAAATTTTTTTGACCTAAACCCGTTTTGCTTCGATTCAGCTTTGTTGTGTAAAATAAATGTGTTTTGGCTGTTGATTCTTGCTCTATGATGGTTAGGAATGATTTCTGGGCAAGAAAATTAGGGATCCTTTGAGTGGCATTTTCAATTTTTTTATCTTAGGGTTTGCTTCTGATTTTGGTTTTTGTTTGATGTATTGATCATAAACCCTAATTTGGGCTTCCATATGCATCCATCTTGCATTCTCTTGCATAACATGACTTGCCATGACATTTCAAGCATCCATTTGATTCATTTGACATCATAAGACATATTGAAAGCATGTTTGATCATTGCATCATGTATTTGCCATGTTGTATGCCATATGCATCTCATAACTTTTCATGTATGTTCATGCTCCTTAACTTGCCTCATTTGCATTCATGAACTTGTATGATCATCTCCATGTGCTGCCTCATGTTTATAGCATCACATAGCATCATGTAAGTACTTCTGGTTTTGTTTCTCATCATGTCATCTCATCCCATTTTGCATTGCATTGCATTTCCTTTTCTAACCTTTCAGGTGGTAAGTGATCCTGAGAAGTGAATTTGCCTTCACTTCTCACAACTTTTCTTTTCATCTCTCTTGCATCCATGCTGCATTTTTATATGTGTTTGAGTTTGAGCTTGCTCATTCTTCTTCTTCCCACTTTCTTTCTTCAAGTGACTTGACTTCTTGAATGAAGCAAGTCACTTTGCTTCTCTTGATCCTTTCATCTGCTTCCTGGTGGTTCTATTGAAGATTTCTCTTGCAAACCTCACAAACCTTAGGAACAACCAAGCATGACAATGATTAGGGTTTTGATTAGTCTCCCCTCTTAGTTTTACCTTTGTGTCTCTTTTGAGTCATCTCTTCTCACCTCATAATCAGGGACTAAACCCTAAAGGCTTTAAGGCTTTGTGATTAAGCTTATGCCTGCATCCTTCTATTAGGATGGAGTGTATAACTTTAATCCTAAGTGTTAAACCCTTAATGTGTTTAACTCCTTTAATCAATCCACTTCATAATCATCAAGACATCAAGCTTGTAACTTGGGCCTTGCATTAGGGTTCTAATTCTTCCTTAAATGGTTAAGAAGGACTAACCCTAGTGTTAATGGACAAGTCCCCCTCAAGTTGTCTTACAAACCCTAAAAATCACTTCTTCATCATATCATTAACTAAAATCCACTTAATAAAGGCTTTGTTTTGTCATGAGTTTAATCCCTAATCATGGATTAAGTTGAGGAGCTTTCCTCAGCTTAAACATTATCATCAATTATCCTTCTATTAGGATGGTGTAATGAGTCTGTTTAATCCCTGATTATGGCTTAACCTCATTACTCAACACTAAACAAAAACACCAAAAACATCTAAATAATCACAAGTAGGTTAATGATCTTAATCCTACATCAAAGGTGATTAAGTGTGAGAATCTGACTTCGCACTTAAGGTATTCTCATTACCCCTAATCAGAGGGAAGATGTGATGAGTTTATTAATCCATTGGTTTAGGCTTAATCTCATTAACTTATGACAAATTCCCAAAAGCAATAAAAGACTGAAAACTCAAAAACAAACAATAATCGTCTCCTTCGGGATTCTTTTCTCATCATCTTCACTCACAACCGAGAACTTGCTTCTTCCGTCTAATGCAAGACAGTTTGCATCTGTGCCAGACAGGTCATACACTTGAGCATAGGCAAGTAAGCAGTTCACAAGTCAATTCACCTTTCAGTCTCGTTGGGTCGAACTACGGTGTTCTGATTTCCTCATTGCACGAGAGGATACGTAGGCATAACTTAACGGTTATCGAACAAAAGTCTCTGTATATTCCCCCTCCTTCCAGTATTATTCTTTTAGCCTCATGGTCTTGAGCAATTCATTCTCATTCCTACACTGACACTTTCATACTTCATATCACTTATACACTATACACTGACACCTGTACATTCTTTTCCAGCTATTTTATACACAAATTGCACTGACACTACCCCTTTAAAACACAAATCTTTTAAGCGTGGATCCCGTCGAGTACGACGGACAATCTGGGTGCTAATACCTTCCCAGGTTGTAACCAACCCCCTTTCTCAGTCTCTCTGGTTCGCAACCGTCTTATCCATCCTTTTTCTAGGCCTATGCAGCATTGCCTTTCCTCCGGGATAAAAATGCCTAGCTGGCGACTCTATTCATCTCCAGTGAGTTCATGGCTGTGTGTTCTCATTGTCCCTCTCGCCGACCGTTCGCGTCTGTACCTTTATGTGGGCATGTCCCATCTATCGGGAGCGACAGCTTGGCGACTCTGCTGGGGAGAATTTATACTGTAACCAGGGCTTCTGGTTCTTTTTGTGGGTTCCTCCTAGCGCTTGTTTGATTTGTGTTTACTAGGGGTGTTATGTGCTTATTTGTGCTTGTATATTTATTTTTGCTTATTGCTTTATGTACAGTTGATTACTGCTTTCTTTATAGCTTTGCATTATATCATATTGTCATACTGTGCTGCTGGCTGGATCTGTTTGTTTGCTTTGGTGGGTGGGTGTTTCATTGAGAGTTAAGGTCCTATACCTGGGACCTGAGTGACACCTAGGCTAGAGTGAATCATATTCTTTCCCATTCCATCTCGGTCTGGTGCGGGAATATGAAACACGGTTCAGATATGGGTTTCTTCTTGAGAACTCTGTGTTGCAGATTTCCTGCAATGCTAGGGCTATCTGGGAAGCCTGCTAAGTCTGGATGACCTTTAGTACTGACCTTCAGAAACTGAGGTGAATTAGAGGAGGAACTTTTATGGTTATTGTAAACACTGTACCTCCGGGTTAGAAGTGTTTACACTTCTCATAACCGATCCAAGTCTGAGGATCCTTGTTTTAGAACACCACCTGTGAGGGGGTTGGGCTGCTTACAGGTTTGCAGGTACCTTGACCTCAGAATACCCTGTTACTTTGATTTGATTAAGAATACTCCATCTTGGAACAATTTTTGTGATTCTAAACCCTGGACATGTGGCTCTTTATTTGAGCCCCCCACCTTGGTTACTGGACTTATAGACCTCCATCTGGATTTCTTGCACACATAGACTTATGTCAGAGCATTTGATCAGATCCAGCTCAGTCACAAACCCTTGCATATCATTTGCATACATCCTCATTGCATCATATTGACATTTGCTTATCTGTGTTTCAGGGTATCCATCTTCATTTGGTTTTGGTTTTGACCCCATCTTCAGTATTGACCTATCTTCATCAGCACTTGCTTCAGCTATCAGCTATCTACTCCAGCCAATCAAGTGGCCCATTCTTCAGTATCATCATCAGCACTTGTCTTTAGTCAGTCTCAACATCATGGCACCTAAAAAGAGAAACATCACCTACCACTTCTTCCAGCCAGAGTTAGCAGACATCAGGAGGATTCAGACCCTGATCACTCCAGACCATGTACCACTGTTCAGGGAACACCATGGAGATATACTTGATATGGTTATGGATCTGGACTCCTCACAGAGAAGCCTGATCCACACTTGTCTTCAGTTTTATGATCCCCCACTGAGATGTTTCACTTTTCAAGACTTTCAGCTGGGCCCTCTATTGGAAGAATACTCATCATTAGTTGGTATACCTATCAGGAGAGAAATCCCTTTCAACCCTGAGATGGCTTTCCCAAGTAATGAGGAGGTAGCAAAGGCATTGCATCTGGAACCAGTCCTGATTGGGCAGCATATGACTTCTAAGGCTGGAATCCCTGGCCTGCATCTGGATTTCTTGATTTCTCAAGCCACTTTGAAAGCTCCTTTAGGAGAGTGGAAAGCAGTCTGTGCTTTATTGGCCTTGAGCATATATGGGATTGTATTATTTGCAGATGAGCCTCGATTCATTAGTAAAAATGCAATTCATCTGTTCATCCTGAGGAACCCAGTGCCAACTTTATTGGGGGATCTCTACTATTCAGTGCATCAGAGAAATGAAAAGCAGAGGGGAAGATTAGTAAGATGCTGTGCTCCTTTGTTCCATACTTGGCTTCTCAGGCATTTGCCCAAGACAGATGCATTTTTGAACCCTCATCAACAGAAAAACTGGGCTGGAAGACTTACTACTCTTACTTCAGCTGACATCAGGTGGTGCACTCAAAGCACAAAAGGCAGGGATATCATCACCAGCTGTGGGCATTTTCCCAATGTGCCCCTAATAGGAGTTAAGGGTAGTATTAATTACAACCCTCTGCTGTTCAAAAGACAACTAGGCTATACACTGGTCCACACTCCTAAGGCACAGGACTTGGTTGAGACTCTTTATTGTGAGAACAAGCTTAATCTGGCTATTGTTAGGTAGGCAGCCTGGGCCTGGGACAATGTGCAGACTAAGGGGGTAACCATCCTGGGGAAGTGTAATAATGTAGCCTCAGCACAATACTATGATTGGTCCCATGCCAGGGCTCAATTCTCTGGGATGCCCTTTACTATAGAAGATATGCCTGGACCTTCCACACCACCACCTCCAGCAACTGTCAGCTTAGAGGAGTTTGAAAAATTAAAAGAAAGAAATGAGAAGCTGACCCAAGCCCTGCAGAAGACCCTCTGGGAGAGGAGTGATGGTAGGTTGGATATTGAGAGGTTAGAGAAGTTGAAGGTGGAGCATCTGGCTAGAATTGAGAAGTCTGAAGATTACATTAAGAAGTCTAGGGCTGGAGAACAAATCTTGAAGAATGCCTGCAAGGAAGCTCAGTTCCAGAAAGCTAGGACTGATTTGTATCTGAAGGAGAGTCAGGCTAGATGGGTCAGGATCACCGAGGCTCGTACTCTGGAGGACAAGAGGGTCCAAGACAAGATAGAACAACTGGAAGCTAGTGCAAAAGAGCAGCAAGAAGCCCTGGCAGCAGCCCAGAGGGAGATATCAGAGCTGAAGATCAGAGCTGGAGTGAAGAGGTCAAAGGACCAAAGTCAGCACAAAAAGCTAACTGCAGCTGTCGCTACAAGGAATCTCCTCATCAGGAACCTTACGGAGCGTCCAGCTGATCCTGTGACCGAAGCACTTCTCAAGGAAGTTCGGGAGGATGAGTTTGGTCTTGGTGTTTGACCATTTGCTTGTTGTTGTTTTTATTCCGTGTACTTTTATTTTCTTGTAATGTATTTTGACCCCTTAGAGGGCTTGTGTTGTAAAAAGAACAAGTTGTATTATTTTACTTTCTGTAATATATATTTGTGATGGTTTGCTTCATTTGAGTTTTCTTCAAGCAACATCAACAGCATCTTCAAGGGTCTGGAAGGGTCAAAACTGAATGCCAAGCCGGATGCCTTGAAAGCAAATAAGCATACTGCATTGCATGCTAACCCTTCGTTTGTTTTGTAGGTGTTTGTTGTATTTGTTGCTAACTCTGTTGTGATGTTCAGGAATTATTGCTCGACGACGAGGGTTTCCACTCAACAGGCCACACAGATACCCCACCCGTAACAATCTTTCGGGCATACAGATGGATCAGATGCAGCAGGACCTTACTGAGGTCAGGAACCAAATGACCAACGAGAGGTTGGAAATGAGGAACCAAATGACACAGTTTATGGAGGTAATGAACAACATGGCTCAAAGCCAGGAGAGGCTCAGAGCACTGGTGGAAGGGAGAAATCAGGAAGACCATCAGCCAGGGACTGCTGGGACTAGCAACAATGAAAGAGTCCAACCTCATGCCAATCCCCCAGTCTTTGGTCCCCACCTCCATCCAGAAGCCAACATCCCTGTCAATATACAAGGGGCTGCCACAGCAGGGAGGGTACTGCAAGAAGACCCCCAGGAAGATCAGTTCACAGTAATGGGAGCCGGGGAAGAAGCTTATGATAGAAGGTTGGATGAGATAGCCGAGAAGTTAAGATCCTTAGAGTCTCAAAACTCTTTAGGTTTTGATGTTATGGATATGGGCTTGGTAGACGGGGTCAGGATTCCCCATAAGTTTAAGCCACCATGCTTTGAGAAGTATAATGGGACTTCCTGTCCCCGAACCCATCTACAATCTTTTCTCGGGAGGCTAAAGGCCTATACCATGGACGAGAAGCTGTGGATGTTCTATTTTGAGGATAGCTTGACTGGAGCTTCGAGGGAATGGTATTCCCATCTGACAAGAGCAACTATTAGATGCTGGAAGGACCTGGCAGAGGCCTTCATCAGGCAGTATCAGTATAATCTGGATATGGCACCCAACAGGACCCTCCTAATGGGAATGTCACAGTCGTCTAGAGAGAGCTTCCGAGAGTATGCCCAAAGATGGAGACAGCTTGCTGCTGCTGTCCAACCACCTATGTCAGAAAGGGAGATGGCTGATATGTTCATGAACACCCTTCAGGGGACTTACATTGACAGGCTAGCTGCCTTCTCATCTACCAGCTTTGCAGATGTAGTCATAGCCGGGGAGAGAATTGAAAGCCTATTGAAGATGGGTAAGATCTCAGACAACGGTGCAAGCTCATCCAGTAATGAAAGAAAGCCTTTTGCAGGCCCAAGAAGGACTGGTGAGACCAATGCCATCCACACCAACAGGGGCAGGCCCCAATATGTTCATAGATCTGTGGCAGCAGTCACCATTCCCGCTCCAGCTCATCCACAACCAGCTTATCAACCTCCGCAGCAAAACTATCAACAACAACCTCAGTACCATCAACAAAATCAGTACCCTCCAAGAAACTACAACAACAGCAACACCAACAACAATATCCAGCAAAGGCCATTCCAGTAGAGGCCATCTCAAGCCAACAGGGTGATCGATCCGATCCCTATGCCATATGCTACATTGCTGCCACAACTCCTGAAACTCAACCTAGTTGAGCTAAGGACGTTGGCACCTCCAGATCCCAACAGTCTACCCAGAAATTATGACTCCAATGCCAGATGTGCCTTCCATTCAAATGCACCTGGCCACAGTACAGAAAAGTGCAGAGCTTTGCACATGAAGGTACAAGACCTGGTAGACTCTAAGGCCCTGAATTTCGCACCACCACCCAATGTCAACAAAAATCCTATGCCAAACCACGGTGGTCCCAGAATCAACGCTATTGAAGAAGACAAGCCGTCTTATTTAATAACCAGTGTGGGTCAGATCCGGACACCGTTGGTAGAAATTAAGGCTCAGCTCCTCGAATGTCACATGTTCCCGGGGTGTGAATTAGGGTGTGCTTACTGCAATATTTCAGTAAATGGGTGCGATAATCTGAGGAATGGCATAGATGGCCTTATTCAGAGTGGCCAGCTTCAAATCACCACATCATTTCCAACAAATCCAGTAATCTCATCAGCAACAGTTCCGGTATCTCCTACAACTGCAGCAACCATTGTTCCTGACAATTCTTCGGCTTCATCAACAAGTACTTCATCTGTCTTCTCAACTGATCAGTTATCAACAAATTTTTCTGCTACAACTTCAGCATCACTCCATTTCGAATCTCCTACAACAACAACGTCCATCCTTCCGACAATGTCTCCTACAACACCAGCAACAACTCATGAAGATGTCTCTACTGTCACAATATTTTATGATCCTGAAAACAACTCTGCCTACAACTCAGAAGGTGCTGCTCCCATCAGAGCACCAGTCACGATTTATTATGATCCACAAACTATCACAGTCCCTTCAGCAGCTGCCATCAGTCCAGTCACTGTCACGGTGCCTGGACCAGTACCTTATGAAAGCAGTAGGGCCATCCCTTGGCACTACGGCTCTGACGTATACTGCGAAGGACAAAGAATCACTCTTGATACATCAACACCTGCACCACAGATAGACAATGTGGGAGGAGGCGGAGGCTTCACTCGAAGCGGACGTCTCTTTGCTCCACAAATTCAAAGACCCACTGCCGAAGCAGAAGCTGCTGCCAAGGCAAAAGGAAAGAGCCCGGTGCAGGAAGATCAAGCTGTTAAGGAAGCTTTGAAAACACCATTCGATCAAGAAGTTGATGAGTTCATGAGAATCATCAAAAAGAGTGATTACAAAATAGTGGATCAGCTTCACCAGACGCCATCCAAGATCTCTATCCTCTCATTGCTTATGTGCTCCGAAGCCCATCGGAATGCACTACTCAAAGTCTTGCAAGCAGCTTACGTGCCTGAAGAGATCACTGTCAATCAATTGGAAACCGTGGTTGGAAATGTTACTGCTAGCAATGGGCTAGGGTTCACCAATACTGACTTGACAACGGAAGGCCGCAACCATAACAAGGCCTTGCACATCACCATGGAATGTAAAGGTGCAGTCCTTTCCCATGTGCTGGTAGACACAGGGTCATCCCTTAATGTCTTACCGAAGAAGGCCCTGGTGAAGCTAGAGTATGAAGGATTGGCATTGCGTCCCAGTAACCTGGTAGTAAGAGCCTTTGATGGTTCTAAGAGATCGGTTCTGGGGGAAATTGAGCTGCCTGTGACAATTGGCCCACAAACTTTTACAACGATCTTCTACGTGATGGACATTCAGCCTGCCTACAGCTGTTTGTTGGGTAGACCATGGATTCATGCCGCTGGCGCAGTAACGTCTACCCTTCACTAGAAGTTAAAATTTGAGTGGGAAGGCCAAGTCGTTACTATCTGTGGGGAGGAGGATATATTTGTTAGCCATCTGGCTACTTATAAGTATATTGAGATGGATGGGGAGATCCATGAAACAATGAGCCAAGGGTTTGAGGCCCTGAATGTTAATGAAGCATCTGCTGTATCTGGAATCTCCATGTCATCTTATCAACAAGCCCGGAAGGTTGTTGAGGAAGGAACTGCCCAAGGCTGGGGCAAGGTTTTATCTGTGGAGGAGAAGAAAGACAAATTTGGGTTGGGTTACAGACCAACTCAACAAGATCAAGCGGAGGCTGCTGAGAAGCCCGGTTTTGTCAGTGGGGGGATGCTCACCCCTGATGCTATCAACAATTTGGAAGACGAGATGGAAGAGGAACGCAATCTGGAGAATTGGATTCGTCCAAAGATCCCGGGGAGCAGTATCTCAAACTGGTCTTCCCAGGAAATTATAAGAGTTACTCATGCAGAGTAATTATTATTTCCTGTATTTTTATAGCATGCATCAAAGTCTTGCATCTTGCCCAAGATGACAAGACTCATTTTGTAATCGGGCCATCTGTACTTTTTGTGCAAACAAGATTAATCAATGAAATATCAGACATCTTTTTGCAAATGAGTCTTTTTTCTTTTCGTTCACTGTTTTTCCATTTTTCTTTTTGTACAAAAAATAAATGGCGATGTTTTCAAAATGATAACTTTATTTCACTTTTCTAAACAAGATTAAAATCAATCACTAAAATAAACAAACTGAACCCTTGCAGAGAGTGCCTTCCAGACAGCACCGACAACAGCACGGCTATGACTTCGTATGACTTTGACAATCCAATCAATCAAGCTGATGAAGGGGTTGAAGAAGAGTATGAGCTTCCTGAAGAGCTAGCCAGGTTATTAAGGCAAGAGGAGAGAATCATCACTCCCCATCAGGAGGAGGTCGAAACGATTAATCTTGGTACAGTTGAAGATGTGAAAGAGGTTAAAATCAGGGCCTGCCTGCAAGACTCAGTGAAGAGACAACTGATTGATCTGCTTCAAGAATATGTGGATGTGTTTTCTTGGTCTTACCAGGATATGCCAGGTTTGGACACCGATATTGTTATGCACAAGCTGCCTTTAAGAGAAGAATGCCCACCAGTTAAACAGAAACTGCGTCGTACTCGTCCAGACATGGCAATGAAAATCAAAGAAGAGGTACAAAAGCAGTGGGACGCCGGGTTCCTTGCTGTGACTAGCTATCCGCCGTGGGTTGCTAATATAGTACCTGTGCCTAAGAAAGACGGCAAAGTAAGGATGTGTGTTGACTACCGGGATCTGAACAGAGCCAGCCCGAAAGATGACTTCCCATTACCTCACATTGATGTATTGGTGGATAATACGGCTCAGTTCTCGGTATTCTCCTTCATGGATGGATTTTCAGGATACAATCAGATTAAAATGTCCCCTGAAGACATGGAGAAGAAAACCTTCATCACACCCTGGGGCACGTTCTGTTACAAGGTGATGCCATTCGGACTGAAGAATGCTGGTGCAACATATCAACGGGCCATGGTGACATTATTCCACGATATGATCCATAAAGAAATAGAATGTTATGTGGATGACATGATCGCCAAGTCCCTTACTGAAGAAGACCACCTGGTGAATCTGCTGAAGCTGTTCAAGCGACTGAGGAAGTACCAATTAAAGCTGAACCCCAACAAATGCACATTCGGGGTGCGATCCGGTAAGCTGCTGGGATTTATTGTGAGTGAGAAGGGGATTGAAGTTGACCCTGATAAAGTCAAAGCTATTCAAGAA
Source organism: Lathyrus aphaca (assembly GCA_963966055.1). NCBI lineage: Eukaryota > Viridiplantae > Streptophyta > Magnoliopsida > Fabales > Fabaceae > Lathyrus > Lathyrus aphaca. The sequence goes on from OZ014519.1 coordinate 316,809,977, forward strand.
ATGCCTGCACCGAAGTCTGAAAAAGAAGTTCGGGGGTTCTTAGGGCGATTGAACTACATTTCACGGTTCATATCTCACCTTACAGCGACCTGTGAGCCTTTGTTCAAACTGTTAAGGAAAGAACAGACAGTCAGGTGGAACGAAGACTGCCAGAAGGCTTTTGACAAGATCAAAGAATATCTGCAAGAACCTTCAATCCTTATGCCTCCAGTTGAAGGAAGACCTCTGATAATGTACTTGACAGTATTAGAAGAGTCAATGGGGTGTGTGATGGGCCAGCATGACGAGTCTGGTCGAAAAGAGTATGCAATTTACTACCTAAGCAAAAAGTTTACCAACTGTGAACAACGTTATTCACTGCTCGAGAAAACTTGCTGTGCTTTAGCGTGGGCTGCTCGCCGACTGAGACAGTATATGTTGACCCACACTACTCTGTTAATCTCAAAGATGGACCCAGTTAAGTACATATTTGAGAAGCCAGCTCTTACCGGACGGGTTGCAAGATGGCAAATGATTCTCACAGAATATGACATCCAGTACACTTCTCAGAAAGCCATCAAGGGCAGTGTATTGTCTGAATATCTTGCTGAGCAACCTATTGATGATTACCAGCCTATGAGATTTGACTTCCCTGATGAAGACATCATGTTCATTAAAGCAAAAGATCATGAAGAGCCTATTCACACTGAAGGGCCCGACCCGGAAGAAGAATGGACTATGATGTTTGATGGGGCTGTTAATATGAATGGTCGTGGTGTTGGTGCAGTACTCATTTCACCAAAAGGAGTTCACCTGCCTTTCTCGGCAAAACTCACTTTCAACTGCACTGACAACGAAGCTGAATACGAAGCTTGTATTATGGGTCTTGAGGAAGCCATTGACCTCAGGATCAAGACTTTAACTATATTCGGAGATTCAGCTCTGGTAGTTAATCAAACCAACGGAAAATGGTACACCCACCAGGATCATCTGATACCTTACAGGGATTATACAAGGAGGTTATTGACTTTCTTTACAACGGTCAAACTTGAGTATATCCCTCGGGACGAGAATCAGTTTGCAGATGCTCTGGCTACCATTTCATCCATGATCAAAGTTCAAGCTGCCAACTTTGTACCTCAGATCTCAGTGTCCATACTTGACAGACCAGCATATGTATTTGCAGCAGATGTCGTCAAAGACGATAAGCCTTGGTTCCATGACATTAAGTGCTTCTTGGAGGATCAAACATACCCACCTGGGGCATCTTCCAATGATAAGAAGACTTTGAGAAGGCTTGCTGGTAGTTTCTTTCTGAACACTGATGGGTCTTTATACAAAAGGAACTTTGATATGGTACTCCTCAGATGTGTTGATAAGACAGAAGCAGATTTGTTGATGCATGAAGTGCACGAAGGATCTTTTGGTACCCATGCCGGAGGGCATTCCATGGCCAAGAAATTGCTAAGATCAGGTTACTACTGGATCACAATGGATGCAGACTGTTGTGTTTACGCCAGAAAATGCCATAAATGCCAGATTTATGCAGATAAGGTGCATGTGCCTCCCAATCCTTTGAACATAATGTCTTCACCATGGCCCTTTGCCATGTGGGGCATTGATATGATTGGCAAGATTGAGCCAACTGCTTCGAACGGCCACAGATTTATCCTGGTTGCCATTGATTATTTCACCAAGTGGGTCGAAGCAGCTTCCTATGCCAATGTTACAAGGCAAGTGGTAGCCAGATTTCTGAAGAGAGATATCATCTGTCGATATGGAGTTCCCGAGCGAATCATTACTGATAATGGTTCCAACTTAAACAACAAGATGATGGTTGAGTTATGTCGGGACTTCAAGATCCAACACCATAATTCTTCTCCTTACAGGCCAAAGATGAATGGCGCTGTTGAGGCGGCTAATAAAAATATCAAGAAGATTGTGCAGAAGATGGTAGTCACCTACAAAGACTGGCATGAAATGCTACCGTTTGCCTTGCATGGGTACCGCACGTCAATCAGAACATCCACTGGGGCAACGCCGTATCAGCTTGTGTATGGTATGGAGGCAGTCCTACCAGTTGAAGTTGAATTACCCTCTTTACGAGTACTAATGGATGTTAAATTGAGTGAAGCAGAATGGGTTCGGGCCCGATACGAACAACTGAGTCTGATCGAAGAGAAAAGATTGGTTGCAATCTGTCATGGGCAGTTATATCAGAAAAGGATGAAGAGAGCCTTCGATCAGAAAGTCAGGCACCGAGAGTACCAAGTGGGAGATCTTGTGCTGAAAAGGATCCTCCCTCCTCATACAGACCACAGGGGCAAATAGACTCCGAACTATGAAGGACCATTTGTAGTAAAGAAAGTTTTCTCTGGTGGAGCACTGATGCTCAGCACCATGGATGGTGAAGATTTCCCGTCCCCTGTGAATTCAGATGCAGTTAAAAAATACTTCGCATAAAAACGACCCGCTGGACACAAAAACAGAATATAAGTCCAGGCAAAAATAGGGCATCCCGGCGAGTCAAAAACAGAATAAAAGACTCGGGCAAAAATAAGGGAAAATAAATAAAAAAATGTACACCCGCTGATTTGAAAAGCCGCATTGGACAACTCAGGCAAAAATGGGTATCCCGATGGATTGAAAACCCGAAAGGGCGATCCATGAAAAATAAGGGAATAAGCGAACAACTGCATGCTGAATTCGTCTGTATCACTTACAACCTGGAAAGCTTTAAAAGGATCAAGCTTCAATCGGAATCAGCCTCCTTCAGAAAGCAAGACGAGAAGAACGTCAAAAGTCATACGAGTCATAGCAAGAGGGGAAGCTCCTTTGAAAGCGTCGTCAACATCGCCAGCACTTTGTTTCTCAATTTGTAACAGTCTCTTCCTTTTAGGAGATTTGTTTCCTTGACTGTATCTTGCCAATTCAGGGCACATGAATTAATAAAATCATATTTTTTCAGTCATGTCTCGTCTTATACATTTTTATTTGCAAAGAATGTCTGATGTCTCTAAAAAACTAATTGCATGAGTACAGATGTTTTTCTAAAAAAAAAAAAAAAAAATAATAAATAAAAACGCGTGCTTGCAGGGAATATACTTACTCTCAGAAGTGTATAACTCCTATGACGGAATCCGGTAAGGGATACCTCGGGGGTACTTGTGCGTTTCTCTGTCTTTTCAGGATTGCAGGTATCCGAGGCACAGCTTGGGGCATGGAAGCTTCACCCCAGCAAGAGGACAAATCAGTACTCGCTCAGTCTTAGCACCCGGGTGTTTTCTCCCCAGCTGAGTTGCCAACAGCTTTCCCCAGCTAGTTTGCCACTTGTCACTCCTCCCAGTCGAGATGTCAAGCGGTCTTCCTCAACAGAATACGAAAGTCAGGGAACCATCTCCCCACAGAGTTTCAACCTCTATTCGGAAGAGCAATGCATGAAGGAGTCACAACAGAGTGATGAAGGCCATTGCAAACCCCAGCTGGGTCCTATATTACAAGGATATGTCGATCAGTGACCTGTTTCCCCAAGCAGATGCATCTCATCAGATCTATCAATGATCTCATCCCCAGCTGGATATCTATTTCAAGCAGATCGACCAGAGATCTTCATAGCAACGGGATCCGAATCCCGGATCTGTACCCTCGCAAAATCATGGCATTTGCATCATATTCACCCACAAAGCGTAGCATTCCGTCTAATACGGAGCATTACGGCAAAAATCAAATACATAGCATAATCATAAGTCATGTTGTGAATCGAACACTTGTGAATAATGACAATCCGTCAATATACGGAATACTTTCCCCAAAATCCCCACCAGAGTCCCCAGCAAGAGCAGTCGCCTCACCATTCACAAGCACCAGTATATACTCCTTCTGACACCCGTCCGTGTCATCACTCCCCAGTAAGATCGCCTGGATACCCTTCACAAACAAGACCACCCGTATTACAGATACTTCCTGACACCCGTCCGTGTCATATCCCCAGCAGAAAGCCAAGGCATCCTCTTTGCACTCACAAATACTTATATATACAACTCCTTGACATCCGTCCATGTCACTTTCCCCAGCGCAGTAACCTAAACACTTTGTATATCAGATACTTGTTTATATTACACTTTTCTCCTTTTGATACTCGTCCGTGTCACTCTCCTCAGCAGATTAAACACTCATCTATACACCACTCATACTTACTACTCATGTTACTCTTATACAGATACTCGTCCATATCTTGTATACACCATTTACATCCCCGCAGATTCGACATTGGTCCATGTTCTTTGTTAACCAGTTGGTACTCGTCCGTACCATCATCTCAGAACATGTGTCTAGCGTTGTTTCTACATGATACTCGTCCGTATCATAGTCTTAAGGGTGCTCGTCCGCATCTTTAATCCATACACTGTGTCTCCTTGAATATAGATACTCGCCTGTGTCTACTATTCCCCAGAAGAGTCCCCTTAGATTCAACACTCGTCCGTGTTCTTTGTTGACCAGTTGATACTCGTCCGTATCATCATCTCTGAACATGTGTCAGTTTGTTTCTACCCGATACTCGCCCGTATCGTAGTCTTAAGGATGCTCGTCCGCATCTTTAATCTATACACAAACGTCTAAACACTTATACCTTTTGTTTCTTGGATATAAACACTCGTCCGTGTTTACTTTTCCCCAGTAGATCACCAACAAAGCAAATCTTCCTTTTTATCTGACACTCATCCTGTGTCATGATAAGCCTTGAGAGCAGCCGTACCCTGCTAGGTGGTCGTCCTCCACCTCTTGATGGTCGTCCTCCATCATGCTCATCCGATGGCCGTCCCCATCGTTGGTATTTAGCAGCCGTTCCCTGCCAGGTGGTCGTCCTCCACCTTTTGATGATCGTCCTTCATCACTTTATCCAATGGCCATCCCCATTGTTGATTTTGGTTATCTGGCATTCGTCCTATGTCATGACAAACCTTGAGAGCAGCCGTCCCCTGCTAGGTGGTCGTCCTCCACCTCTTGATGGTCGTCCTCCATCATGCTCGTCCGATGGCCGTCCCCATCGTTGACCTTTTATCCGGCATTCGTCCTATGTCGCGATATTTTTGGCAGCCGTACCCTGCCAGGTGGTCGTCCTCCACCTAAGATGACCGTCCCTCATCTTAACCCTAACAGAGCAGCCGTCCCCTGCTAGGTGATCGTCCTTCACCTTTGATGACCGTACCTCATCATCTGTTTATTTCATTTATTCTTTAACCCGATGGCCGTCCCCGTCATGGTCCCTTTTCTTTTAGCCTGATGGCCGTCCCCATCGTCGGTTACTTTGCTTTATGAACTTGATGGTCGTCCCCGTCATGTTTCATTAATTCCCAGAGAATCTTATAACTTTATCTTGATGGCCGTCCCCATCATAATCTCTTATTTTTTCCAGCTAGTCGGCCGTCCCCGTCTTGGCTTTACCTTTTATCCCCAGCATATCGGCCGTCCCCGTCATTGCTTTATTTCCCACACTTTTCCCAGCATGTCGGCCGTCCCCGTCATTGCTATTTACCCAGCAGTCGTCCTCTGCTCGACGGTCGTCCTCCGTCGCCCACACTTTACAATATACTTTATTTTCTTTTACAATCTATATCCCTTTTCTTCTTCATTCTGTGAGTGCAAATTTTGGATTGTCTTTGGTATTCAACCACAAGTTATCTTGTTTGCCTGTTAAGCCGTAGCTTACATCCTGCACAGCTAACTCATGTTTGAATAGGGGCAGCTGTAAACACCCCAAATTTGCCTTCACCCATTCACACCATGGCTTGTGATCATTTCATATGCATAAACACAATCATAACATCTCATATCCCATTTTAATTCACTGCACAAATTCAAAGTCATCTGCATCTAGGGTTTGTGATCTGAGCAATCCAAGAGCTTCTTGAGCCACTCCAAATGCCATCAATCACTTAAAAGGGGTCCATGTGTGTTCTTATGTCATATTATATCCCCTCAGAGTCAAAAATGCCAAAGAATCACAAGAACTGGGATTGGTTTGGAAGCAGAGCCAGGTTTGACTGCACAGATGACCTGAAATTAGGGTTTTGGTTTCAGAGGCCATAACTTCAAATTTTTTGGTCATTCTTGTTTCCATTGGTCTCTATATGGTATAGGGAGTATTCACATCAATTTTCATGAAGAAATTCCATGGGGAAGTCATCTGATCAAAGGTTGACTTTCTGGACAAGTCAGTGCAAAATCAGGGCATCTGAGGCCCCCAATGACCCAACCAAGGGGTGATCTTCATCATTTTGAGTGTATATGATCTTTATTTGATCATAGAAGAAGGTTTAAGTTCACAAAATTCAAGAATTACAAGTTTTTGCAAAGTTGACTTTTTAGGGCATGGTTGACTTTTAAGGAATATGTCATTTTATGCCACTTTTCAAGCCTTGCTTTTTGATCCAAAAATGCTTCAAATGGAAAAACTTTGGTCATGAAAGTTGTAGATTAGATCTTTCCCTTTTCAAAAAGTACAAGAACATGACCTAATTCATTTTGGATCAAAAGTTATGGTTCATCAAAGTTGGCAAAAATCACTAATTTTCAAGTTATGCACCAAAAGGAAAACTTGCAATTTCATGTACCAAGCATTCTAGTGACTTCAAATTGATTTCAAAGCTTCATCACATGATCATATATGACCCCAAAAACAGAATTGGCCAAAAGAATTTTGCATTGCTTGCCTTGATTTTCAAAGTTCCATAAAGCATTTTTCATAAAAGTGCAAAAGGGGGTTCTTGGCAAAATCATCTTTCCATGAGTTATGTGATCACTAAATGACTCCTACACATTGCCATGACTAAATGTAACATTGTGCAACAAAATTCAGCAAGAGTTTTTCATGTACATAGCACAAATTCATTAGGAAACATCAAGTGGGCAAGTTGCAAAAGCTAGCATAGCTTGTGATCCATATATTGCAGTCAGCTACAAACAATCCAAGGGCCCTCCTCAACTCAAGCTGGAGCAAGACATGACTTGAAACTGCTGCTGCCATGACCCATGCTTCTAGTACAAGCCCACTTGACTTTTTGGCAAAAGGTTCCCATACTCTTGGCACAGTAAACAGCCACCCTACTGACCTGCCCCCAGCCTATTCATACATTGTGGGAAGATTATAACAAGGCATTGGCCCTTGAGACAAGCCAGAACTCAGCATACCAAAAAACTGTCACAAAGCTTCCCTTCTTCGAATCACCTTCCACAGCCACAAAACATCAAAACTTTCTTCACTAACAAGTCAAACACACTCAAGAGAGCAAGAACCAACCATTGACAGAGCTTGAAACCACTCATATACAGACCCCATTTTCTGATATATCAGATTCGAATCTCTCAAAACAACTTGTTTAAGCTCCTTCCAAGCCTACCATTAGCACCAGGGGAGTCAGTGGAGCAAGCTTGCACCAAAGAATAGCTCTGAAAGCCCAGAAACAGGAGTCTCCATCTCAGGTATGGCCATGAACATTTTTTCTCAGAGCTTGCTTTTCTTGTTATAAAATGGAAGTGTGTGTTATGCTGATCATGGGGATGTCTTTAGATTTGAAAATAGTGAAGGGATGACCATTTTATGCTCCTCTGAAATTTTGCCCGTGTTTGAGTTGGAGCTTGTTCCTCTTTGTTCATGATGGATAAATGGTTTTTAAGAGTGGATTTAGGTTTAGTTTGGGGAGGGGAAGGTTTCTGGGCGTTTAATTTGACTTGGGGTAGCCTAGATAAGAAGCTAGGGTTTTGACATGGCCGGAGAAGACGACCGGAGCTCATCTCCGGTCGCCTGAATGTAATTAGGGTTAAGCCTGGTTAATTAAGCAACTTTAAATCTTGTCCCTTGGATGATGCTTCCCGCGCGCTTGTGAACGGCTCAGATGAGTCATTAAGCCCTAATCTTGTTTAATTAAAATAATCATAATTAATTAACTCAGAAGCAATCCAGGCCATCCATTAGCGCGCCAGTCAACCCTTTTCCTTCAACTTTAAATCTCCACCATCAGATCAGATTACTTTCCATTTTATTTTGTTTTATTTCATTTATTTCATATTTGTTTTATACAATTTATTTAAAATAGCAAAAATGTTTTAAAAATTATGAAACTTTTTGTCAAGAGTTTCATTAATTTTTAAAACACAAAAATATTTTTATTTTTATTTTTAGCATTAAAAAAGTATTTTTAATTATTTAAAAGTTTATTTTTAATTAATTAATGAAAATTAATTTATTAAAAATACCTTTAGGTATTTAAAAATCACCCAAAAATTCATGAAATGTTCTAAGGCATTTAGAAACATTGTCCAACCTTCAAACCAAATTTATTTTTTGATCTTGATGCATTTTGAGAATTTTTCATTGAATAAAAATCATTTTTATGCATTATTTTGATCCAAAGTTCCAAAAATCATTTCTGCCTATCCATGAAGAGTTGGACATTGATTCTTTTTGCATTGCATTGTGTTTAGCATGTAGTTTGTGAGATTAAATGGTCATGATTTGATCTTTCATTTTCATTTTTTTTGGTAATTTTCTTGTTTGGAAACCCTAAAACCCTAGAAATCTTAGAAAAATCATAACTTGAGCTTGGTTAGGAGTTGAAGCCTCTCCTTTGGGCTTTGGGTTAGTATAGGATTAGGGGTCCTTTGAGTGCATTTTCAATTTTTTATAATGTTGTTTGCTTCTGATTTTGGTTTTTGTTTGATGTATTGTTCATAAACCCTAATTTGGGCTTCCATATGCATCCATCTTGCATTCTCTTGCATAACATGACTTGCCATGACATTTCAAGCATCCATTTGATTCATTTGACATCATAAGACATATTGAAAGCATGTTTGATCATTGCATCATGTATTTGCCATGTTGTATGCCATGTGCACTTCATAACTTTTCATGTATGTTCATGGTTCTTAACTTGCTTCATTTGCATTCATGAGCTTGTATGATCATTTTCATGTGTTGCCTCGTGTTTATAGCATCTCATAGCATCATTAGCATCATGTAAATGCTTATGGTTTTGTTTCTTATCATGGCATTTCATAATATTTAGCATTGCATTGCATTTCTTTTCTAACCTTTCAGGTGGTAAGTGACATTGAGAAGTGAATTTGCCTTCACTTCTCATAACTTCTCTTCATCTCTTTTCATGCATCCTTGATGCATTTTGATATGTGTTTGAGATTGAGCTTGATCATTCTTGTTCTTCCCACTTTCTTTCTTCAAGTGACTTGACTTCTTGAATGAAGCAAGTTGCTTTGCTTCTCCTGATCCTTTCATCTGTTTCCTGGTGGTTCCATTGAAGACTCCTCTTGAAAACCTCACAAACCTTAGGAACAACCAAGCATGACAATGATTAGGGTTTTGATTAGTCTCCCCTCTTAGTTTTACCTTTGTGTCTCTTTTGAGTCTTCTCTTCTCATCTCATAATCAGGGATTAAACCCTAAAGGCTTTAAGGCTTTGTGATTAAGCTTATGCCTGCATCCTTCTATTAGGATGGAGTGTATAACTTTAATCCTAAGTGTTAAACCCTTAATGTGTTTAAATCCTTTAATCAATCCACCTAATAATCATCAAGACATCAAACTTGTAACTTGGGCCTTGCATTAGGGTTCTAATTCTTCCTTAATTGGTTAAGAAGGACTAACCCTAGTGTTAATGGACAAGTCCCCCTCAAGTTGTCTTACAAACCATAAAACTCACTTCTTCATCATATCATTAACTAAAATCCACTTAATAAAGGCTTTGTTTTGTCATGAAGTTAATCCCTAATCATGGATTAAGTTGAGGAGCTTTCCTCAGCTTAAACTTTCTCATCTATTATCCTTCTATTAGGATGGTGTAATGAGTCTGTTTAATCCCTGATTATGGCTTAACCTCATTACTTAACACTAAACAAAAACACCAAAAACATCTAAATAATCACAAGTAGGTTAATGATCTTAAATCTACATCAAAAGGTGATTAAGTGTGAGAATCTGACTTCACACTTAAGGCATTCTCATTACCCCTAATCAGAGGGAAGATGTGATGGGTTTACTAAATCCATTGGTTTAGACTTAAGCTCATTAACTTATGACAAACTTTCAAAAGCAATAAAAGATTGAAAACACAAAAACAAACAATAATCGTCTCCTCCGGGATTCTTTTCTCATCATCTTCACTCACAAACGAGAACTTGCTTCTTCCGTCTAATGCAAGACAGTTTGCACCTGAGCCAGACAGGTCATACACTTGAGCATAGACAAGTAAGCAGTTCATAAGTCAATTCATCTTTCAGTCTCTTTGGGTCGAACTACGGTGTTCTGACTTCCTCATTGCACGAGAGGATACGTAGGCATAACTTAACAGTTATCGAACAAAAGTCTCTGTACATTCCCCCTCTTCTAGCCTTATTCTTTTAGCCTCATGATCTTGAGCATCTTATTCCAGTTCCCACACTGACACTGTACATTTATACACTTCACTTCTTTTACACTGACACCTGTACATCCTTTTCCATCTCTTTATACACAGATTGCACTGACACTACCCCTTTAAAACACAAATATTTTAAGCGTGGATCCCGTCGAGTACGGCGGACAATCTGGGTGCTAATACCTTCCCAGGTTGTAACCAACCCCCTTTCTCAGCCTCTCTGGTTCGCAACCGTCTTATCCATCTCTTTTAGGTTTATGCAGCATTACCTTTCCTCCGGGAAAAAAATGCCTAGCTGGCGACTCTATTCATCTCCAGTGGGTTCACGGCTGTGTGTTCTCGCACCCTCCCTTCGCCGACCGTTCGCGTCTGTACCTTTATCTGGGCCTGTCCCATTTATCGGGAGCGACAACCTGGTCATAAGGGGTACAGACGCGAACGATCGGCGAAAGGAGAGAGAACACACAAGGGTGAACTCAAGAGAAAAGAGTCGCCAGCTAGGCATTTTTATCCCAGGAGGAAAGGTAATGCTGCATAAACCTAGGAAGAGATGGATAAGACGGTTGCGAACCAGAGAGACTGAGAAAGGGAGTTGGTTACAACCTGGGAAGGTATTAGCACCCAGATTGTCCATCGTACTCGACGGGATCCACGCTTAAGAGATTTGTGTTTTAAAAGGGTAGTGTCAGTGCAATTTGTGTATCAAAACTGGAAAAGAATGCAAGTGTCAGTGTAAAAGAAAAGTGAAGTGTATAAGTGAAGTGTCAGTGTAAGAACAAGAATGAAATGCTCAAGATCATGAGGCTAAAAGAATGATGCTGGAAAGAGGGGGGATGTACAGAGACTTTTGTTCGATAACTGTTAAGTTATGCCTACGTATCCTCTCGTGCAATGAGGAAGTCAGAACACCGTAGTTCGAATCAAAGAGACTGAAAGATAAATTGACTTGTGAACTGCTTACTTGTCTATGCTCAAGTGTATGACCTGTCTGGCTCAAGTGCAAACTGTCTTGCATTAGACGGAAGAAGCTAGTTCTCGTTTATGAATGAAGATGATGAGAAAAGAATCCCGGAGGAGACAATTATTGTTTGTTTTTGTGTTTTCAGTCTTTTATTGCTTTTGGAAATGTGTCATAAGTTAATGAGCTTAAGCCTAAACCAATGGGTTAGTAAACTCATCACATCCTCCCTCTGATTAGGGGTAATGAGAATACCTTAAGTGTGAAGTCAGCATCTCACACTTAATCACCCTGAAGTAGGATTAAGATCATTAACCTACTTGTGATTATTTAGATGTTTTTGTTGTTTTTGTTTAGTGTTAAGTAATGAGTTTAAGCCATAATTAGGGATTTAATGGACCCATTACACCATCCTAATAGAAGGATAATAGATGAGAACATTTAAGCTGAGAAAGACTCCTCAACTTAATCCATGATTAGGGATTAACCTCATGACAAAACAAAGCCTTTATTAAAGTGGATTTTAGTTAATGATAAGATGAAGAAGTGATTTTTATGGTTTGTAAGACAACTTGAGAGGGACTTGTCCATTAACACTAGGGTTAGTCCTTCTTAACCAATTAAGGAAGAATTAGAACCCTAATGCAAGGCCCAAGTTACAAGCTTGATGTCTTGATGATTATTAGGTGAATTGATTAAAGGATTTAAACACATTAAGGTTTTAACACTTATGATTAAAGTTATACACTCCATCCTAATAGAAGGATGCAGGCATAAGCTTAATCACAAAGCCTTAAAGCCTTCAGGGTTTAGTCCCTGATTATGAGATGAGAGGAGAAGACTCAAAGATGACACAAATGTAAAACTAAATGGGGGACTAATCATACCCTAATTGTTATCATGCTTGGTTGTTCCTAGGGTTCATGAGGTTTGCAAGAAAATCTTCAGAGAAACCACCAGGAAGGAAGCAGATGAAAGGAGCAAAGAGAAGCAAAACAACTTGCTTCACTTAAGAAGACAAGTTGTTTGAAGGAAGAAAGTAAGAGATGAACATGAATGAGAAAGCTCACTCTAATACACATACAAAATGCAGCAAAGGAAGTATGAAAGAGATGAAAAGAGATTGTGAGAAGTGAAGGCAAATTCACTTCTCAAACAACTTACCACCTGAAATGTTAGCATAAGAGAATGAAATGTAATGCACATGAGATGCAATGTCATGATGCAAACCAAAACCAGAGGAATGAGTATGATGTTAATGATTCTAAGAGATGATACAAACACGAGGCAAGGCATGAGAATGATCAAACAAGCATAAGGATGCAAATGAGGCATGTATTGAACCATGAATATACATGAAATATTATGAAATGTTATGGACATACAACATGGCAAATGAAAGATGCAATAATCAAACATGATTCTAATATGTCCTAAGATGTATCATGAATCAAATGAATGCACAAAATGTCATGGAAAGTCAATGGATGCAAGCAAATGAGAAATGGATGCAAAAGAAGGCACAAATTAGGGTTTCATGCATCATGCAAAGCAAAAATCTAAAACCAGAAGCAAACAACACGATAAAAATTTGAAAATGCAATCAAAGATACCTTAAACCTATACAAACTCACTGCGCAAAGGAGAGGATCCAACTCTTAACCCATTGAGAGTTATGAATTTCCTAAGATTGCTAGGGTTTTGGGGTACTTCAACAAGAAAAATGCTAAACAAATTGGAAATGCAAGATCAATTCAAATCAAATTTATCCTATAAACTACATGCTATGCAAGATGCAATGCCAAAAGAATTATCATCCAACTCTCAATGGTTAGGCAGAAAGGAATTTTTGAAGTTTGACACAAAATATTGCCTTGAAATGAAATTAAATCCAATGAAAATGATCAAAAGGCATCAAGAACAAAAAATAAATTTGGTTTGAGAGTTGGACAATGTTTCAAAATGTTTTTAAATGTTATGTGAATTTTTTGGTGATTTTTAAATACCTAAATGTATTTTTAATTAATTAATTTTCATTAATTAATTAAAAATAAACATTTAAATAATTTAAAAATAATTTTCAATGCAAAAAATAAAATAAAAATCATTTTCTGATTAAGAAAAATATTTGAAACAAAAATGCAAAAGGAAATATTTTTAGGATTTTTCTAACTATTTTAAAATAAATATGCAAAACAAATAGGAAAAATATGAAAATAAATGAATTTAATGGAAAGTAAGCAGGATCTAAGGCTGAGATTCAAACTAAACACGCGGGAGTTGACTGGCGCGCGTTTGAGTGGCTGGGATTGCTTCTGGGAAATTCAAAATTAAACCTAATTAATTAACCTAATTAATCTGAATTAGGGTTTAATGAGAGATCCAGGCCCTCCATTCGCGCGGGAGTCAACGAAAGTCCACCAAATCAAAGGTCCACATTCAAACTTTGCTAAACCTAATTATCAAACCCTAATCATTTTCAGGTAACCGGAGACAAGCTCCGGTCGTCTTCTCCGGTGACCCCCTTCCCTGAAAGTTTCAAAATCACTCCCTAGGTTATTTCTGGAGCTCTAAAGCTCCAGATCAATTCCTCTCACCTCCCTAAACTCATCCCTGCCCTCAAAAACGATTTATTTCTCACCATTAACAAGATTCGAAAGGAAGAACAAAAATGGCAGAAATTTCAGTCAAACAATACAAGCTCAATTCTACACCATTTTCAAAATCTCAAAGTCCAGTATGATCAGGAGAGCATGCTTTATCATTTAGAAACTAAAAACAAGAGTTCTGGAAAAATATTTCAAGAAGGTACCTGAGCTTGAGCTTTCTCAGTTTGGGACTTTCAGGCCTCTTCTTTTGGTGCAAACCACTCCTCTTGAGCTCCTGATGAGGTCTTGATGCTTGGAAGGAATTTCTTTTGGCTGATTTGGGAGTTTGCAAGCCAACTGGTCAGAAATCGTGTTTGGTTTATGGGGTGCTTTTGGCTGTTTCAGTGGTTGGTTTGTGATCAGTGAGTCATTTTGAGATCAATGGTGAAGTTGGTTTGAAGAATGTTTGAGTGAGCTGAGAGATTCGAAAGGTTTTGCAAGTGGGGGGATTTTTGATAACTATGGCAATCTGAGGTTTTCAGCTTGTGTTGTGTGTTGTGTTATGTCTCTTTTGGTCCACTTATCACTCTTGGATAGGTCAGAGGAGTTGGTGTGGCCTAGCTTGATTGGTATGGATCTTTTGCAAAAAGTCCAAGTTTTGTGTAAGAGAGGTATGGGTCATTGATAGGCCAAGGACAAAAGGGGTGTCCTGCGCAACAAGGAATGAGGAGAACCTTGGGATCAGTTTTGAAGCCAATTAGCAAGTGGATTAGGGTTTGTATGATGTTTTGCAACTTTATCCAACTTTGGCCCTTTTGAAATTTCTTGACCCACAAGTCATGAAAATGGGCAAACCTTTGATGCATTCTGACTTTTAGGCAATGGTTTATGTTTGTACAAAGATTAGAAGTCCATTTGAAAGCACAATTTGCCTTGGCAAGGGATTTTGCAACTTTGCCTCTTTGGTACATAACTTGAAATTATGTGATTTTTCCCAACTTTGACAAGCCATAACGTTTGATCCAAAATGAATTAGCATGAGTTCTTGTACTTTTTGAAAAGGGAATGATCCATTCTACAACTTTCATGACCAAAGTTTTCCCATTTGAAGCATTTTTGAATCAAAAAAGAAAGGGTTGAAAAAGTTTCCCAAAATGGCAAGTTTCCATTACAAGTCATTTTCCCAAAAAGGCAACTTTGCAAATGGCTTGAAATTCTTCAATTTTGTGAACTTCTAACATCTTCTATGATCAAATAAAGACCCTATACATTCAAAATTATGAAGAATACCCTTTGGTTGGGTCATTGGGGGCCTCAGATGCCCTGATTTTGCACTGACTTGTTCAAGAAGTCAACTCTTGATTAGATGCCTTCCCCATGGAATTTCTTAATGAAACTTGATATGCATGATCCTTATAACATATAGAGACCAATAGAAACAAGAATGACCAAAATATTTGGAGTTATGGCCTCTGAAACCAAAACCCTAATTCTAGGTCATCTGTGCAGTTAAACCTGGCTCTGCTTCCATGCCTTTCCCAGTTCTTGTGATTCTTTGACTTTCTTGACTTTGAGAGGATATAATATGATGCTTGAACATACATGGACCCCTTTGAAGTGATTGATGACCTTTGGAGTGGCTCAGATAGCCCATGGATTGCTCAGGTCACAAACCCTAGATGCAGATGACTTTGAGATAATGCAGTGAAGCAAAAATGCAATATGAGATGATATGATTGAACTTATGCAAATGAGAATTGTAGCGGTAAAATCGTGAGTGTAAGCTATTGATTAACTTAACTCGATTAACACAGAGTCGCCACCGCGCTTTTCTTTATTTCCGAAGGGAAAAAGGTAAAAGAACGAATAAAACCTAGGATTCTAAAAGCAAAGGCTAAAAGAAATAAACAGAGATTGGGTAAGGGGATTGGTTATGAACCGGGAAGGTTTTAGGCACCCGACTCATCCGTGGTACTCCACGGGAGCCCTTTGAAATACTTATTGCTTTTTGGTCTGAAATTGGTTTGTTTAAAATGATGGAAGAGATGAGAAGAAGAATATTTTTTAAGGATTTTGTGTTTGATAAGGTTTTAAAGCCTTATGCCTACGTACCCACAAAGTGCAATGCGAGATCAAAACCTCGTAGTTCGTGGTACAAAGTTTGAAAAGAATAAGTGGGTTGAGTTGATTTTAAGATGTAAAGATAAGTCGTCATCCCTTAGCGAATAATTCCGCTAAAAGGGATGAATCATATCTAAACATGGAAAAGAAGAAAGGTGCACAAGGCACAAAAACAATTGAATGGATTTGTATTTTTTTTTAAAGTATGTACAAAAATGGTTTTAATATATTTACATGATTTAATATTTGATTAAGAAAATAAAAGGAAAAGGTTAAAAATCGCTTGATCGAAATCAAGGTTTGTTTATGAAAATGTTTGAAGCTTAGAAAACAAGAAGGTTTTGAAATAGGAAGAAGTTTTGAAAATTAAAGAATGGGGAGGAGATGAAGAGACTAGTCCTAATGCTTGAATTAAAAGCTAAGGAAAGAAGTTACCAAGACCAATATGTACAAATCTTCAAAATTCGGACTTCCATCTTCAAAAGTTAATGATATCATTTGAGGCCAAGGTTTCTAACCACTCCAATTTGAGCAAAGGGAATCCTAGAAGGTCTAAGTCCAATCTCCAAAAGTTAGGGATAGTAACCATAAGTCCAAAGTTAGAAGTCACAAGTTTTTTTAAGAGTTTAATCCTTTATTAAGTGTTTTAATATCCAAATGGACAAAAAATAAAAACAAGCACAATATGAATATCAACAACACAATATGAATATAAACAATGATATATGATATAATATGGCAAAATATAATAAGGAGATAAGGGAGCAAGAGATTTAAAATAAAAGGATAAGGTGCAAGAGATTAAGTTTAAACAATTATATTCACATTATTATATTATATACAATATAAGGTGGTATGATGAACTTAATCAAGCACAACCACAACAATGAAAATAAAATGAGGCAACCGGATCCAAATGGATCTTTAATCGAATCGGGACAACTTTAGGTCTATGTTAAGCAATCGCCGAGTAATTTACAAAGTAATTACCCTACAAATGAGGCCGACCACCACTAATTAAAGTGGAAAATATTCGTGTTAATACATGTTAGAGAAACGATATAATGGATCGTTCTCCGAAAACATGCCACACTAAAAGAAGAAGGAAGGTCTAATCTTAATCGAGATTATCGTTGAATTTCTCGATTAGCAACCTATCACGATCTCAAAGTATGGGGAATGATCCAAATGATCATTCAACCATAGATTTGAAATAATGAAGATTAAACTTAATCGGAAATCAACAATCCCGAATCGGAAGATTGTCATCGACCAAAATTAAAAATAGATGAAGAATAATGGATCCAAAAGAATAAATCCATAAAAAAAGAAATAGAAATATTTTTTTAAATCATTTTCTAAAATCTTTTTATAAAATTGTTTCTAAACTTCTTATTTCTAACTCTTTTCCAAAATGTTTTCTAAGATTTTCTAAAATATGCTTCTAATTCCTTTCTAAAATAGAATTTCTAAAATTTTTCCTTCCATAACATTTTCTAAAAAAAGTATTATAAAAAACTCCTATAAAAAATTTTGTACCATCATACTTAAAAGAAAATAAAGCAAATTAAGGGAAAAAAAAAGAAATGAAAGAGAGAGGGGGAGGGGGATATGAAGATCCGCATGTGTGGATAGAAATGGATCTAAGGATCCAAGGTCCAAACCAGTTTCTTTTATCAGCTCTTTTTTTATAAAAAATTAAACAAAATTAAAAAATAGAAAAGAAAGAAACAACAAAAAGAAAGAAAAGAAAACGAAGCAAATGTGCTTCTTCTTCCTCTATTCATTCACAGCGCAACACAGGGGAGAAGGAAAAAAAACACGGCGGCGCAAACTCTCCTCACCTTCCGAATCAAAACGAGAACGAAGCTTCACAATCTCTCCTTCTCAAACACGAGCTACTTCTCTTTCTCTTCTTCAAATTGCAAACCTCTCTCTCTCTCTCAATTCGGTTTGGTGATTTGGGGATTAGGGATTTGAAATCTTGAAATTGAATTTAGCAGCAATTTTTTGGCTCTCTGAAGCTTTATATTTGAGGTAAGAAATGGTTCTATTTAAAGGAGAAATGATGAAACTTGGAATGCCGTTTTATGAATTTTCGTTTGCGTTTTTGCAGGTGAGAAAAGCGTGCTACTGAGTTGAGATTATTCTGCGTTTTGTGAAGTACCGATTGCGTTTTGATTAATTATTTTAGGGGCAGGATGCGTGTTTGTGTGCATACAGCTTGGCTGGGAGTTTCGTACGGCGAAAGCTGAAGCTGGGAGCTTGTAGCTTGCAGTTGTTTGATGCGCGTACGGCTTGGAAATTGGCTAACTAGATTGGAGTACGTGATGATGGGCCTTGGATTGTTTTTGCACGTGGCTGGGAAGTCCTGAGCTGGGCGTGGGACCTTGCTGCATTGAGACTAGCAAAAGCTGGGAGTGCTTTTGGCATGTTGTTGAGCTGACGGTATACGGGAAAGGCCGAAGATTTGGCTTTGTTGTGTGGGCCAGGGCAAGATGTTGGCGTATCAGGCTGTTGCTTTGGCTTAAGGATGGATAGCGCATGAAGCTTGACCTTGGTACGTTGGATTTGTGCTGCTGTTGTACTTTGGCCTGCGTTAGAAAACTTGTGGGGCCAGCTTGGGCTGTTTGGGCGTGTGGGCTTGGTAGGGAAAGTGTGTGCAAGAGGAAGTGAGCTGCTGGCTTGGAAAATGAGGAAAACAAACACATGTGTGGGAATTTGGCTTCACAATAAAAAAAAAGAATTGGGCTAAAGAAACAACATATGGGCCTATTATTATTATTTTTTTTCTAATGAAAGTTTTTTATTCTTTTGTAATGTAAGTAAAAAAAAAAGAAGAAAAGAAAATAATAAAAAAAAAATAGAATACTAGCAAATGGAAATAAAAAGAAAAGTATATACAAAACAATGGGTTAAAATGGGACATAGACTTTTGGTGAATGAATAACACAAGAAAAAATGAGTTATATATTGGAAATGGTATATAAAAAAAATTAGGATATGGATTTAAAGGGTAATATGATTTGATTTAGAAATTGGAAGACGAGTTGGAAACAAAACAAATGGCAATTGAAATGCTAGAATAAAAAAAATGGGATGAAATAAAAGGGAATTGGATTTGGGATTTTTGTAAATAAAAGAAATGGAGGATCGGGTAATTGAACTAAAAAAAAATGGTTATTGAAGATTTGGATAAGATGGTTTAATCAGGAAATGGATAATGGATGGAATTTGGATTTCAAGCCCACAACAAATCTTGATTGATTTTCTTCACAAGCCTCTGATAAAGATGAATACAGCCAACACAGACCCACTGAGTATTTCACAACTTAAGCCAACTGTCTTCTGAAAACTGTCTGATTACATGCCTTGATGATTCGAACCCAAACTGAGGAAAATAAATCCTCAGATGAATTACTGATGAACTGATGAACCGATGAACTGATAAACACTGAAGATTCAAACCGCAACTTCGCACAACACAACTGTCTGATAACTGATGAACAAACCACACTTTGCCCAGAAAACAAACTGTCACACGAACCAACTTGTACTTTGAAAACGCATTGCCTGATGAATGAATTACTGGCACACACAACTGGCAGTCGACACAATCTTTTAATAGTTTGACCAGATTAGGTCAAACATCCACTTGAAATCGAATCGTGACTGAATAAACGCATCTGAATGAAATTACTGTCTCATCTTCGCAAACCTGCAACACAGAGAAGAAGAAGAACACTGCAACATATTTTTTGGTATTTTGGTTAGTAATCAGTAAATATAAATAAAGATAAAGCAATAAAAATAATGGTGATCCCCTGCAAAGCATAGACCCGATCTGAGGAGAAACTCGGAACCTGTGCGATCTTGTTTGATATGCAAAATGCAGATGATATGCGAAACAATCTTAGGGCAAAAATTAGGGTGTTACAGCTGCCCCTATTTAAGTTTCTTCAATCCGGAGATATGAAGATTGACATCTTCGTCTCTACAAGATGGGAGAGACTTAAATACAGAAAACCCAATTTTTGTCCTAAGAGAACAATGATATGATATGAATATGATATGCAAGCCCAAGATCTCTGTGGGAAAAATAATGACTACCAGAGAAAAGCACAACTTGGGGACACAGAAGAAAATCCCTCTGGGGAAACAACAGACAGACAACAAAAGAGTTACCAGGAAAATAAATCACTGGATAACAGACTCCACTTGGGAAAAAATATGATATAATCAACAACAGAATTCAACCAGGGAAAAATAAACACCTTGCCAGGAACATCAATCAATCACCGTATTTGAACCCAAGAAATGGAGGAATACTGTGTTTCATAAGAATCATCAACTACCTGATTACTGGGTAGGAAATACAACAAACTCGACTATCAATTTACTGGATAGGAGCAAAATGCGGAGAGATAACCTCAATTGCCTTTTCACTGGGTAAGAAAAATTCTCAAGTACCTGATTTACTGGGTAGAGAATAACAGACTCGACTATCGATTTACTGGATAGGAGATATAAAAGGACTCGACTATCAATTTACTGGATAGGAGCAAAATTCGGAGGAATAGCCTTCACTGCTTTTTACTGAGCAGCAAAACTTTCAACTACCTGATTTACTGGGCAGGAGAAAACAAATGACTCAACTATCGATTTACTGGATAGGAGCGAAATAAAGAGGAATGAGCTCAATCACCTTTTTACTGGGTAAGAAAAATTTTCAACTACCTGATTTACTGGGTAGAGAATATAAATGACTCGACTATCGATTTACTGGATAGGAGTATGATCCACTACCTGATTTACTGGGTAGGAATTCAATCAAATTACCTTTTTACTGGGTAAGAGAAAAAAATATCTGATTTTATCACCTTTTTACTGGGTAAGAGGAAAAAATAACTTGACTACCGGATTTACTGGGTAGAACAAATCACGACTACCTGATTTACTGGGTAGGAAATATAAAGGACTCGACTATCAATTTACTGGATAGGAGCAAAATGCGGAGGAATGACCTCAATTACCTTTTTACTGGGCGAGAAACTCTCAACTACCTGATTTACTGGGTAGGAAATATAACAGACTCGACTATCGATTTACTGGATAGGAGTATGATCCACTACCTGATTTACTGGGTAGGAAATAACAAGGACTCGACTATCGATTTACTGGATAGGAGTATGATCCACTACCTGATTTACTGGGTAGGAATTCAATCAACATGGAAACAAATTTCTATTACCTTTTTACTGGGTAAGAAGAAGAAATATCGGCTACCGGATTTACTGGGTAGAAACTCAATCAGATTACCTTTTTACTGGGTAAGATGAAAATATCTAATTTTGTTACCTTTTTACTGGGTAAGAGGAAAATAACTTGACTACCGGATTTACTGGGTAGAACAATTCTCAACTACCTGATTTACTGGGTAGGAGCATAAGGGACTCAACTATCGATTTACTGGATAGGAGTATGATCCACTACCTGATTTACTGGGTAGGAATTCAATCAACATGGAAACAAATTTCTATTACCTTTTTACTGGGTAAGAAGAAGAAATATCGGCTACCGGATTTACTGGGTAGAAACTCAATCAGATTACCTTTTTACTGGGTAAGATGAAAATATCTAATTTTGTTACCTTTTTACTAGGTAAGAGGAAAATAACTTGACTACCGGATTTACTGGGTAGAACAATTCTCAACTACCTGATTTACTGGGTAGGAGCATAAGGGACTCAACTATCGATTTACTGGATAGGAGTATGATCCACTACCTGATTTACTGGGTAGGAATTCAATCAACATGGAAACAAATTTCTATTACCTTTTTACTGGGTAAGAAGAAGAAATATCGGCTACCGGATTTACTGGGTAGAAACTCAATCAGATTACCTTTTTACTGGGTAAGATGAAAATATCTAATTTTGTTACCTTTTTACTGGGTAAGAGGAAAATAACTTGACTACCGAATTTACTGGGTAGAACAATTCTCAACTACCTGATTTACTGGGTAGGAGCATAAGGGACTCAACTATCGATTTACTGGATAGGAGTATGATCGACTACCTGATTTACTGGGTAGGAACTCAATCAAATTACCTTTTTACTGGGTAAGAGGAAAATATCTGATTACATTACCTTTTTACTGGGTAAGAACAATAACTTGACTACCGGATTTACTGGGTAGAACAAATTCTCGACTACCTGATTTACTGGGTAGGAGCACAAGTAAAAGAAACTTGATCAAAATGGTAATATTACCCACTATCGATTACTGATAGCTTACTTCCAGAACAATATACTCAAGCTGGAGAAAATTGTTGCCCACTATCAAACAGCGATAGCTTAATTCCAAAGCAATACAGAGGACCAAAGTTCAATCCAAGAACAAATTGGAGAGAAACGATCAAACAAGACTCATCCCAAGGAGGAAATATCTCAACTGGGGAAAATCCATCCAGATAATAAACTGGGGAGGAAACTGAATCAACATCATCCACGAGAAACAAACTCAGTGGGGAATTTAGAAAGGATTAACTCTTTCTGCTTAATGGTCGACACTCTAAACTCGAGAGGCACACGACACACACACTCTATGGGGAAAATCCACACCAGAGAGCAAATAACAATGATAAACACAAGAATGCAAGCAAACAATGCTATGCTTATGCGTATGAATATGCTTATGAATATGCTGACAAAACAGACATAAAGATAAGAAACAGGTGACATAAACACCACAACAACCGGATACTCGGCTAATCCCAAGGCAACAATGCAGGGAAAACTGCTGGAGATTCAACTTGAAATCTGCAGGGGAATATCATGAGCCATCAAAGGAATAAAATCCTGCTACAAGGCTCAAATCATGATAATACAGCATCTGCTAGGAATATCATCCTGCTGAGGAAAGGTAATAATCTGCTGAGGATGGAAATATTCTTGATAAAAATCAAACTTCACGAGGAATAACTGTCATACCACTCCTGCTCCACCTGGGGATAGAGTGCCAGACCTGCTAAAAATCACATAGGAACCTGCTGGAAATCAACACATGCAGACCTACTGGAGATCCATATGGGGATATCAAGAAGTTAACATCATAGCCAAAACACAGTTACGAGGGATTTTAAATCAGTACCCAACATAGGGTAAAAGAAAACCTCTAAACTGACTGCTATATCAATACTTCTATATTCAAGGATGCAAACAATCAAACTGAAGACCATGAGCTCAGCTGGGGATTCCCAATACTTCTCAATTCAAAGATAACATGCTGAGGAAAAGATCAACACTCAGCTAGGGATTCTGAACATCCCTTCCAACAACTCTTCTGGGGAATACATACAATCTCCATTCAACATCATAGTTGGGGAACAAAACATCATTAACATCAATCTGTCAAGACTATCCAGGAACAACCGAATCAAACCCTGCTTTGGGAGAGACGAGTTACACACATCCAGACTTTACCATTCTTGGAATCACTGTCGACATCCTTTCTTTGTTCATATATCAAAAGAAAAATGTTTTTGAAATCTTCAAAGATTAACTTTACAGCAAATGGCGTGACTCCATGGATCATTACAAGTTTGAAAAATGGTAAATACATGGAAAAGGGCTACATTGAGATACCATAATCACTATTCTCCCTATCAACTTTGAACTCCACTGCGTCCGAAACTTCAGTCAAGGATGAGTGAATACGAATCTTTGATGAATAATTCTTCTGAGGAACAAGAATCTAAAATCCTCGGTCACTACAAGTGGTTCAGTCTGTCAACGCAGTTACTTGCCATGATCCCTAACTTTTGCCTAGATTGCCCTTTCGGGTTTTCAATCTACCAGGATAATTATTTCTGTTTTTGTCTCTAATTTTTGCCTGGACTGCCCTTTCGGGTTTTCAATCCACCGAGACGCTCATTTTTTGCCAAAGCCGCCCTTTCGGGTTTTCAACTTAGCGAGCTGTTCTTTTATTTTTTTAGGCGAAGTATTTCTTGACTGCATCCGCATTCACAGGGCGAGTGATCTCCTCACCATCCATAGTTGCAAGAATTAATGAACCGCCAGAGAAGGCTTTCTTAACAACATATGGGCCATCATAGTTCGGAGTCCACTTGCCCCGAGAATCTTTAAGGAAAAACTGAATCTTTTTGAGCACGAGGTCGCCTTCTCTGAATACACGAGGTTTGACCTTCTTATCAAAAGCTTTCTTCATTCTTTGCTGGTACAACCGACCATGACACAAAGCTGTAATTCTCTCAAATTCAACTGGTCAAATCTACTCTGACACCATTCAGCCTCAGTCAACTTGGCTTCCATCAGAACTCTCATTGATGGGATCTCAACTTCGACGGGGAGCACTGCTTCCATACCGTAAACAAGTGAGAAAGGGGTTGCCCCTGTTGAAGTGCGGACAGATGTACAATACCCATGCAAAGCAAAAGGGAACATCTCATGCCAATCTGCTCGGAAATTAGAAATGCTACTGCTGAACAAATCTCTGTACCACCAGTAAACTGCATCAAGTTGAAAATCTTTTGAGAAAAATCATGCAAAGCTGCTTGGAAATTCTTGAAGAAAGTTGCCCCAAGTTCAATGACTGATAAAGGTAAATTGATAATGGAATCAATTCTTGATTGCTTCCGGAGAAAATACTCAGATCTTTGGAATAACTGTTGAGAGAATAAACTGATCATGGCTTCAGTTCTTGAAATGATTGTTGAGAAAATAACCCAGAGATGAATCTTGCAGAGAACCATATCTGAGAATAACTTGCACTGATCAACAACTCTTGAACCATAGGATCTGAGAAAAACTTGCCCCTGATAGGATCACCGACCAAGTTTCTCAACTGTTTGAAAATTCCTTGATGAGGAAAGTTTATTTGCAAATAAAAATGTTTGTACAAACTTGGTAATTTTAATGCAACGTTCAATGCAAAATTTGAAATCAAGAATCATTTTTGGAATGAAATTTATTTATGTAAAGTAATTAAAAAAAATATTGTCAAAACACAGCGGTTGAAACAAACATTGAAGATAAAGCAAAGGTAAGAAAAGAAATGATTGGTAAAGAACTTGGGAGTCAGTTTACGCAACCTCGTTGTAGTATGCTTTTCAAAAGAAACCTGGATTCAATTAGGACTTTTGAAGGTTGTAACGTGGTCTGGTTCACGGTTTATGAAACAAAGGATATAGGCTCAAAGTTGATTTATACCCAACCCCTCTTCGTGATGAACTCCAGTCCTACATTCAATTAATTCAGCCTATGCATTCAAGTTCCCAGACATTTAGGATCGCACAGATGAAGATGGTTCATAAGCCAAAGGATTTTAAGACAACAGTCACCTCTTCCTTTTGTTATTTCTGGTGAGGACTTTGGTCAACTCAACTTATTTTTGTTGAGGATTTTGATGACCTCTTGACAAATATTTCTTTTTATTATCCCTAATTTTTGCCTGAACTGCGTCATTTCAACTTACAGCCAGCGGGATGCCCCAGTTTTTGCTTAGGTCTCCTTCATAAGTTTTGACTTAGCGGGCTTTGATTTTTTTTCAATAATTTTTCACTATCATTTTTTTTTGAAAGATAATGACTGCATGGCTTAATGATTACGATGAACCATCATTGGCTTTTGAATTGAGAGACATCTTCAACACTTCTTGATGTGTATGAAGGAAAACTTGAGATTGCAACCTTTATTGAAAGGTATCTTGAATGATTCTCTTGTACTTGAATGCACATTCGAATTAATTGAGAACTACCCATCCCCAGGTTAAAATTGCAGGTTTTTTTCGAATAGAAAGAAACTCCAACTTCAAGGCTCAAAGGGGTTAACGAAGGATTAACTTCCTTATTTCTCCAGTGTTTAGGATTTGAAACAATGCCTGTATATCATCAACCAAGTCTCAATCGAAAGCATACCAACAACAATTATGGGTATCTCGTTTTCGTCATCCTCCCTCCAATCATTATGAAAGCTTGAGACAAGATAAGTGAACTTGAAATGTAAAGCATAAAGATGCAAATAATAAATGAAATCAAAACAAAGCAATGCTCATTTCATTAAAACCAACATGAAAGTACAGACAAGCTTAAAAGCAAACAACTTAATATGATTGAAGAAAAAATTGCAAACATAAAGAAACAATGGCCTAATGATCCATCAGCAACAAAGGATGAGCTGTCCCGTCTGAGATTCTGGCCTTGAAGAAAATTTGACAGTTGAATTCCTCTAGAAGATTCATTTCTCATGATTCGGAAAAGGATTGTTGACAACATTAAGATTTGTATCCTCAAAAGTAATCGTCCCATTTCTGACAAGCTCTTTTACTTTAGCCTTCAATGCAAAACAGTGTTCTAAGTCATGACCAGTTCCACCTTGATGAAACTCACAGCGAAGATCTGCTCTAAAACCAACCGGGAGAGGATTTCGAACAGGAGGCGCAGGCCTAGTAGTAATCCAACCATTCTGGACCAAGTAAGGATACAACTCAACATAAGTCATCGGAATAGGATCAAAGTTTGGCCTACTCCTAGCATTACGATTCTGGTTCTGGAAAATCTTTCCAGGCGTAACGAAATCAAACATTTCTTCGTCTTCATCAGACGCATTACCAGGACAACCATCAACCATGTTCACAGACACATTACCATGCTTCGGCAACGGATTCTTCTGCACATTAGGATTAGCATCATTGAAATACAGAACATTGTTCCTCATCAATTTCTGTACTTCAAACTTCAGCGGGTAACAATTCTCAACATCATGCCCCGGGGCACCTTGGTGAAAAGCACATCGAGCTTCTGGTTTGTACCACCATGGAATAGTCTCTGGAACTGGAGGTGGTGGACGAGTCTGCACAAGATTCTCTGCAATTAAAGATGGAAGCAAGTCTGCATACGGCACAGGAATAGGATCAAAGCTTGGCTTACTCCTAGCATTACGATTCTGGTTCTGGCCAACATTCCTTTGAATAGATGGACCATTGATCATCAGAGCGACTGCAGTAGGGTATGATTGTTCATGGTGTTGTTGTCTGTGACGAGTCATCCCAACAACACTTGTTTCATCAGCAGAAACAATGACTTGAGGCATGACAATCCTCTGAGGTTGAGTTTCCCTGATGATCAAAGCCTGTAGCATCTCCATGATCTGACTCACATTGCTTTTCAACTCATCAAGGTCTTCCCTAACTTTCTTGTTATGTTGGGCTTGATTTTCCATTCTCAATCTAATAACTCTCAATCTGTTAGCAGCTCTAGTACCGTATCTGTGGTGAGGAGTAAGCTTGACGGGTCGACAGACAACTGAGGAAAGAAACAACCGGGATGAGTTCCCACACAACTCGGATGAACTCAAAAATATGCGAGAATGCAATGATATGCAATATTCACTTCCATTTTCAGAAAAACAAACTCGATTATTGCAAACATGGTCAACATCGAGAATACTGTCATGGAAAATCTTTGACAAAAAAGGAATATTTATTTCTTTCTAACATTTGCAATAATCGGAATTGTCTTCCTTGAAAAATGGTCGTGATAATGATCATGATGAATATGTAGATGCAACAAACACAAACAAGATCACGCAAAGCACACAGGTTCAAAGGTTCGGATCACGAGCATGGAGTCATGGTAACAGAACACCAACCCAAACAGGCATGTACTAAGGTTTGTCTTCATTGTACCTGCAAAAAACCAGAAGGGTGCTAACAGAGGTTCCCGGAGTTAACAGCCATCTTTAGAATATCATCGGTACGTTGGATTACTCCCCAACCGATAACATTCTTAAAATAGACCTCGTCCGAGTGTAGTATCGCGTGACAACCACCTTAAGTTTACACTCAGATAGTTTCCGCACTACGTTCCTAAATTGGCTTAGATTGGTTAAGGGTTCTACGGTCCTCAGTATGATCAGCTCAAGGTCGGAAAATAATGCCACGTACGATTACTCGTCATGACATTGATAGTCCAAGAGAGCCTAACCGAGTGGAGATTATCAAATTGATATTGCTTTGGACTACTCCATCGCATATCGCTTCGAATATCGCCGTCCTATCATAAGTGTCACTCAGATCCGGGTTAGGATCTATCTCACAGAGGATCACCAAAACAGAACAAACAAGTAACAAGCAAATCAAACTAAAACAGTAAACAAATCAAAGTAGGCCGAATCCACTTAGAGATTGACTCCCCAGCAGAGTCGCCACTTTTCTGTAGCGGTAAAATCGTGAGTGTAAGCTATTGATTAACTTAACTCGATTAACACAGAGTCGCCACCGCGCTTTTCTTTATTTCCGAAGGGAAAAAGGTAAAAGAACGAATAAAACCTAGGATTCTAAAAGCAAAGGCTAAAAGAAATAAACAGAGATTGGGTAAGGGGATTGGTTATGAACCGGGAAGGTTTTAGGCACCCGACTCATCCGTGGTACTCCACGGGAGCCCTTTGAAATACTTATTGCTTTTTGGTCTGAAATTGGTTTGTTTAAAATGATGGAAGAGATGAGAAGAAGAATATTTTTTAAGGATTTTGTGTTTGATAAGGTTTTAAAGCCTTATGCCTACGTACCCACAAAGTGCAATGCGAGATCAAAACCTCGTAGTTCGTGGTACAAAGTTTGAAAAGAATAAGTGGGTTGAGTTGATTTTAAGATGTAAAGATAAGTCGTCATCCCTTAGCGAATAATTCCGCTAAAAGGGATGAATCATATCTAAACATGGAAAAGAAGAAAGGTGCACAAGGCACAAAAACAATTGAATGGATTTGTATTTTTTTTTAAAGTATGTACAAAAATGGTTTTAATATATTTACATGATTTAATATTTGATTAAGAAAATAAAAGGAAAAGGTTAAAAATCGCTTGATCGAAATCAAGGTTTGTTTATGAAAATGTTTGAAGCTTAGAAAACAAGAAGGTTTTGAAATAGGAAGAAGTTTTGAAAATTAAAGAATGGGGAGGAGATGAAGAGACTAGTCCTAATGCTTGAATTAAAAGCTAAGGAAAGAAGTTACCAAGACCAATATGTACAAATCTTCAAAATTCGGACTTCCATCTTCAAAAGTTAATGATATCATTTGAGGCCAAGGTTTCTAACCACTCCAATTTGAGCAAAGGGAATCCTAGAAGGTCTAAGTCCAATCTCCAAAAGTTAGGGATAGTAACCATAAGTCCAAAGTTAGAAGTCACAAGTTTTTTTAAGAGTTTAATCCTTTATTAAGTGTTTTAATATCCAAATGGACAAAAAATAAAAACAAGCACAATATGAATATCAACAACACAATATGAATATAAACAATGATATATGATATAATATGGCAAAATATAATAAGGAGATAAGGGAGCAAGAGATTTAAAATAAAAGGATAAGGTGCAAGAGATTAAGTTTAAACAATTATATTCACATTATTATATTATATACAATATAAGGTGGTATGATGAACTTAATCAAGCACAACCACAACAATGAAAATAAAATGAGGCAACCGGATCCAAATGGATCTTTAATCGAATCGGGACAACTTTAGGTCTATGTTAAGCAATCGCCGAGTAATTTACGAAGTAATTACCCTACAAATGAGGCCGGCCACCACTAATTAAAGTGGAAAATATTCGTGTTAATACATGTTAGAGAAACGATATAATGGATCATTCTCCGAAAACATGCCACACTAAAAGAAGAAGGAAGGTCTAATCTTAATCGAGATTATCGTTGAATTTCTCGATTAGCAACCTATCACGATCTCAAAGTATGGGGAATGATCCAAATGATCATTCAACCATAGATTTGAAATAATGAAGATTAAACTTAATCGGAAATCAACAATCCCGAATCGGAAGATTGTCATCGACCAAAATTAAAAATAGATGAAGAATAATGGATCCAAAAGAATAAATCCATAAAAAAAGAAATAGAAATATTTTTTAAATCATTTTCTAAAATCTTTTTATAAAATTGTTTCTAAACTTCTTATTTCTAACTCTTTTCCAAAATGTTTTCTAAGATTTTCTAAAATATGCTTCTAATTCCTTTCTAAAATAGAATTTCTAAAATTTTTCCTTCCATAACATTTTCTAAAAAAAGTATTATAAAAAACTCCTATAAAAAATTTTGTACCATCATACTTAAAAGAAAATAAAGCAAATTAAGGGAAAAAAAAAAGAAATGAAAGAGAGAGGGGGAGGGGGATATGAAGATCCGCATGTGTGGATAGAAATGGATCTAAGGATCCAAGGTCCAAACCAGTTTCTTTTATCAGCTCTTTTTTTATAAAAAATTAAACAAAATTAAAAAATAGAAAAGAAAGAAACAACAAAAAGAAAGAAAAGAAAACGAAGCAAATGTGCTTCTTCTTCCTCTATTCATTCACAGCGCAACACAGGGGAGAAGGAAAAAAAACACGGCGGCGCAAACTCTCCTCACCTTCCGAATCAAAACGAGAACGAAGCTTCACAATCTCTCCTTCTCAAACACGAGCTACTTCTCTTTCTCTTCTTCAAATCGCAAACCTCTCTCTCTCTCAATTCGGTTTGGTGATTTGGGGATTAGGGATTTGAAATCTTGAAATTGAATTTAGCAGCAATTTTTTGGCTCTCTGAAGCTTGATATTTGAGGTAAGAAATGGTTCTATTTAAAGGAGAAATGATGAAACTTGGAATGCCGTTTTATGAATTTTCGTTTGCGTTTTTGCAGGTGAGAAAAGCGTGCTACTGAGTTGAGATTATTCTGCGTTTTGTGAAGTACCGTTTGCGTTTTGATTAATTATTTTAGGGGCAGGATGTGTGTTTGTGTGCATACAGCTTGGCTGGGAGTTTCGTACGGCGAAAGCTGAAGCTGGCAGCTTGTAGCTTGCAGTTGTTTGATGCGCGTACGGCTTGGAAATTGGCTAACTGGATTGGAGTACGTGATGATGGGCCTTGGATTGTTTTTGCACGTGGCTGGGAAGTCCTGAGCTGGGCGTGGGACCTTGCTGCATTGAGACTAGCAAAAGCTGGGAGTGCATTTGGCATGTTGTTGAGCTGACGGTATACGGGAAAGGCCGAAGATTTGGCTTTGTTGTGTGGGCCAGGGCAAGATGTTGGCGTATCAGGCTGTTGCTTTGGCTTAAGGATGGATAGCGCATGAAGCTTGACCTTGGTACGTTGGATTTGTGCTGCTGTTGTACTTTGGCCTGCGTTAGAAAACTTGTGGGGCCAGCTTGGGCTGTTTGGGCGTGTGGGCTTGGTAGGGAAAGTGTGTGCAAGAGGAAGTGAGCTGCTGGCTTGGAAAATGAGGAAAACAAACACATGTGTGGGAATTTGGCTTCACAATAAAAAAAAAGAATTGGGCTAAAGAAACAACATATGGGCCTATTATTATTATTTTTTTTCTAATGAAAGTTTTTTATTCTTTTGTAATGTAAGTAAAAAAAAAAGAAGAAAAGAAAATAATAAAAAAAAATAGAATACTAGCAAATGGAAATAAAAAGAAAAGTATATACAAAACAATGGGTTAAAATGGGACATAGACTTTTGGTGAATGAATAATACAAGAAAAAATGAGTTATATATTGGAAATGGTATATAAAAAAAATTAGGATATGGATTTAAAGGGTAATATGATTTGATTTAGAAATTGGAAGACGAGTTGGAAACAAAACAAATGGCAATTGAAATGCTAGAATAAAAAAAATGGGATGAAATAAAAGGGAATTGGATTTGGGATTTTTGTAAATAAAAGAAATGGAGGATCGGGTAATTGAACTAAAAAAAAATGGTTATTGAAGATTTGGATAAGATGGTTTAATCAGGAAATGGATAATGGATGGAATTTGGATTTCAAGCCCACAACAAATCTTGATTGATTTTCTTCACAAGCCTCTGATAAAGATGAATACAGCCAACACAGACCCACTGAGTATTTCACAACTTAAGCCAACTGTCTTCTGAAAACTGTCTGATTACATGCCTTGATGATTCGAACCCAAACTGAGGAAAATAAATCCTCAGATGAATTACTGATGAACTGATGAACTGATAAACACTGAAGATTCAAACCGCAACTTCGCACAACACAACTGTCTGATAACTGATGAACAAACCACACTTTGCCCAGAAAACAAACTGTCACACGAACCAACTTGTACTTTGAAAACGCATTGCCTGATGAATGAATTACTGGCACACACAACTGGCAGTCGACACAATCTTTTAATAGTTTGACCAGATTAGGTCAAACATCCACTTGAAATCGAATCGTGACTGAATAAACGCATCTGAATGAAATTACTGTCTCATCTTCGCAAACCTGCAACACAGAGAAGAAGAAGAACACTGCAACATATTTTTTGGTATTTTGGTTAGTAATCAGTAAATATAAATAAAGATAAAGCAATAAAAATAATGGTGATCCCCTGCAAAGCATAGACCCGATCTGAGGAGAAACTCGGAACCTGTGCGATCTTGTTTGATATGCAAAATGCAGATGATATGCGAAACAATCTTAGGGCAAAAATTAGGGTGTTACAGCTGCCCCTATTTAAGTTTCTTCAATCCGGAGATATGAAGATTGACATCTTCGTCTCTACAAGATGGGAGAGACTTAAATACAGAAAACCCAATTTTTGTCCTAAGAGAACAATGATATGATATGAATATGATATGCAAGCCCAAGATCTCTGTGGGAAAAATAATGACTACCAGAGAAAAGCACAACTTGGGGACACAGAAGAAAATCCCTCTGGGGAAACAACAGACAGACAACAAAAGAGTTACCAGGAAAATAAATCACTGGATAACAGACTCCACTTGGGAAAAAATATGATATAATCAACAACAGAATTCAACCAAGGAAAAATAAACACCTTGCCAGGAACATCAATCAATCACCGTATTTGAACCCAAGAAATGGAGGAATACTGTGTTTCATAAGAATCATCAACTACCTGATTACTGGGTAGGAAATACAACAAACTCGACTATCAATTTACTGGATAGGAGCAAAATGCGGAGAGATAACCTCAATTGCCTTTTCACTGGGTAAGAAAAATTCTCAAGTACCTGATTTACTGGGTAGAGAATAACAGACTCGACTATCGATTTACTGGATAGGAGATATAAAAGGACTCGACTATCAATTTACTGGATAGGAGCAAAATTCGGAGGAATAGCCTTCACTGCTTTTTACTGAGCAGCAAAACTTTCAACTACCTGATTTACTGGGCAGGAGAAAACAAATGACTCAACTATCGATTTACTGGATAGGAGCGAAATAAAGAGGAATGAGCTCAATCACCTTTTTACTGGGTAAGAAAAATTTTCAACTACCTGATTTACTGGGTAGAGAATATAAATGACTCGACTATCGATTTACTGGATAGGAGTATGATCCACTACCTGATTTACTGGGTAGGAATTCAATCAAATTACCTTTTTACTGGGTAAGAGAAAAAAATATCTGATTTTATCACCTTTTTACTGGGTAAGAGGAAAAAATAACTTGACTACCGGATTTACTGGGTAGAACAAATCACGACTACCTGATTTACTGGGTAGGAAATATAAAGGACTCGACTATCAATTTACTGGATAGGAGCAAAATGCGGAGGAATGACCTCAATTACCTTTTTACTGGGCGAGAAACTCTCAACTACCTGATTTACTGGGTAGGAAATATAACAGACTCGACTATCGATTTACTGGATAGGAGTATGATCCACTACCTGATTTACTGGGTAGGAAATAACAAGGACTCGACTATCGATTTACTGGATAGGAGTATGATCCACTACCTGATTTACTGGGTAGGAATTCAATCAACATGGAAACAAATTTCTATTACCTTTTTACTGGGTAAGAAGAAGAAATATCGGCTACCGGATTTACTGGGTAGAAACTCAATCAGATTACCTTTTTACTGGGTAAGATGAAAATATCTAATTTTGTTACCTTTTTACTGGGTAAGAGGAAAATAACTTGACTACCGGATTTACTGGGTAGAACAATTCTCAACTACCTGATTTACTGGGTAGGAGCATAAGGGACTCAACTATCGATTTACTGGATAGGAGTATGATCCACTACCTGATTTACTGGGTAGGAATTCAATCAACATGGAAACAAATTTCTATTACCTTTTTACTGGGTAAGAAGAAGAAATATCGGCTACCGGATTTACTGGGTAGAAACTCAATCAGATTACCTTTTTACTGGGTAAGATGAAAATATCTAATTTTGTTACCTTTTTACTAGGTAAGAGGAAAATAACTTGACTACCGGATTTACTGGGTAGAACAATTCTCAACTACCTGATTTACTGGGTAGGAGCATAAGGGACTCAACTATCGATTTACTGGATAGGAGTATGATCCACTACCTGATTTACTGGGTAGGAATTCAATCAACATGGAAACAAATTTCTATTACCTTTTTACTGGGTAAGAAGAAGAAATATCGGCTACCGGATTTACTGGGTAGAAACTCAATCAGATTACCTTTTTACTGGGTAAGATGAAAATATCTAATTTTGTTACCTTTTTACTGGGTAAGAGGAAAATAACTTGACTACCGAATTTACTGGGTAGAACAATTCTCAACTACCTGATTTACTGGGTAGGAGCATAAGGGACTCAACTATCGATTTACTGGATAGGAGTATGATCGACTACCTGATTTACTGGGTAGGAACTCAATCAAATTACCTTTTTACTGGGTAAGAGGAAAATATCTGATTACATTACCTTTTTACTGGGTAAGAACAATAACTTGACTACCGGATTTACTGGGTAGAACAAATTCTCGACTACCTGATTTACTGGGTAGGAGCACAAGTAAAAGAAACTTGATCAAAATGGTAATATTACCCACTATCGATTACTGATAGCTTACTTCCAGAACAATATACTCAAGCTGGAGAAAATTGTTGCCCACTATCAAACAGCGATAGCTTAATTCCAAAGCAATACAGAGGACCAAAGTTCAATCCAAGAACAAATTGGAGAGGAACGATCAAACAAGACTCATCCCAAGGAGGAAATATCTCAACTGGGGAAAATCCATCCAGATAATAAACTGGGGAGGAAACTGAATCAACATCATCCACGAGAAACAAACTCAGTGGGGAATTTAGAAAGGATTAACTCTTTCTGCTTAATGGTCGACACTCTAAACTCGAGAGGCACACGACACACACACTCTATGGGGAAAATCCACACCAGAGAGCAAATAACAATGATAAACACAAGAATGCAAGCAAACAATGCTATGCTTATGCGTATGAATATGCTTATGAATATGCTGACAAAACAGACATAAAGATAAGAAACAGGTGACATAAACACCACAACAACCGGATACTCGGCTAATCCCAAGGCAACAATGCAGGGAAAACTGCTGGAGATTCAACTTGAAATCTGCAGGGGAATATCATGAGCCATCAAAGGAATAAAATCCTGCTACAAGGCTCAAATCATGATAATACAGCATCTGCTAGGAATATCATCCTGCTGAGGAAAGGTAATAATCTGCTGAGGATGGAAATATTCTTGATAAAAATCAAACTTCACGAGGAATAACTGTCATACCACTCCTGCTCCACCTGGGGATAGAGTGCCAGACCTGCTAAAAATCACATAGGAACCTGCTGGAAATCAACACATGCAGACCTACTGGAGATCCATATGGGGATATCAAGAAGTTAACATCATAGCCAAAACACAGTTACGAGGGATTTTAAATCAGTACCCAACATAGGGTAAAAGAAAACCTCTAAACTGACTGCTATATCAATACTTCTATATTCAAGGATGCAAACAATCAAACTGAAGACCATGAGCTCAGCTGGGGATTCCCAATACTTCTCAATTCAAAGATAACATGCTGAGGAAAAGATCAACACTCAGCTAGGGATTCTGAACATCCCTTCCAACAACTCTTCTGGGGAATACATACAATCTCCATTCAACATCATAGTTGGGGAACAAAACATCATTAACATCAATCTGTCAAGACTATCCAGGAACAACCGAATCAAACCCTGCTTTGGGAGAGATGAGTTACACACATCCAGACTTTACCATTCTTGGAATCACTGTCGACATCCTTTCTTTGTTCATATATCAAAAGAAAAATGTTTTTGAAATCTTCAAAGATTAACTTTACAGCAAATGGCGTGACTCCATGGATCATTACAAGTTTGAAAAATGGTAAATACATGGAAAAGGGCTACATTGAGATACCATAATCACTATTCTCCCTATCAACTTTGAACTCCACTGCGTCCGAAACTTCAGTCAAGGATGAGTGAATACGAATCTTTGATGAATAATTCTTCTGAGGAACAAGAATCTAAAATCCTCGGTCACTACAAGTGGTTCAGTCTGTCAACGCAGTTACTTGCCATGATCCCTAACTTTTGCCTAGATTGTCCTTTCGGGTTTTCAATCTACCAGGATAATTATTTCTGTTTTTGTCTCTAATTTTTGCCTGGACCGCCCTTTCGGGTTTTCAATCCACCGAGACGCTCATTTTTTGCCAAAGCCGCCCTTTCGGGTTTTCAACTTAGCGAGCTGTTCTTTTATTTTTTTAGGCGAAGTATTTCTTGACTGCATCCGCATTCACAGGGCGAGTGATCTCCTCACCATCCATAGTTGCAAGAATTAATGAACCGCCAGAGAAGGCTTTCTTAACAACATATGGGCCATCATAGTTCGGAGTCCACTTGCCCCGAGAATCTTTAAGGAAAAACTGAATCTTTTTGAGCACGAGGTCGCCTTCTCTGAATACACGAGGTTTGACCTTCTTATCAAAAGCTTTCTTCATTCTTTGCTGGTACAACCGACCATGACACAAAGCTGTAATTCTCTCAAATTCAACTGGTCAAATCTACTCTGACACCATTCAGCCTCAGTCAACTTGGCTTCCATCAGAACTCTCATTGATGGGATCTCAACTTCGACGGGGAGCACTGCTTCCATACCGTAAACAAGTGAGAAAGGGGTTGCCCCTGTTGAAGTGCGGACAGATGTACAATACCCATGCAAAGCAAAAGGGAACATCTCATGCCAATCTGCTCGGAAATTAGAAATGCTACTGCTGAACAAATCTCTGTACCACCAGTAAACTGCATCAAGTTGAAAATCTTTTGAGAAAAATCATGCAAAGCTGCTTGGAAATTCTTGAAGAAAGTTGCCCCAAGTTCAATGACTGATAAAGGTAAATTGATAATGGAATCAATTCTTGATTGCTTCCGGAGAAAATACTCAGATCTTTGGAATAACTGTTGAGAGAATAAACTGATCATGGCTTCAGTTCTTGAAATGATTGTTGAGAAAATAACCCAGAGATGAATCTTGCAGAGAACCATATCTGAGAATAACTTGCACTGATCAACAACTCTTGAACCATAGGATCTGAGAAAAACTTGCCCCTGATAGGATCACCGACCAAGTTTCTCAACTGTTTGAAAATTCCTTGATGAGGAAAGTTTATTTGCAAATAAAAATGTTTGTACAAACTTGGTAATTTTAATGCAACGTTCAATGCAAAATTTGAAATCAAGAATCATTTTTGGAATGAAATTTATTTATGTAAAGTAATTAAAAAAAATATTGTCAAAACACAGCGGTTGAAACAAACATTGAAGATAAAGCAAAGGTAAGAAAAGAAATGATTGGTAAAGAACTTGGGAGTCAGTTTACGCAACCTCGTTGTAGTATGCTTTTCAAAAGAAACCTGGATTCAATTAGGACTTTTGAAGGTTGTAACGTGGTCTGGTTCACGGTTTATGAAACAAAGGATATAGGCTCAAAGTTGATTTATACCCAACCCCTCTTCGTGATGAACTCCAGTCCTACATTCAATTAATTCAGCCTATGCATTCAAGTTCCCAGACATTTAGGATCGCACAGATGAAGATGGTTCATAAGCCAAAGGATTTTAAGACAGCAGTCACCTCTTCCTTTTGTTATTTCTGGTGAGGACTTTGGTCAACTCAACTTATTTTTGTTGAGGATTTTGATGACCTCTTGACAAATATTTCTTTTTATTATCCCTAATTTTTGCCTGAACTGCGTCATTTCAACTTACAGCCAGCGGGATGCCCCAGTTTTTGCTTAGGTCTCCTTCATAAGTTTTGACTTAGCGGGCTTTGATTTTTTTTCAATAATTTTTCACTATCATTTTTTTTTGAAAGATAATGACTGCATGGCTTAATGATTACGATGAACCATCATTGGCTTTTGAATTGAGAGACATCTTCAACACTTCTTGATGTGTATGAAGGAAAACTTGAGATTGCAACCTTTATTGAAAGGTATCTTGAATGATTCTCTTGTACTTGAATGCACATTCGAATTAATTGAGAACTACCCATCCCCAGGTTAAAATTGCAGGTTTTTTTCGAATAGAAAGAAACTCCAACTTCAAGGCTCAAAGGGGTTAACGAAGGATTAACTTCCTTATTTCTCCAGTGTTTAGGATTTGAAACAATGCCTGTATATCATCAACCAAGTCTCAATCGAAAGCATACCAACAACAATTATGGGTATCTCGTTTTCGTCATCCTCCCTCCAATCATTATGAAAGCTTGAGACAAGATAAGTGAACTTGAAATGTAAAGCATAAAGATGCAAATAATAAATGAAATCAAAACAAAGCAATGCTCATTTCATTAAAACCAACATGAAAGTACAGACAAGCTTAAAAGCAAACAACTTAATATGATTGAAGAAAAAATTGCAAACATAAAGAAACAATGGCCTAATGATCCATCAGCAACAAAGGATGAGCTGTCCCGTCTGAGATTCTGGCCTTGAAGAAAATTTGACAGTTGAATTCCTCTAGAAGATTCATTTCTCATGATTCGGAAAAGGATTGTTGACAACATTAAGATTTGTATCCTCAAAAGTAATCGTCCCATTTCTGACAAGCTCTTTTACTTTAGCCTTCAATGCAAAACAGTGTTCTAAGTCATGACCAGTTCCACCTTGATGAAACTCACAGCGAAGATCTGCTCTAAAACCAACCGGGAGAGGATTTCGAACAGGAGGCGCAGGCCTAGTAGTAATCCAACCATTCTGGACCAAGTAAGGATACAACTCAACATAAGTCATCGGAATAGGATCAAAGTTTGGCCTACTCCTAGCATTACGATTCTGGTTCTGGAAAATCTTTCCAGGCGTAACGAAATCAAACATTTCTTCGTCTTCATCAGACGCATTACCAGGACAACCATCAACCATGTTCACAGACACATTACCATGCTTCGGCAACGGATTCTTCTGCACATTAGGATTAGCATCATTGAAATACAGAACATTGTTCCTCATCAATTTCTGTACTTCAAACTTCAGCGGGTAACAATTCTCAACATCATGCCCCGGGGCACCTTGGTGAAAAGCACATCGAGCTTCTGGTTTGTACCACCATGGAATAGTCTCTGGAACTGGAGGTGGTGGACGAGTCTGCACAAGATTCTCTGCAATTAAAGATGGAAGCAAGTCTGCATACGGCACAGGAATAGGATCAAAGCTTGGCTTACTCCTAGCATTACGATTCTGGTTCTGGCCAACATTCCTTTGAATAGATGGACCATTGATCATCAGAGCGACTGCAGTAGGGTATGATTGTTCATGGTGTTGTTGTCTGCGACGAGTCATCCCAACAACACTTGTTTCATCAGCAGAAACAATGACTTGAGGCATGACAATCCTCTGAGGTTGAGTTTCCCTGATGATCAAAGCCTGTAGCATCTCCATGATCTGACTCACATTGCTTTTCAACTCATCAAGGTCTTCCCTAACTTTCTTGTTATGTTGGGCTTGATTTTCCATTCTCAATCTAATAACTCTCAATCTGTTAGCAGCTCTAGTACCGTATCTGTGGTGAGGAGTAAGCTTGACGGGTCGACAGACAACTGAGGAAAGAAACAACCGGGATGAGTTCCCACACAACTCGGATGAACTCAAAAATATGCGAGAATGCAATGATATGCAATATTCACTTCCATTTTCAGAAAAACAAACTCGATTATTGCAAACATGGTCAACATCGAGAATACTGTCATGGAAAATCTTTGACAAAAAAGGAATAT
Source organism: Lathyrus aphaca (assembly GCA_963966055.1). Classification (NCBI taxonomy): domain Eukaryota; kingdom Viridiplantae; phylum Streptophyta; class Magnoliopsida; order Fabales; family Fabaceae; genus Lathyrus; species Lathyrus aphaca. Next base: position 316,850,141 of record OZ014519.1, read on the forward strand.
TTATTTCTTTCTAACATTTGCAATAATCGGAATTGTCTTCCTTGAAAAATGGTCGTGATAATGATCATGATGAATATGTAGATGCAACAAACACAAACAAGATCACGCAAAGCACACAGGTTCAAAGGTTCGGATCACGAGCATGGAGTCATGGTAACAGAACACCAACCCAAACAGGCATGTACTAAGGTTTGTCTTCATTGTACCTGCAAAAAACCAGAAGGGTGCTAACAGAGGTTCCCGGAGTTAACAACCATCTTTAGAATATCATCGGTACGTTGGATTACTCCCCAACCGATAACATTCTTAAAATAGACCTCGTCCGAGTGTAGTATCGCGTGACAACCACCTTAAGTTTACACTCAGATAGTTTCCGCACTACGTTCCTAAATTGGCTTAGATTGGTTAAGGGTTCTACGGTCCTCAGTATGATCAGCTCAAGGTCGGAAAATAATGCCACGTACGATTACTCGTCATGACATTGATAGTCCAAGAGAGCCTAACCGAGTGGAGATTATCAAATTGATATTGCTTTGGACTACTCCATCGCATATCGCTTCGAATATCGCCGTCCTATCATAAGTGTCACTCAGATCCGGGTTAGGATCTATCTCACAGAGGATCACCAAAACAGAACAAACAAGTAACAAGCAAATCAAACTAAAACAGTAAACAAATCAAAGTAGGCCGAATCCACTTAGAGATTGACTCCCCAGCAGAGTCGCCACTTTTCTGTAGCGGTAAAATCGTGAGTGTAAGCTATTGATTAACTTAACTCGATTAACACAGAGTCGCCACCACGCTTTTCTTTATTTCCGAAGGGAAAAAGGTAAAAGAACGAATAAAACCTAGGATTCTAAAAGCAAAGGCTAAAAGAAATAAACAGAGATTGGGTAAGGGGATTGGTTATGAACCGGGAAGGTTTTAGGCACCCGACTCATCCGTGGTACTCCACGGGAGCCCTTTGAAATACTTATTGCTTTTTGGTCTGAAATTGGTTTGTTTAAAATGATGGAAGAGATGAGAAGAAGAATATTTTTTAAGGATTTTGTGTTTGATAAGGTTTTAAAGCCTTATGCCTACGTACCCACAAAGTGCAATGCGAGATCAAAACCTCGTAGTTCGTGGTACAAAGTTTGAAAAGAATAAGTGGGTTGAGTTGATTTTAAGATGTAAAGATAAGTCGTCATCCCTTAGCGAATAATTCCGCTAAAAGGGATGAATCATATCTAAACATGGAAAAGATGAAAGGTGCACAAGGCACAAAAACAATTGAATGGATTTGTATTTTTTTTTAAAGTATGTACAAAAATGGTTTTAATATATTTACATGATTTAATATTTGATTAAGAAAATAAAAGGAAAAGGTTAAAAATCGCTTGATCGAAATCAAGGTTTGTTTATGAAAATGTTTGAAGCTTAGAAAACAAGAAGGTTTTGAAATAGGAAGAAGTTTTGAAAATTAAAGAATGGGGAGGAGATGAAGAGACTAGTCCTAATGCTTGAATTAAAAGCTAAGGAAAGAAGTTACCAAGACCAATATGTACAAATCTTCAAAATTCGGACTTCCATCTTCAAAAGTTAATGATATCATTTGAGGCCAAGGTTTCTAACCACTCCAATTTGAGCAAAGGGAATCCTAGAAGGTCTAAGTCCAATCTCCAAAAGTTAGGGATAGTAACCATAAGTCCAAAGTTAGAAGTCACAAGTTTTTTAAGAGTTTAATCCTTTATTAAGTGTTTTAATATCCAAATGGACAAAAAATAAAAACAAGCACAATATGAATATCAACAACACAATATGAATATAAACAATGATATATGATATAATATGGCAAAATATAATAAGGAGATAAGGGAGCAAGAGATTTAAAATAAAAGGATAAGGTGCAAGAGATTAAGTTTAAACAATTATATTCACATTATTATATTATATACAATATAAGGTGGTATGATGAACTTAATCAAGCACAACCACAACAATGAAAATAAAATGAGGCAACCGGATCCAAATGGATCTTTAATCGAATCGGGACAACTTTAGGTCTATGTTAAGCAATCGCCGAGTAATTTACGAAGTAATTACCCTACAAATGAGGCCGGCCACCACTAATTAAAGTGGAAAATATTCGTGTTAATACATGTTAGAGAAACGATATAATGGATCGTTCTCCGAAAACATGCCACACTAAAAGAAGAAGGAAGGTCTAATCTTAATCGAGATTATCGTTGAATTTCTCGATTAGCAACCTATCACGATCTCAAAGTATGGGGAATGATCCAAATGATCATTCAACCATAGATTTGAAATAATGAAGATTAAACTTAATCGGAAATCAACAATCCCGAATCGGAAGATTGTCATCGACCAAAATTAAAAATAGATGAAGAATAATGGATCCAAAAGAATAAATCCATAAAAAAAAAAATAGAAATATTTTTTAAATCATTTTCTAAAATCTTTTTATAAAATTGTTTCTAAACTTCTTATTTCTAACTCTTTTCCAAAATGTTTTCTAAGATTTTCTAAAATATGCTTCTAATTCCTTTCTAAAATAGAATTTCTAAAATTTTTCCTTCCATAACATTTTCTAAAAAAAGTATTATAAAAAACTCCTATAAAAAATTTTGTACCATCATACTTAAAAGAAAATAAAGCAAATTAAGGGAAAAAAAAAGAAATGAAAGAGAGAGGGGGAGGGGGATATGAAGATCCGCATGTGTGGATAGAAATGGATCTAAGGATCCAAGGTCCAAACCAGTTTCTTTTATCAGCTCTTTTTTTATAAAAAATTAAACAAAATTAAAAAATAGAAAAGAAAGAAACAACAAAAAGAAAGAAAAGAAAACGAAGCAAATGTGCTTCTTCTTCCTCTATTCATTCACAGCGCAACACAGGGGAGAAGGAAAAAAAACACGGCGGCGCAAACTCTCCTCACCTTCCGAATCAAAACGAGAACGAAGCTTCACAATCTCTCCTTCTCAAACACGAGCTACTTCTCTTTCTCTTCTTCAAATCGCAAACCTCTCTCTCTCTCAATTCGGTTTGGTGATTTGGGGATTAGGGATTTGAAATCTTGAAATTGAATTTAGCAGCAATTTTTTGGCTCTCTGAAGCTTGATATTTGAGGTAAGAAATGGTTCTATTTAAAGGAGAAATGATGAAACTTGGAATGCCGTTTTATGAATTTTCGTTTGCGTTTTTGCAGGTGAGAAAAGCGTGCTACTGAGTTGAGATTATTCTGCGTTTTGTGAAGTACCGTTTGCGTTTTGATTAATTATTTTAGGGGCAGGATGTGTGTTTGTGTGCATACAGCTTGGCTGGGAGTTTCGTACGGCGAAAGCTGAAGCTGGGAGCTTGTAGCTTGCAGTTGTTTGATGCGCGTACGGCTTGGAAATTGGCTAACTGGATTGGAGTACGTGATGATGGGCCTTGGATTGTTTTTGCACGTGGCTGGGAAGTCCTGAGCTGGGCGTGGGACCTTGCTGCATTGAGACTAGCAAAAGCTGGGAGTGCATTTGGCATGTTGTTGAGCTGACGGTATACGGGAAAGGCCGAAGATTTGGCTTTGTTGTGTGGGCCAGGGCAAGATGTTGGCGTATCAGGCTGTTGCTTTGGCTTAAGGATGGATAGCGCATGAAGCTTGACCTTGGTACGTTGGATTTGTGCTGCTGTTGTACTTTGGCCTGCGTTAGAAAACTTGTGGGGCCAGCTTGGGCTGTTTGGGCGTGTGGGCTTGGTAGGGAAAGTGTGTGCAAGAGGAAGTGAGCTGCTGGCTTGGAAAATGAGGAAAACAAACACATGTGTGGGAATTTGGCTTCACAATAAAAAAAAAAAGAATTGGGCTAAAGAAACAACATATGGGCCTATTATTATTATTTTTTTTCTAATGAAAGTTTTTTATTCTTTTGTAATGTAAGTAAAAAAAAAAAGAAGAAAAGAAAATAATAAAAAAAAAAAATAGAATACTAGCAAATGGAAATAAAAAGAAAAGTATATACAAAACAATGGGTTAAAATGGGACATAGACTTTTGGTGAATGAATAATACAAGAAAAAATGAGTTATATATTGGAAATGGTATATAAAAAAAAATTAGGATATGGATTTAAAGGGTAATATGATTTGATTTAGAAATTGGAAGACGAGTTGGAAACAAAACAAATGGCAATTGAAATGCTAGAATAAAAAAAATGGGATGAAATAAAAGGGAATTGGATTTGGGATTTTTGTAAATAAAAGAAATGGAGGATCGGGTAATTGAACTAAAAAAAAATGGTTATTGAAGATTTGGATAAGATGGTTTAATCAGGAAATGGATAATGGATGGAATTTGGATTTCAAGCCCACAACAAATCTTGATTGATTTTCTTCACAAGCCTCTGATAAAGATGAATACAGCCAACACAGACCCACTGAGTATTTCACAACTTAAGCCAACTGTCTTCTGAAAACTGTCTGATTACATGCCTTGATGATTCGAACCCAAACTGAGGAAAATAAATCCTCAGATGAATTACTGATGAACTGATGAACCGATGAACTGATAAACACTGAAGATTCAAACCGCAACTTCGCACAACACAACTGTCTGATAACTGATGAACAAACCACACTTTGCCCAGAAAACAAACTGTCACACGAACCAACTTGTACTTTGAAAACGCATTGCCTGATGAATGAATTACTGGCACACACAACTGGCAGTCGACACAATCTTTTAATAGTTTGACCAGATTAGGTCAAACATCCACTTGAAATCGAATCGTGACTGAATAAACGCATCTGAATGAAATTACTGTCTCATCTTCGCAAACCTGCAACACAGAGAAGAAGAAGAACACTGCAACATATTTTTTGGTATTTTGGTTAGTAATCAGTAAATATAAATAAAGATAAAGCAATAAAAATAATGGTGATCCCCTGCAAAGCATAGACCCGATCTGAGGAGAAACTCGGAACCTGTGCGATCTTGTTTGATATGCAAAATGCAGATGATATGCGAAACAATCTTAGGGCAAAAATTAGGGTGTTACAAGAATGATCATAAGCCATGGTGAAATGAGTGAGGGAAAATTTGGGGTGTTTACACCCACTCACATGTATTATTCTAGAACAAGGATCCTCAGACTTGGATCAGTTAGGAGAAGTGTAAACACTTCTAACCCGGAGGTACAATGTTTACAATAACCATAAAAGATCCTCCTCTAATTCACCTCAGATGCTGAAGGTCATAAAAAGGTCATCCAGACTTAGCAGGCTTCCCAGATAGCCCTAGTACTACAGGAAATCCGTAGCACAGAGTTCTCAAGAGGAAACCCATGTCTGAACCGTGTTTCATATTCCCGCACCAGACCGAAATGGAATGGGAAAGAATATGAAGCCACTCTATCCTATGTGTCACTCAGGTCCCCGGTATGGAACCTTACTCACTCAATAACCCTCCCACCAAAACAGACAGAAGATCCAGCATACATGATATGATGATAACAGTATGAAATGCATATAAACAGTAAATGAAAGCAATAAATAAAGCTGTACAGAAAGCAATAAATAAAGCAATAAAAAACAAGAACAAGTAGCAAATAACACCCCCGTAAACACAAATCAAACAAACGCTAGGAGAAACCCACAAAAAGAACTAGAACCCTGGTTGCAAGATAGGTTCCCCAGTAGAGTCGCCAAGTTGTCGCTCCCCCGAAAAGACACAGGGTCAAATAGGGTACAGACACGAACGGTCGGCGAAAAGAGAAAATGAAGGTGAAGGTGAATAGGGTCGCCAGCTAGGCATTTTTGTCCCGAAGGAAAGGTAATGCTGCATAACCCTAAGAAAGGATGGATAAGACGGTTGCGAACCAGAGAAACTGAGAAAGGGGGTTGGTTACAACCTGGGAAGGTATTAGCACCCAGATTGTCCGTCGTACTCGACGGTATCCACACTTAAAATATTGTGTTTAAAGGGGTAAGTGTATGTGCTATCTGTGTGCAAAGGCTGGAAAAGAAATGTACAGGTGTCAGTGCAAAAGGGTGAATGCTCAGGAACTGAGGCTTTTGAAAGAATGCTGAAAGAGGGGGATGACAAAGAGACTTTTGTTCGATAACAGTTAAGTTATGCCTACGTATCCTTGCGTGCAATGAGGAAGTCAGAACACCGTAGTTCAACTCAAAGAGACTGAAAGATAAATTGATTGTGAACTGCTTACTTGTCTATGCTCAAGTGTATCACTCGTCTGGCTCGAGTGCTAACTGTCTTGCATTAGACGGAAGAAACAAGTTCTCGTTTGTGAATGAGTGTGATGAGAAAAGAATCCCGAATGAGACGATTATTATTTGATTTTTTTTTTTGTTCTCAATTTTTTTATTGTTTTTGTGTTTTGCATAAGTTAATGAGCTTAAGCCTAAATCAAGGGCTTGTAAACTCATTATATCCTCCCTGATTAGGGATAATGAGCCTACTTAAGTATGAGATAAGCATCTCAACTTAATTACCATGATGATGTAGGATTAAGATCATTAACCTACTAGTGATTAATTAGATGTTTTTTTGGGTTTTTGTTTAGTGTTAAGTAACGAGGTTAATCTTTAATCATAGATTAATGAACTCATTACACCATCCTAATAGAAGGATAATAGATGAGCACACTCAAGCTGAGGAAGATACCTCAACTTAATCCATGGTTAGGGATTAAATTCATTATATAGCAAGCCTTTATTAAGTGGATTTTGATTAAGGGATGAGATTAAGAAGTGAATTTTATGGTTTGTAAGACAACTTGAGGGGGACTTGTCCATTAAACACTAGGGTTAGTCCTTCTTAACCATAAAGGAAGAATTAGAACCCTAATGTAAGGCCCAAGTTACAAGATGAAGTCTTTGTGATTATTAAGATGATTTGATTAAGAGGTTTAAACAAATTAAAGGTTTAACACTTAGGATTAAAGTTATACACTCCATCCTAATAGAAGGATAAAAGCACAACCCTAATTCCAAAGTCCTAAAACTTTAAGAGTTTAGTCTCTGATTATTGAGATGAGAAGAGAGACTCAAGGAGACTCAAAGGTAAAAGCTAAGGGGGACTAATCACAACCCTAATTATTATCATGCTTGTATGTTCCTATGGTTTGTAAGGCTTAATAAAGATCTTCAAGGAAGCCACCAATGGAAGAAGCAGATGAAAGGAGGATGAAGCAGAAGAATAAGTTACTTACTTCATTAAAGAAGATAAGTAACTTAAAGAAAGAAAGTGAGAGAAATGGAACACAAGTGAACAAGTTCACTTAAAATACAAACAAAATGCAAATGAAAGAGATAAAGAGAAGTGAGAAGTGAAGTCAAATCCACTTCTCAAAGTAACTTACCACCTGAAAATGTTAGCATGAATGCATAAAGTACAAAGCATAAAGAAATGAAAGGAAATGAGATGCAATGAGATGAAATGACCAAAGTCAGAAGTTTTTATGCAATTTTAATGTCATGTGAGACGATGCAAAGGCATACAAAGTGCATATGTATGATCATACAAAGATGATATGCAAATGGAAGCATGCTTTGAAGTTTGAAAACACATGAAAGTTAATGAAATGAAATGAATGCAAATCATGTAAAATGAATGAATAAATGATCAAGCATGGTTCTAACATGTCATAAGATGTCTAAGATGACATATGAATGCATGAAATGTCATGGCAAGTTCATGTATTGATGCATATACAAGGTGAATGCAAATGAACATGAGAAATTAGGGTTTTATGAAAGTATGAGATGCAAATGAACAAAATAGAAGCATATGACATGATAAAAATTTTAAATCAATCTCAATCAAACCCTAATCCCATATTAGGTCACACCCCAAAGGAGAAGGTCAGAAGCCTAACCAATCAAAAGTTATGAATTTCCTATGTTTTCTAGGGTTTTTGGGTGGTACAAAGGGAAAAATGCAAATCAAATTGAAAATGCAAGTTAAATTCATGAGATAAATGACCTATAAACTACATGCAATATGTAACACAATGCAATAAGAATCATCTTCAAACTCTTCTTGGTTAGGCATAAATGATTTTTTCAAGTTAGGGTTCAAAAATATGATTTTTATGACCCTTAATTCAAAGAAAATTCACAAAATATGATCAATCCTAAAAATAAATTTGTGTGAAGAGTTTGAAAATGTTTCTAAATGCATTGGGATGATTCATGATTTTTTTGGTGATTTTTAGAAACCTAAATGTATTTTTAATTAATTAAGAGACTTTAATTAATTAAAAATAACATTTAAATATTTTAAAAATACTTTTTTAATGCAAAAAATAAAATAAAAATCATTTTTGGAATGAGAAAAATATTTAAAGTCCGAATGCAAAAGAAAATATTTTTTGGATGCTTTTCGTATTTTAAATTAAATATGCAAGAAAATGCAATTAAAATGAAATAAAAATGGATTAAAATGAAATTATGCGTATCTAAGGGTTGAGATTCAAACTCAGGGGGTGAGGGTTGACTGTGCGCGTTAATCAATGGTCAGGATGGCTTCTAGGTTAAAAACCTAATTAATTTAATTAATTCAGATTTAGGGTTTAATGAAATGATCTGGGCCACTCGTTTACGCGCTAAACCACATCCAAGGGTCAGAATTCAAACTGGCAACTAAACCCTAATTAATTAACCTAATGACTTTCAGGTCAGAAACTCATACAAGCATCAAATCTCCTAATTTCTTGCCCGGGATCACTCCTCTAACATCCAAGAACATGAATCCACAAACAAAAATCATTTATCATGCATAACAAAGCTGAATCGAAGTAAACAAGTTCTAGGTCAAAAATTTCAGAACAACCATACATGCTCATTTCTCAATCATTTTCAAAACTAAACACATCAGAGTGACCAGGGGAACATGAATATTGATATTTTAACTTAAATAGCAAGTTCTGGAAAAAATGTTCTTGAGTTATACCTGAGATGAAGCTTTACAATTTTGAGTTTTCTGGCCTCCTCCCTTGTGCAAATCAACTTCAATGGACCCCCTGAGGATGATGTGAAGCTTAGAACAAGTTTACGATGGCTGTTTTGAAGTGTTTGGTTCTGATGACTCAGAAATCGTATTTCTGATTTGGGGGGTTTCAGGCCATGGGAGTGGGTGCTTTGTGATCCTTAGGTTATGTGGAGATGATTGGTGAAAGAAAATTAAAGTTTCAATAGTTGGTTTTTGAGTTTCGAAGAAGGGAAGTTTTTAACAAATTTTGTGGATTATGAGTTCTTGGATGATTCAGCTGCTTGTGTGTTATGAAATGTGTTCCATAATGTTTGCTTTAGCCAATGGAAATGCTCAGAAAGTTGTTGTGGCACAGGTTGATTGGTATGGGGTATTTTGCAAAAAAGTCAAGATTTGTGTACTTGAGGTATGGGCCATGGCAGGTCTGATTTCTTGGGGTGTCTGGCCTCAGCAAGTTTCATGGAGAACCATGTAATGGTTTTGATGCAGCTGGCACAAGTGGATGAGAGAATCCAATGCATTTTGCAATTCTTGAAAGTTTTGGCCCTTTTTGATTTCTTGAAGTTCAAGTCATGAAAATACATGGTTCAATGCACAATTCTGATGTTTAGAGGTCCAATTGACATATTGTGAAATGTTTGTGTCCATTTGAAGTCATTAGAATGCTTGAATATGCCAATTTGCAAAATCCCTCTTTGACATGAAACTTGAAATTTTAGGATTTTTGACAACTTTGAAAGGCCATATATTGAGTTCTAGGATGAATCAAAACATGTTCTTGTACTTTTTGAAAAGGGAAAGACCTAATCTACAACTTTCATGACCAAGAATTTTTCATTTGAGGCATTTTTGGTTGAGAAAGAGGAGGTTGAAAAACTTTCCCAAAATGGAAAGTTTGCATTTCAAGTCATTTCCATTTTTGGCAAGTTTGCAAATGGCTCAAAATTCTTCAATCTTATGAACTTCTAACCTCTTATAAGATCAAATAAATATCATAGAACTTCAATTTGATGAAAATACCCCTTTGGTTCCATTGTTGGGGGCCTCAGATGCCCTAATTTTGACTTAACTTGCTCAAGAAGTTACCCAGTGAACAGATGACTTCCACAATGAATTTCTTCATCAAAATTGGTACATATGATCCTTATAACATCTTAAGAACATTAGAAACAAGAATGGCCCAAAAATTTGGAGTTAAGGCCTCTGAAACCAAAACCCTAATTTTGGTCATCTGTGTAGAGAAAACCCTAGCTCTGCTTCCATGCCTTGCCAGTTCTTGTGATCTCTTGACTTCCATGAAATTTGAGGGACATAATATGATGATAGAACACACATGGACCCTATTGGAACACTTTTAGGCCTTTGGGATGGCTCAGATGGAGCCTTGGATTGCTCAGATCACAAACCCTAGATGCAGATGAACTTGAACTATGCAGTGAAGCAAAAATGCAATATGAGATAGTATGTCTATGTTAATGCAATCATGAAAGATCACAAGCCATGTTGTGATATTAGTGAGGGAAAATTTGGAGTGTTTACACCGCGTTCACTCAAGTCTTATGCGACTCCAAACCAACAAGAACTGCACAACAGCATTGTCGCACCAACCATAACCCGAAACCATTTTGAAATCAAACATTCATTGCTGCAAGCTGTACAACATAACCAGTTTTCTGGAAACCCGGCAGACAATCCAAATGAACACCTGACAAGGTTCGTAAAATATGCAGATACCGTGAAAGCAAATGGTGTAACCCAAGATGCTATCAGACTAAGATTTTTTCCGTTCTCTTTAAGAGATAGAGTTTGGGCTTCATTACAGCCGTTACCAGCCAACTCTGTAACGACATAGGCAGAACTGAAGAAAGTTTTCTTATCTCGTTATTTCCCGCCAAGCAAGACAGCTATGCTGAGAGCTCAAATTAACGGATTTTGACAGAAAGATGCCGAATCACTTTATGAAGCGTGGGAAAGATACAAGGACCTGTTAAGATTATGTCCACACCATGGGTTTGAAAATTGGGTAACCATCATAACCTTTTATAATGGACTTTTATACAACACTAGGATGACGATAGACGATGCTGCGGGCGGCGCTCTTATGGATAAACATTACGAAGAAGCTTATAACCTCATTGAAAACATGGCTCATAACCACTGTCAATGGGGAGGAGAGAGAACACCTGTTGAAAAGAACCAGACTAAAGGAGGAATGTATGAAGTGAGCAGTTTCGATCACATAAATGCTAATATTGATGCCATAGTTCAGAAAATCAATAACTTGACCATAACACCACCAGCCACCGTGGCTGCCGTAACTCCAAATTGCGAGATTTGTGGAATCCCAGGACACACATCACCTGAATGTCAATTACTTGCAGGATTAGCCACAGACCAGGTAAATTATGCTCAAGGAAACCCTTATTCTAACACCTACAACCCATGATGGAAGAATCACCCCAATTTCTCTTACAAGAATAACAATGCCTTGTATGTGCCTAATCAAGCACCAGTTGCACCACCAGGATATCAGAAAGCTACTGCACCCAATCCAAATGTTCCTAGGAAATCAAACCTCGAACGGATGATGGAAAACTCCATTGATGCTCAAGCTCAAACAAACAAGGACTTCCTAAATCATAACATCCATACTAGTGAACAAATAAAGCAATTGGTGACAAAGGTAGATGCTTTAGCTACTCAGAACATCCAAATTTCTTAAGTAGCCCAACAACAAGCATCCACTGCTGCCCCAAATGGAAATTTTCCTAGACAACCACAACCAAATCCTAAGGGTCATGCAAATGCAGTCATACTAAGGAGCGGAAAACAATTGGACTGACCTACTGATCCTAGAACCAAAAACCCAGCCATGTACCAACAACCTGAGAAATCAATTGAGAAAAACGATAAACCACAGGAAAAGGAAACCAACGAAGAAGAGGCTGAGGAAAAAGAAAAACCTTATGTACCTCCGCCACCATATAAACCACCGATTCCGTACCCCAACGGTTAACAAATTCTAAAACAATGGGGAAATTCAAGAAATTCGTAGCGCTTCTGAAACAATTAAACATTCCCATACCTTTCACAGAAGTTATTACTCAAATTCCCTCATATGCTAAATTCCTAAAAGAAATATTGTCTAACAAAAAGGAAATTGAGGAAAATGAAACAGTTACACTTACTGCTGAGTGTAGCGCAAATTCAAAATAACATGCCTCCTAAACTGAAGGACCCTGGAAGTTTCTCTATTCCTTGTGTAATAGGAAAGTTTGTCATAGACAGTGCTTTATATGATTTAGGAGCAAGTATAAGTGTTATGCCACTATCAATTTGCAAGAAACTAGATATGGGACAACTAAGACCAACAAAGATGTCAGTCCAGCTAGCCGATCGTTCAGTTAAATTCCCAGTAGGCATTCTAGAAAATGTTCTCGTGCGAATAAGTCAGTTCTACATCCCAACTGATTTCATCATGGACATCAAGGAAGATGCTACAACCCCTATTATACTAGGAAGATCATTCTGAGCCACTGCAGGAGCTATCATTGATGTAAAGAAAGGCACGCTGACATTCAAAGTTGCAAAAGAAAAAGTCGAATTTATTCTAACCCAATTTCTTCAAGCTCCAACCATAGACGATACCTATTATTTCATTGACGTCGTTGACGAATGCAAATGAGAAATGGAAAAAGAAGAAATGACCTACTCTGATATAATGAAAATCCCATCTCCTGACATCTTCCAAGAAGATACCTCAAAAGAACCTCATCAGGACGAGAACCAAATTGAAGAATTAACTCTTACACCTGATCAAATGCCATGCCCGAAAAACCCTGATATTGAACTTAAGACATTACCTAACATGTTAGATACGAATTCCTGGATGCGGAACTTAGAAGACTAGTTATAGTGAATGCAGACTTAGGAACACTCAAAACTGAAAAACTTTTAGACGTCCTAAGAAAGTACCCAGCCGCATTAGGTTATAACATATCTGATCTAAAAGGAATAAGCCCTTCAATTTGCATGCATCGTATTATGCTAGAGGAAGATTGTAAGACCTCTAGAGATCCTCAAAGAAGGATTATTCCAATTCTAAGTATTAAAGTCATGGACGAAGTAAAGAAGTTGTTAGACGCTAGAATTATATATCCAATATTCGACAGTCAATGGGTTAGCCCAATACATGTCGTACCAAAGAAGGGAGGCATTACGGTCACTAAGAACGCCAAAGGCGAGTCCATAACACAAAGAATAGTAACTGGTAGCAGAGTGTGTATCGATTACCAAAAACTGAACAAAGCTACCCGGAAAGATCATTTTCCTTTGCCCTTCATCGATCAAATGTTAGAAAGATTAGCCAAACATTCTTACTTTTGCTACCTAGATGGTTGTTCGTTGCTATTTCTCCGACGAACAACCTCTGGTTTCTAATTTAATGTTAAACTAGTTTACTTGCAGGATCAACCATACAAATCCTAGGACATAAGTGCAAATTGATTTGGTCGAAAATGATGATTTCTGATAATTTTATGGTTTTACTTTTATTAAGTTTCTTACGTATGTTTGTATGATTCATAAAACCAAAACCAAGAACAAATCACTTTTCGTAGTTTGTGTCGAAATCCTCCTTTCAAATATATTTTCCAACTCTTTTTCTTATGTCAAATCATATCTCTTTTCCTTTTATTTTCACATCGTCGAAAATCCCTGTCTACAGATTGTCCCCCAGCAAAGAGTTTTCGACTAATTCCTGAAGAAAAATCATTTGCTGTCGATGAGCATTTTCGACGCCTTAATGTCTTTATTAATTTGTCATTTCCAAGATTTGATTGTAAATCCCAAAAACTCATCATTAGAATTTTTTAAAAACTTCAATTCTTAGCCCACGTCCAGACATTACCCCATCATTTCCTAAAACCTAGGGGGTCATAGGCTTTCTAACTGCCTCTATGAACTTTTCTGCCACGTGGTCCATGAATTTAAAAATTAAACCGTTTCAAAACTTTCCTCAGTGACCTTCAGGTTTGTTGGGACGAAACCCTCAGTGGTTTCTCCAACTTTTCTTTTGCCAAGATCATTTGTGATTTCAATCTTGCCTATGTTGTTAAGGCCTTCTTAATGTAGCTAGTTGATTCACCTTCAACAATGTGTTCAACATTCTGCCATTTAGTGACTTCGTCCAGGTTGGCAAGATCCTCAGTAATCTTTACCGTGTTGACGTTGGTGTCGAAACCCTCAGCAACTTCCACCATTTCGAAACTATATTCAGAACTCTCTCCCGCTTCCACCAAATTAATGATTTATGGCTCAACGTAATGGGCCTTAACAGTCTGCATGGGATTTGAGTCAACTTTCATTTGTTGTTTCTGCTTGTCACTGAACTTTAGACTTCCATCACGGATAGCGTTCTGCACTAGATCCCTGAAAAGGAAACATTGAGACGTTTAATGACCCAAAAAGCCGTGGTACTTACAAAAACCTCTCTTTTTCTGTTGTTCCATAGGAGGAACTTTAGTGCCTGGTGGAACTATCATCTGACCATCTTCGACTAGTTTGTCAAAGATGTTGTCACACTTAGTGACGTCGAAAGTATAGGTTCTTTTGGTAAATTTATCGTTCTTTTCAGATTCGACTAGATTCTTTCCGTTCGACGGAACTAGCACTTTACAAGAACATGGTGGTCATTTTTTTAGTTCTGCTAGGTCAATTTCTTGTTCGTCGAAACTAGTTGATTCTTCTAAGTTATTTATATCATTTTAGTCCTCCTGGTGTATTCCTACATAAGCCACCATTTCTCTCTTATTTCTATTTGCCCTGAATTTCTCAACTTTCATTCTTTCGACCTGTCTCACCCTATCTTCTAATTGTGACATATCTCTTAGATATTGGGTGTCTAATTTCTTTCTTATAGAATAGTCTAAACCCCCTGCGGCCATTTCGACCAATTCACGTTCAGGTACTTGGGTGAAACACCTGGCCTTTAGTAATCTAAACATATTCAAGTAGTCATCTATTGGTTTAGAAAGTTTCGTCTTTAAGCTGGCCAATTCTTTCAGGCTTATTTTGGTCAGTCCCATGTAGAACTGTTCATGGAAAATTCTTTCTAATTGGGTCCATGTATATATTGAATTTGCAGGTAAGGATGTAAACCAAGTAAAAGCCTTTTTTTGTCAAGGAACATGGAAAATATTTTGTCCTTAAGTTTTTATTATTTGCTATCTCTCATGCTTCGATTAGATAGCGTGCTACGTGTTCTATAGTCGATTCGCTGGTATCCCTTAAGAATTTGGTGAACTTAGGCCCTTTCCACCTTGGGGGTAATTATTGTTGCAGAATATTCTCAGATAATGGGGAGATATAACTAGGTCTTTGTACTCCTACATTTACCCCATTCTGTGCCATTATCCTTTCGACCATGGATGCTAAGTTATTTTCGGAAGGCATATTATTATAGCGCATCTGCTGCACTATGTAATCAGCGTCTTGACCCCTTTGGACTAGTATCCTCCCAGGTTCTTGCTGGGAAGGAATTTCTACACGAGGTTGTTCGACTATTTCCTCTTGGTTTCTAACATTTACTTGGGGAATTTCTATTTGCCTCTGATTTATTCTAGGTTCCTCTTTGACAAGCGTCCTAGGGTTTTGAACTATTTGTTCTCTAGGTTGAGCTTGGAGTACACCGAAAAAAATAGCAATACGCATCATTTGTTTTGCCAAAAATTGGTTGGTTTGGGTTGTGTTTTGTATTAAAGGGTTAAACACTTGTCCTATTTGTTGTGTTAACATGTGGACATTTCATGATTGCTTTCGTCCATTTGTTTCCTAATTACTTATGCCGAATTAGTAGTAATTGCTGGCGTATAATTTTGAAATCCTGGTGGGGGTTGGTTTAATCTGCCCATGTTTCCACCAGATCTTGATCCTTGCAATGGTGAGGACCTATTTGCCAAGGAGTCTGAATACAATGAGGATGCATTTTGAAAATTTTCCATCGTTGTATTAGGCATCTGATAAGGCAGTTCCCCACCATATAGGGGCATTGAAAAGTTTGTCGCTAAGGGCCTATGAACATTCCCTATAGGAGGAGGCGTTCCTATGGGCATTTGGGGTCCCATGGAAGAAAAACTAGGCGCACTTTGAGATACAACAAATGCAGGTGTCGAACCCGATGACGAAGGTATGGCCTCTGATACAAAGATTGACCTTGTAGTTTCTCCTTTCGAAGGAGTAAGGTTAAACACCATAGTATTTTCGTTTTGACTTTTTGGCGGATTCACCATTCTTTTCTCTCTTGTTATTTTAGGTCTTTCTACGTAGGTTGTGGCTAATTTACCGCTTCTTAGAATCATGCAACGAATTAAAATTCCTTTTATTAAGAGTTGTTATGATATTTTTCGCACTAAGGTCCCACTGGGGGTGCCAATTTGTTCGCTGTTTTTTTTTCCGACGAACAACCTTTGGTTTCTAATTTAACGTTAAACTAGTTTACTTGCAGGATCAACCATACAAATCCTAGGACATAAGTGCGAATTGATTTGGTCGAAAGTGATGATTTCTGATAATTTTATGGTTTTACTTTTATTAAGTTTCTTACGTATGTTTGTATGATTCATAAAACCAAAACCAAGAACAAAAGCAAAATAACTTGGCAAAACTTAAAGGAAATAACTTCTAAGATTGTATAAAGTAATTCATCATAACAAGTAAAGACTGTCGAAATAGAAAGACTTATAAATTGACTGAATTGTGAAAGTGCAAAGATGTTAAATAACTTGGAATTTACTAAACTTGAAGAAATAAAAGACGGTGTCACACGTACATTTTTCCAGAATTACAATTTTTTCTCTCACACGGGTACTTTGAGTTTTCTTACAGGAATTTGTACAATAATTTAACACACATAAATCTGATAAGAACTACCATATATATAAGAAACTAAAATAACTGCCACTAACGGGCAAATCCTGATATTTTGACACTTGGCCTTTCGGCATACATTCATTCCATTAGATGCTTCCACACGTACTTCTGCCAAATGTTTCAATATTAAATTTTGAATTTCTTCTTTTTTGATGAACCGAACTTTGTTCAACATCTGTCAAAATCATCAAAGATGACCACCTTCGACTGAATGGTCAAATTACCAAAACAACGTCTTCTTCCCTGTCTCTTGTCGAAAGTACAGAAAAAAATCACTTTTCGCTGTCTGTGTTGAAATCCTCCTTTCAAATGTATTTTCCAACTCTTTTTCTTATGTCAAATCATATATCTTTTCCTTTTATTTTTCACATCGTCGAAAATCCCTGTCTACAAATTGCCCCCCAGCAAAGAGTTTTCGACTAATTCTTGAAGAAAAATCATTTGCTGTCGATGAGCATTTTCGACGCCTTATTGTCTTTATTACTTTTTCATTTCCAAGATTTGTTTGTAAATCCCAAAAACTCATCATTAGAATTTTTAAAAAACGTCAACTCTCAGCCTATGTCCAGACATTACCCCATCATTTCCTACAAACTAGGGGATCATAGGCTTTCTAACTACCTCTATGAACTTTTCTACCACGTGGTCCACGAATTTAAAAATTAAACCGTTTCAAAACTTTCCCTTCCCCCTATAAATATCCATCAAATATCACTTTTAAATTTTTTAGTCATTATTTTCTCCATCCTTCTCAGACATCTTCATCACTCTGAAACGACCAAGAACCTATTTTCATGAGAACTGCCCAGAACTTCAACTCCAAGCAACAATGTCTTCATCAAAAGCCTCTACCAGCAAGAAGAACAAAAAATTGACTCCTCTCGCCTACGCTCACTGATTGGCTGGATCGGAGGTGGTTGGAAATCAACAATATATTCCAGAGCCTCCTAATGAGAAGGAGAAGGCAAGTATCTACAAATCTCAAGTATTAATCCTTATTCTTGTTTCTGGTACATGTCATGCAATGTTAGGCCCTCTTCCTAATCCAAACACAAACCCAAACAAACTAAAAGAATACTTCCCCTCTTACCAATGCCTTAAACCCATACGTGTTGGGGTTAAGCCAAAAACCTCTATCGAAGAGCCTAAAGACGTAGAGGAAAGTGTTGAAGCATCCATAAACTTAGGGTGCTTACAAAACACTAGGATATTTAGAGCCTCTCCCAAGTCGAAATACATTTCAGAGTACCTTGCATGGGTAAACAATTTTGAAAAAGTTAAGGCTCCATTATGGAAAGATTTAGGCATCTTCGACTTAATTCAAAGGTCGAAGGTGGGACTTAACATTTGCCCAAACATGCTGTTATCTTCTTTCTACTTTTGGGATAACACCTACAACACTTTTCACCTTCCATGTGGAATGGTCACCCCTACCCTTTTCGACATAGCTGCCATTGCTAGGATAAGTCCTTTAGAGGTAGCTTTCGACCCAAATGTCATTAACCAAGATACCATAGGTTTTGACACCAGCAAACCTTCTTACTTTGGGTTTATAGAAGAATACCATGACAAGAAAACCAAAAATGTCTCCGACAAGGAACATATACCTTTCTTGACCTTATGGATGTCAAGATATGTCTTTTGTTCTTGATCGCTCCAAGTATCTAAGCGTTTCATTACCCTAGCCAACCAACTTCACCAAGGAACAAAGCTACGCCTAAGTGAAATGATCTTGGCAAGCCTCTACGAATCTTTAAGCGACAACATCGGTTTCTTGAAAACCGTAAAGGACAAAGGAAACCTGAGCGTATCAGGGCCAATTTGGCTCCTATAACTATGGCTTAATGCTACTTTCGAAGCATCTCTCCCAATCAAAGCTGACATAAATGAAAACAAGGTGAAAGACATATCTGTCAAATGGCCTCACTTGATACAGTTGACCCCATCTGAGGAAGGACTTAGTCTTCGTCACTCCTTTACCAATTTTGTCATGATGTTTTCCAAAAGATACCATTTCACTCCTACTATGGCACCTTTCACCAACAGGAACATTGGCCCCAAATGGTTTACCAAACAACCACCTTTGGAAATGCATGAGGATGAAGATCAATTCCTTGACATTAGGGAATCCTTTCTGACACACAGACTTCTTGATTCTCATCAGAATTCGACTAAGGCAAAAATCGCCCTACTTGTATATAAACCAAATTTAGTTGCTAGACAATTTGGGTTGATTCAGTTGAAACCAAAACCCATTTTTTCTAAGAAAAGCTCCATTATCTGGTACAACTCTCTGCATAATGAAGAGGAAAGTCAAGAACTAATGAAACAACTGACTGATGATTCCTTGGAAATTCATCCAACGATCTTTCGACCCTCTTTCATATGTGCCCCTGAATTTGATACTTGGTGGAAGGATTACTATCTTAAAAAATTCTATGACGTAGCAGCATTCACAACGCATCTGACCAATGCCTTTGCTCTTGTGCAAGATAAAACGAAGAAAGGTAAAGCACATCATATCAAAGACATACACAAATTTCAAAATTACTTTGAAACCATCTATAGGCCAAACGAACTTAGTCGAACCATAAGTGAAGCAGCAGTAACTTTAAAACATAAGTTCATAGAAAAGATGGATAAGTTAAAACTGCCTTCATATGTTTGACCAGAACTAAAATATGAGGTAGCTTTCAACCTCTATCCACCAAAATTCCCCCTCTACCTTCTACTGACTTTGGCATGGCATTGAGCCCTCCATTTCCAGATTGGTTCGTCTGTGGGGATTCTTTGAAAATTATTCGCCAACAATCTAAAAAACTTGATGAGGGCGTGGTTCTGACTAAGTTTACTCTGGATGACTATAGAGGACACCTTCATATTGGAATAGAACGTGTTCATGGGGAAACTCCCATTCTTGAAGGTGTTTACAAAACATTTTTTATTTCGACATTTTTAACTTGTATGCTTCTTACTTATGTCTGACTTTATTTTATTTTATTTTATTTTATTAGCCAAAAGGATGACACCTAAGAAAACTGCTGTCGAGAATACATCCGACCCTATGGATGAAGATCGTCCTGTCACCAACAAGAAAATTGTGACAAGGGTACAACCTTTGTTCATTTGGATTAATTTCTTTTCCTTTTATGTTTTCTTGGAACTGAAACATTTTTATTCGTATATACAGGCAGGTTGAAAGCCACCTTCTACTCCAAAAAGAAAACAAGAAGAAAAAGCCTCTAGTGAAGAGTCAGATGATGAATCACCAGAACCAAATCAACCAAATAAAAAGAAGAAAGTCACAAAAGTTCCTCCTCCAAAATCCAAAGTCAAGACACCAAAAACTCCTCCTCCCAATAGTCCATCTAAAGCAGTCCAAGTGAAAGATGCAGAGAGTGGAAACTCTAGTTTCCATACTCAGATTCCTCTGGTAAATTTTTGACTATAGACATTTTCTTCCCATTATATTTCTTCCCCTAAATCTAAAACATTATTGTAGGAAAATATCTCTGAAAATACTTCGCATGAAGAAAACACAAAACAACCATCAAAAGAAGATACTCCCACAAAGCCGCATGAACCAGTCCAGCACGCTGTCAGTCCAACACCTCCTTCTCCAAAAACTTCGCCAAAAGAAACCACCATAGTAGATGAACAATCTCCTGAGGTTTCCTAGGCTTATGACGACAAAGGTGAAGCTGAGGTCGACAATGAAAATGACAATGAAAGAAGAACAGGATGATGTCAACGACCAGTCAAAACAGCCAATGGTAGAGTTGACCAAAGGACAAAGCAGCCAACTTAATGTTGATCCCCTAAAGGGAGGTTCCTTATCAACTGGTTCGACTAGTCTCACTCGCGAGGAGATTGAGAATCTTAAGGTGCAAAGACCTTTGGAGTATTTGCAGGTTGTACTTAGTACTCGTTATAATTTTCAGGATTCCTCCCAAAGTACTTCGTCAACCTCAGGGGCCACCTCAAGTGGACACTCTCTCGACATCACACTGGCTGAGATTAAGACGAAAATTCTTGATGTGGACCTGTTCAAAATTCTTGAAGAACATCCAATGTCCCTCTTCGACCTGAAGAAGATCTTGAAACAGGTGATCATTTTGGAGTCTCCTTCAGAAGTAAGCAACTTTGTCATGAACCTAAGCTCTCTGGTCGAATTGGTGACTGCTGATCTAAACCGACTCCAAGGTTTTACTAGGCAAATCTCTGAGAAAACAAATACTCAACTTGCCAAATGGGATGCTACAGTCATTTCGAATAACAAGATCCTAGAGCTACAACAACTATCTGAAGCTTACACCAAACAACTTGCCGATTGTGATGGAAATATTCAAAAATGGGAGAAGAAAATAACCCTTCTTCAGAAGAAGATTTCCCAGGAGAAAATACTTAAAGAATCTCTTCAACAACCCAATTAAAAGGAAATTGATGAAGAATTGAAAGTAGGCGTCCATCATGCCGAAAGGGCCCAAACTCTTGCTCAGGAAATTGAAAATATTTCGACCAACAAGAGCTTCTGTGATCGTCGACTTAAAATTCAAAGGAAGAAATTTGATGACCTGGAGAAATCTTTTGCTGATATTCAATTATAATAGGGATAACTTTTTATGTACTAGTTTTTTGCTCAAGTTAAGTTGCCAGTGAACTATTTGTAATGAATCTAATGCCATTTGTTTGGCAAAGTACATTATCTTTTCATTTATATGAAATTTTACTCTTTGGCTATTTTTACTTCTTGCAATATTGGTTTGTACCTTTTTAAGTACTTTCCATTTATTTTGAATATTCTTTCGTCTTTCCCTATTTCTCCGATTTCATATGCGTCGTTCGAAAAAACTTTCAAAACTTGGAAAGGTCCTTCCCACTTAGGGGACCACTTTCCCAATGCTCTATCTTTTCGATCCATAGGAAGAATTACCTTCCAAACCAGATCACCAACAAAAAAAGTTTTATGCTTTACGTTTTTGTTATAAAACTTTTCAACTATTTCTTTTTTACTTTTTAACAAATCCAGCGCATACAATCTTTCTTCATCTAAATCAACCAATTCGTCCATCATCATATTCTAATATACGTCTGATGGAATTTCATGATGCTTATGGATTCAAATCGACTGTAAATAAATTTTGACTGGAAGGACTGCATCATGACCATAAGTCAGCCTAAATGGGATTGAGTTCGTAGCCTCTTTGGGAGACGTTCGACAAGCCCATAAAGCTTGACCTAAAGTCTTATGCCAATTCTTAGGTTTTTTACCCACATGCTTTTTGATCAAGTTGATCACCACTTTATTAGCCGCTTCAACTTTTCCATTCGCCTGAGTGTAGTAGGGTGTCGAAGTAAGGAGTTTGAACCCTACTTCTTTTACAAACGCTTGCATATTCTTTCCAGTAAACACTGATCCTTGATCTGTGGTTATTGTTTCTGGAATTCCAAACCTATAAATTATATGTCGTCAAATAAATTCGATGACTATTTTTTGGTCTAAATTCACTAAAGGTATAACTTCAATCCACTTAGTAAAATAGTCTATTCCAACAAGAATATATTACTGCCCCTTTGAAGAAGCTGGTCGAATTTCACCAATTAGGTCTAAAGCCCAACCCCTAAATGGCCAAGGCTTCACAATCGAATTCAATTCACTTGCACAGACATGTGGTATGCCTGCGTGCAATTGGCATTCTTGACAACCTTTGGAAAAATCGATACAGTCTTTCAACATTGTTGGCCAGTACATTCCCTGTCGAAGTAACAACCATTTCATTTTATGTCCTATTTGATGCGCACCACGGGCTCCACTATGTACTTTTGACAAAGCTACATAAGCCTCTTCTTCGCCTAATCATTTTAACAAAACCCCTTCTGAGGTTTTCTTGAAGATCTCATTTCAAAAACGTACATAGCTTAAATATCTGTACTTAATTTTCCTTTCGACTCTCATATTTGGATCTTGTTGATGCTCTTTGATGGGATTTCTCCAATCTCCAACTCTTGAGTCATCTACATTGAAAATTTCAAAGTTTTCTTTGTTACCATATCCTAAATTTATTGTTTCCAAATCTGATGGAGACAACTTAGTGGATATAACTCTTCCTCTAACTTCAATAGCCTTTTCTAGGTTTTCTTTGGACACCTTATACCCAAATTCTATTTGAGCAAGTCCATTCGCCTCTTGATTCTCCATCCTAGGTATATGTTTGATGACCATATTAAGCAATTTGTTGGCTATGACGAAATACATAATCAAATTCTCTTTTATGCATTGATATTCTTTAGTCAACTGTTTCACTACTAATTCAGAGTCACCCATTATTTTGACTCTGGTTTCCCCCAATTCCAACAAGATCTCAAATCCAACAATCAAAGCTTCGTACTCTGCTTCGTTATTCGAACACAGGCCTTCAACTTTGTACTTGAATTTTGTTGGAATTTTGTTAGGAGAAATAATTAGTATTCCAACGCAAGTTCCATTCTTGTGACTGGAGCCATCAAAATATAATTTCCAAGGTCCCATTTCGACATACTCTATCCCATTTTCATTTATAGAATGGTCCGCTATGAATTCAGCGACCAGTTGTCCCTTAACAGCCCTTAAAGGTAAATATTTTAGGGAATATTCTGTCAAGGCTAAAGCCCACTTCCTAATTCTATTATGTAAAATAAATTTAGATAACATATGCTTTATTACGTCGAAATGAGAAGATACATAGACATCAATAGGTTTTATATAGTGTTTTAACTTCATACAAGAAAAATATACACATAAACATAACTTTTCTATAACATTATATCTCGTTTCGACATCATTCAGGACCCTGCTGAGGTAGTAAATGGCCCTTTCGACGCCATTTTCATCTTCTTGACACATCATACTTCCTAGTGTTTTATCTGATGCCAAAATGTATAATCTCATGCTTCTTTTTCTACAAGGAGGTATCAAGATTTGAGGGCTGGAGAGGTATTCTTTGATCAGATCGAAAGCAGCTTGCTGCTCTTGCCCCTAGGCGAAGTCCTCCTTCTTCATTCGAAGCAGTGGTGAAAAGGCCTGCGTTCTTCCACTAAGGTTGGAGATGAACCTTTTGAGAAAGTTGATTTTCCCTAGCAGATACTGAAATTCCTTCTTTGTTAATGGTGCTTTCGCTTCCATTATGGCCTTGGATTTGTTTTCATGGATTTCGATCCCCTTCTTGTGAACCACAAAGCCTAAAAAATCACCCGTCTACACACCGAAAGCACACTTTGAGGGATTCATCTTTAAACCAAACTTCCTCATCCTCTCAAAGGACTGTCGAAGAGGGTCTATATGACTTTTTCCTGAAACACTTAATCACAATATCATCAATGTAAATTTGCATGAAAGTTTAAATATAATCATGAAAGATTGAATTCATAGCACGTTGATAAGTCGCTCTAGCATTTTTTAGGCTGAAAAGCATCATTATCCATTCATAAGTTCTTATTGCCCCAGGACAATAGAAAGCTATCTTAGGAACATCTTCTTTGACAATAAAGATTTGATTATAACCAGAGTATCCGTCTAACATACTTAAGTACTCATGGCCTGCTGCCGAATCTACAAGCATTTCTGCAACTGGCATAAGGTATTCATCCTTTGGGGTGGCTGAATATAAGTCTCGAAAATCAATACATACCCTAAGTTTGCCATTTTTCTTTATTACAGGAACTATGTTGGCAATCCAATCGACATACCCGACCGTGCAGATGAATTTGCATTTCAGAAGTCTTTCGACCTCTTCTTTTATTTTTTACAGTACTTCTGGTGCGAAACATCGTGGGGCCTGCTTCACTGGCTTCTTTACCTCCAGTATTGGCAACTTCAATTCGATCATGCTTTTGTCTAAACCAGGCATTTCATCGTAGTCCCATGCAAAGCAATCTTTGTATTCACGCAGCAACTAGACTATTTCGACTTTGAATAGAGGGTTCATCTTGGCACTTATGTAAGTTGGCCTTTTTTTTGCCCCCTGTCCCAAGTATATTTCTTCCAATGGGTTTTGTGCCACCATGTTCATGATGGACATTATTGGATCTTGTTCGAACCCCAAAGGCTCGTCATCATAAATGGCGTCAAGCTTTTGGTCTTGACATTCGCCCATTTGAATGTTTTGACTATTTTCTTCAACGTCTTCTTTTAGACATTGTTGGTTGGATTTGTTTTGATTGGCTTCAACGGCCATGAATTTTACTTCAGCTTCAAGTGCTGCTTTTAGTCTGTTTTCGGCTATGTAAGCTGTAATTCTTTCTAATGTTGATGTTTCAATCATAGTATTCAAGTTCACTTCCCGACCCAGTTGGTTCTATGTGGGCAGTTTCCCATATATAGTTCGATTCATCGACAACTTCCTTATCCCACTGGAAACCATACGTAGGGTGAAGGTACATGGAGCAGTAAGTGTTGTCAGTTTTCCTGAGGTCAAAGTTGGCTGGACTACATGGGGGTATATGAGACAGGTTTTTGTCGAAACTGAGGCGGTCGACTTGGTTTACGTCAGTCATGAAGTAACTTTGGTCCGCCTCTATGTTTTCCACTATGCCATTAGCTCTCAAAATAGCAATTCTTTGGTGCATAGATGAAGGTACAACTTCCACGCCATGTATCCATTCTCTTCCCAAGAGAAGGTTATAGTTTGCTTTCGACGCTATTACCATGAACATTGTTGGTCTTGTTATAGTTCCAATAGTTAGAACTACCTGGATTACACCCATGGTAGTTCCTATTTTTCCTTCATAATTTGATAATACCATGTTGTGGGGCTTGGTGTCAAAGTCATTCTTACCAATCTTTCTTAACATAAAGTGAGGCATTAAGTTCATTGCTGCTCCCCCATCCACTAGTATTTTGCTTACTCCTACGTTCTCGATTTTTCCTTTTATGAACAAAGGTTTCAAGTTCCCCTTCAATGAGTCATCTGGTCTTTCGAAGAACGCATTCTGTTCTTCCACACAACCATTGTTCATTATGTAATAGCATACTGGTTTGTGAGCCATTTTCTCTTCTTCGACGCTGTCATCTTCGTCCTCTATCTGCATCACCATGTCATAGTCTCTGGGCAGGACTGAGACTACGTTGCATACAACGTCGAAAGAGGCTTCAGAATCGGATTTGAAATCATCAGTCATTTCTTCGTCATCTTGAGCTTTCAAATTTATTTGTTCGACCCTTGTGCCTGAAATTTTGTTGTTAGATACTTCTTTCCTCTCCAACTCTTGGATGTTGTGGCTTGATGTAGCTTCATCTTTGCTGTCAATATCTCTTTTCACCATGCCTCTTTTCGTAGCTTCCTTTTCTGCCCTCTTTTGCCTTTGGAACCTTCTCCATTGAGACTTCGTCATGGGGTTTTTACCCTTATAGTTCTCTGAGGGGTAAACTCTAGGTTTCTATTTTTTGAACCCGACTTTTTGCGCTACCGAAGGTCCCCTCTGAACATTGAAGTTTCTCTAATCCTTTCATCCTTGAGCGTCCCTGATGGGTTGTACCCATCTTTCGTCGACGCCTTTGTTTGTTGGTTTGAATGAATGGTAGCTTCGACCTCCAATCCTTTGCTAGTGGTGCTCAATTCTTCTTGGGTCATATATTTCTGCTTTTGGGGCTGGTATTGCCCCTAGTTTCCTTTCCTCTTGGAATTTTCTATTACTTCCAGATTATCTGCTGCCTTCTTGTCGAAAATGGCACTACAACATGGGCACATCATCACTTCAGCTTTCCTCCTTTGACACCTTTTTATAAAGTCAATCATACTCTCGTCTTCTTTTGGGTATGCCAACCTCTGATACTCTGCTTGGCGACATTCATCAGAAGCCTGCACTGGGCTATTTTAGGATGTTTCGACCATGTTGATACTGGCTGGTTTTCCACCATTAATCTTCAACCTGTCCCTCTTATCTATCAACCTCCTCTCAGCCTCATCTATCTCCTTCGTTGATTCGTCCTCTTCATTTGGAAATTTTTCGAAGAAGTATCTATAATTTCGAAATGGTTTTCCACAAGATTTCTGGCAGGAGTTTTCGACTGGAGTTTCCCTGGGATCCTCCATTATTCTTCGCAGGATTCCATATGTGATTGGCTCTTCATACACTTCGCCAATCTTCGCTTTCAGCATGGTAGCACTTTTACCAACTTCAGTATTGATAGTGAGGCCTTCAACAACCTTCCTTTCACCATTACCCAAATCATCAGTAATTTTCTGGTCCTTCATTACATTGAGGCTTTCAGTAGCCTTCCATTCTTTTTCAACGGAGTTCTCAGTAGCTTCGTCTTTGCTTGCTTCGTTGTGGCCTTCAATGGCTTCAACTTTGGTCGTGTTAATGGGGCCCTCAGTGGCCTTCAGGTTTGCTGGGACGAAACCCTCAGTGGTTTCTCCAGGTTTTGTTTTGCCAAGATCATTTGTGATTTCAATCTTGCCTACGTTTTTGAGGCCTTCAGTGGCCTTCTTGCTGTAGCCAGTTGATTCACCTTCAACAATGTGTTCAACATTCTGCCATTTAGTGAGTTTGTCCAGGTTGGCAAGATCCTTAGTAATCTCTACCAAGTTAACGTTGGTGTCAAAACCCTCAGCAACTTCCACCATTTCGAAACTATATTCATAACTCTTTCCCACTTCTACCATGGTAATGATTGATGGCTCAACATAGTGGGCCTCAACGGTCTGCATGGGATTTGAGTCAACTTTCATTTGTTGTTTCTACTTTTCATTGAACTTCAGCTTTCCATCACGGATATCGTTCTACACTAGATCCCTGAAAAGGAAACATTGAGAAGTTTTATGACCCCAAAAGCTGTGGTACTTACAAAAACCTCTCTTTTTCTACTATTCCATAGGAGGCACTTTAGTTCCTGGTGGAATTATCATTTGACTATATTCGACTAATTTGTCAAAGATTTCGTCACACTTAGTGACGTTGAACGTATAGGTTCTTTTGGGAAATTTATCGTTCTTTTCATATTTGACTGGATTCTTTCCATTCGACGGAACTAGCACTTTACAAGAATATGGTGGTCCTTATTTTAGTTCTGCTTGGTCAATTTCTTATCCGTCGAAACTAGCTGATTCGTCTAAGTTATTTATATCATTTTCGTCCTCCTGGCGTATTCCTACATAAGCCACTCTTTCTCTTATTTCTATTTGCCCTGGATTTCTCAGCTTTCATTCTTTTGACCTGCCTCACCCTATCTGCTAACTGTGACATATCTCTCAGATATTTGGTGTCTAATTTATTTCTTATAGAATAGTCTAAACCCCCTGCGTCCATTTCGATCAATTCACGTTCAGGTACTTGGGTGAAACACCTGGCCTTTAGTAATCTAAACATATTCAAGTAGTCATCTATTGGTTCAGAAAGTTTCCTCTTTACGCTGGCCAATTCTTTCAGGCTTATTTTGGTGTACCCCATGAAGAACTGTTCATGGAACAGTCTTTCAAATTTGGTCCATGTATATATAGAATTTGCAGGTAAGGACGTAAACCAAGTAAAAGCATTTTTTTGTCAAGGAACATGGAAAATATTGTGTCCTTCAGTTTTTATTATTTTTTATCTCTCCTTCTTCGATTAGATAGCGTGCTATGTGTTCTATGTTCGATTCGCTGGAATCCCCTAGAATTTGGTGAACTTAGGAACTTTCCACCTTGGGGGTAATTCTTGTTGCAAAATATACTCAGATAATGGGGAGACGTAACTGGGTCTTTGTACTCCTACATTTACCCTATTCTGTGCCATTATCCTTTCGACCATGGCCGCTAAGTTATTTTCGGCAGACATATTATTATAACGCATCTGTTGCACTATGTAATCAGCGTCTTGACCCCTTTGGACTAGTATCTGTAAACACCCCAAATTTTCCCTCACCCATTTACACCATGGCTTGTGATATCTTCATATGCATAAGTTCAATCATAGCATCTCATATTGCACTTTTGCTTCACTGCATTGTTTCTAAGTCATCTGCATCTAGGGTTTGTGATTTGAGCTATCCAAGAGCCATTTGGGCCACTCCAAAGGTCTTCAATCACTTCAAAGGGGTCCATGTATTTTCAAGCATCATATTATATCCTCTCAAAATCAAAGAAGTCAAAGAATCACAAGAACTGGAAATGGCATGGAAGCAGAGCCAGGTTTAACTGCGCAGATGACCTAAAATTAGGGTTTTGGTTTCAGAGGCCATAACTCCAAATTTTTTGGTCATTCTTGTTTCTATTGGTCTCTATATGGTATGGGGATCATGCATATCAATTTTCATGAAGAAATTCCATGGGGAAGGCATCTGATCAAGAGTTGACTTCTTGAGCAAGTCAGTGTAAAATCAGGGCATCTGAGGCCCCCAATGACCCAGCCAAGGAGTGTTCATCATCATTTTGATTGTGTATGGTCTTTATTTGATCATAGAGGATGTTAGAAGTTCACAAAATTGAAGAATTTCAAGCCATTTGCAAAGTTGCCTTTTTGGGAAAATGACTTGTAATGGAAACTTGCCATTTTGGGAAACTTTTTCAACCCTTGTTTTTTGATTCAAAAATGCTTCAAATGGGAAAACTTTGGACATGAAAGTTGTAGAATGGATCATTCCCTTTTTAAAAAGTACAAGAACTCATTCTAAGTCATTTTGGATCAAAAGTTATGACTTGTCAAAGTTGGGAAAATCACATAATTTCAAGTTATGCACCAAAGAGGCAAAGTTGCAAAATCCCTTGCCAAGGCAAATTGAAACCTCAAAGTGACTTCTAATCTTTGCACAAACATAAATCATTGCCTAAAGTTCAGAATGCACCAAGACTTTGTCCATTTTCATGACTTGTGGATCAAGAAACTTCAAAAGGGCCAAAGTTGATTAAAGTTGCAAAACATCATACAAACCCTAATCCATTTGTTAATTGGCTTCAAAACTGATCCCATGGCCCTCCTCATTCCTTCCTGCGCAGGACACCCCTCTTGTACCTGGCCTACCATTGACCCATACCTCTCTTACACGAAACTTGACTTTTTGCATAAAGATCCATACCAATCACAATAGGGCACACCAACTCCTCTGACCTCTTTAGTAGTGATAAGTGGACCAAATGCAACATAACACACCACCCAACACAAGCTGAAACTTCAGATTGCCATAGTTATCAAAAATCCTCCAACTTGCAAAACCATTCGAATCTCTCAGCTCACTCAACCATTCTTCAAACCAACTCCACCATTGATCTCAAAATGACTCACTGATCCCAAACCAACCATTGAAACAGCCAAACACCTCACATAAACAAAACACGATTTCTGACCAGTTGGCTTGCAAACTCCCAAATCAGCCAAAAGAAATTCCTTCCAAGCATCAAGACTTCATCAGGAGTTCAAGAGGAGTGGTTTGCACCAAGAGAGAAGGCCTGAAAGTCCCAAACTGAGAAAGTTCAAGCTCAGGTACCTTCTTGAAACATTTTTCCAGAACTTTTTTCTTTAGTTATAGAATGGTAGAGTGTGTTCCACTGATCACAATGAACCTTGAATGGTGAAAAATGGTTGAGTTTTGAGTGTGTATGCATGTTCTGAAATTTTGTTCAGTTTTAGGTTTTTGTTCGAATCTTGTTGTTGATGGAAAATAAATGAAATTTGGTGCTGGATTCTTGCTCAATGGGGTTTGGGGATCATTTCTGGAGATTTGGGGGGTTTGATTTGGCCTAGGGAGTGTTTTGGAGAAATCTCAGGGGAGAGGTGGCCGGAGAAGATGACCGGAGGTCATTTCCAGCCACCTGAGAGTCATTAGTGTGTTAAATGCGTTTAGGGTTCAGTTTGAATGTGGACCATAGATTAGGCTGACTTTGGTTGACTCCCGCGTGTTTGAATGGCCAGGATGGCTTCACTTAGCCCTAATCCACGTCATTAGTTAATTAATTAGGTTTTTAAATTAATCCTCTCAGTTTGAATTTCAGCCACAAGATCTGACGCCAGTCAACTCCCGCGCGTCCCATTTAAATCTCAGCCACTGGATCTGTTGACTTCTCATTAAAATTCATTTTAATTTCATTTTTCTTGCATTTTCTTTCTCATTTTATTAAAAATAGTAAAACAAATCACAAAAATCTCATTTTTTGCATGCTGACTTAGAATATTTTTCTCATTCCAAAAACATTTTTATTTTTATTTTTTGCATAAAATTTGTATTTTTAAAATATTTAAGTGTTTATTTTAATTAATTAATGGGAATTAATTAACTAAAATACCATTTAGGTTTCTAAAAATCACCCAAAAATTCACATTGCATTTAGAAACATTTGGAAACATTGTCCAACTCTCAAACCAAATTTCTTTTTTGTTCTTGATGCCTTTTGATCATTTTCATTGGATTTAATTTCATTTTTAGGCAATATTTTGCTTCAAACTTCAAAAATTTCTTTCTGCCTAACCATTGGGAGTTGGATGATGATTCTTTTTGCATTGCATCTTGCATAGCATTTAGTTTGTAGGATAAAATTGGTTGGATTTGATCTTGCATTTTCAATTTGTTTAGCATTTTTCTTGTTGAAGTACCCCAAAACCCTAGCAATCTTAGGATATTCATAACTTTCACTAGGTTAAGAGTTGGATCCTCTCCTTTGGGCAGTGAGTTTGTATAGGTTTAGGGTATCTTTGGTTGCATTTTCAAATTTTTATCATGTTGTTTGCTTCTGGTTTTGGGTTTTTGCTTTGCATGATGCATGAAACCCTAATTTGTGCTTTCTTTTGCATCCATTTCTCATTTGCTTGCATCCATTGACTTGCCATGACATTTTATGCATTCATTTGATTCATGAGACATCTTAGGACATATTAGAACCATGTTTGATCATTGCATCTTTCATTTGCCATGTTGTATGTTCATTGCATTTCATAACTTTTCAGGTGCATCCATGGTTCAATACATGCCTCATTTGACATTATAGGTCCTTTTAAAAGTCAACAAAAAGTCAACAACTTCAAAAGAGCATAACTTGAGAATGGTAAACGATATGGACATGAAACCAATGGGGTTGGTTAGAGGACTCTCTAAGCTTTCCAAAATGTCCAAGAACACCCTCATAGCATTAAAATTGAAGGATTTGTGCCCTTGCAAAGTTGGGAAATATTTGGGAGGTTTATGAAGCAAATAGGGCCTTAAAACCAAATTCCTCCAAATGGGCTTGCAATTTTGTGATCCAAACTTTAACATGACATCATGCACGACCCAATTCTCATTTATTCATATTTTTCATTATTTTTATTTTATTTATTTTGATTTTATTCATTTAAAACCATTTTAAATCAAAATAAAATAGATAAATCAAATATTTGGATGAGATATTGCTTCTAGAAAATCATAAATGTTGTTTGGATCAGATTGATATGAAAATTATGATGATGGTATTAAAATAGCAAGGTTGTATCAAAGAATATTTGAATTTTAAAGTATGATCTTTTTCAATCTTCCATGATAAAAATATCCAAAGGATAGTCCAACTTTTTGACCTAATTCAGTTCACATATATACATAGAACTCATCACAATGCCAAGGACACGAATTTTCTGCCTCATAGAGCAAGAACAAACTTCCAACTTTTCACAAAAAAATCTCAATTCGGATTCTTCCTTAGAGACTCTTTCAAGGCATTCTAAAGGTTTCAACATGTTCCTTGATGATCACTGAATGCATAGCAATGCTTATCATTATCTAAAACTCCATAAATCGCATAAACCGAATTGCTTTTCATCTCACATTTGATTTTTTCGATTCAATGAATTTGCTGTATTTTAATTGATTTTGATTGTTTAATCTTGTTTGTTTCATTGTGTTGAAGCTTTCTGGATCAATTGATTGGAGTTTCACTGCCTAGAACGAATTTGGCCATTGCTAGGGTTTCGGCCAAGCTTTTAGGGTTCCATGATAGACCAAATATAAATGATTTTTAAGGACATAGAATGATTGTATGAGCTCTGGGGATCATAATGCACTAATCAATTTAAAAAAATTTCACTGTTTTGTTGATGTTTGAATTTCGTAGGTCCTGTACAGATTGAAATTCGTAGGAAATTGCCCAAGAGAATTCCTAGGAAATTTCGCAGCATCCAAGGAAGAAGATGAAGTTCTTGGCGCGCAGCTGGGATTTAAATTTTTGTTTTAATATTTTATGGAATTGTTTGCAATTTATTTCACAGATGTGTTGGTAGCTCAGTTGGTTGATGCGCTTGTGTGATGGATGAGGAGTCCTGGGTTCGAATCGTCCCCAACCCCTTTTGTTTTTTGGTTATTTTCAACATATTTGCAAGATAAAGCACAAATCGAATGCAACCTGGATTGATAACACAAGCGCATGGCTTGTCCCAGTGGTTGACTTGCTGGTCTGGGGAGAGTGAAGCCTAGGGCCTGGGTTCGAATCCCAGCCCCAGGTATGTTTTCTTTTCTTTTTTTCATTCTTTTATTTATTTTTGTTTATATTTTATAATTAAACTTAATTAATTTTCTTAAAAATGTTAAAATAAAAATATATTATTTCTTATACCTAAAATTCATTTTTTCTAATCAAACTTTATTTGCAAAAATTCAATTATTCATATTTTATGTGTTATATGTTCATATTATTTATTTATATATATAATTTGTAAATAAATAGATTTATTTTGTAAATTAATAAATAAAACCCTAATTCTATTTTATAAACTCATAAACCCTAATAATATTTTGTAAACCCTAATTATTTTGTAAATAATTAATTTATTTGTAGTTTTCTAATTTAAATAATTTAATAGTAAACCCTAATTTATTTATTTTTAAAATATTAAAAAGCCTAATTTTATTGTATGAACTTAATTTATTATTTTGTATGCTTATAATCAAATATTTTTATAATATGTGTATAAAATTAAATAATTAGACTATTAATCATATTTTATTAGTATATAATTGTTATTAATTATTTCCTTTATTTAAAATTCTTAAAAAATATTTATTTAATTGTGAATTTTTAATTTATTTCTATATTATTATACTAACCATTTTATACTTATTTATTTTGTTTATTATTACTAACTTTCTTATATTTATTTATTTTTGTTTATTGTTACTAACCCACTTAATTATTTATTTATTTGCTTATTTATTTTATTTTAATTATTTTAATAATGTAATTGTATCCACTATGTAATAGTTGTAGCATTATTTTTATTATTTATTTTTAATTGCTATGGTTAGTAAAATAGGGAGTGTAAACATGTTAGTATTAAAAAATTGAATTTAGATCATTAACCTAAAGATAAAAGTATGAATTTGTACACGCACACACGTAAGTCGATCCTGGATCGCCATCTCACTTCTTAAGGGTTACCTCTCAAGTTTCCTAAACAAAATGTCAAGTAAGGTGTAAAGCAAAGTCCCTTCTCTCATATCATCTAGTCCCTTAACAGATAAAAAGATCAAGTCCCTTCATGGTTGCCTTCGTAATGATCTTGTCCCTTTCGAATAAAAGATGATAAGTCCCTTCGAATTGCTTATACACCTTACAGTTGCCTAAATAACAGTTGTCTCTTCACTTGTCCCTCACACATCCAAGGTAATGACTACCTATTCCTTAATAATAGGGATAGTCTTACCATTTAAAGGATATTTAAGAACATAAAAGATTTAACTTAGGGTAGGTTTCTCTTATGTACTTGCTCACCTTTTCAAAACATTTCAAAAACACTTCACATCTCAAACAATTTTCAAAACAAAGGCTTTATATATATCCGTACATGGATCATTATAAAGTACTTAAGAAAATTTCTAAACACACACTACACTTTTCAAAAACATTTTAAAGTGAGCTAAGTAACTAAGAGCCCATGGATAACCATGGCTGTAAAGGGTGCTAACACATTCCCTTTACATAACCTACCCCCCGAACCCAAAAATCTTTTAAGGTCTTTCCTGTTCTTTTATGCCCTTTCCTTTGGATAAAATAAAAGTCGGTGGCGACTCTTGCTATCCGCAACATTTCACTAAAGTCAGTTCTCCCACCGTGTTACAGAACTGGCGACTTTGCTGGGGATTTAATAAAAGAGGGGTACCCTTAGGAATTAGATCACTTTAAAATTGTTTGCCTTGTTTGCTTTATACTTATTTGTTGGGTGCTTTTATGTGTGAAAGATCCTAACCCGGATCTAGTGTACCTTAGGTAAATTACAATAGACCAAGGAAACTGTACGGCGTATACCGATATGGTTGATCTGGTGGCCATAGTTAGTGTGACTTCTTGGTTGGTGCTTATGTTCCTTAAGTCAAGTTGAGGATAATATGAGGCTTCCATATGTTGTCAATGCACTAACTAACTTTTAGAACCCTAGTTATCCCATCTTGGCCTTTAGAAAAGTAGTGAGATAACCGGCTTTGGTGAAGACTGAAGTTGGTTGATACTCGATACTACGCTCATTGAGATTCTAAACTTGGAGGGTTTTGGTTGGCAAGTAAGTTGCCTACTAAACAACCACCCTTGTGAAGGATCAATGATATTGAGATCCCTTAGAACTTGGTTACTTTTGTAGGACAGAATGAACCATCTAAACTTCAGGGGAGGGTACTTACCTTTGAACCTCATGCAAGCCTTTAAACCTAGGGCTATTGTGTGACTTGTTTGTGTGTGCCACGTGTTTGTGATTGAGCATAACATCATAGCATCATCATGCATCATAAGCATAGCATTTTCACTAACCATTTCAAGGACCAAAGGATTTATCTTTGTTCTTTGTTGCAGGTCATGGCTTCTGCTCGTAGGAATACTATCAGGATCAACTTTGTAGGAATACCTCCTAAGCTTAAAGAATTGGTTTCCCAAGTTTCTGAAAACTCCCAGTTCATCAAGAGACATGGTCACCTACTGGATCTAGTCACTTTAGGGTTCAATGAAGACATGATGAGTGTTCTATTTCAGTTCTTTGATCCTAAGAACCATTGCTTCACATTCCCCGACTACCAGCTGGTTCCTACAATGGAAGAGTTCTCCAAACTTCTGGGTATACATGTACTTGATTAGAAACCATTCACAGGCTTGGAAAAAGAGCCTAAACCTGAGGTTATTGCTGCAGCTCTACATCTGAAGAAATCAGACATTGTCCTGGAAACGAGGA
This sequence comes from Lathyrus aphaca, assembly GCA_963966055.1. Taxonomy (NCBI): domain Eukaryota; kingdom Viridiplantae; phylum Streptophyta; class Magnoliopsida; order Fabales; family Fabaceae; genus Lathyrus; species Lathyrus aphaca. Next base: position 316,886,183 of record OZ014519.1, read on the forward strand.
GTGGAGTTAAGGGTATTCTTGCTAAGGTGTTGATAGAGAAGGCTCAAGTGTTCTTGAAGGCTATGAGCTATGATGCTTTTGAGGAGATCTTAGCCTTGTTGATTTATGGCTTAGTGTTGTTCCCCAATCCAGATAAGTTCATAGACGTTCATGCCATCAACATATTCCTGAGTCACAATCCAGTGCCTACATTACTTGGAGACATCTTGAACTCTCTTCATACTCGTACTACGAGGGCAAGAGGAACTCTGATGTGTTGCATACCTTTGCTATCTAGGTGATTTATTTCTCACCTTCCTCGATCAGTGATGAAGAATGAACAAGGGTTCAGGTGGTCCAAGAGGATTATGTCACTCTCTCATTCATATATTCATTGGTGCTCTAGATCTATGGAGAATGTTACTATCATTGACCGTTGTGGGGAGTTTCCTAATGTGCCACTTCTAGGCATAAGAGGAGGCATTACCTACAACCCTTCCTTAGCTTTACGAAAGTTTGGTTATGCTCGGAGTGATGGTCCACATGACATGTTGATTCAGGTTATTGTGTTTGACTACGACAACGATCTTCAAGGTTACCGTCAAAGGTTCATACGAGCATGGAGAAAAGTGAACAAGGTTAACAGCAAGACTCTGGAGCCTAAGTACACTATTCATATGGAAGCTTATCTCAGATGGGTACGGTCTCGTGCTCAGACTCTTATGATGCCATATCATGCCATCCTGCCAGTTACTATGGAGCCTGTTGCTGAAGGAGATACCTCTTATACCATCTTTCACCTAGACATGCCCACTGACATGGAAGACTTATAGAGGTCCTGGATCCAGTTGAAGGGGAAAAGGAATACTTTCGAGGCTCATTACAAAGCAAGTCAAGAAAGAATCCTGGAGCTAACAAAGCAACTTCACGAGGAGCGGAATCTCAACTCATACCTCAACATAAAGAGGAAACGTCCATGGGAGACTTAAAACCCCATCTTTTGTACTTAATTCATTTCATTTTGTAAGCCCAAAGGGCAAACAAATTTATTACTAATAAAAGTTACCTTTTTGGTTGTTTACACAAATTTAAATCCTGCGGTTCTTGAAAACATTGCATACGCATTTACATTCTATATCATTGCATCACAGGTTTCTTATATACAGGTATCTTATCTTCTCGTTGTTTATTTCAGCTATGGCTCTTGAACAAACAATCAAAGATCTCCAGGCACAAAATGCACAGTTCCAAGAGCTGATCCTGAACTTGTCCAAGGGACAGGATGAATTGAAGACACTGCTGGCCAAGAAGACCAAGAAGACTAGAAGGTCATGAGGCCTTATCAACATGGGAAGAAGGTTCAAAGGTCCTATCAAGACCAAGGAACAGGTTGAAGATTATGAGTCTGAAGAGTCTGAGAAAGAGGGAGGCAGTCTCCATAACACTATGGGGGACTTTGATTCTGAAGCTAACTACTATAATGAGCCTAATGAAGATAAGTTCAAGATGCTGGTAGATAGAATGGATGCTATGGAATTGCAAAAGTCTTCTGGGCTAGACTTTGAAGACCTGAGTTTGATATCTAGGGTAGTCATACCCATTGGATTCAAGGTTCCTACTTTCGTAGTTTATGATGGTGTCTCGTATCCCAAGCTGCATCTGAGGTCCTATGTCCGGAGGATCCAACCCCATACTGCTGATAAGAAGTTGTGGATCCATTTCTTCCAAGAGAGCTTATCTGGAGCTCAATTGGAATGGTACTATCAGTTGGAGAGTGTCAACATCCGTGATTGGAACGATCTTGCTGAGGCCTTTTATAAACAATACCAATACAATGCTGATCTAGCCCCAACCCGCATGCAACTACAAATTATGTCTATGGGTGTTAAAGAAAATTTCAAGGAGTATGCCCAGAAGTGGAGAGATTTGGCTGGAAGAGTGCAACCCCCTCTAACTGACAGGGAGTTAGTTAATATGTTCATGTGTACGTTGAATGGTCCTTTTTACAGTCATCTCATTGGAAGCTCATCATCTGGCTTCACGGAGTTGATAATGACAGGAGAGCGCGTAGAAAGTGGTATAAGGAGTGGCAAGATCCAAGTGGGTGCTTCTTCATCCAGTACTACAAAGAAGCCCCCTAGTGGGAAGAAATAGTCAAATGCTGTTTATGGTCAACCTGATCGTAATAGGAGGCACCAATCTGTGAGTGTAGTTCATATCTCCAATCCAACTCCTACAACACCAGAGCCACCACAGGGAAATCAGCAGAGGCCTAGAAGGTAGTTCACTAAGCTCAACATGTCACTGGCCCAAGCCTTGCAACACTTGTTGAAGGGTGAACTTATCACTTTGAGGGACCCTCCTCAGAATCCAAATGTTACCTCTCCTAGGTACAATCCTAATGCACGATGTGCATATCATTAAAATTGTCAGGGACATGATACCAATAGTTGCTGGATACTGAAGAATAAGATTCAGGATATGATTGATGCTGGAGAGATTGAGTTTGACCCTCCGGGTACCCCAAATGTGATTACTGCTCCCATGCCAAATCATGAGAAGACTGTCAATGCCATTGATGAAGTTTCACATATTTCCTCAGTTGCAGATTTGACTACACCATTGTCTGTTATTAAGAAGAAGTTAGTACAAGCTGGGTTCTTTCCAGGTTGTCATGAAGATTGTTTATATTGTGCCTATAAGTCGGATAGCTGCTGGAGGTTGAAGGACGGAATTCAACGCCTCATGAATAATTACACCATAGTGTTTGAGAGGACCCCACCTTTTGTGGAGAGCATGGTTGAACATATAACTAAAGGTGCGAAGGTTGAAGAGGTGGATATGGTTGATAAAGTGCCGGTAAGGATTACTTCCAAGGGACCTATAAAAATCACTCGTAAGGGTCCAATTAAGATTACTGCTGAAGGCCCTGTGAAGATTGTTGCTGAAGCTAGAGTGGCTCCTATGATCATCACCACTCCTGGTCCCATTCCGTATACTTCTGATAAGGCGGTACCTTGGCATTATGGCTCTGATGTTTATATTCATGGTGTTAAGCATGAACCTTTAGCTGAGACACCTGTTGCTGATGAAAACCTTGATGTTGACAATATTGCGGGATCTAGTAAGATCACACGAAGTGGAAGAATTTTCTCTCCTCCAGTTACCTCCAAGAATACAGCTTCTACTGCTGATGCTCGGGGCAAAGGTCCTGTTATTGAACCTATACAAACTGATGTGCCAGCTGCTGATGATATTGCTAAGCAGATGGAAGAAGTATTGAAAATCATTCGCAAGAGTGATTATTACATTGTGGATCAATTGGGGCATACTCCCTCCAAGATTTCTATGTTGTCTTTATTGTTGTGTTCTGAGGCTCATGCCAAAGCCTTGATCAAGTTTTTGAAGACTGCTCACGTACCAAATGAGATCTCTGTAGACCAGTTTGAAAATTGTGTTGCACACTTGACCTATGATAATGGGTTAGGTTTCTCCGATGCTGATTTGACTCCGGCCAAAAGGGACCATAACAGGGCTCTACATATCTCCATTGAATGTAAGGGCACTACCCTGTCACATGTGTTAATAGACAATGGTTCCTTGCTGAATGTGTTGCCCAAAGAAGTTCTGAATAAGCTTAGTCCTGAAGACGCTGTGTTGAAGCTTAGTAATATAGTGGTGAAGGCTTTTGATGGCTCAAGAAGAGTGGTGCATGGAGAAATTGATCTCCCAATAAAAGTAGGTTCTCAGGTCTTCAATGCTACTTTTTATGTGATGGATATTCGTCCTTCGTATTCTTGTTTGCTTGAGCGTCCCTGGATCCATGGGGCAGGTGCTGTAACCTCCACCTTACATCAGAAGCTGAGATATCCAGTAGAAGGAAAAGTTGTCACTGTTTACGGAGAGGAAGGATATATAGTTAGCCATGTGAACACCTTTAAATATCTTGAAGTGGAAGGTGAATATGTTGAAACTCCGTGCCAGACATTCGAAGTGGTTCCTTGGGTTGTTAATAATTATGAAGCTCCTCCTGTTGCCAAGAAAGTTCCTGTGATCACCAGAGTACCTCCTACAATGGCCTCCCTCAAAGATGCTAGAGCTGTGGTGGATGAAGGTGGTTGTACTATTTGGGGTCAGCTTCCTGACATTCCTTACAAGTCTGACAAATTTGGTTTAGGTTTCACTCCAGAGTCCCAGAAGGCTGTTCGTCGTGCTCGTGTTGTTCGTATCACCAATCAGGGGATTATGAAGAATCAGATCAATGTTGTGGGTGACTATGATGAAGACTACAACTTGGATGCTTGGATTTTTCCTACTGTGGGTGCTGGGCTCAATAATTGGAAGGCTGAAGATGTTATTCCTATCTCCTTTAGTCAGGAGTAAATACTATTATTGTGTTGTTACTTTTAAAATTTGTAATTTTTGAACAATTAAACTCTTAAGCCTTGTGCCTTACCCGGGGCACAATGGTGTGCTTGTTTCGGGATGTCATTTCATTTGCATACTTCATTTAATAAAAATCAGTGGACGTTTCGTTTTCGTAAATATTGTGTTCCTTGTCTTTATTTTATTTTATTTTACCTTTATCAGCTATGTGTTCTTACACACACCCACATCACTAAAATGCAGATCCTCATCCACTCTGGATCCTGTTGATAACAGTTCTACTATTGCCAATTATAATTTCGAGAATCCGATCTATCAAGCTGAAGGTGGAAATGAGGACGATTGTGAAGTACCTGTAGAGCTTGCTAGGTTATTACAACAAGAAGAGAAAGCTATACAGCCACATGAAGAGCCAATCGAAGTTGTGAATCTGGGAACTGAAGAAAACAGGAAAGAGGTCAAGATAGGGGCTGAATTAGAGGATAGTGTCAAGAGCAGATTGATTCAGATGTTACATGACTATGTGGAGATCTTTGCTTGGTCCTATGAAGATATGCCAGGGTTGGATACAGACATTGTGGTTCACCGTTTACCAGTAAAAGAAGATTGTCGTCCAAAGAAGCAGAAGGTTCGTCGTATGCGTCCTGAAATGTCAGAGAAGATTAAAGCAGAGGTGATGAAACAGTTTGATGCAGGGTTCTTAGCTGTGACTTCTTATCCTCAATGGGTTGCAAATGTGGTGCCGGTACCTAAGAAAGATGGTAAGGTACGTATGTGTGTAGACTACAGGGATTTGAACAAGGCCAGCCCCAAAGATGACTTTCCACTTCCTCATATTGATGTTCTGGTAGACAACACTGCTCAGCATAAGGTATTCTCTTTTATGGATGCTTTCTCTGGTTACAATCAAATCAAGATGGCACCCGAAGATATGGAGAAGACTACATTTGTTACACAGTGGGGCACCTTTTGTTATAAGGTGATGCCATTTGGTTTGAAGAATGCAGGGGCAACATATCAGTGTGCTATGGTGGCTTTGTTTCATGATATGATTCATCATGAGATAGAGGTGTATGTGGATGATATGATAGCTAGGTCCCAGAATGAAGAACAACATCTTGATCATTTGCATAAATTGTTTGAGAGGTTGAAGAAATACAAGTTGAGATTGAACCCAAACAAGTGTACTTTTGGAGTTAGATCTGGTAAGCTCCTGGGTTTCATTGTTAGTGGAAAAGGTATTGAAGTAGATCCTGCGAAAGTGAAAGCTATACAAGAGATGCCAGCTCCCCGCACTGAGAAGGAAGTTAGAGGTTTCTTGGGACGATTGAATTACATTTCAAGATTTATTTCCCAATTAACTGCTACCTGTGAGCCAATCTTCAAGTTGTTGAAGAAAGATCAGGTAATGGAGTGGAATGATGAGTGCCAGACTGCCTTTGATGAAATCAAGAAATATCTGCTAGAACCTCCAATTTTGATGCCACCAGTTGATGGAAGACCCTTGATTATGTACTTAACAGTATTAGACAACTCAATGGGGTGTGTGTTGGGGCAACATGACGAGTCTGGTCGAAAAGAGCAGGCAATCTATTACCTTAGCAAAAAGTTTATCGACTGTGAAACAAGATACTCACTGCTCGAGAAAACTTGTTGCGCTTTGGCATGGGCTGCTCGCCGACTAAGACAGTATATGTTGACTCATACCACCTTATTGATTTCAAAGATGGATCCAATCAAGTACATATTCGAGAAACCTGCTCTCTCCGGAAGAATTGCAATATGGAAAATGATCTTAACAGAATATGATATACAGCATACTACTCAGAAGGCCATTAAGGGAAGTGTTGTAGCTGATCATTTGGCTCATCAAGTAGTGGATGATTATCAGTCAATAAGTTTTGAGTTCCCTGATGAAGATATTATGATTATTACCAAAGAACCTGGACAATATGACGGACCTGAACAAGGATCCCGATGGACTATGGTTTTTGATGGAGCTTCTAATGCACATGGTAATGGTGTTGGTGTTGTGATCAGTTCCCCTGAAGGTTGTCATACCCCGATTACTGCCAGACTTTGTTTCTATTGTACCAATAACATGGCTGAGTATGAGGCATGTATCCTGGGTATCAAAGTTGCCATTGATATGAAGATTCAGTTCCTTGACGTGTATGGAGATTCAGCCCTGGTAGTAAGTCAGATTAAAGGAGATTGGGATACCAAACATCATAATCTCATTCCTTACAGAGAACATGTGTTGTCTTTGATCCCACATTTTAAAGAGATTACCTTTGGACATATTCCACGAAGAGAAAATCAGTTGGCAGATGCATTAGCTACCATGGCATCCCTGTTTGAGATCAGTTGGGATGATGAGGCTCCCAAGATTACTATTGACAGATTTGAAAAGCCTGCATACTGCAATGAGATTGACACTGAAGAAGTAGAGGAGAAGCCTTGGTTCTATGAAGTGAAAAGATATCTTGAAGCTCAGGAGTTCCTTGAAGGAGCATCTGTCAAAGATAGGAAGTTTCTGAGAAGGTTTTCTGCTAAGTTCTTTTTGAGTAATGGAATTTTGTACAAGCGCAATCATGATTCAACTTTGCTTCGTTGTGTGGATAAGAAAGAAGCAACAGAGATTATGGAAGATATGCATGATGGGATCTTTGGCACTCATTCTAGTGGTCATACCATGGCAAAGAAGATATTGAGAGCAGGTTACTATTGGTCCACCATGGAAGCTGATTGCTATCAACATTCCAGAACAAGTCACAAGTGTCAAATCTATGCTGACAAAGTACATGTACCTCCATCACCATTGAATGTGTTGACTGCTCCTTGGCCTTTTGCTATGTGGGGCATTGATATGATTGGTGAGATCAAACCTACTGCTTATAATGGGCATCGTTTCATTATGGTTGCTATTGATTACTTCACGAAGTGGGTGGAGGCAGCTTCATTTGCATTTGTTACCAAGAATGTTATGGCTCGATTCATTAAGAATAATCTCATATGTAGGTATGGCATCCCTGAAAGGATTATTACTGACAATGGCTCTAATCTGAACAATACTATGATTACTGATCTCTGCACGCAGTTTAAGATTAAGCATCACAACTCTTCTCCGTATTGTCCGAAGATGAATGGGGCAGTAGAAGCTGCTAATAAGAACATTAAGAAGATTCTACAGAAGATGACTGTTACTTATAAGGATTGGCATGAAATGTTACCATTTTCTCTTCGTGGTTATCATACTACAATACGTACTTCAACAGGGGCAACCCCATTCTCCTTAGTCTATGGTATGGAAGCAGTTCTGCCCATTGAAGTTCAGATACCCTCCTTGAGAATCATGAAGGATGCAGGCTTGGATGAAGATGAGTGGATTCAGACTCGACTTGACTAGATAAATTTGATTGATGAGAAGAGGTTAGCAGCTGTGTGTCATGGTCAGATGTACCAGAAACGAATGATCAAGGCTTTCAACAAGAAGGTTAAGCCAAAGGTATATCAGGCTGGTGATTTGGTAATCAAGCGTATCATACTACCACAGGGTGATACTAGGGGCAAGTGGACTCCAACATACGAAGGACCATTTGTGGTCAAAACAGTATTCTCAGGAGGTGCCATGATACTTACTATTATGGATGGTGAAGACTTCCCACAGCCTGTAAACGCAGACATAGTTAAAAAATACTACGCATAAAAAGAGACCCGCTAGGTTGACTGGCCTAGGCAAAAATAAGGGCATCCCGGCGAACCAAAAGGGTTCGGGCAAAAATTAGGGATATATATATAAAAATGTACACCCGGCAAGTCGAAAACCTGAAAAGGCGGCTTGGGAAAAAAAGGGTATCCCGGTGGATTGAAAACCTGAAAAGGCAATCCAGGAAAAAGTTAGGGATTAAAGCGTATGACTATGTCTCGTTTGGATCACCCATGTAACTCCAACCAGTTGTGCTACTTAGTTCAGATTCTAACAGATAAAGCTCAATCCAATCATTTTCGTCTCGACAGCAAAAGATGAGATGCTTAAAGATAATGGCAATAGTAGAATTGAAATTCAATAGGATTATTTCCCACATAGCTAATTTTCCTTATTTTGTAAAAAACTTTATGACAAATTCCTCTTACTAGGATTTCTGTCTCCTTGTACAAACTTACCCATGTACAGGTCACTTTGTGATATAAATAAAATTCCATCTTTGAATCCAGATTTACTTTTACCCTATTTACATAAGCGAAACGTCCATTGGTTGTGTTTGAATGTATGTATGCTTTTGAATATGATTGATGTTTACCAGAAATGCATAAAATGCTTAATATGATTAATGTTTACCAGAAATGCATGAAAATGCAGTAATAGTATTCACTAAGGACGAACGAGGGAAGGACTTCAACGAAGCTTCGTCGGTTCATCCCCACCAGACAGCTACAAGTCCCCCAGTAGGGCAAATCCATCTTCATAAATACTTCGAGTCACATCTCCCCTGGAATTTATATCCATCTCTTTTATCCTCAGACGGATAGTCGGGAATTTATTCTTTCAATAGGAGTACGACGAACGAAGACGGGAGGTTATGGATACCTTACCATCGAACGAAGATGGGAGGTTATGGATACCTTACTATCAAACGAAGACGGGAGATTTATGAATACTATATTATCAAACAATACGAGTTTCTCATATTCTTCAGAAACAAATTGGGATTTATTTTCCCTGGCCAGCAGTTGTTATACGAAGATTTTCAGACGCTTCAGGCTGCATGATTCATACATACATCATTTACATCATACCATAACATGCATATCCATAAATACATAATACATTACTTCAGTGCATCATACTATGCATGCATATATAGTGCATAAACTAATATTCTCCTTGCAGGATAGTTATATGCAGGTAAAACAATATCAACAACTTATACCTCGGGACGTTGTTTATCCTCCTGAAAGCTATCATGACTTTGGGCCGTTGTTTATCTTCCCAAAAGTTATACCCTTACCTTGGGCCGTTGTTTATCTTCCCAAAAGCTATATCTACATACTTTGGATTACCTTATTCTCCAAGAAATATATTTGAAGAACTTTTCTCCAGATGGCATCTCTAAGCCCATCTCCAGTTCATTCTGATGGCATCTTTAATCCCATCTCCTTTTCTCCAAGTGGCATCTTCAAGCCCACTCGAGCATATACAGTTAATCATCAGTATTACTTTACGCACCGGTGAGTACAAATTTTTGGGCTTTTGTGTTCAATCCCCTTCAACCTTCCAGGTCATGAATGACACATATACCAATCTAACCCCTCAGGTTTCAGAAAATTGAACAGGGGCAGATGTTGCACCCCAAAATTTGCCCTCACAAGACAAGACTTTGTGTACTAAGAGGTTCACAAGGTTCACAAGATAAGACTTTGTGTACTAAGAGGTTCACAAGGTTCACAAGACATCTTATGAGGTTCACAAGACATCTTATGAGGTTCACAAGGTTCACAAGACCTCTCATGAAGTTCATGAGGTTCACAAGGTTCACAATTAGTCAGAAGATTTGACATTTCCCTCAAACAATGCATCCTCCTAAGCAATGCATCCTAAACTAGGGTTTTGACTTTAATCAGGCTAAATGGACTTCCAAGACTTCAAGTGAGCTTCATAACATCTTATATGTGTTTAAGAATCCCCATGACAAGTTTCAAGACTTTTCCCAAAGGTTTGCTCAGTCAGATGATCAGATAGGTCAAAATCAGTCAAAATAGTTAAAAAGTCAAACTGAGATCAAATATGGTCAAACCAAAGTCAAACTTCATGATTTTTTGCCAACATCAAGTATATGAAGTAAAATTCATCATTTGATCAAGGGTTGATCATGATTCATCAAGGAGATTTCAGATCATCAAGAATCAGGAGTTTCTAAATTAGGGTTTCCATAGGAAAAGTCAATTGAACTTTGACCAGCCATAACTTTCACATGCTTCATCAATAATTTTCCATCCAAAGCTCATTTTGAAGGAAATTGAATTCTCTACAACTTTGTGTCTCACAAGCCAAGCCCAAAAATGCTTCATTTGGAAGGTATGAGCTAAGACATTATAGGTCATTTTAAAAGTCAACAAAAAGTCAACAACTTCAAAAGAGCATAACTTGAGAATGGTAAAAGATATGGACATGAAACCAATGGGGTTGATTAGAGGACTCTTTAAGCTTTCCAAAATGTCCAATAACACCCTCATAGCATTAAAATTGAAGGATTTGTGCCCTTGCAAAGTTGGGAAATTTTTGGGAGGTTTATGAAGCAAATAGGGCCTTAAAACCAAATTCCTCCAAATGGGCTTGCAATTTTGTGATCCAAACTTTAACATGACATCATGCACGACCCAATTCTCATTTATTCATATTTTTCATTATTTTTATTTTATTTATTTTGATTTTATTCATTTAAAACCATTTTAAATCAAAATAAAATAGATAAATCAAATATTTGGATGAGATATTGCTTCTAGAAAATCATAAATGTTGTTTGGATCAGATTGATATGAAAATTATGATGATGGTCTTAAAATAGCAAGGTTGTATCAAAGAATATTTGAATTTTAAAGTATGATCTTTTTCAATCTTCCATGATCAAAATATCCAAAGGATAGTCCAACTTTTTGACCTAATTCAGTTTACATATATACATAGAACTCATCACAATGCCAAGGACACGAATTTTCTGCCTCATAGAGCAAGAACAAACTTCCAACTTTTCACAAAAAAATCTCAATTCGGATTCTTCCTTAGAGACTCTTTTAAGGCATTCTAAAGGTTTCAACATGTTCCTTGATGATCACTGAATGCATAGCAATGCTTATCATCATCTAAAACTCCATAAATCGCATAAACCGAATTGCTTTTCATCTCACATTTGATTTTTTCGATTCAATGAATTTGCTGCATTTTAATTGATTTTGATTGTTTAATCTTGTTTGTTTCATTGTGTTGAAGCTTTCTGGATCAATTGATTGGAGTTTCACTGCCTAGAACGAATTTGGCCATTGTTAGGGTTTCGACCAAGCTTTTAGGGTTCCATGATAGACCAAATATAAATGATTTTTAAGGACATAGAATGATTGTATGAGCTCTGGGGATCATAATGCACTAATCAATTTAAAAAAAATTCATTGTTTTGTTGATGTTTGAATTTCGTAGGTCCTGTACAGATTGAAATTCGCAGGAAATTTCCCAAGAGAATTCGTAGGAAATTTCGCAGCATCCAAGGAAGAAGATGAAGTTCTTGGCGCGCAGCTGGGATTTAAATTTTTGTTTTAATATTTTATGGAATTGTTTGCAATTTATTTCACAGATGTGTTGGTAGCTCAGTTGGTTGATGCGCTTGTGTGATGGATGAGGAGTCCTGGGTTCGAATCGTCCCCAGCCCCTTTTGTTTTTTGGTTATTTTCAACATATTTGCAAGATAAAGCATAAAACGAATGCAACCTGGATTGCTAACACAAGCGCATGGCTTGTCCCAGTGGTTGACTTGCTGGTCTGGGGAGAGTGAAGCCTAGGGCCTGGGTTCGAATCCCAGCCCCAGGTATGTTTTCTTTTCTTTTTTTCATTCTTTTATTTATTTTGTTTATATTTTATACTTAAACTTAATTAATTTTCTTTAAAATGTTAAAATAAATATATATTATTTCTTATACCTAAAATTCATTTTTTCTAATCAAACTTTATTTGCAAAAATTCAATTATTCATATTTTATGTGTTATATGTTCATATTATTTATTTATATATATAATTTGTAAATAAATAGATTTGTTTTGTAAATTAATAAATAAAACCCTAATTCTATTTTTTAAACTCATAAACCCTAATAATATTTTGTAAACCCTAATTAATTTGTAAATAATTAATTTATTTGTAGTTTTCTAATTTAAATAATTTAATAGTAAACCCTAATTTATTTATTTTAAAATATTAAAAACCCTAATTTTATTGTATGAACTTAATTTATTATTTTGTATGCTTATAATCAAATATTTTTATAATATGTGTATAAAATTAAATAATTAGACTATTAATCATATTTTATTAGTATATAATTGTTATTAATTATTTCCTTTATTTAAAATTCTTAAAAAATATTTATTTAATTGTGAATTTTTAATTTATTTCTATATTATTATACTAACCATTTTATACTTATTTATTTTGTTTATTATTACTAACTTTCTTATATTTATTTACTTTTGTTTATTGTTACTAACCCACTTAATTATTTATTTATTTGCTTATTTATTTTATTTTAATTATTTTAATAATGTAATTGTATCCACTATGTAATAGTTGTAGCATTATTTTTATTATTTATTTTTAATTGCTATGGTTAGTAAAATAGGGAGTGTAAACATGTTGGTATTAAAAAATTGAATTTAGATCATTAACCTAAAGATAAAAGTATGAATTTGTACACGCACACACGTAAGTCGATCCTGGATCGCCATCTCACTTCTTAAGGGTTACCTCTCAAGTTGCCTAAACAAAAGGTCAAGTAAGGTGTAAAGCAAAGTCCCTTCTCTCATATCATCTAGTCCCTTAACAGATAAAAAGATCAAGTCCCTTCATGGTTGCCTTCGTAATGATCTTGTCCCTTTCGAATAAAAGATGATAAGTCCCTTCGAATTGCTTATACACCTTACAGTTGCCTAAATAACAGTTGTCCATTCACCTTTCCCTCACACATCCAAGGTAATGACTACCTATTCCTTAATAATAGGGACAGTCTTACCATTTAAAGAATATTTAAGAACAGAAAAGATTTAACTTAGGGTAGGTTTCTCTTATGTACTTGCTCACCTTTTCAAAACATTTCAAAAACACTTCACATCTCAAACAATTTTCAAAACAAAGGCTTTATATATATCCGTACAAGGATCATTATAAAGTACTTAAGAAAATTTCTAAACACACACTACACTTTTCAAAAACATTTTAAAGTGAGCTAAGTAACTAAGAGCCCATGGATAACCATGGATGTAAAGGGTGCTAACACCTTCCCTTTACATAACCTACCCTCCGAACCCAAAAATCTTTTAAGGTCTTTCCTGTTCTTTTATGCCCTTTCCTTTGGATAAAATAAAAGTCGGTGGCGACTCTTGCTATCCGCAACATTTCACTAAAGTCAGTTCTCCCACCATGTTACAGGTATTACAACCATTTTGAGTATATTGATTGAGGTCAGTATGTCTCTTTTGCAAAGTCTGTCTGAGGGCAGTCTTTGTATTTCTGGTTATCGACTGAGGCCGGTATACCACTGCGTCTCCATTCGAGGATGTTTTCGTGTTAGATCTGATGATTTTTTGTGAGTTATCATTCGAGGATTGCATTTTCTTCTTCAAGTCCTTTTGAGGTTGGTCTTATTGTTGTGGCTATCATTCGAGGATGATAGACAATTTTGAGTATATTGATTGATGTCAATATGTCTCTTTTGCAAAGTCTGTCTGAGGTCAGTCTTTCTGTTTCTGGTTATCGACTGAGGCTGGTATACCATTGCGTCTCCATTCGAAGATGGTTTCGTGTTAGATCCGAGGATCTTTTGTGAGTTGTCATTCAAGGATGGCATTCTCTTCTTCAAGTCCTTCTGAGGTTGATCTTGTTGTTGTGGCTATCATTCGAGGATGATAGACCATTTTAAGTATATTGATTGAGATCAGTGTGTCTCTTTTGCAAAGTATGTCTGAGGTCAGTCTTTGTGTTTCTGGTTATCGACTGAGGCCGGTATACCATTGCGTCTCCATTCGAGGATGGTTTCGTGTTAGATCCGAGGATCTTTTGTGAGTTGTCATTCGAGGATGGCATTCTCTTCTTCAAGTCCTTATGAGGTTGGTCTTGTTGTTGTGGCTATCATTCGAGGATGATAGACCATTTTGAGTATATTGATTGAGGTCAGTGTGTCTCTTTTGCAAAGTATGTCTGAGGTCAGTCTTTGTGTTTCTAGTTATCGACTGAGGCCGGTATACCATTGTATCTCCATTCGAGTATAGTTTCGTGTTAGATCCGAGGATCTTTTGCGAGTTGTCATTCAAGGATGGTATTCACTTCTTCAAGTCCTTCTGAGGTTGGTCTTGTTATTGTGGCTATCATTCGAGGATGATAGACCATTTTGAGTATATTGATTGAGGTCAGTATGTCTCTTTTTCAAAGTCTGTATGAGGTCAGTCTTTGTGTTTCTGGTTATCGACTGATGTTGGTATACCATTGTGTCTTCATTCGAGGATGGTTTCGTGTTAGATCCGAGGATCTTTTGTGAGTTGTCATTCAAGGATGGTATTCACTTCTTCAAGTCCTTCTGAGGTTGGTCTTGTTGTTGTGGCTATCATTTGAGGATGATAGACCATTTTGAGCCTATTGATTGAGGTCAGTATGTCTCTTTTGCAAATTATGTATGAGGTCAATCCTTGTGTTTCTAGTTATTGACCGAGGCTGGTAGACCATTTTGCTTCCATTTGAGGATGATTTCGTGTTGGATCTGAGGATCATATTTTCAGTTGTCATCCAAGAAAGACATTCTTTCCATCACATTTTATTTTCCCGTAGAGTGCAAATTTACAGGTCTATTCGAGTATTCAATCACTCCATATCTTGAAAGTCTAAAAGAAATTGTTATCTACCATTCAGGTCTACAGTGATTGAATAGGGGCAACTGTAACACCTCAAAATTTTCCTCTTTTTTATTACCATCTAACTGGCTTATGCTTCACATTGCATGCATCTCCATTAGGTCTTATCATTCACAATCATGCATTTCATTGGGCTCCAAAAGCATGGGATTAAGTATTCTTTTGTGACTCGAATTTCCCTATTCACAAGTGATTTCTCTGGCCATCACACTCAAGGTTGAGACCAATAGTGGTCTCTTATAATCATGGGCATCTTACCAAGTTACAAAAGCTTCAGTAAAAGTCATGATATTAAGGTTTCCTGACGAGGGATTTTCTTGGACATATTGGTTTCCTTGATGGCATATTCATCTTCAAGTTTTCCTTAAAGCATTCGCTTTGAGACTACTGTCCATTAAATTGGTGAATTACAAGGTATGAACCATGACAAGAGATACGAAGGCGTGAATATCCTTTGGAAGCCAGATATTTTTCCATTGGAGTTATTTTGGCCAAAGGGTTGTTTTGAGTTTGCTTGGCTAATTTATAGAGAAAATAAGGTCATTTAGAATCAAAATTAAAATGAATTGTCCCTATTGCAAGTTAATTCAAATTTATGGGATCAAGAGAGATTGAAAGTCATTTTTGGCATATAAAGTCCAAATTCATCAATGAAATCACATTGATCCTCTTCAAGAACAAGCCTGCAAATCCTATGCACAACTCAACAATAGTGCAAGGATTCACATGGTGCAAATGCGAAGAAGGAAAACAAGATCGCTACGAAGAATTGGAGATGTTCATACCTGAGTAATTTCATCATCACCTCCATAACCTTCAATCAATTGGCATCGCCATATGATCTTCATCATCGTCTATTAACAACCGAAGCTCTCTTCAAGATTTAATCTCCGTAACCGAAATAGAAGTGACCTCCTCGTTCATCAATCAGCACCGGCGAAATCGCAAGGTACGATTTACCTTCGTTGTTCTTGTGTGGTAGGTTCTTTCCTTGTTGCGATCTCAGTGATTTAGGTTTCGAACGTACCGTTTTGATAGTGTGAGCGTTTGATGTCGAATTTGAGTGAGAAAAGAGGTTATGTTGTAGGTTGCTGCGATTTAGGATCGTGATAAAGATGATGGTTTAGGTTATGTTGAGATTATAGGGAGAGGATGATGTTCACCGGTTGTTTTTGTCTTATCTGATTGCTCACGGCGGTGCTAGGTTTAGGGTTAAAGAAGAAGAGGTGATGGCAGCGAAGAGAGGGAAAGGATTTTTAGGGTTTCCGTTGGGTACTCTTTCAGCCTGATCCCATCTTGTTTTAAGTTATAAGGTTTTTTAATGTTATGGAAATTAATGGAATTAAAGAGTATAATAAGTGATTAAGAAGAATAAAGAGTGATTAAGATCCATAACTAAATCCACCGTTTCAGATTCTCAAGAGATAAGATAGGTGGTCTTTTGGATTCTGGCCACACCGGCGGTGACACTTGTCCCCGTCCGGTAGGCTCTCCCTGCGATTAATCACATACGTGTTGTTCACTATAGCCACCATGTTCCTTTGTTTTATGATCCATTTGATGAGAATACCAATGGAAATACCTGAGATCAACGGCCTTCATGAAGTCAAGATTGTTGACTGAGGTTCATGAAGTGCCTCAAGGACCTGGCGCGTGGGCCTTAAATGTTTTCTATCTGCACCACCTTTATAAGCCCAATTGTTCTTTTTAACTAGCAATTGCTTTATTCTCACCCCCCCCCCTCTAGTTTCTCTTTTTTTTTTAATTTCTGTTTTGTGTAGGTTTCAATTTTAATACATAAAAAATAACAAAACTCGTAATAAAATTCCCCAAAAATTACAGAGACTTCCTAACTCATTTTAGTTTAAATCCATAATCTTACTTTCTGATTTTAGCGATTTTCCAATTTTATTTCGATTTTCCATTTAATTTCCTTTCTATTGAATTCTTTCATGAACACTTCAATTTGTACAATTTGTTTCTTCCACTTCCAGTAACTTTTTTGCCCCATTCTTTTTGATATGTTTAGATGACTCATAAAAGTACCTGGAAATAATTTTGCTGTATTTTTAAATCCATTTTAACCACTGTTTGGTAGTAGTTTTTGTTCAAACTTGTGAATAATGCCTAAGTAGATTTAGGTGCTCATTTTGTATAGCTAGATTGTGAATTTTTAGGAGATTTTTTAACATAACATTAGATTCAGGTTAGTGACATTAGGGAATTAATTTCATATTTTTTTCAGGACCATTGCTATTTTTAGTGTTTTGATTTTATTCAACTTTTCCATTGCAAATTCACCTAGTCTTCACTTAGGGCTTTATGGTTGCATTAGAACATAGTTTGATTAGGTTTGATCTTAGGATCTTAGAATGCCTTGATATAGTTTAGCTACTGATTTTAGAAGATTTTTATCATGTAGGATCCTTTAGTTTTAGGACTTAGGCTTAGAATTCCTTTAAGTGTGTTTCCATGATGTGATTAGCCTTTGTATTTGTTTTATGTGTTTAAATATGCATCTTAAAACTAATCCTTGTTTTGTAGGGAGGTTGAGGTAAGACCTTAGTCATATCCTTCTTCTTCACCTCTTTATGCTTTTTTTCAAAATTTTGTTTGCCATAGTATTAGTATTTTACTTGTATAGGCTTCCCCCTTTCTTAGAAACAACTTAACTTCCTTAGGAAGTAAGTTGAGTTCTAGTTCTCTTTTCTTCTTTTCCTTTCATCATTAGGATTGGAAAAACCACATAAACCAAATGGATCACCTTGTGCATATAATAAATAACTTAGGGTTGTGTCTTAGTCCCCTTAGGTTTTCCCTTTTTCAACTTGAGTCATTCTTTCTCATCTCATGAAGAAAATAATAAAATACCTAATAAAGGTTGAATGTTCCCATACGACATGAGACTTTGTTGCAGAGTACTTATGGGTGTCCTGTTTCGGGGCGAGATGTAAGTTATCTACCATGATGGATAAGTCTTAGTATGAGAATATTCACAAACAAAATCAAAACACTTCTCATAAAAGACAAAACAAAAAACAATAAGCGACTTTCCTGCGGGAACTCTCTTCTCTCACTTCATTCATTCTCAACGCGAACTTGCGACGACTTGTTTCATTTGCAAGACGGTAATGCACTTGTACCAGACGAGCCTGCAACACCTGAGCATAGACATAAGCAGTTCCAGCGCTTAAAAAAAAGAAACAAATAAAGTTCCCGCCTTAGTTAGGCGAACTACATCGACTCTGATCCTCAATTTCCCGATGAGGTACGTAGGCAGCGGGGTAGGGTCCGTTCGAGCATATTATTTATTTTCTCTACATTTCCCCCCTTTTTCTTTTCATTCTCTTTTCAAATTCCCTTTACATTCCCATTCTAGTTAGCGGTTTATTCAACAACATCTTATTTCTCACCCTTTGGAACAAACAAACAAACAAACAAGCGTGGATCCTGTCAGGTACGGCGGACGATCTGGGGTACTAATACCTTCCCAGGTCGTAACCGACTCCCGAACCCAGATCTTTGGTTCGCATGACCTCGTCATTTCCTTCTTCCTTGGGTTTGTGCAACATTACCTTTCTCATTCATTCGGGATAAAAATACTTGGCTAGCGACTTTACCTTTTCTGTGCCACTTTTGCGTTTGTACTAGGTTGAAAATCTCGAGAGCGACAACATCTAGCCATCATACAGTTTTTTACTCGGGCATCCTTGGATTCACGCTCTCAGGGTAGTATCCTCAACTCTCCATTAGAAGTTAAAGTTTTTCTGGGAAAGACAAATCGTCACAGTGTATGTAGAGAAGGACATCTTCATTAGCCATTTATCGTCCTTCAAATACGTGGAGATGGATAGAGAGATATATGAGACCCCTTATCAGGCTTTCGAGCCGGTCAAGACTGAAGCCATACCATCCTCAACAGCATCTCTTTTGTAAGAGAAGAAGAAGGGTGTATCCATTGTATCCTATAAGAAATCTCTAAAGGTGGTTGAATCAGGGGTCAACGAAGGATGGGGTAAGATGATAGAGGTCCCCAAGAAATATGATATGTTCGGAAATAATTATAATCCCACTCAATCAACGTCAGCTCAACGTACCAGAATTTGTAAAGGCCCGATCACTTTTTCCAGTGTTGAATGGGTATACCATAGCAGTATCTGTGTTATTCATGAAGACATAATTGATAGCGACTACGGAATTGAAGAGTGGATCAAGCCAAGTGTCCCAAGAATGGAACTCAATAATTGGTCATCAGAAGAAATCATCACTGTTACTCAGCACCAAGAGTAATTGTTTTGTGTTTTATTCTTGTATGAAAGCTCTATGTTTTTCCCAAGGCATAGTGGCTCATTATAAGGGCTTCATTATTTCAATTTGCTTAATCATCAATAAAATGGACATTTTTGTATTCATTCATAGTGTTCCTTGTCTTTCATTTTTGTTTTTACACAATAAATGGCATTGTGCATTTTTCATTTTTCATGTCTCCACCACTCTTTCTGAAATCTAGCATGAATCATCATTCAAGAAGATATGCCACAATGAGTCTCATCGATAACGATCTTGATATGGCTCGCTATGACTTCAACAATCCGATTTACCAAGCCGGAGAGGAAGGTGAGAAAGATTGTGAATTACCCGAAGAGTTAGCCATATTGCTGAAACAAGAGGAGAGGGAGATTCAGCCACATGAGAAGGTTATTGAGATTGTAAACCTGGGCACTGAATAGGTGAAGAAAGAAGTCAAAATCGGGGCTGCTTTAGAGGAATCCGTGAAGGGTCGTTTGATTGACATGCTTTGTGAATATGTTGACGTCTTCGCCTAGTAAGACTAGGACATGCCAAGGCTCGATACTGATATTTTAGTGCACAGATTTCCGCTTTGAGAAGACTACCTACCAATAAAGCAGAAGTTGCGAAGAACTCGACCTGACATGACAATAAAACTCAAGGAAGAGGTCCAAAAATAGTTTGACACTGGATTCTTGGTTGTCACGAGTTATCCACCGTGGGTTGCCAATATCATGTCGGTGCCGAAGAAAGATGGCAAAGTTTGGATGTGTGTTGATTACCGAGACTTGAATAGAGCTAGTCCCAAGGAATATTTATCGTTGCCACATATCGATGTGTTGGTTAACAATACAACTCAGTTTCGATGTTTTCCTTCATGGATGGCTTTTCGGGCTATAATCAAATCAAAATGTTGCCATATGATATGGAGAAAACTACATTCATCACCCCTTGGAGAACTTTCTGCTACAAAGTGATGACGTTTGGTTTGAAGAATGTTGGGGCAACTTACCAACAGACAATGGTGACTCTTTTCCATGACATGATTCATCACGAGATCGAGGTCTACATGGATGACATGATTGTGAAGTCACAAACGGAGGAAGAGCACTTAGTCAACTTGGCCAAGCTGTTTGACAGGCTACAGAAGTTAAAACTGAGGTTGAACCCGAACAAGTGTACCTTCGGAGTGCGCTCCAGTAAGCTGTTAGGCTTCATTGTAAGTGAAAAGGGGATTGAGGTCGACCTTGAGAAGGTTAAAGCAGTTCAAGAAATTCCTGAGCCTAAAACTGAGAAAGAAGTACGTGGCTTCTTAGGAAGGTTGAACTATATTGCATGGTTCATATCTCACCTAACAGCTACGTGTGAACCAATATTCAAACTCTTGAGGAAGAATCAGGCCGTCAGGTGGAATGATGACTGCCAATTGGCTTTTGACTGAATCAAAGAGTATCTACAAGAATCACCGATCCTCATACCCCCAATGTCGAGGACACTGTTGATCATGTACCTTACAGTACTTGAAGGATCAATGGGTTACGTTCTTGGACAACATGACGAGTCTGGTCGAAAAAAGCATGCAATATACTACCTTAACAAAAAGTTTACCGACTGTGAGACAAGATACTCACTGCTCGAGAAAACTTGATGCGCTTTGATATGGGATGCTCGCTGACTAAGACAATATATGTTGACTCATACTACCCTACTGATATCCAAGATGGATCCTGTAAATTACATCTTTGAGAAGCCAGCTTTGACCAGAAGGGTAGCTCATTGGCAGATGATCTTGACTGAATACGACATCTAGTATACTTATTAGAAGGCTATCAAGGGAAGTGTATTATCATATTATTTGGCTCAACAACCGATTGACGAATATCAGCCAATGAGGTTTGAGTTCCCTGATGAAGACATCATGTTCCTCAAATATAAATATTGTGAAGAACCACTCCCGGAGGAGGGGCCAGACCCTGAATCCAAATGGAGTCTGATGTTCGATGGGGCCGCTAACATGAATGGCAGCGGAATTGGTGTTGTCATTATCACATCGGAAGGAGTTCACATGCCCTTCACTTCTCGGTTGACATTTTAGTGCACCAACAATGAGGCAGAGTACGAAGCTTGTATAATGGGGATCGAGGAGGTGATTAATTTGCGAATTAAGACTCTCGATATCTTTGGTGATTCAGCTTTGGTCGCCAATCAAGTTAACGGAAGGTGGTTTGTTCATCAACCACATCTGATTGGATTACACCCGGAGGTTGTTGACATTCTTCACGAAGGTAAAGCTTCATTATATGCCTCATGAAGAGAATCAATTTGTTGATGCTCTAGCAACCTTATCATCCATGATTAAAATTCAACAATGGAACTATGTGCCCAGAATTGTTGTGTCTCGTCTCGAAAGGTCTGCTTATGTGTTTGCAGCTGACGATGTTGACAATGATAAACCTTGGTACTAGGATATCAAACGTTTCCTGAAATCTCAGGAATACCCTACAGGGGCATCTAGCAAAGACAAGAAGACCTTGAGAAGGTTGGTCGGTGGGTTCTTCTTAAATCAAGATGATGTGCTTTACAAAAGGAACTTCGACATGGTCTTGCTCAGATATGTAGATAGACACGAAGCAGACATGTTAATGCAGGAAGTTCATGAGGGATCCTTCGGTACCCATGCTGGAGGACATGCCATGGCGAAGAAACTTTTGAGATCGGGGTATTATTGCATAAACATGGAGTTCGATTGATGCAAGTACTCCCGCAAATGTCATAAGAGTCAAATTTATGCTGATAAGGTGCATGTGCCTCCTAATCCATTGAGTATCATGTCTTCATCGTGGCCCTTCTCCATGTAGGGCATCAATATGATCGGCAAGATCGAGCCAACTACTTCCAATGGTCATCGCTTCATTCTGATTTCCATTGACTACTTCACTAAATGGGTGGAAGCGACATCTTACGCCTATGTTACCAAGCAAGTCGTAGCCCGATTCATAAAAAGGGATATCATTTGTCGATATGGAATACTCGAAAGAATCATTATTGATAATGGTTCTAATCTCAATAACAAGATGATGGCAGATCTGTGTCGGGATTTCAAAATCGAACATCACAACTTTTCTTTGTATCGCCTGAAGATGAATGGCGCCATTGAGGTGGCCAAAAAAACATCAAGAGGATAGTACAGAAGATGGTTATGACATATAAAGATTGGCACGATATGTTTCCATTCGCATTACATGGGTACCGAACATCTGTGCGCACCTCAATAGGGGCAACTCCGTTCTCGCTAGTGTATGGTATGGAGGCCGTCCTACAAGTGGAAGTCGAGATTCCTTCCCTGAGGATAATGATGGATGTTAAGCTTGATGAAGCTGAGTGGCTCCAGTCCAGATTCAATCAGTTGAGCCCCATCGAAGAGAAGCGTTTAGCAACAGTATGCCATAGACAACTGTATCAACGGAGAATGAAACGAGCATTTGACCAGAAGGTGCAGCCTCGATGCTACATACCTGATGATTTAGTGCTGAAAAGGATCCTTCCTCCTCAAACAAATCACAGGGGCAAGTGGACACCCAACTATGAGGGCCCATTTGTGGTTAATAAGGTTTTCTCAGGAAGAGCCTTAATGCTAACAACCATGGATGGATAATACTTCTCATCCCTTGTCAACGCAGACACAAATAGAAAATACTTCGTATAAAAGAGACCCGCTGGATAAAAACAGAATAAAAGTCCAGGCAAAAAAGGGCATCCCGGCGAGCCAAAAACAGAATAAAAGGCTCGGGAAAAAGTTAGGGAAATAAACGAAAAAATGTCCACCCGCTGAGTTGAAAAGCCACACTGGACAGCTCAGGCAAAAAGGGGTATCCCGATGGATTGAAAACACGAAAGGGAGATCCACGCAAAAGATGGACTAAAACGAACAACTGTGATCTGCGTGATTTGTGACTCACCATCTACAATCGTGGACAACCTGAGGGTTAAGAATCAGTCTAATCATTTCCTTCAAGAAAGCGAAGTACACGGAAAGTCTTGAGGACATATGGGTCATAGCCGGATTGGAACTTGATGAGATCCAAATTTCATATTGCCATTAGGATAATTTATTTTTCCTTTTGCGCAATTTCCTCTTTCTAGGGATTTCTTCTTGGTGTAATGCCACAACCACTTTTCAGTCAATAAAATGTTTTTTATCCAATTAGCTCATTTGTTTTCATCTATCATTGAGTGATTACGAAAACGTCCGACAAATTGTGATAAATATTTCATTGCGAATACATTAATGCTTTATAATGCATGCTTAAGGGTAAAACACTTGACATGTAGCTTATTTGTTGAGTAACAGGGATGGTCGATTTAGAATGTGAACCTGGGGCACGCAGGCTTGTCTAACTTTCTCGTTTGCTGGAACTATCTGCTATGTTAAAAAAATATGCAGGTTCAAAGAAACAAAGCTATTAACAACACAAGGTGTCAAGGAACCTTTCCTCGGAAGACTTCATCAAGCAAGATTCTTCAGCAAGTCTCATTAGACTATATTTTCCCCTGCAGAGCAATAAGAAGAAGGTTGGTACTCCCCGGGTAAAAGGTATCATCATATCTCATCCCCAACATGGGACGCCTTATGTCTCTTATCCTTAGCAAGAGACATTATCGATATGGAGCATATTCCTTGATGTTCTCTATCATCCCTAGCCATGAAGTCAGATGATTTTCCTTCTTGCACAACGTTGTTTACAGTTTTCCCCAACTAAGTTAGAGCGAGATGATTGAACAGGTGGTAATCCACAAGTGGATCTGCTCTCCATACAGCGAAGTATTCCCCCAGTAGGCAGCGGAATGCCTTGTTCCCCCATAAAGTCAGAGTTATGAGAACTCTCCCCATTAGAGTTGGAAATCATAGTCTTCCCCAGCAAGGCAACAGAAGGTTAATATTCTCCCCAAGCAGAGAGTCTCCTTCCAGCAAAGAAATATTCCTCACCAGAGTTTTCAAAATAATTGTTCAACATGCAGCGGAATTCAAAATAACATATAATATTTTCACCACAAATGGTTTTTCCCAAAATAAAACAAATAAAATGCAACATCGTCCCGACACCCAAAGCGATGTATCAGAGCCGACATCCTAAGACGTGAAGTACTTTGACTTCACTGATCACCACTCAACTTATCTTTCTCACCTATATGTTACCAACATAGGGGCAACATTCAAGCAGAAGGGGTGAGATACTTACATCACAAAAGAGTAATATAATAAGAATTAGCAAGTATCAGAAATAAAACACCACTTCTCCACCAACACTACACAACCACATCTTATCCACAACAACATCATATTCCTCCATAACATACACGTCAACAACAACATCATATACAACAACAACATATATACGATAACAACAACATCATATACAACAACAACATCATATACAACAACATATATACGACAATAAAACCATATGCAACAACAACATCATATACAACAACACATCATATACAACAACAACAATCATGCAATGAGACCTTACTTGACTCTATGCATGTGGTACCATATCCGATCTCTATTTCAAGATCCAGTTCCCGTTGGAACTCTTGACCCCTCTTTCATGGTCTAGTATGATCCCTATTTCATGATCACACCCATCGACCCCTATTTCATGGTCCAGTATGATCCCTATTTCATGATCACACCCTCGTATGATCCCTATTTCATGACCGCACCAACATAACAACAACTAACGTACCCCTCTTGGTATATTATCCAACTATGCAACATGTCATGCAACACCAATGACATACATGCATACATGCAACGATTTCATTATACAACATCAACAACAACTCCTATACGACTAATCATCACAACACTGATCAACATACAACCATTCATTATTGCTACAATTATCATCAACATCATGAATTTTTAGCATATAACCACACTCAACTTCAACTACCACAAACACAACATCCACATATACTACAACATATTACATACACTAACGTCACCGCAATCCTATGTAATTTATCACAACAACGACAGTTCATCACAACAACAACAATTCATCACAACAACGACAAAGCCAACAAACATATCAATTATGTTTATATTAAAGTTATACTAATTATCCCTACAATTATGTATATAACTCCTCTTTTACTACCCTCAACTATACCACAATGAATCCTAAGCATTACTAAACCATTTAGATAATTTTAAGGAATTTGTTTTGGAATAAAAAATCAACTTTTCACGCTCCAAGTCTCGCTGAGCGAGGGTCATTGCTTGCTAAGCGAGCTACTCTCAGGTTCTGAGTTTTTCCAAAACTAACTTGCTCGCTAAGCGGGCTCTGCAATTTCACAAATCCCTCCTATGTTCTTTGCACTCATTCTTCTACAAAAAAATCATACCAAAACACTAATACCATCCAGAATTCACAATAATTACCAATTTTACCATCTAATTCATATAATTATCAACTAACAACAACAAACTACTAACTACTCAACACAATTCTTCTTCAATCCACCAAACAACAATCCATAATCCTCAACCTACCAAATTCCCATTATAAAACCCTTTAAAGATGAAAGAATCCCACCCTTACCTTGGTTTTGACGAGAGTTCCTCTTCCTCGCAGATTCTTCTCTTCGACCTTAGCCCTTTCTCTTCTCCTCTTCTCAATTTCACAATTATTCCTTGTTCCCCATAATACAATCCTTTTTCCTCTTTACAACTTAATCCCTTAAACCAACTTAGGGAATTCCACTCTTACCCTCACTAAACCCACCAAAAGACCACCTTTCCCCTCACCTCATATTTTCTAATTATTTAATTTACCCAATAATAATAATAATAATAATAATAATATCCACCATAATATAATTCTCAATTAACATTATATTCGATAATATATTATTCTTCATGTACCAAAACACAACATTCCAAATAAAATAATGAAATAAAATTTGGGGCGTTATGTAACGCCCCGATTCGATATTTCCCAATTTTGTTGAGTCTTTTATTTTATTTAAGTGATAATTATCTTATTTGTGAAATTGACATGATAATATGATATGTTAATGTGTTAATGTGGTATGTTGGTATGATATGTGATTTTACCGTTTTGGGAATTTTCGGGTAAAATTAGATTGGAAGGTATTTTAGATATTTACTAATTAAGGATAAGTTAGAATTTGTGTAGAATTATATTTTTGTGAGAAAATGATATTTAGTGGAAAAGAGAAGAAAATGAGTTAAGTGTAGAAATAGTTAGTAAAATAGAAAGATAGAAAGAAAAAGATATAAGTTGTGAGAAATAGAAAGAAAGAGGAATAGAAAGAAAAAGAGGAGAAAGAAAAGGAAGAGAAGAGAAGAGAAGAGAAAAGAGGGAAAAGTTGGAAATTCATCAAGATTGCTCCTAGGAATCGGAATAATCGGGTAAGGGTGATAAACATTGTTATCTTAATCTTGTATATGATTATGTATGTATGTGAATGATTGGGTTTTGATTTTGATGAAGTTTAGAGAAAATGAATAGTTAGGGTTTTGGTGAAATTGTTAGAGAATGGTAGATTAATCGGTCAGAAGTTGTTATAATCGAAGTATGATGTTAGATATATGTTATTGATCATGTTTATTGGAGTTTTGGTTGAGTTTTGGGTGGTTGGAGTTGACTGTCACGCAGCTGAGAAATTCTGGAAACGCTGTCGTCGCTCAGCGAGCTGTCCTCGCTCAGCGAGAGATCCAGGGATTTTCTCGCTCAGCGAGCGAGTAGGACGCTCAGCGAGCCTGGAGGTTTTTGGGAGGTTTTGTGCTTTAATTTGTAACTTTAGTTTCGGTTATCCGTTTTAGGAGTTCTTTATAACGATTCGAAGCTAGAAATGTGTAGAAACTAATGATGCTAAGAAATATAATTTTTAGCTGACTTTCGCCCGATATTTCCGATAAAACATAAATAAGTTAATTATGGAAATGTGGGTTTGAAATGATGTTGTGGCCGTTTGGCAAATGAATACATTGCTTGGATTGAATGTCAATGTATGTTAATTGAATTAGTTGAGTGCATAATTATGTTGTGAATAATGTATGCATTTTCAAGAATGTTGTGTGTCATTTTGCATGTGAAGCATAATTTATGCATTCTTGTGTTGTGGGATTCTTTGTGAATTCGTTGTAGCATCGTGTGCTCATGTGGAGTCTGAGAGATGACTATAACACGATCGTGTGCCCATGTGGGGTGTGAGCGATTGGATTTTGTGCTCGTGTGGGGTGTGAGCAATCCATAAACATTGTATGCCCGTGTGGGGTGTGAGCAATGGGTGATTTATTCACATTGATTGTGTGCCCATGTGGGGTGTGAGCAATCGGATTGTGTGCCCGTATGGGGTGTGAGCAATCCATAAACATTATGTGCCCATGTGGGGTGTGAGCAATGGGTGAACATCGTATGTCCGACGGGGAGTTACTTAGGTAACGAGCGATGGTTCCAATTAGTTCCTGAGTGAACTTGATGATGATTGAGTCGGTACCGCATTGCGTTTGCATAGAGTCTTAGTCGGTCTCTATGATTTGCATTTATCATCTAAATTGTGAAATGATGAAATAAACATGAATATATATATATATATATATATGTTTATATGGAGACGAAAGTGTGTATTGATGAAAATATGCTTGTTTATATATATATATATATATATATATATATATATATATGTATGTGTGTGTGTGTGTGTGTGTGTGTGTGTGTGTGTGTGTATTGTGGTGTATATGTGTGAATTATGCATAATGAATGTGCTAGTGTGAATATATATAGGTATACATTGTGATGTATATAGGTGATGAGAAGTGATTTGTGGTGAGAACAGGATTTATGTTTATTTTATATGTTGAGATATATAAGTATATGCAATATTATTATGATAATGTTTCTCACCCTTCTGCTGTTTTATGATGCTCTATGAGGCATTCCAGAGTAGGTTGCTGGAGGTCTTTTGTGAAGCTTGTCTTCATCTTTTGGTCGGTCGGTTCTGATATGTAGCACCGGGTAGCTAGGGTCGGCTTGATGCCTTTTGTGATACATTTTGTATATGTATTTTGGTGAATCAAACTTATTGATATATTATGAGAAGTATATATAATTTTGAAGTTGTTATGTGAGTTTCCGCTGTTTATTGAATCAAATGAATATGGGTGTAAGGATGAAATCCTTCTGTTGCAAGTTACCCCATTTTGTTGCATATCTTTAATGAGTAGGTGTTGTATGTTTTAATTTCAAGTATAATGTGTCATGTCCCTTTTATACCATGTTTCAAATATACTCTGATGAAATTTTTAATATGTGCCTGTAACACGGTGGGAAAACTGACTTTTAGTCATGTTGCAGATAGCAAGAGTCGCCACCGACTTTTATTTTATCCATAAGGAAAGGACATAAAAGAACAGGAAAGATCTATTTTAAAAGACTTGAGTTCGGGGGGTAGGTTATATAAAGGGAAGGTGTTAGCACCCTTTATATCCATGGTTATCCATGGGCTCTTAGTTACTTAGCTCACTTAAATTGTTTTTGGGAAGTGTAGTGTATGATTAGAAATTTTTCTAAGTACTTTGTAATGATCCTCGTATGGATGTATACAAAGCCTTATTTTGAAAAATGTTTAAGAAAGTGAGGTGTAAAAGTAATTTTAAGAAGTGAGCAAGTAATTAAGAGGTACCTACCCTAGATTAAGTCTTTCATGTTCTCGTATGTTCTTTCAATGGTAAGACTGTCCCTATTATTAAGGAATAGGTAGTCATTACCTTGGATGTGTTAAGGGACAATCGTATGGTCATCGTATGGTCATAGAAAGCAACTTAAAGGATGTCTTTAGCAATTCGTATGGACTACCATCATTTATTCGAAGGGACAAGATCATTATCGTAGGCAACCTCGTAGGGACTTGTTCTTTTAAGTTGTAGGGACTATGATGATTTATACTTGAAGGGACTTTGCTTAATACATTCCTATATTCGAGGGACTTGACCATATTTTAAAGGCAACCAAGAGGAATACCCTAGGAAGTGCAAGATGGCGATCAAAGATCGACTTACGTGCGTGAGTGTTTATTTTCAAATATTTATCTTTTTGAATTAATTATCTAAATTAATTTTAATTACATTTAAGTTATACACACCCTAAAATTACTAACCATAACAATAAAAATAATGCGGAAATATAAATCTAAAATTATTACATGGCTTTGGGATAATTACAATATAATCATAAAAATAATAAATAATAATAATAAAGCGAATAAATATTAGGATTATAATAATAAAGCAAATAAATAAAGCAATAATAATAATAAATATTAGGATATTAGAATTAAAGGAAAATAATAATGAGGTAATAAAGAAAAGTTAGTATTTTTAAAGAATTTAAATAAGTTAGAAATTGTTTAGAATTTATAAGAAAAACAATAAGTTTAAATAATAATAAGAATAAAGTATTTACAAAATAAAAAAGTTATTATAAAAATATTCTAATTAGGGTTCAGAAAAATAAATTAAGTTTTTAGGGTTAATAGAAAAAATTAGGGTTAGTTAAAGAAATTAGGGTTTTTAATCATAATTAAAATACATTATCTTTTATTTATAAAAATATATACATAATAATTATAAATATATTATAAAAATTAATACA
The DNA here is from genome assembly GCA_963966055.1 of Lathyrus aphaca. NCBI lineage: Eukaryota > Viridiplantae > Streptophyta > Magnoliopsida > Fabales > Fabaceae > Lathyrus > Lathyrus aphaca. The sequence continues at coordinate 316,916,195 of OZ014519.1, forward strand.
ATTAATAAACATTAAGAAAATAATTATGAGTTTTAGAAAATATAAGATTTATAAAAATATTATTGGTTATTTATTTAGAAAACATTTTAATTATATTAATTAAACAAAAATAAAGAAAATAGGAAAAAGTAAGAAATATGAGAAAATCACTAAAAAGATAGGACCTGGGATTTGAATCCAGGTCCCTTACCTCAACAACATCACACAAAACCAACTGAGCCAGAACACGCTGGTGTTATCTCTATGCAACACAATCAATATATTTTAAACCTGCTGCCAAAAATAAATATGAAAAATGTTGGAACCAAGGATTCGAACCCCATCCATTCATTTTACCAAGTCAAGCCTTTATCATTAAGCCACATGGGGCGCGTCTGCACATAAACAACAATAAATAATTATATAGTAAACCTAATGTATATCTGGAAAAATAAACAAAAAGAATGGTCTCACCCAGTTTTGAACCCAAGACCTTCCATCCACACGCACATGCTCTAACCACTGGGTCAACCAACACTTGTTGAAATAAAACAGAAACAATTCAATAAAATATTAAAACAAATATTTGAATTCCAGATGGCGCCAAGCTTCTTCTTCAACCTTCAGCCGTCCAGTTAGCTTTTAGTGATAGTCGTTCGTCACTAAAGGCTATAGAGACGGATGTTTCCTGTCACTATAACTCCTGCACCTTAGAACATGAAAAATACAAGCAATAAATTCATTCTAATTGCCCAGATTGATTAATAGAAGGCCAATAGTTCCAAATTCATCATTAATTTGGTCTAAAATAGGCTCTTAAACGAAATCCTAATTCACGATTTTTTGGAACCCTAACATTGTGATTTGCGATACCTACATCAAAACTTACAAATAATCATCCAGAAACAATCAGTGATGCATCATGAACCATAATCAAACATTAAAAACAACAAACAACGCATGTATGAAAGAAATCGAAATTTTGTTCTTCAAGAACATTTGAAGATTCGGTTTCAACAATTCATGAGGCTTTGGATGATAAAAATGATGCAGAGATGTTCAGTGACTGTCTATGAATGATTTGCCACCTTTAAATCACCTGAAAAACAAACAAATCAAAGAATCTGAATTTAAATTTTTCTTTGAAAAGTTGAAGATTGAATGGTGTTCTTGGAGGCAGGAAATTCGTATCCTTGTGTATGCTTTGGTTTATGTATATGTAGTGATTGAATTTAGGTCAAAAACTTGTGGATTTGTGGGCTTGTGAAGATTGCTTGATCATGAAGTTTCTTCACTTTCAAATATTCAAAAAATCTCATCTAACCTTTCTATTTTTGATCCAATCTGACTTTATTTGATTTCCAATCATTCTAAATATAATCCAACTAATTTTCAATCAAAGATTTCATTCTTCATTTGACTTTTTATATTTTATATATATTTAAATTGAATTTTAATGAATAAAATCCAAATAAATATAAACTAAACTATAAAAATATGAAAAAATAATCATTGGGTCGTGCATGATGTCATTGTATGGATTGGATTACAAAATTGCAAGCCCATTTGGAAAAACTTGGTTTTAAGACCTCATTTGTTCAATATACCCCTCAAAAATTTCCCAACTTTGCAAAGGCACAACTCCCTCAATTTTAAGGCTATGAAGATGTTCTTGGACATTTTGGAAAGCTTAAATAGTCCTTTAACCAGCCTCTTTGGTCTCATATCCATATCCTTTGTCATTTTCAAATTATGCCCTTTGGAAGATATTGACTTTTTGTTGACTTTTGAAATGACCTATAATGTTCTAGCTCATACTTTCTAAATGAAGCATTTTTAGGCTTGGCTTGTGATACACAAAGTTGTATAGAATTAAATTTCCTTCAAAATGAGCTTTGGATGGGAAATTTTTGATGAAGCATGTGAAAGTTATGGCTGGTCAAAGTTTAGTTGACTTTCCTTAAGAAAACCCTAATTTAGAAACTCCTGATTCTTGATGATCTGAAACTTCCTTGATGAATCATGATCAACCCTTGACCAAATGATGAATTTTACCTCATAAACTTGATGTTGGAAAAAATATTGAAGTTTGACTTTAATTTGACCTCAGTTTGACTTTTTAACTGCTTTGACTGATTTTTGCATATCTGATCATCTGACTGGGAAAACTTCTTGGGAAAGCCTTGAAACTTGATATGGGGATTCTTGAATACATGTGGGATGTTATGAAGCTAACTTGAGGCCTTGAAACTCATTTTAACCAGAGGAAACACAAAACCCTAGTTTTGGACACTTGGCTTAGGAAGAGGCATTGTCTGAGGAAACTTCCATACTTCTTGATCAATTGGGAGTCTTGAGGATCTTATGATTATTTAGAAGTCTTGAGAGCGGTTGTCTTGATTTTGGAGGGTAAAGTTTGGGGTACAACAGTGCCTAAATGATTTAATTGATTATTTGGGGGTATATAAAGGGGGTGTTACATTAAGTGGTATCAGAGTCAGTCTTCGAGTCAGTTGTGTCTGTCTTGTTGTTGTGATGATTGAACTTTGGTTTAATCTTGTTGTTGTCTTTGGGAATGATCAGAATATGGCTGGTAGAAATGACAATGTGATGGCTGCTGCTTTGGAAGCAATGGCTAGGGCGGTGCAGGGAGCGCCGAATGTGAATTCTAATGATGAGTTCAGGAAGAATAACCAACCGGTCTTCAAAGGAAGATTTGATCCCGATGGTGCTCAGAATTGGTTGAAGGAGATTGAAAGAATCTTCAGAGTCATGGATTGTGCTGAAGAGAGTAAGGTAAGGCTTGGTTCTCACATGCTGAAGGAAGAAGCCGATGATTGGTGGGTCGATAGAAGTCAAGCTCTTGAGGAGGATGATAAAGAGATAACTTGGGAAGTTTTTCGTACTGAGTTCTTGGGGAAGTACTACCCTGAGAGTGTGAAGGGAACGAAGGAGATGGAATTCCTTAAGCTGAAACAAGGTAGTATGTCAGTGGTTGACTATACTGCTAATTTTGTGGAGTTGGTTCAGTTTCATCCTCATTATGTTGTTGCTACTGTTAGGTTTTCGAAGTGTATTAAGTATGAGAATGGTTTGCATCCTGAGATTAAACAAGTTGTGGGATATCAAAGAATTAGAAGGTTTTAATATTTAACGGAATGTTGTAGAATTTTTGAGGAAGATAGCAAAGCTCGTTCTACAAATTACAAGAGTTTGAATGAGAGGAAAGGGAAGCAACAAGCTAGAAGTGGACCTTATGTGACACCCGCTGATAAGGACAAGCATAGGGGAAACTTTGATAAGAGATTTGGTGGAGGGAGTTCTGGTCCCGTTAAGTGTTACAAGTGTGGCGATTTAGGCCATAAGTCTTTTGAGTGTGGGAGGAACACAGTGAAATGTTCAAATTATGGAGGCCTTGGACATGTTACTACCGAGTGTAGAAGGAATGTGGTGAAGTGCTTCAATTATGGAGAAGTTGGTCACATTAGTACTAAGTGTACTAATCCAAAGCAAGCTCAGGCGCGCAGAAAGGTGTTTGCATTAGCAGGGAAGGACACTACTAGTGCAGACCGTTTGATTAAAGGTACATGCTTTATTAATAGTACGCCTTTAGTTACTATTATTAATACGGGAGCGAATCATTCTTTCATTTCTCTTGAGTGTGCTAAGTGTTTGAATTTGTTTATGTCTTCTTGGGGTGGTGAGATGGTTATTGAGACTCCTGCTTCAGGGTCGGTTACTACTTCTTTGGTGTGTGTAAGTTGTTCTTTGACCATGTATGGTAAAGCTTTTGTTATGGATTTAGTTTGTTTGTCGTTGGAGGGTTTGGACGTGATCTTGGGTATGAACTGGTTACAATTTAATCAAGTTCATATAGATTGCTATCATAAGTTAGTAAGGTTTCCTTCTTTGGAGGATGGTGAAGATGAGAGTTTCCTATCCACGAAAGAGTTGAAGAAACTTTTAGTGGACGAAGCTCAATTGGTTGGTTTGTTTGCATCGTAGTCGATGGAAAGCGAAGTAGAGCTCATTAGGTTTCCAGTGGTGTGTGACTTTCCAGAAGTGTTTTCGGACGATATTAAGGATGTACCGCCAGAAACAGAAGTTGAGTTTTCTATTGATCTAGTTCCGGGTACTAGACCAATTTCGATGGCACCGTATCGTATGTCAGCTTTAGAATTGGTAGAATTTAAGAAGCAATTGAATGACTTGTTGGACAAGAGATTTGTTAGGCCGAGTGTTTCTCCTTGGGGTGCTCCGGTATTGTTGGTAAAGAAGAAGGATGGAAGTATGCGGTTATGTATTGATTATCGACAGTTGAACAAGGTGACAATTAAGAACAAGTACTTGCTTCTGAGGATCGATGATTTGATGGACCACTTGGTTGGTGCGGGTGTTTTTAGTAAGATTGATTTGAGATCAGGATATCACCAGATTCGTGTGAAAGAAGAGGATATTCAAAAGACGTCTTTTAGAACACGGTATGGTCATTACGAGTATTCTGTGATGCCATTCGGAGTTTCTAATGCACTGGGTATGTTTATGGAATACATGAATCGTATTTTTCATGAACAGTTGGGTCGTTTTGTGGTTGTGTTCATCGACGACATTTTGAATTATTCTAAGTCTCAAGAGGAGCATGAAGAGCATTTAAGAATTGTGTTACAAATTTTGAAAGAGAAGTAATTGTATGCTAAGTTGTCAAAGTGCGAGTTTTGGTTATCGAAGGTAAGTTTTCTTGGACATGTTATTTACGATGGTGGTATTAGTGTAGATTCATCCAAGATTGATGCGGTAATGCAATGGGAAGTTCCTAGATCAGTTACGGAGATTCAAAGCTTTTCAGGCTTGGCGGGTTATTATCGGAGGTTTATCGAAGGATTTTCAAAGTTGGCACTTCCGTTAACACAGTTGACTTGTAAGGCAAATGATTTCATTTGGGATATTCATTGTGAGGAGAGTTTCATGGAACTTAAGAGAAGGTTAACAACGGCTTCGATCTTGATTTTGCCAAATCCGACGGAACCATTTGTGGTGTTTTGTGATGCTTCATTGCTTGGGTTAGGTGGTGTGTTGATGCAAGATGGAAAAGTTATGGCTTATGCTTGAAGACAATTGAGAGTGCATGAAAAGAATTATCCTACGCATGATTTGGAATTAGCGCTTGTGGTGTTTGTTTTGAAAATTTATAGGCATTATCTTTATGGTGCGAGATTTGAAGATTTTAGTGATCACAAGAGTTTGAAGTATTTATTTAATCAAAAGGAATTGAACATGAGACAAATGAGGTGGTTAGAGCTTTTGAAGGATTATGATTTTGGTTTGAATTACCATTCGGGAAAGGGGAATGTGGTGGTCGATGCTTTAAGTCGTAAGTTGTTACATATGTCCACATTGATGATAAGAGAATGGGAACTTTTGGAGGATTTTAGAGACTTGAGTTTGGTTTGTGAGATGACGCCGAGAAGTGTGAGACTTGGTATGCTACATGTTACGAATGATTTTCTTGCAACCGTTTGTGAAAAGCAAAAGTTGGATTTGAAATTTGTTGATTTGATGATGAATGAGAATGAGGATTTCAAGGTTAATAATTTTGGAGTTTTGAGATTCTGTGGTCGTATTTGTATTCCCGATGATGAGGAGTTGAAAAAGATGATATTGGAAGAGGGACATCGAAGTAATTTAAGTATACATCCGGGAGTGAATAAGATGTACCAAGATTTGAATAAGATCTTTTGGTGGTCCGGATTGAAGAGAGATGTAGCTCATTTTGTGTATGCGTGTTTGACTTGTCAGAAGTCTAAGGTGGAACATCAGAAGCCTAGTGGTTTGATGCAACCGTTAGATATTCCGGAATGGAAATGGGATAGTATATCGATGGATTTTGCTACGGGATTTCTGAATACGCAAAGAGGTCATAATGCTATTTGGGTGATTGTAGATAGACTTACTAAATCTGCTCACTTTATTCCGATTGATATTAGTTATCCTTTGGAGAAGCTAGGCGATATTTATGTTTCTGTGATTGTGAAGTTACATGGAGTTCCTAAGAGTATTTTATCTGCTTGATGCCTTTTGTGATACATTTTGTATATGTATTTTGGTGATTCAAACTTATTGATATATTATGAGAAGTATATATAAGTTTGAAGTTGATATGTGAGTTTCTGTTGTTTATTGAATCAAATGAATACGGGTGTAAGGATGAAATCCTTTTGTTGCAAGTCACCCCGTTTTGTTGCATATCTTTAATGAGCAGGTGTTGTATGTTTAAATTTCAAGTATAATATGGCATGTCCCTTTTATACCATGTTTCAAATATACTCTGATGAAAGTTTTAATATGTGCCTAAATGATTTATATGATTATTTGGGGGTATTGAAAGGGCGTGTTACACGTTACACGTACAACCAGAAAATACGGTCGTTAATACCAGGATACCTCATGAACCAATCTTCAGGTTCCCTGACCACATGATCTGGGCCTTCTAGGGGTTTAGAATATACGGATCGGATGCCCACCGGTTCCTCGGCATCCCATTCTTCAATAGGGGTGTCCTGTTCCCCCTCATAACCTCCCTCGGGGTTGGCAAGATCGACTCTGGTTGAAGTAGTTTTCTCTGAATTGCTAGAAGAGGAGGAACTCCTCCCTGATGATGTTTCCGCGGAACAAGCTAGGGACGATGTAGTGCCACTAGAAAGGTCCTCGACATCCATCTGAATAGGGGCGTCGTTTGAGATGATCTCACCTGAAAAGTAGTGAAACTTAATGTGAATTTGATGAGTTAAATCAAATCCACCCTTTCACCGTTGATCAAGTGAAAGGGCGCGCTAAGGAACGAGGATGTTGTACTCAATCTAAGCCTTTAGTAAAAAAAATAGACCACGGTCGTCATAACGACCAGGTATTTGTACGGGGAAGGGAGGACACTAATAGCAGTCTGCATGACTTGGTAGGTGTAGTCACACCAAAACCCAGAACTCCGGTTGAAGGTCAACCAGAGCCGCCACGCAGATTCGCGAGGGACGACGAAGATAAACCCTAACGTTGTGGCGACGACAGTGCAAAACATGGTGACCACTGTACTAAAAGCGAAGACACCGTACCATAACCATAATAGTTCGAATTATGGGTCCTATTACCCCAAATTTCCACCTAACCACATGCATATACTTTATTGACAAGAATCAGAAGCCTAAGCAAGAAGGAAATACCAAAACTTATAGGTTTTGAGAGAGTTTTTGTGTGCTCAGTTATTCTTCCTCGTAAGGTACGACGGCAAACGGTGGTTGGAGACGATAAGCGAGGACTTAACTTCAACAGGAAGCAAAACGAAGAGCGAAAAGTATGAAACTGAAGCTCAACGCCCTATTTATAGCCTCCATCAGCACGTGTGCTGGCACGTGGAACCTATAACATAAAAAGAGCGCGCTCATTGACTAGAAATGGTCGTAGAGTAGCCATCATTATGCATTAAATGTGCACACTTCCCCAGGCACATGCGTGACGTATCATCTCAACACAACGATTGGGATCCTCGTCTAATAGTCACATTTTAACGACTAGATGTATGTGAGTTCAACTACACCAAACCATGGAATGACAATATCTCAAGTCTCAACTTCACCTCGTATGTATCCGACCACACTTAAGTCATCACTTCTACAACCAGAAGCAACAACTTGGGGGGCTCCTGTTCTGGACTGACCCAATAATTAGGCATGACCAATCCTCTCCTACTCACGAGACGGCCCAATATCCCAAACGCCAAAGGGACCCACTAAATCCATACTCCTTAAACGGCATGACCTCGCCGACCACATCTGCCCGTGGTCAATTCCCTCTGCTCATCCTAGACTTCTGCTCGACACCAGCAGAGGTCACCCAAATTCCTCCAAAGGAAGCTCCTACTCGTATACTTATATTCTCGACAAACCCCTATCCCGACCAGAGGTGCTCGTCCAATGACTAGTTTCTGGCAGTTACCTATTTTCGGGGGATCCATGATCCAGGCCCAAAAAAGAAATTTGTAGCCATGCGTTGGGGCTCTCTATATAAACCCTCTCACATGAGAGGGTCAGGTATCGAATATTCACTTCCTAAACACTCTTACTTGTACTTGCATACTTTTCTACCCGTTCTTACTTTGGCATCAGAGTACCTTGCAGGTACACCCCTCACTCTCCTCGACGACCGAGCAAAGACTTTGAGGTCCACGTCAGCAACCGCAGCCGTTGAAGATTCTGATTATAGTTACGATCAATAATATTCATATTTTATTCCTAAAAGTTATAACTTTTGAGAATCAAAATATAACTTATTTTGCAGATACATAAACTATATTAGTTAATAGATTACCATAAAAAAATGCACTCACCAAAAATACCAAGTGCATCATTCATGTCAAGTCTTTAGACAATAACGTCAATTTCTAGTGGTATTTTGTTACAATGATAAAACATTAATAATTAATATTGATAAACAATAAATTCTTACAATTGCCACATGTTTACCTTATATGTGTGAGTACAATCAAATAAACACTTCAAAAATTTACACTCATACAACATCATTACTGATACGTGAATAGATTATTATATAGACATTCATCTTTACTTATAAATTAAAAGTCTCAAACAAGATACCAACACACGATTAATTTTTAATCTTTGATTGCAAGAATTAACTGTAAACGATACTCTCACGCAATGATCAAACATTAGTAATAAGTTCGGTCTGATAATGGATGTCTTTGACATCAATCATTACCCACATGGATAAAATTAATAATTACTACATATTTACCATCATAGGTAAGCAATTATTCGGCCAAATTGTGTCTTCCTTTTGGCCGACCATAACAGTTCGTATGAACAATTACAGACTATATCATTTATAATTCCGATTGAATCAAATTTACACAACATAGATTACTTTTGCAACATGTTGTTTCAATCAACTCAACCAAAATTTTTAGACATTTTAATAAATTTAATGGAAAGAGTCTTAAATTTACAAGGTACTACCCCCCAAATGTAGGTCGTATTCATTTAAGATGTCATTTAATAATAATAATAATAATAATAATAATAATAATAATAATAATATTTCGTTAAAGTCCTAAGTGTGAGAATAAATTCCGAATAAAACATAATTTTTATGAATTTATACAAATTGCATAATTAAGAAAATTTGTATAAAACTTACTAACAATCAACTCAAATAACATAATTAGGGGTGTAAGCAGATCAGAAAAAACCAATTAAACCGATAATCCAAACCAAATAAAATCGAAAAAAACCGATTAATTTTGGTTTGGCTCAAAAACCGAACCAAACCAATAAAAACCGAGGTGGTTTGGTTCGGTTCTCGGTTTTAATTTGTAGGAACCGCCTAACCGATTAAGCAAACCGATGACTTTAAATACATACTTAATCTTTTATTTAGCTAATTATTAAGCCTAAATTTTGTATCGGGCCAACATTTCTCCATATTTGTTTACATTTCCTTTCTTTAAAATAAATATGTAACCAAAACTAAACTCCAAACATAAAAAAAGAAACCATAAGCCATAAATACATGCTCTCACCAAACTGCTGCTCTGACTATCTGTCACAATTTTTTCTCTCGTCACTGTCATTCTTATAGGTTATGATTTTCTTATTCAACTTCAAGTTCTCTTTGTTACTTTTCATTTTTTTCATCTTTTATGTTTCTTATTCAACGAATTTCCTTTTAGTCTTGTTACAAAAAAAGTTTTGATGTGTGTTTGAGGTGTGAAACATGTTAATTTATATGTATCGAAACCTTTTGTTTTTATTGTTGTATTTTATTTATTAAACTTTCAAATTCCTTCCCAACCCTCTCATGCCAAGTGTCAAATTTTGTATTTGATAGTGAACTTATTTTATAATGCAATGAAAATTATGTAAATGTTTCGTATGGATTAAAAACAATTTGTAAGTTGTTCGAAAAGTACCATGAAATATATCATATGAAATGTATTATTTTAAAAAACAATAGCATAAAATTCATCGAACAATATTCGAGCAAATGATACACAAATGAATATGATGTCTAGAAAAAAATGTTGTAAACCGATCAACCAAACCGAACCGAACCAAACCGGTTAGTTTGGTTTGGTTCTATCTTTAAAAAAATTTAAAAACCAAACCAAACCGATGGAGATATCATCGGTTTGGATACTTTTTTGACTAAAAACTGGTCCAAACCGAATCGATTACACCCCTAAACATAATCATGCTAAATGCATAACTTCAAATCAGATAAATATTAAATATTTATATATCCCAAATAAATGTCAAACAAATTACATATACACCAAATAATTTTTTTTAAATAAATAGTTTTAGAGTCAACAAAATCAATTCTAAAATCCAAAGTATCCAAAGTTTAAAGAATCAAATCTCTAGTTTACCTTATAATTTTGAGAGACATTCAAAATAGTAAAAAAAATCCATAATTAATGTATAATAACTAAATATATATTAAACAAATTAGTATTTGTCTTATATCTCAAAAACCTGGATCTATGTACAGATTTTATGTGAATCAAATTGAAAGATAAAACAATAATTAAACAATCAAATAAAGAAGATTTGATAATAAAACATTTTTTTTAATTCAAAACCAAGAATCAAATCACCAAAGTAAAATTTAAATTCAATATTTATCTTTCTCAAATAATTGACATGAACATATATTTCTAAATATATTATCTATAGCCATAAATAAACGGTTGAGAATCATAATCTTTAATGAAAACATATTTTTAGGATTCTAAATCATCGTTTATAACCATATATGTGATTCCAAATATATTTAGCATAATATATATTAAATAACATATCTGTCAAAGAAAATCAAAATTTTCCCAAATACTTTACTTCAAAAAAATATTTAAATTATAATTTTTAAAGAAATCTTTATCGTATAGTTACTATGTCAAATTTAAAACTTTCAATTATCACATATATAATTCTATGAATTATAACTTCAAATAGATCCTTATTATAATATTATGATTTTCAAATCACAATTATAATTCCAAATATGATCACCAAAACAAATAAATTTCAAGGATTCATACAAAATATGGAAGATCCTAAATCCATATAAATCTTTTGAAAATAAATATAACACACTTACCAATAACTTTATAGTAAGTGCAAAAAAAATACTACAAAAATTATCATTAAAACTTCATGCATCTTAAAACATATATATATTAATATTAAAAAAAATTGAATTTCAAATATATGTTTCATGATCCAAAACAAATAAACATTGATGTTTAGAGGACAAATCTCAATAAACTAAACATGAAGACGTGCTCTGATACCATTTGTTGGAATTAAATCAATAATAATTAATCATATATACATGTTTTATGTATTGTATTATATACTTTAATGCGGAATATAATAGATAATACAAACATGTATATAATTACAAGATCTACGACATGTTAGCATATGAGAGAGGAGGTTGCAGGAATACCTGGATTTATTGAGAAAAGTTTTGTTGACGATAATCCTGAAAGTTAGAAAGGATAGAGACAAGTGACTGCCACTTGTTGACTTGTGGATCTTCCTCAACTGGTACTCCTAATGTCTTGAACACTCTTCAGATGGGAAGAAGAGGTAAACTGCTTGTGTACGGTATATTGGGGACCATAGTTTATATATAGTGTGATGACCAATTATGGTTCTCATTATTCTCAAATGGGTCATCATGACCCATATCTAATTATTTAATTTATTAATTAATTAAATAATTCCTAAATAAAATCTGAATAGCCTTTTAACCTTATTTGATCACATAATTTATTCAATGCACTTTATTTGATAAAATAGTTAATATATTTACATATATATATTTGGCCACATAATTATTGGAATAATATTTAATCCGTAAAATATTCCAACATCATATCCTAGTGTCACAATATATAAAGTAATACATTATCATATTCTAGTTTCACAATATATAATGTGATATAGTATCCTATCCTAGTTCATAATATATATCATCACAATTCATAACATGCAACATATGTATCTATAAATATATCATCTTATATGTGACACACACACACACACACACACACACACACACACACACACACACACACACACATATATATATATATATATATATATATATATATATATATATATATATATATATATATATATATATATAATATATATATATATCATCACAATTCATAACATGCAACATATGTATCTATAAATATATCATCTTATATGTCACACACACACACACACATATATATATATATATATATATATATATATATATATATATATATATATATATATATATATATAATACTTATATGTCACACACACACACACACACACACATATATATATATATATATATATATATATATATATATATATATATATATATATAATACTTAGATTTGTTTCTTTGTGACAACAGTACTTCCTATGCATATATAATAAAAGTTCATGCACTTATTTAACACATATCTAAGGTTTATTAATCATTTATAATTTTAGAATTATAGTGTGAATTAATAGAAAAATTATTTCAGTTAGTCAAGAGAGTGAAAAAAGTGTTAGGACAAGGCCCAATAGAGTTAAGAGACCCTTTATTTTACTTAAAGACTATTATTATTAATAGTTATTTTAGCACTTATTATTATCATCTTTATCTCTCCTTGTTTTATGCTTGAGTGGCCCATGGCCCAACTAATCTTGTAAACCCTAACTATAAATGGGGTGTCTCTTTGTGTTGGAAATTAAGATGAAAAGTTGTTTTATTTTATTGTCTTTCAATTCAATTTTAGATATAGGGTTTCTTGAACAATTGTCTAACAATTTGGTGCTTTCATCTTGTGTTCTCATGGATCCTCCTAAACCCAACAACCCTCCTACAAGAGAGCTTGTTGAAGAAGTTGTCCACACCTCTTAGCTACACCTTCATAATGCTATGGAAGAAGTGCATCAACATATGAATGAGAGATTTGATAAGGTTAATGATGAGATGGGGCAGAACATTGGTCAGCTTCATCATAGAATGGATGAAGAAAAACAAATTCATGATTCTAGACACGAATCTATCATGACAACACTACACAAGCTACTTTCCTAAAAGGAACAACAATATTCTATTGCCACTATCCATACAACAACATCTTCTTCAGGTATTTCTCACCTTTCTACTACATCCATGTTTCCCCCTCCCATTAACCCAAATTTTACACCCCAAAATACCTATATAAGACACTCAACTACATTTTCCAACTCACCCATACAACCTACTGTAATACCTCAAAATTTGCCCTAATTCTCTTTACCTTAACTGGCTTACCGCTTTGCATTCCATTTGCATATTCCACTAGGTCATTAACATTCATAATCAGGCATTTCATTGATTCCTATGGCATGTGATCGACGCATTCCTTTGTGATTTGAATTTTCTATTTATAAGTGGTTTATCCGGCTATTGCACTCAATTTAAGCGGTTCAATGGTTCTCATATATGGTATGGCTTTGTTGATGGTTAATCAGTCCAGAAGCTTAATCTTGCCAAGTGTAGAAGTCTGAAACTTCCGAAGGTAAATCTATCGAGGTTCACTTCTCAAGAAACTCCATTGAGTGGGGACTTTCCCAACAGTTGTGGTAAGAGCCAACTAATCCGGGGCAATCACGTCGAGTAATCTCTTCAAAATTCAACCAAACTGGGGCAATCACTTCGAGATCAAATCTCTCAAAGAGCCATGAGTCTGAGGCATTCATTCAAGTTTAACCAAACCGGGGCAATTACTTCGAGATCCAATCTCTCAAAGAACAATTGGTTTGGGTGTTTTCTTCAAAGCACAGTCATTCAGAGGTGATCACTTCAAGACTTGTACTGGAGCAGGCCACCACAAGAGCATGAGAAGTCACTTTTTCCCGAAGACGGTAAATCCAAAGCACCTATCCAAAGTTCAAAATACTGGGGCAGAATATTTCACAGTGATATGAGGTTCTTCATGAATCCTCACGAGGAAAATTCTTGCACAGACTATGCAATCTGGGGCAGTTATTTCGAGATCCAACGAATCTCTCCAAGAGTTTGAAGACACTGAGGCATTTCGTATGTCATGTTTTCTGTAAAATCCTCTTGAGACATTTTCTTCCGATGGACCTTAGTCTGAGGCGAGTTGAAAATTTCAGAGAACCATTATTCAATCATGGTTAGTTGGCGATCTATCAACCCAGAGTCTGGAAACAAAGCCATTGTCAGCATAATACTTCAAGAGTTATTTCATCAACAAGCTTCATTGATCAAAATCCCTTAGCAAGTCTCATTAGACAATTCCTTCTCTAGTAGTGTAGCAAATGGAAGGTTGCTTCTTGAGCAGAAGGGTATCATCATCTCTCATTCCCAACATGAGAGGATTTAGTTCTTATCCCCAATAAGTGGCAACTTGAGCTCTTATCTTCAGCGGGAAGCTTTATCATTGACATTATCTGTCATCCCCAGTAAAGTGGAAGTTTAAATTTCTCCCAGCAAGGTAGCAGAAAGTTGGTGTCATCCCCAAGCAGGAGTTTCCCTTCAGACAGGGGCAATTCCCAGTAGTACAAGGAGTGTCTTTCCTCCCCAGCGAGGTGCTTCCTCAACAGTGTCTTGCCTTTGGTTCTCATCCAAGCCAAGGGGTCCTCACTTCCCCACCAGAGTTCAAGAAGAGTCCATCTCCAGCAGGATCTTGGCACTCCAATCTCAAAGTCCAAGTTATTTTTGGCGGCGGCGGCAGTTCAGAGTCGATGTATCATTGACAACATTCCCCGCAGAGTTGTTTTTCTCTTCACAAGGATTAACTAGATCAATGCAGTGATCATCAGTTCCTCCTCAGTCGAGCCATCTGGGATATCTGCTATCTCCTCATCGGGAGACCCCTTTTTCATTTTCATTTGCATCTAGTACTCATCATTACATTTGCATCCTCCAAAGCGTAGCATTTCCATTATTATGGAGCATCGCCATAAATCTAAACATATGCATACCAGCATGGGCCAGTTTTGAGGTATATTACATAAGTCCCGTTACATCTCCAATCAGATTGAAGTATTCCCCACAGAATGCAACTCTGTTTCCCAGGGTGGTTACTTCTACCGAGTCTTGTTGTTATCCCCAGTTGAGTCTTGTTTCAATACAACAGTCTCATTTTTTCGCGTCTCCGTTTCAGTACAACGGTCGCGTCTTGGGCTCTCGTTTAAGTACAACGATCCCGTTCCTTTTGAGTCTCCATTTAAGTACAATGGTCTCGTCTTTGAGTCTTGTTTCAGTACAACAGTCTCATTTTTTTTTCGCGTCTCCGTTTCAGTACAACGGTCGCGTCTTGGGCTCTCGTTTAAGTACAACGATCCCGTTCCTTTCGAGTCTCCATTTAAGTAAAATGGTCTCGTCTTTGAGTCTTGTTTCAGTACAACAGTCTCATTTTTTTCGCGTCTCCGTTTCAGTACAACGGTCGCGTCTTGGGCTCTCGTTTAAGTACAACGATCATGTTCCTTTCGAGTCTCCATTTAAGTACAATGGTCTCGTCTTTGGGTCTTGTTTCAGTACAACAGTCTCATTTTTTTTCGCGTCCCCGTTTCAGTACAACGGTCGCGTCTCGGGGTATCATTTAAGTACAATGATCCTGTTCCTTTCTATCTCGTCTCAGTGCGATGATAATGGATCGTTTGATACCATTTCCTATTAGATCAGTTGATCTTATTTGAGTTATGAATCGGTTGATATCATTTCTCTTCGAGTTGTAAATCGGATGATATTACATTCTCGCATTTCCTGGTTATGGATCGGTTGATACCATCTCCATGTTAGATCGGTTGATATTATCTGAGTTATGAATCAGTTGATATCATTTCTCTTCGAGTTGTAAATCGGATGATATTACATTCTCGCATTTCTTGGTTATGGATCGGTTGATACCATCTCCATGTTAGATCGGTTGATCTTATTCGAGTTATGAATCAGTTGATATTATTTCTCTTCGAGCTGTAAATCGGATGATGTTACATTCTCGTTTTCCAGGGTGGATCGGTTGATACCATCTTTGTGTTAGATCGGTTGATCTTATTTGAGTCGCAAATCGGTTGATGTTGCACTAAGTCCTATTTCGATAACAGGCATCTTCCGTGGCTTGGTCCTGCCCAGCAGTCGCGTATTGTTTTCTTTATGGCTTGGTCCTGCTCAGCAGTCATATTGATTTGAGTTCCATTCCGCTAATGGTCTCATTAAGCCCTGTTACGCTAACAGGCATCCTCGGTGTGGCTTTGATTCGCTCAGCAGTCGCATTGATTGCATTGATTCTATTCCACCTGGTTCTATCTCCGTTACCTATTCAGAGGTCAAAACAAAAATATATAAATAAATAAATGGGCAGATGGCATTTCCATTGCCCTCAGTGTGCAAATTTTCAGGTTTTATTCGAGTATTCAATCACTCCATACCTTGAACGTCTAAAAGCTGTTGCAATTATTCGTTCAGGTCTGCAGATGATTGAATAGGGGCAGCTATAATACCTAAAAATTTGCCCTAATTCTCTTTACCTTAACTGGCTTACCGCTTTGCATTCCATTTTCATATTCCACTAGGTCATTAACATTCATAATCAGGCATTTCATTGATTCCTATGGCATGTGATCGACGCATTCCTTTGTGATTTGAATTTTCTATTCATAAGTGGTTTATCCGGCTATTGCACTCAATTTAAGCGGTTCAAGGGTTCTCATATATGGTATGGCTTTGTTGATGGTTAATCAATTGAAAAATGGTGTTCAAGGTTTCATATCAAAGGTATTGTGATATTCATGGTACAAAAGATTTAACGGTGGACTCGTGTGACAATCAGGTCATTATGGTTCTCTTGGCTGTCCGATGACGAGAGTACAAGTTCATGAGGTTTTAGATTGAAGTTGATTGAAGCTTGTGGATTAATTGAAAATACAAGTTTGATATGGTTTGAGCGTTTGAGGTGATGTAAACAGGTTTAGTCGAATCGTAGGGATTAAGTGAGATTCGAAGATACGAGTTTATTGAAACCACACCCTATCCAAACGATTATGTCATACCCATTTCAAATACAATTCATATTCACTTTCCATATCCAGTTTCTGATTCAACTCAATCCATTTAATCGGAATTCAATCCCATAACCACTTTCAAGTTTTGTTTATCGAAATCTTTTCAAACCATTTCATAATCCATTTTACCATTCCACATTCTTACTTTTGAACATCGTTAACCATTTCTTTTTGGTACCATAAAACCATTTTTAAGCCCATCACCAAGAGCCCAAAAATTAAATGTTCATTTTATTATTATTATTCTTATTATTTTTAACCAAGGTTGTGTTTCTAATCAAATCCGGTTGCCTATAATTTGTCTGGATAATTCTAATTCAGTTTCATCACCAAACCACTTGTTAGTATTATTCCTATAGCCCATTAAACCATTTTTTTCAAGCCCATTAAACCATATTTTCTTAATCCATATTAAACCAACTTGTTCTGATTTCATTTTCTTTCATTTGCCCGATTAAAGTTTCAATCACGAATTAAATCGCCAAACCTTTTTTTGTGTTAAACTCATATTTTACTCATTAGTCCATATTTCATTACCAAACCCAAGGCCCATTCATATATCCAAAATAATAATAAAATAATGATGGAAATAAATGGAATAATTGAATTTTACATATCAGTTACAAAATCAGTTGCATATCAAAAAGGCAGATGCAGTTAGGAGGAAAAACTCAGTTCCATAACTGATAATAACAGCATAACAGAAACAGTTAAAAAGAATTTTTAGTTATAACAGAAACAAAAAAAAAACAGTTACAAAAAAAATCTCTTCATCAGGCTCCCACCATTTTTTTCCGCAATTTTTTCAGAGGGCTCTTCACCACTCTTCATCCTTCCCTGCAATCTCCAAGCTCTCTTCTAGAAACTCTCTAACAGAAAACTTCATCAGTTCATCCCTCTTCAATCTTTTCTTCAATCCATCTCTCACCAATCTTCATCCCCATCTTCATCCCTCATATCATCATTTTATCAATCTTAAACCTCATCCATCTTCAAACATATAACCACATCTGAATCACTCCAAAAAGAAAAACCTCTCTAATTATCTTTTCCCGCTCTCATAGAACCAACTTGAATCTTCCCTCCAAGAGGCATTCGGCAATCCCTTCATGATCTTCAAAGAAACTCTTCTGCAAACAATATTCATCTTCCACCATTTTTCTTCTGCATCCTTCAAGTATCCATAACAACCATCTTAAATCTTCTACAACTTTCCATTCACCTCTTCTCTTCAAGCTTCAAAATCAGAATCTGCAACATCATCAACCGCAAAGATCCATCAGAATCGCGGCAACAACAAAGAAAAAATAGAAGAAGAGGGATTTGAATTCATACCTGAGTTGCGAAGTCTCTCCCGCCGTTGTCAAGCCTGAAACAACATCGGAGTGGCGATTCTCGGCCATATTTCCACCGCGGCCAGAAACGGATTTCGGCGAGATGATTCTTGTTTGTTCCTGGGTTTTGATTCACAGAAGGCTTAGAAGATGAATGAGGGTCAGCCGCACGTTTGAATGAAGAAGAAGAGAAATATGACGAAGAGATCAAAGGGTGGTTTAGGCGCTTCTCAAAGAAGAGTTACAGAAGCATGAGATGATAATCGATTCACAGAATCCTCATCAATCTCCGCATCCTCATCAATCTCCATCCTCTTACACCTTCGAGAATACGCATCATTACCAACGCTGAGCTTTGACCTTCATCAATACCTGCAAATCAAGATTCAGCAACATCAATGCTTTGTATTGATTCACCGACATATTTCAAGGACACGATTCACCACGAATCCATTATCCACAACAATCGAATCAAACAAAGAGCAACGAGTGCAAAAGGAGAAGAAGAAGATGTGAAGGACATCAGAGCCATACCTAAGGGTTTTCATCGCCTTTTGTCAAGTCATCATCGCGGCTTAAACCAATACCGTCATCAACCATTAACAGCAACAACTAGCAAGGAGAGAATCGGGATCGAACCAAGCGAACCTTAGAAGTTTCAAGTCGAAGCTTCGTTCCGATCATGGAGGGTAAATCGAGGTAAGGGTTTCGATCCGCTTCGTGTTCATTTCGCCATCTGAACTACTTCCTTTGAATCGAGTGTCTCGCGCAAGCTCTTTGCGAGTTAAAGGTGGTTGCCAGATTGATTAGATCGGTGTTGTTGTGATACAAACGTGATTGAAGTGATGGTGGCGAATCGGAAGGAGATAGAAACAAGAGCGGCGCCGTTTTGAAAGGTGACGTCGTAAGTTACCGTGAGGAGAAAGAAGCCATAACGGCGCAAGGTTGAGGAAAGCGAAGAGAGTTATGGAGTTTTTTTTCGTTTTCCAGTGGACATGGTGAGGGTGCGAGTTGAGTCGGGAAGAATGTGGGGAATCTCCGCCTCCGTGTGAGAACATGAGGAGGGTGGAGCTTGTGTATCATAAGCCTTGTTTTCAGATTATTGTAAATTAGGGTTTCATATTTGAATTGTTTTTTTTGTGTGGTTCAGAAAATGCCAATGCCGAATTGGGCCAAGATCACCATGGATCTGTTATTCAAACCTCCCAGGTGCTACGCATACCCCTCATGCAAGGATTCAAGTTAAATTGGGCTTATCTTCGTGGATCACTCTTTACACCACCCGTTTCAATTTGTACCCCTCTGCAACAATATTGAGAGGGAGCTGGGCCTTGGGCCAGTTCTGACTATTCCCTGCTACCCTAATTTCTAGTGAACCCCTTTTGTTTTTAGTGTTGTTAGAATTTGTTAATTATTTCTTGTTAAGCAAATAATTAATTAATTTTTTCTTGGTAATTAATTTTTTGTTGATTAATTTTAATCCATTTTTTCCTTCTAATTTTCAATTAGAATTTTTGTTATTTTAATTTTAATTATGGTTTAGCATTAATTTTGGATTAAAGTTCATAAGCTTGTTTTTTATCGATATCGGATCGACTTCAATTATGGTAAAACTTCACAAAGCGAATATGGATGATGAGCATTTATTTTGCTCATAGGAGACTACAAGACCTTGCTTGGGTTTTTTTTCCGGATTTCTTTATGAAGAATCGGCACTTCGATCAAGTAAGTGATTTCGAGCTTTTTCGACTTTTAAGCATCATTATAGTTGTATGCGGCTTAGGACCATATAGCTTAAGGTGCATATTGAGCCCTCCCACCTGAGGCACTGGTTATATTTGTGATTTTTGATGATATGTATCGATTTCGGAACTTAGGGATTAGGTTACGAACCATTAGGATCGATTCCTTTCACTTCCCCTCAAAATCCACCTTTTTGTCCGTTTCGTCGCAATTATTAAAAATAGTTTTAGGTGGGATAAAATTCTGGAAAAATTCATGAGTGATCCTCATCCTCTTAATTAATTTTTCATAATTTTTGTTTCCAGATTAGGGTGGTTTTAATAATTAATTTGGATTTTAGATCACAAGCTGTCCCAAAAAGGAGTGTTTTGGCATAAGGGACCGAAATCGATTTTTCCCCATATGTGTGAAACCTCTTTTTTTGTGTGTGATTAATCACTGTAATTTGTGACATTTTGATGCTCATTAGGAATTTTTTTCATAATATTTAGTGCCCTTTTTGATCCACTTTGTGGAGTTGTTTTTCGGTAACCATGCTTTGTTACCTTGCTAATCAAGGAATTGTTTTGGCACTTTGGTGCATAATTTTAGGGAATCCTTTTGGACCATATGAGATAATGACTATATCATTCCAGGGATTTAATTTCATAATTTTTAAAGGCTTTTTGCTATTTTTCCATGTCACCTAGATCCTAGGTTGATTCATGTGTTTATGTGTCGCATAACTTAAATGATAAGAAGGCATTCATGCCATTTTCTTGAAGGGATTTTTGGTAGCTTCTAGGAGTTGATTATAGGTCATTTGTATGTCTTTAATTCCAGTCATAGTTCCTTTTTTGAACCATACTCATGTGGTTTATTTTGGTGCTTTAAAGTGCATACTTATGTGAGCTAATCTCAACCTAAACTCATTTCTCTTCTCTAAATAATAACATTAATTATGTGGAAATCATTAATGCCTATTCATGCATTCTAATTGCATCTCATACCTTGTATGCTACTGACCCATAATCATTTCATTCATATTCACATGCCATTCTTCCTTAGTTTGCATCATGTGCGATCTTATGCGATTTTTGTTCGTTTCTTCTCATATCTTCTTCTCATTGCTCCATATGCCTAATCCATTGCATCCATGATTGTATATTCATTCATACATCTTCATAAGCATTCACTACTGACTTTGATGTTCATTTTATGTATTAATTCATGTTTGTAATCCATATGTCTTCATACTTCATCCATGAACCCTAACTTGCATTTAGGTGAACTTAGGTGAACTTTTTGTACATAGTTTGACATAGTTTGATCTTGTGAGGTATCCTAGCATACTTAGGGACATATAGCATGTAGCTACTGACTTTAGAGGTCATGTTACCTTTAGGTACTGTAAACACCCCCAAATTTTCCCTCACCCATTCACACCATGGCTTGTGATCTCTTCATATGCATAAACTCAATCATAGCATCCCATACCACATTTTTTATTCACTGCACTGGTTCAAAGTCATCTGCATCTAGGGTTTGTGATATGAGCAATCCAAGAGCTTCTTGAGCCACTCCAAAGGTCATCAATCACTTCAAAGGGGTCCATGTATGTCCAAGCATCATATTATATCCCCTCAAAGTCAAGAATGTCAAAGAATCACAAGAATTGAGAATGGCATGGAAGCAGAGCCAGGTTTAACTACACAGATGACCTAGAATTAGGGTTTTGGTTTCAAAGGCCATAACTCCAAATTTTTTGGTCATTCTTGTTCCTATTGGTCTCTATATGGTATAAGGATAATGCATATCAATTTTCATGAAGAAATTCAATGGGGAAGTCATTTGATCAAGAGTTGACTTTTTAAGCAAGTCAGTGCAAAATCAGGGCATCTGAAGCCCCCAATGACCCAACCAAGGGGTGTTCTTCATCATTTTGATTGTGTATGATCTTTATTTGATCATAGAAGATGTTGGAAGTTCACAAAATTGAAGAATCTCAAGTCATTTGCAAAGTTGACTTTTTGGGAAAGTTGACTTATAATGAAAATTGCCATTTTGGGAAACTTTTTCAACCCTTGCTTTTTGATTCAAAAATGCTTCAAATGGAAAAACTTTGGTCATGAAAGTTGTAGAATGGATCATTCCATTTTCAAAAAGTACAAGAACATGACCTAATTCATTTTGGATCAAAAGTTATGGCTTGTCCAAGTTGGCTAAAATCACAAAATTTGAAGTTTTCTACCAAAGAGGCAAAGTTGAAAAATCACTTACCAAGGAAAATTGTGCTATCAAATGGACTTCTAATCTTCATACAAACATGAGTCAATGCCTAAAGATCAGAATTCACCAAGAGTTTGCTCATTTTTGTGACTTGTGGAACAAGAAATTTCAAAAGGGCCAAGGATGAAGCAAGTTGCAAAACCTCACTCAAAGATGAATCCACTTGCTTGCTGACTTCATAATCAATCCTAGGGCTCTCCACACTTCTTGCTGCGCAGGACACCCCATTTGTCCTTGGCTAGCTATGAGTCCATGCTTCTCTTACACAAAGTTCGACATTTTGGCCAAAGACCCATACCAATCACCATAGGCCACCAACAACTTTCTGACCTATCACCTTTTGATACATGGACCAAAGCCAGCATAACACACCACACACTTCAAGCTGAAACACACTCCAAGCCATAGTTATCAAAAATATCTCCAACTTGCATTTTCATTCGAAACACTCTCCACAAACAAACTTCACAAACAATCTCAACATGCCTCACTGATCAGAAACCACCCATCACCATAGCCTGAAACCCTCTGAAATCAAAATACGATTTCTGCCCCTCTTTGAGCAGAACTACAGCAATCTTTCAAAACATCCGTTATAAACTTCAAACAAGCATTGAAAGCTTCTCAGGAGGTCCATTGGAGTTGATTGGAAGCAAGAAACTGGCCAGAAAGTCCCTGATTTGAAAGCTTCGATTCAGGTAGCCATGGAAATTCATTTTTCCAGAACCTTTATTTCTTGTTTCTAAATGATAAAGAATGCTTCCCTGAGTTCACTGAGCCTTTTACTTTTGAAAAAGATTGAGAAATGAGCTTGTATCGTATTTCTGAAATTTCTGCAGTTTTTGATGTTTGATTCGTATCTTGATTTTGAGTAGAAATAAATGGAATTTGTTGATGGATTGTTGTTTAGGGTGTCTAGTTTAGTTGATATGGAGAGTTTGTCATGATTTAGTGAAGATTTGAGAGAGTTTGGATGAAGGTCTCGCCGGAGAAGACGACTGGAAGTCTTCTCCGGCCACCTGAATCTGTTTAGGGCTAATCAGAGTCATTAATGTGAGTTTGAATCTGGAGCGTAGGATGAGTTGACTAGGGCTGATTGGCGCACAAACGAGTGGACCAGATTTCTCACTTAACCCTAATCCTGTTTTATTAATTAAATTAATCAGGATTAATTTAAATCCAGCCAGTTTGAATTTCAGCCACTGGATCACGCGCGCAGTCAACTCCCGCGCGTCCAGTTTGAATGCTGGCCCTTGATCTTGTTTACTTTCATTTAAATTCAGTTTTATTTTCATTTAAATTCATTTGTTTTCTACAATTTATTTAAAATAGTAAAAATCATTGGAAAATTCTGAAAATTTTTGTCAAAGCTTTTATTAATTTTCAGAAACAAAAAAAAACATTTTTATTTTTATTTTTTGCATTAAAAATTATTTTTAAATCATTTAAAAGCTTTTTTTTAATTAATTAATGAGAATTAATTAATTAAAAATACTTTTAGGTATTTAAAAATCACAAAAAAATTCATGAAACATTTAAAATTATTTAGAAACATTGTCCAACTCTCAAACCAAATTTCTTTTTTGATTTTGATGTCTTTTGACAATTTTTCATGGAATTAATTTCATTTCAAGGCATTATTTTGATCCAATCTTCAAAAATTCATTTCTGCCTAGCCATTAAGAGTTGGACCTTGATTCTTTTTGCATTGCATCTTGTTTAGCATGTAGTTTATAGGATTAAATTGGCATGATTTGATATTGCATTTTCAATTTCTTTGACATTTTTCTTGACAAGGTACCTTAAAACCCTAGCAATCTTAAGAAATTCATAACCCTCATTAGGTTAAGAGTTAGAACCCCTCCTTTGGGCAGTAAGTTTGTATAGGTTTAGGGTTCCTTTGAATGCATTTTCAATTTTTTATCATGATGTTTGCTTCTGGTTTTGATTTTTGTTTTGTGCATTGATCATAAACCCTAATTTGGGCTTTCATTTGCATCCACCTTCCATTTGTTTGCATACCATGACTTGCCATGACATTTTGTGCATCCATTTGATTCACAATACACCTTAGGACATATTAGAAACATGTCTGATCATTGCATCTTGCATTTTCCATGTTGTATGTCATTTGCATTCCATAACTTTTCATGTATGTTCATGGTTCTAAGCATGCTTCTCTTGCATCTATGTGTTTTTATGATCATCCCCATGCCTTGCCTCATGTGTGCATCATCTCTTAGCATCATTAGCATCATACTCATGCTTCTGGTTTTGGTTTGCATCATCCCATTTCATCTCATTTTGCATTGCATTGCATTTCTTTCACTAACTTTTCAGGTGGTAAGTTGTTTTGAGAAGTGAATTTGCCTTCACTTCTCACAATCTCTTTTCATCTCTCTTATGCATCATTGCTGCATTTTGTCTTGTGTTTGAGATTGAGCTTGCTCATTCTTCTTCATCTTACTTTCTTTCTCCAAGTGACTTGTCTTCTTAAATGAAGCAAGTTACTTTGCTTCTCTTTGCTCCTTTCATCTGCTTCCTGGTGGTTTCTCTGAAGATCTTTCTTGTAAACCTCACAAACCTTAGGAACAACCAAGCATGACAATAATTAGGGTTTTTATTAGTCCCCCATTTAGATTTTACCTTTGTGTCTCATTGAGTCCTCTCTTCTCATCTCATAATCAGGGACTAAACCCTAAAGGCTTTAAGGCTTTGTGATTAAGCTTATGCCTGCATCCTTCTATTAGGATGGAGTGTATAACTTTAATCCTAAGTGTTAAACCCTTAATGTGTTTAAATCCTTTAATCAATCCACTTAATGATCATCAAGACATCAAGCTTGTAACTTGGGCCTTGCATTAGGGTTCTAATTCTTCCTTAAATGGTTAAGAAGGACTAACCCTAGTGTTAATGGACAAGTCCCCCTCAAGTTGTCTTACAAACCCTAAAACTCACTTCATCATCTAATCATTAACTAAAATCCACTTAATAAAGGCTTTGTTTGTCATGAGTTTAATCCCTAATCATGGATTAAGTTGAGGAGCTTTCCTCAGCTTAAACATTCTCATCTATTATCCTTCTATTAGGATGGTGTAATGAGTCTGTTCAATCCTTAATTATGGCTTAACCTCATTACTTAACACTAAACAAAAATCACAAAAACATCTAAATAATCACAAGTAGGTTAATGATCTTAATCCTACACCATGGTGATTAAGTGTGAGAAGTTGACTTCACATTTAAGGTACTCTCATTACCCCTAATCAGAGGGAAGATGTGATGAGTTTACCAACCCATTGGTTTAGGCTTAAGCTCATTAACTTATGACAAACTTCAAAAAGCAATAAAAGGTTGAAAACTCAAAAAACAAGCAATAATCGTCTCCTCCGGGATTCTTTTCTCATCTAATTCACTCACAAACGAGAACTTGCTTCTTCCGTCTAATGCAAGACAGTTTGCACCTGAGCCAGACAGGTCATACACTTGAGCATAGGCAAGTAAGCAGTTCACAAGTCAATCCATCTTTCAGTCTCTTTGGGTCGAACTACGGTGTTCTGACTTCCTCATTACACGAGAGGATACGTAGGCATAACTTAACAGTTATCGAACAAAAGTCTCTGTATATTCCCCCTCTTTCAGCATTATTCTTTTAACCTCATGATCTTGAGCATCTTATTCCAGTTCTTACACTGACACTGTACATTTACACACTTCACTTCTTTTACACTGACACCTGTACATCCTTTTCCAGCTCTTTGATACACAAATTGCACTGACACTACCCCTTTAAAACACAAATCTTTTAAGTGTGGATCTCGTCGAGTACGGCGGACAATCTGGGTGCTAATACCTTCCCAGGTTGTAACCAACCCCCTTTCTCAATCTCTCTGGTTCGCAACCGTCTTATCCATATCTTTTCTTAGGTCTATGCAGCATTACCTTTCCTTCAGGATAAAAATGCCTAGCTGGCGACTCTTTTCATCTCATCCTTTCGCCGACCGTTCGCGTTTGTACCTTATTTGAGTTAGCCTCATTTATTGGGAGCGACAGCTTGGCGACTCTGCTGGGGACACCTTATACTGTAACCAGGGCTTCTGGTTCTTTTTGTGGGTTCCTCCTAGCGCTTGTTTGATTTGTGTTTACTGGGGTGTTATGTGCTATTTGTGTTTGTATATTTTCTTTATTTACTGCTTTATTGTACAGTTATTTATTGCTTTCTTTACAGCTTTATATACGTCATACTGTCATACTGTTATCTGGCTGGATCTGTTTTCTGTCTTGGTGGGTGGGGTTTCTATTGAGAGTTTAAGGTCCTATACCGGGGACCTGAGTGACACCTAGGCTAGAGTGGTTCATGTTCTTTCCCATTCCATTTCGGTCTGGTGCGGGAATATGAAACACGGTTCAGATATGGGTTTCTTCTTGAGAACTCTGTGCTACAGATCTCCTGTGGTGCTAGGGCTATCTGGGAAGCCTGCTAAGTCTGGATGACCTTTACTATGACCTTCAGAAACTGAGGTGAATTAGAGGAGGATCTTTTATGGTTATTGTAAACATTGTACCTCCGGGTTAGAAGTGTTTACACTTCTCATAACTGATCCAAGTCTGAGGATCCTTGTTTTAGAACACCACCTGTGAGGGGGTTGGGCTGTTTACAGGTTTGCAGGTACCCTTGACCACATCATACCCTGTTACTTTGTTTTGTTTAAGAATGCTTCACTTTTGACAGTTCTTGTGATTTAACCCTGGATATGTGACTCTTTATTTGAGTCCCCCACCTTGGTTACTGGACTTATGAACCTCCATCTGGATTTCTTGAACATACATGGACTTATACCAAGGCAGTAATCAGATCCATCTTAATCACAAACCCTTGCATATCATTTGCATACATCATCATTGCATCATTTAACATGTGTTTATTTGTTTTTCAGGGTATCCATATTACATTTGGCTTGGTTTTGACCCTTTCATCTGCATAGGCCCTTGCTCACCAGCCATTTGCTTCAGCTACCTTCATCAGCTACCTGCTTCAGTCACCTGCATCACCAGTATCAGCCTGTCAGTGGCCCATCTCCAGTGTTAGTCTCCATCATCAGCATCTGTCTCAGCTCTTCATCAGCAGACATGGCACCCAAGAAGAGCAACATCTCCTATCATTTCTTTGAGCCTGAGCTGACTGGCATCAGGAAGGTCCAGACTCTTATTACTCCAGACCATATACCACTATTCAGAGAACATTATGGAGGCATCCTTGATGTGGTTATGGATTTGGACCCTTCTCAGAGGAGCTTGATTCACACTTGCCTACAGTTCTATGATCCTCCTTTGAGATGCTTCACCTTCCAAAATATTCAGTTGGGACCCTTGTTGGAAGAGTATTCATCACTGATTGGTGTACCTGTCAAGGGTGGTGTCCCCTTCAACCCTGAGATGGCTTTTCCCAGTAATGAAGAAGTGGCAAAGGCACTATATCTGGAACCTATACTGATTGAGCAGAACATGACAGCAAAGGCTGGAATCTCTGGTCTACATTTGGATTTCTTGACTTCTCAGGCTATCCTGAAGGCCTCCTTGGGAGAATGGAAGGCAGCCTGTGCATTGTTAGCCCTCAGCATATATGGGGTTATATTATTTGTAGATGAGCCTAAATTTATTAGCAAGAATGCCATTCATCTTTTCATTCTAAGGAACCCAGTGCCCACCTTACTGGGAGATTTCTACTACTCTGTTCACCAAAGGAATGAAAAGCAAAGAGGAAGGTTGGTGAAATGTTGTGCTCCCCTATTCCATACCTGGCTGCTCAAACACCTGCCCAAGACTGATGCATTCTTGAATCCTCACCAACAGAAGAATTGGGCTAGAAGGCTTGTTGCTTTGACCTCAGATGACATCAGGTGGTGCACCCAGAGCACCAAGGGCAGGGACATCATTACTAGTTGTGGGCAGTTCCCCAATGTACCTCTGATAGGAGTGAAGGGTTGCATCAACTACAACCCTCTTCTATTCAAAAGACAATTGGGCTATGCATTGGTCCACCCTCCTAGAGTGCAAGATCTAGCTGAGACCCTTTATTGTGAGATTAAGCCTAATCTGGCTACTGTCAGGCAAGCATCCTGGGCTTGGGACAATGTCCAGACCAAAGGGATGGCCATTCTTGGGAGATGCAACAATGTGGCCTCAGCTCAGTATTATGATTGGTCTCATGCCAGGGCTCAAATTTCTGGAATACCCTTCACCATTGAGGATGCACCTGGACCATCCACAGCACCACCTCCAGCCACTGTCAGCCTGGAAGAGTTTGAGAAACTGAAAGAAAGGAATGAGAATCTGTCTCAAGCCCTGAAGAGAACCCTCTGGGAGAGGAGTGATGGTCGTCTGGACATTGAAAGGTTAGAAAAGCTTAAGGTGGAGCATCTAGCCAGGATTGAGAAGTCGGAGGACTACATCAAGAAGTCAAGAGCAGGAGAGCAGATTTTGAAGAATGCCTGTAAAGAGGCCCAGTATCAGAAGGCTAGGACTGACCTCTATCTGAAAGAAAGCCAAGCTAGGTGGGTAAGAGAACTCAGGAGGATAAGAGAACTCAGGACAGGATTGAGCAGTTGGAGGCCAATGCAAAGGAGCAATAGGAAGCTTTGCTAGCAGCCCAGAGGGAAATCTCAGAATTGAAGCTTAGGGCCGGTGTGAAGAGGTCAAAGGACCAGGGCAGACACAAGAAGCTAAACACTGCTATTGCCACCAGGAATCTTCTTATCAGGAATCTCACGGAGCATCCAGCTGACCCTGTAACTGAAGCACTTCTGAAGGAAGTTAGGGAGGATGAGTTTGGTCTTGGTGTCTGACTTTTGCTTGTTGTTGCTTTCATTTCATGTACTTTGCTTGTATGTTGTATTTTTGACCCCTCAGAGGGCATGTATTGTAAAAAACAAACTATGTATGATTAACCATTTTGTAATATATTAGTTTGTTTCATTTGAATCTCTTTCTCCCAAGCAACATCAAAGCATCTTCCTCAGGGTCTGGAAAGGTCAAAACCAAGTGTCAAGCCGGATACCTTGGAAACAAATAAGCATACTGCATTGCATACTAACTTTTTGTTTTGTTTTGTAGGTTTTTGTTTTGTTTGTTACTAACTCTGTTGTGATTCAGGAACTATTGCTCGACGACGGGTGTTCCCTCTCAACCGTCCGCACAGATATCCCACTCGCAACAACCTTCCGGGTATACAAATGGACCAGGTACAGCAGGACCTTACAGAAGTCAGGACTCAAATGGCCAATGAGAGGCTAGAAATGAGAAACCATATGACCCAGTTCATGGAGGTGATGAATGGCTTGGCTCAAAGTCAAGAGAGATTGAGGGCATTGGTAGAAAGGCAGACCCAGGAAGAACCCCATCTAGGGACTGGAGGAATGAGCAACAATGAGAGGGTTTAGCCTCATGTTAATCCACCAGTGTATGGGCCTCATCTTCATCCAGAGATCAACATCCCTGCTAATGTGCAAGGGAATGCTACTGCGGGCAGAGTATTACAAGAAGACCCCCAAGAGGATCAATTCACTGTAATGGGAGCTGGGGATGAAGCCTATGACAGAAGGCTGGATGAAATTGCTGAGAAATTGAGATCTCTGGAGTCTCAAAATTCCCTGGGCTTTGATGTCATGGATATGGGATTAGTGGACGGGGTAAGGATTCCCCACAAGTTTAAACCTCCGTGCTTCGAGAAGTACAACGGAACTTCCTGTTCACGAACCCACTTGCAATCCTTTCTGGGGAGACTGAAGGCATACACCATGGATGAAAAACTGTGGATGTTTTACTTTGAAGACAGTTTAACTAGAGCTTCAAGGGAATGGTACTCTCACTTGACTAGAGCAACCATCAGATGCTGGAAGGACCTAGCTGAGGCCTTCATCAGACAATACCAGTACAACTTGGATATGGCTCCTAACAGGACCCTCCTGATGGGAATGTCTCAATCATCCAGGGAAAGCTTCCGGGAATACGCCCAGAGGTGGAGACAGCTTGCTGCTGCTGTCCAGCCACCCATGTCGGAAAGGGAAATGGCCGACATGTTTATGAACACCCTCCAAGGGACATACATTGATAGGCTAGCTGCCTTTTCTTCCACCAGCTTCGCTGACGTAGTCATAGCTGGAGAAAGAATTGAAAGCCTATTAAAGATGGGCAAGATTTCTGACAATGGTGCGAGCTCGTCCAGCAACCCCAGAAAGCCTTTTGTAGGTCCAAGAAGAACCGGTGAGACTAATGCTATTCAGGCCAACAGGGGCAGACCACAGTATGTTCATAGGTCAGTGGTAGCTGTCACTATTCCCGCTCCAATTCCTCAGCAACCAGCATATCAACCACAGCAACAACCCCACTACCAGCAACAAGTTCAATATCCGCCTCAGAGAAACTACAACAACAACAGCAACAACAATCAACAAAGACCTTTTCAGCAGAGACCATCTCAGGTCAATAGGGTGATTGATCCAATCCCTATGCCTTATGCCGCTTTATTGCCACAGCTCCTGAAGCTCAACTTGGTTGAGTTAAGGACGTTGGCACCACCAGATCCTTCCAGTCTGCCAAGGAATTATGACGCCAACGCCATATGTACTTTTCACTCCAATGCACCTGGCCACAGTACAGAGAAATGTAGGGCTCTACAAATGAAGGTACAAAACTTGGTAGATTCTAAAGCTCTAAACTTTGCACCCCCGCCAAATGTTAACAAGAATCCCATGCCCAACCACGGAGGACCAAGAATTAATGCTATTGAGGAAGATAAGCCGTCTTTCTTAATAACCAGTGTTGGGCAGATTCGGACACCCCTGGTAGAGATTAAAGCTCAACTCCTAGAATGCCAGATGTTCCCCGGGTGTGAGCTCGGGTGCGGTTATTGCAACATTTCGGTAAATGGGTGTGATAACTTGAGAAGCGGTATAGATGGTCTTATCTAGAGTGGCCTACTTCAAATCACAACATCAACACCTTCAAATCCAGCAATCTCTCTGACAACGGTTCCTGAGTCTCCTACAACTGCAACAACAATTATTCCAAACAATTCTTCAGTTTCATCAACAAATGCTTCAAATATCACTTCAACAAACCAGATATCAACCACCATCTCTTCTACAACATCAACACCCCTTTATTCAGAATCTCCTACAAAATCAACATCCATTTATCCAGCAAGATCTTCTACAACACCAGCAGATATTTCAGCAATCACTATTTATTATGATCTGTCAAGTATACCTCCGAACAACACTTTTCAACAACAAACAGTGGCATCTCCTGCCAGGACACCGGTCACCATCTACTATGATCCACACACTATTTCAACACCCTCCTCTGCCGCAGTCAGTCCGGTTACCATCACAGTACCTGGACCAGTTCCATATGAAAGTAGTAATGCCATCCCTTGGCATTATAGCTCTGACTTTTACTGCAATGGGGAGAAAATCACTCTTGACTCTTCAACCTCTTCTCCACAGATTGATAATGTCGGGGGAGGCGGAGGCTTCACCAGAAGCGGACGCCTTTTTGCCTCGCAATCACAAAGACCTAACGCCGAAGTAGAAGCTGCGGCCAAAGCAAAAGGAAAGAGTGTAATAGCTGAAGAACCCATTCTCAAGGAAACACAGAAGACATATT
The DNA here is from genome assembly GCA_963966055.1 of Lathyrus aphaca. Lineage (NCBI taxonomy): Eukaryota > Viridiplantae > Streptophyta > Magnoliopsida > Fabales > Fabaceae > Lathyrus > Lathyrus aphaca. The sequence continues at coordinate 316,948,332 of OZ014519.1, forward strand.
TTGAGCAAGATGTAGACGAGTTTATGAGAATTATCAAGAAGAGTGATTACAAGGTGGTGGATCAGCTTCACCAAACTCCCTCAAAAGTCTCCATTCTATCCCTGCTGATGTGTTCCGAACCTCACCGGAATGCATTACTAAAAGTCTTGCACGCAGCATATGTGCCAGAGGAGATCACCGTTAATCAGCTGGAGACCGTGGTAGCAAATGTCAATACCAGCCATGGGTTGGGTTTTACCAATGCTGATCTAACAACTGAGGGATGTAATCACAACAAGGCTTTACACATCACTCTTGAATGCAAGGGTGTTGTTCTATCACATGTACAGGTAGACACTGGGTCTTCACTCAATGTTCTACCAAAGAAAGCCTTGGTGAAGCTGGAGTATGATGGCTTGGCATTGCTTCCAAGTAATTTGGTAGTAAGAGCATTTGACGGCTCTAAGAGATTAGTGCTAGGAGAGATTGATCTGCATGTGATGATTGGCCCATATACTTTTAAAATTACCTTCTATGTGATGGACGTTCAGCCGGCCTACAGCTGTTTGTTGGGTAGACCTTGGATCCATGTCGCTAGCGCAGTTACGTCTACCCTTCACCAGAAGCTGAAATTCGAGTGGGAGGGCCAAATCATCACCATCTGTGGTGAAGAAGATATTTTTGTTAGCCACCTGGCTACATACAAATATATTGAGATGGATGGAGAGATCCATGAAACCATGAGCCAGGGATTTGAAGCCCTGAACATTAACGAAGCATCTGCTGTACTTGGGACTTCCATGACATCTTACCAGCAAGCCAGGAAGGTTGTTGAAGAGGGGAACGCCCAAGGCTGGGGCAAGCTGTTGCCTGTAGAGAAGAAAGAGGACAGATTTGGGTTGGGTTACAAACCAACTCAACAAGATCAATCAGAGGCTGCTAAGAAGCCCAGTTTTGTCAGTGGGGGGATGCTCACCCCTGATGCAGTAAACAACTTGGAAGATGAGTCGGAAGATGAGCGCAACCTGGAGAGCTGGATACGTCCAAGGATCCCGGGGAGCCGTATCTCAAACTGGTCTTCCCAGGAAATTATAAGGGTTACTCCTGCAGAGTAATTATTATTTCCTGTATTTTAAGCATGCATCAAGTCTTGCATCTTGCCCAAGATGACAAGACTCATTTTGTAATCGGGCCATCTTGTAATTTTGTGCAAACAGATCAATCAATGAATATCGGACATCTTTTGCAAATGAGTCTTTTTCTTTTCTGCTCACTGTTTTTCATTTCTTCTTTTTGTACAAAAATAAAATGGCAATGTTTTCCAAAATGATAAACTTCATTTCACTTTTTTCTAAAACAAGATTAAAATCAATCACTAAAATGAATAATCTAAACCCTTGCAGAGAGTGCCCTTCAGACTGCACCGACAACAACACAGCTATGACTTCGTATGACTTTGACAATCCAATCAATCAAGCTGATGAAGGGGTTGAAGAAGATTATGAGCTTCCTGAAGAGCTAGCCAGGTTGTTAAGGCAAGAGGAGAAGGTTATCACCCCTCACCAGGAGGAGGTTGAAACGATTAATCTTGGTACGGAAGAAGACGTGAAAGAGGTTAAGATCGGGGCCTGCCTGCAAGATTCAGTGAAAGAGCAATTAATTGATATGCTTCGGGAGTATGTGGATGTGTTTGCTTGGTCTTACCAGGATATGCCAGGGTTGGACACCGATATTGTCATGCACAAGCTGCCTTTAAAAGAGGACTGCCCGCCAGTTAAACAGAAGTTGCAGCGTACTCGCCCAGATATGGCAATGAAGATAAAAGTAGAGGTGCAAAAGCAGTGGGACGCCGGGTTCCTTGCTGTGACTAGCTATCCGCCGTGGGTTGCTAATATAGTACCTATGCCTAAAAAAGACGGCAAAGTGAGGATGTGTGTTGACTACCGGGATCTGAATAGAGTCAGCCCGAAAGATGACTTCCCATTACCTCACATTGATGTATTGGTGGATAATACGGCTCAGTTCTCGGTGTTCTCCTTCATGGACGAATTTTCAGGATACAATCAGATCAAGATGTCACCTGAAGACATGGAGAAGACAACTTTCATCACACCCTGGGGCACGTTATGTTATAAGGTGATGCCGTTCGGACTGAAGAATGCTGGTGCAACCTATCAACGGGCTATGGTAACATTATTCCACGACATGATCCATAAAGAAATTGAGTGTTATGTGGATGACATGATTGCCAAGTCCCTCACAGAAGAAGACCACCTAGTAAATCTGTTGAAGTTATTCAAGCGTCTGAGGAAGTACCAACTGAAGTTGAACCCCAACAAGTGCACATTCGGGGTGCGATCTGGTAAGCTGCTGGGATTTATTGTAAGCGAGAAAGGGATTGAAGTTGACCCTGATAAAGTCAAAGCCATTCAAGAAATGCCTGCACCGAAAACTGAGAAAGAAGTTCGGAGGTTTCTAGGTAGATTGAACTACATTTCAAGGTTCATATCTCACCTTACTGCAACCTGTGAGCCCTTGTTCAAACTGTTGAGAAAGGAACAAACGGTCAGGTGGAACGAAGACTGCCAGAGGGCTTTTGACAAGATCAAGGAGTACTTGCAAGAACCTCCAATCCTTATGCCTCCAGTTGAAGGAAGACCTCTGATAATGTACTTAACAGTATTAGAAGAGTCAATGGGGTGTGTGCTGGACCAGCATGACGAGTCTGGTCGAAAAGAGTATGCAATTTACTACCTAAGCAAAAAGTTTACCGACTGTGAACAACGTTATTCACTGCTCGAGAAAACTTGTTGTGCTTTAGCGTGGGCTGCTCGCAGACTGAGACAGTATATGTTGACCCACACTACTTTATTAATATCAAAGATGGACCCAGTTAAGTACATTTTTGAGAAGCCAGCACTCACCGGAAGGGTTGCAAGATGGCAAATGATCCTCACAGAATATGACATCCAGTACACATTTCAGAAAGCTATCAAGGGCAGTGTATTGTCTGATTATCTTGCTGAGCAACCTATTGATGATTACCAGCCTATGAGATTTGAATTCCCCGATGAAGACATCATGTTCATAAAAGTAAAAGATCATGAAGAGCCTATTCACACTGAAGGGCCTGACCCGGAAGAAGAATGGACTATGATGTTTGATGGGGCTGTTAATATGAATGGTCGTGGTGTTGGTGCAGTACTCATTACACCAAAGGGAGTTGTCGCTCCCGGGATTTTCATCCTAGTACAAACGCGAAAGTGGCGCGGAAAGGTTAGAGTCGCCAGCCAGACATTTTTATCCCGAATGAATGGGAAAGGTAATGTTGCACAACCCTGAGGAAGAAGGAAAGGACAAGGCCTTGCGAACCAAAGATCTGAGTTCGGGAGTCGGTTACGACCTGGGAAGGTATTAGCACCTCAGATCGTCCGTCGTACCCGACGGGATCCACGCTTGCTTGTTTGTTTCAAAGGGTGAGAAGAATAACTGCTGCTGAATAAAACCGCTAACTGGAAATTGGAAATGAGAAAAGGAACTAAAAGAGAATGGAAAGAAAGAATGGGGAAAATGTAGGGAAAATAAAGAATGTGCTCGAACGGGCCCTACCCCGCTGCCTACGTACCTCATCGGGATAATGAGGATCAGAGTCGACGTAGTTCGCCTAACTAAGGCAGGAACTATCTGTTTGTGTTTTTTATGCTGGAACTGCGTATGTCTATGCTCAGGTGTTGCAGGCTCGTCTGGTACGAGTGCGTTTACCGTCTTGCATGTGTGACAAGTCGCCGCGAGTTCGCGTTGTGAGTGAATGAGATGAGAAGAGAAGTTCCCGCAGGATAGTCGCTTGTTATTTGTTTTTGTCTTTTATGAGTTTTGTATGAATTTGGCACAAGGAAGTAAATTCAAACTCTTTTCCGTGGAATGTACACTTGACTCTACATTCCAAGATGGAATAATAGAACAAGCATACCCAGCAAGGAGAATTTATCCAAGACTGGTTTCCTAGGATTAGGGTTTAAGTTCACTGGCTTGTTGAACTTTTATTAAGTGTTTTTGTTGCTTTTGTGAAGAAGTATCTTTTAAGTTTTCTTTGTGGACAACTCCTTGATGAGACTTGTGCATCATGATAAACAAGCTTACACCACTCCAAGATGGAATGAATGCAAGTGCTTCATGGAATAAGGCTATACACAAGGAATCCTTTCATTTATTCGTTAAGTGTTTTTTGGATTTTGTTTGAAGATGAGAAGAGAATGACTCAAATTGATAAAAGGACAAACTAAGGGAACTAAGACTCAATCCTAAGTTTATTTATTTATTTACAAGAGAGGCCCTATGGTTAATGAGGTTTTCTAATCCTAATGAGAAAAAAGAAAAGAAGAAAAGAGAACTAGAAACTAACTTACTTCCTAAGGAAGTTAAGTTGTCTCTAAAGAAAGGGAAAGCCTAAAAGCAAAACACAAGGTGCTAAGGCAAACACAATTAAGATGCATAAGAGATAGGAATGAAGTGAGACTTACCTCAATCTTCCCCCCTACAAAACAAAAGTTAGCATGACAATGCATATTAAAAATAAAATCAAAGCATGAAAACGATTAAGTACCATAAACGTCCTAGAATGGAACTAGGGTTCAAAATAAGACCTAAGTCTAAAGGTGAAGGTACCTAAAGGTTACATGACTTCTAAAGTCAGTAGCTACATGTTATAGGTCCCCAAGAATGCTAGGATACCTCACAAGATCAAACTATGTCAAACTATGTACAAAAAGGTTCACCTAAGTTCACCTAAATGCAAGTTAGGGTTTATGGATGAAGTATGAATGCATATGGATTACAAGCATGAATTAATACATAAAATGAACATCAAAGTAAGTAGTGAATTCTTATGAATGAGGAAGAATGATCATACTATCATGGATGCAATGGATTAGGCATATGGAGCAATGAGAAGAAGATATGAGAAGAAACGAACAAAAATCGCGTAAGATCGCACATGATGCAAACTAAGGAAGAATGGCATGTGAATATGCATGAAATGATTATGGGTCAGTAGCATACAAGGTATGAGATGCAATTAGAATGTATGGATAGGAATTAATGATTTCCACACAATTCAAGTTATTATTTAGAGGAGAAGAGAATCTATTTTAGGTTAAAGTTAATTCACATAAGTATGCACTTTAAAACACTAAAACAAACCAAATGAGTATGGTTCAAAAAATGACCTATGACTGGAATTAAAGACATAAAAATGACCTATAATCAAATCCTAAAAGCTACCAAAAATTCCTTCAAGAAAATGGCATGAATGCCTTCTTATCATTTAAGTTATGCAACAAATAGACACATGAATCAACCTAGGATCTAGGTGACATGGAAAAATAGCAAAAAGCCTTTAAAAATTATGAAATTAAATCCCTGGAATTATATAGTCATTATCTTACATGGTCTAAAAGGATTTTACAAAATTATGCACCAAAATGCCAAAACAATTACTTGACTAGCAAGGTAGCAATGAATGATCACCCAAAAAACGACTCCACAAAGTGGATCAAAAAGGGCATCTAAAATTATTAAAAAAATGGCTAAGGAGCATAAAAATGTCACAAATCACAGTAATTAATCATACACAAAAAATAGGTCTCACACCTATGGGGAAAAATCGATTCCGGTCCCTTATGCCAAAACCTTCCTTTTTGGGACAGCTTGTGATCTAAAATCCAAATAAAATATTGAAACCACCCAAATCTGGAAACAAAAAATATGACAAATTAATTAAGAGGATGAGGATCACTCATGAATTTTTCCAGAATTTTATCACACCTAAAACTATTTTTAATAATTGCGACGAAACGGGCAAAAACGATATTTTAAGGGAAAGTGAAAGGAATCGAATTCTCTAATCCGTAACCTAATCCCTAAACTCCGAAATCGACACATATCAATATATATCACAAATAAATCCAATGACTCAGGTGGGAGGGCTCAATATGCACCTTAAGTTATATGATCCTAAGTCGCATACAACTAGAATGATGCATTAAAGTAGAGAATCGAGATTACTTACTTGGTCGAAGTGTCGATTCTTTCACATAAAAGAAATCCAAAAAAACTTCAAGCCAAGCCTTGTAATATCCCATGAGAAAAATAAATGCTCATCTTCCATAATTGCTTTGTGAAGATTCCCCATAATCGAAACAAAAACAACGGCACAAAATATCATTTGAATCCAAAGGTATCCCAGAAATAAAGTGGAATACCAACCAAACGACCGTCGTTAAGATCTTTGCGAGAACCTTGCATGAACTCAACAAACGCATTAGAAACCAAAAAGAGGTGCAACCGGAAGTTGCACCTATGCCTCACAACTCCAAATCGAGTAGAAATATGAATATACGAGTCATGGACATGCATTGAAATTTACGTTTCAAAACGGGGCAGCACTTATGCACTAATATAAACAACATGCAAACTCAAACCGGAATCGAACAAATTTACATGCAATGAATGGAAAATGATCAACAAACATAAGTACAAGTCAAAACAAGACCAATGCATCAAAACCGCACCAAACCGAACATAAAAAGCCTTGAAACGGAAAAACGCGTCAAAAATCACCGACTCGGAATTGAACGAAAATCGCATGGTAACTTGCAAACGTGCCAACGGATTCAAATATGCAATCGGATTTTGAAAATTCCGCTTGGAAGTGATACTTTTTGGCCGATTTCGTCGGCTGGCAGTAGTGAAATAGTCGGAAAAAATTGTCCGAAATCGACTAAAAAGTTCACCAATGGCTCCGGAATAATCAACAAAGTCAATTTACACTATTCACATTCGCAAAAACGCGCTACGGTTAGGAAGTTATGACCAAAACATATTCTCGACACGCGACACATGAACAACATCAACAATTAAGCCTCAACCTATCCTATTTCAAATTTGCACATTGAAACAAGCATGAATTTAAAGTCAAGCACTTCAATCAATATCAAGTTATAATAATTAGCTCTCTTAGGAATTTTGTCAAACACCTAACATTCACCGATTATTCTATGTCAACTTTACCAAGCCTTTTCAATCATGCACCACAACAATTATTAGGATAAATTAATCAAGCATCAATCAACAACCACATCAAGAATCAATGCACATAATCTCCATAATATGAATTCAACTTCAAAATTCAATTCAAGAAACAATGCAACAATTATTCGTGAATTAAAGTTTAAGAAGCTTACCGAATGAAGAATCGACGAAGAAATTGTGAATCCGGAGGAAGTGAGACGCGATCATGAACGGAGGAGAGGAGGAGAGGCCGCGTGGCTGCCGGCGGCGGAAGATGGTGGTCGCACGGTGGTGAAGTTGACCGGAGGTGGTGGTTCGTGGCGGCTCGGCTACCGGAAGCTTGATCGGAATTGTTGTGTTCTTGAGTTCTTGATGAAGTTGTTGTTGTGTTCTTGAGAAAGAATTGAGAGAATGAACTTTGATCCTTTAGAGAGAGTTTGTGAGAGTTTTTTGGTGTTTGTAAATTATGATTGAAGTTATGAGACAAGTTGTGGGTCAAAAGAATATATAGTGGAGTGTAAAATGAAAGACAAAAGGTAGAATTTCGGCTTAAGTGAAAATAACAATATCTTCGGCAAGAAATTTCGACTCTGAACCTTCCACAATATCGTCCGCCTCTGAATCACGGTTGCAATGCAAAAATAACGAATGTCATACGATCAAAATCGAGTGCGATCGATACGTTTAAGCTGCAAGACATCACTGAATAAGTTGTTTTTTCGGCTTATTTGGTGTCCGCTACTCGAAAATGTGACGAGGTCAACCTCTTCGGAGCATAATCTCGACTCGACTTTGTCAGCAAAGTTGTAGATCTATGAGTCAGTGACCTGGTGTTAAAATCTAAGCTCAACCGGACAAACGACGAGGGAGATATGAATTTTCTCGTGAAACCACTTTCAGCCTTTTTCTTCGGTTCAGCACTTCAGTTTTGTGAAATAAACCAAAACGATAATCTTTGGAGCACCGTTCAAACTTGCATTTGTCTTTGAACTTGAAGAGGATAAAATTTTTGAACCAACGCTTCAAGAAAGGGTGCAATCCGATGAAAATTGACCGAGTTATGAATTTTACAAAATCTGACAGACAATGCAGTGCATCAAAGAACCTTATTGGTAATTCGCATTTTCGAGATCCTTCCGCTTGGACCGAACCAAAACTGAATTCACATAATGAAGATAACATCTAAACGGAATTTTAGGCACCGAAATGACATCAATTCGATGAACGAGCCAAGAGTTATGAATTTTTTAGTGTTCAAAACTCACCGGTTCAGCACTGTTTTTCACTATGTCGACTCTAAAGACTCGCACATTCTGAGATCTTCTTCAAAGAATTAGTTCTCGGCCAAAACCCAAAAGTTGGAAAGGATATCAAGACGGAACTTTTGGAATATGAATCTCTCAGACATGTTGACCCAATAAGAAGTTACAAACTCTTGAATACCGCTAGCACAGTTAATCGGCGAAACCGAAATTTCAGAAACAAATAAATCCCGCCATTTTCCTTGATGAATTGGCCTCCGAGCCGAACACAAAAGTTGTAGAGAATAATGAAACGGTATAAACTATTGAGTTTCAAGCCAAAATGAGTTTCCGAGCATAAGTTACAACTTTTGCAAACTGCACCATAAAACTGATATTTTGCTTAAACTCCTCTGAATCAACCGAGAACTTTTGGCTTCTTCTGAGATTCTTGTGCACGTGCCGCATGAAGAAATAAAGGTCAGTCGCAACCTGTGAAAACTCAAATGGAGATGTATGTTCATGTATGTTTATGATGCAATTGTGATCTAAATGCAATGCAATGTATGAAAGGATATGCTAAATGGCATGAAAATGAGAGGGCAAATTTTGGGGTGTTACAGCTGCCCCTATTCAATCAACTGCATACCAGAACGGATAATTGCAACAGCTTTTAGACGTTCAAAGTATGGAGTGATTGAATACCCAAATAAAACCTGAAAATTTGCACACCAAGGGTAATGGAAATGCCATCTGCCCATTTATTTATTTATATATATATATATATATATATATATATATATATATATATATATATATATATATTTTATTTTGACCTCTGAATAGGTAACGGGGATAGAACCAGGTGGAACTGAATCAATGCAATCACTGCGACTGCTGAACGAATCGGAACCACAAAGAGGGTGCCTGTTGGCGAAACAGGACTTAACGCAACATCAACCGATTTGCGACTCAAATAAGATCAACCGATCTAACACGGAGATGGTATCAACCGATCCACCCCGGAAAGCGAGAATGTAATATCATCCGATTTACAACTCAAAGAGAAATGATATCAACCGATTCATGACTCAAATATGATCAACCGATCTAACACGGAGATGGTATCAACCGATCCACCCCGGAAAGCGAGAATGCAATATCATCCGATTTACAACTCGAAGAGAAATGATATCAACCGATTCATAACTCAAATAGGATCAACCGATCTAACATGGAGATGGTATCAACCGATCCATAACCAAGAAAAACGAGAATATAATATCATCCGATTTACAACTCGAAGAGAAATGATATCAACCGATTCATGACTCAAATAAGATCAACCGATCTAACATGGAGATGGTATCAACCGATCCATAACCAAGAAAAACGAGAATGTAATATCATCCGATTTACAACTCGAAGAGAAATGATATCAACCGATTCATGACTCAAATAAGATCAACCGATCTAACATGGAGATGGTATCAACCGATCCATAACCAAGAAAAACGAGAATGTAATATCATCCGATTTACAACTCGAAGAGAAATGATATCAACCGATTCATGACTCAAATAAGATCAACCGATCTACACGAAAATGGTATCAACCGATCCATTATCTTCGCACTGAAACGAGACCATTGTACTTAAATGGAGACTCGAAAGGAACGAGATCGTTGTACTTAAACGAGAGCCCAAGACGCAACCGTTGTACTGAAACGGAGACGCGAAAAAATGAGACTGTTGTACTGAAACAAGACTCAAAGACGAGACCATTGTACTTAAATGGAGACTCGAAAGGAACGGGATCGTTGTACTTAAACGAGAGCCCAAGACGCAACCGTTGTACTGAAACGGAGACGCGAAAAAATGAGACTGTTGTACTGAAACAAGACTCAAAGACGAGACCATTGTACTTAAATGGAGACTCGAAAGGAACGAGATCGTTGTACTTAAACGAGAGCCCAAGACGCAACCGTTGTACTGAAACGGAGACGCGAAAAAATGAGACTGTTGTACTGAAACAAGACTCAAAGACGAGACCATTGTACTTAAATGGAAACTCGAAAGGAACAGGATCGTTGTACTTAAACGAGAGCCCAAGACGCAACCGTTGTACTGAAACGGAGACGCGAAAAAATGAGACTGTTGTACTGAAACAAGACTCAAAGACGAGACCATTGTACTTAAATGGAGACTCGAAAGGAACGAGATCGTTGTACTTAAACGAGAGCCCAAGACGCAACCGTTGTACTGAAACGGAGACGCGAAAAAATGAGACTGTTGTAATGAAACAAGACTCAAAGACGAGACCATTGTACTTAAATGGAAACTCGAAAGGAACGGGATCGTTGTACTTAAACGAGAGCCCAAGACGCAACCGTTGTACTGAAACGGAGACGCGAAAAAATGAGACTGTTGTACTGAAACAAGACTCAAAGACGAGACCATTGTACTTAAATGGAAACTCGAAAGGAACGGGATCGTTGTACTTAAACGAGAGCCCAAGCAAACAGGATCATTGTACTTAAATGATAACCTGAGACGCGACCGTTGTACTGAAACAGAGACGCGAAAGAATGAGACTGTTGTACTGAAACAATACTCAACTGGGGATAACAACAAGACTTGGTGGAAGCATCCACCCTGGGAAATGAAGTTGTATTCTGTGGGGAACACTTCAATCTGATTGGAGATGCAACGGATCTTATGTAATATACCTCAAAACTGGCCCATGCTGGTATGCATATGTTTGGATTTATGGCGTAATGCTCCATGATGATGGAAATACTACACTTTGGAGGATGCAAATGTAATGATGATTATGCGTATGCAAATGCAAAGAGATATCCTGAAAAGGAGACTGCAAGTATCCCAGATAACTTGACTGGGGGGAACTGATGATCACTGCATTGATCTGGTTAATCCTTGTGAGGAAGAAACAACTCTGCGGGGAATGCTGTCAATGATGCACCGGCTCTGAACAACCGCCATTGCCAAAAATAAATTGGACTTTGAGATTGGAGTGTCAGGACCCTGCTGGAGATGGACCTTTCTTGAAAACTGGTGGGGAAGTGAGGACCCCCTGGCTTGGCTGGGAACCAAAGGCATGACACTGCTGAGGAAACAATTGCTGGGGAGGCAAAACACTCCTTATACTGCTAAGAATTGCCCCTGTCTGAAGGGAAACTTCTGCTTGGGGATGACACCCACCTTCTTCTACCTTATTGAGAGAGACTTCAACTTCCACCTCTACTGGGGATGACGGAGGATGTCAATGATAAAGCTTCCTACTGAAGATAAGAGTTCAAGTTGCCACTTGCTGGGGATAAGAACTAAATCCTCTCATGTTGGGAATGAGAGATGATGATACCTTTATGCTCAAGAAGCAAACTTCCATTTGCCGCACTACTGGAGAAGGAATTGTCTAATGAGACTCGCTAAGGAATTTTGACCAGTGAAGCTGCTGATGAAACAACTGTTGAAGTAACGTGCCGAAAATGGCTTTGCTTCTAGACTCTGGGTTGATAGGTTGCCAACTAGTCATGAGTGAGCAATAGTTCTTTGCAATCTTCAACTCGCCTTCCACTAGGATATATCAAAAGATAATGTCTCAAGAGGATTTTACAGAAAACTGGCATACGAGATGCCTCAGTGTCTTCAAACTCTTGGAGAGATTCGTCGGATCTCGAAATAACTGCCCCAGACTGCATGGTCTGTGCAAGAATTTGCCTCGCAAGGATTCATGAAGGATCTCAGTATTTTGAACTCTGGATTGACCGTCTTCGGAAGAGAGTGACTTCTCATGCTCTTGGGGTGGCCTGCCCCAGTACGAGCCTTGAGGTGATCACCTATGAGTGACTGTGTTTTGAAGAAAACACCCATACCAATTGTTCTTTGAGAGATTGGATCTCGAAGTAATTGCCCCAGTTTGGCTGAAATTTGAATGAATGCCTCAGACTAATGGCTCTTTGAGAGATTTGAATCTCGAAGTAATTGCCCCTGATTAGTTGGCTCTTACTACAACTGTTGGGAAAGTCCCTACTCGATGGAGTTTTCTTGAAAAGTACACCTCGACAGATTGTCCTTCGGAAGTTTCAGACTTCTCAACTTGGCAAGATTAAGCTTCTGGACTGAGATTCCATATGTAAACTTTTATGATGCCAAACAAATGTATGCAAGCAGAAAATGTTTATTTTGAGAATGAAAATTCTAATGCAACACACATGTTAATTTTGAAGTTTTACTGAAAAAGATGTCGCAAACCTTTGTGAGTGAATCACTGGTTAAGATACGACATTGATTTTTGATGAATGAAAGCATGCACATGCAACACCAACCCAGATCTTTTAGCATAACTCATAGGAGTCAGGAACGCGATCTTGTGGTAGTACGCTCTTGAAATAACCCTGTTTCAGTTAGGACTTTTGAGGGTTGTATCATGGCCTGGTTCACGGTTATAGAAACAAAGGATATAGGCTCGAAATTTATTTGTGCCCACCCCTCTTCGTGATGTTCTCCATTCCTATGTTCAGCTAACTTTCACAAGCGCCCACCTCTCAAAAAGGGTTTTGTGATGGTGTAGGAACCAATTACGCTAACGGTTTAAGCACCAATTAGGTTGTCATTTGGAGTCAGTCACCCCTCTTATCTTTGGTGTCTGTATCACACGACTTTGTTCTTGTTCAAGGATCTTTCTTGTGTAATCCTTTTCGTCTTTTGCTTTTGCATTATTTTGATTATCCCTAACTTTTGCCTGGACTGATTCTTGTGAATCTTTGATTGTGAAGTCCAGCGGGATGCCCTAATTTTTGCCTAAGTCGCTTGTTTTCAAGTTTCGACTTAGCGGGCTTTCTCATTCATTTTTTTTTCAATTCTTCTTTTTTTTGAACAAATCGTGTGACACTGTTTGTCTTGATTGCTTTGAAAGGGTCGTGACTGTCCCACTTCTTGGTTGTTGAGGGATAACCATTGTGGTCTCCGGTCTTTGGACCTCTTGATTGGGATAACCACTGTGGTTCCTGATCATTGGACCTCTTGATTTGGTACAACGAAAGGTAATGGATCCTCAGATTTGCACTCCTTTTCGAAATTTGAACGATCGGTCCAGCTAACTGACGCCTACCCTGCCCCTGGGTTAAATGCAAGGGTTTTTTCATGCGGAAAGAAACTCCTACTTCAAGGCTCAAATGGGTTGGCGAGGGTCTATCTCCTTTATATCTCCGGTGTTTAGGATTTGAAACAATGCCTGTACATCGTCAACAAGGTCTTTCTCAAAAGCACACAATTAGCGATTTTTGCGTTTTCATTTCGTCATCCTCCCTGATAGAGTTTAAGCACAACAGTTGGTATTGCAATGCACATACACAAAATCATGAGTGAATACGAATGGATTACTTCAAGAAAAACATGTGCATTTTATTATGGCTATCATTCAAAAACAAATAAGTTTCATGCATGCATAAAAATGTTTAAACAAACAATATAAACTACAAATGAAAATGCAGTAAAGAAGCTGAACATTGCCATCATTGAGGAGACTTGACTCCGTCTGGACTTATTGCTTCTGAAGATGCCTTTGCAAATTGGGAGACCCATTTGATGAGGAGACTTCAATACGTGAGCAGACTTTCTGGCATGATGACCTTTGAATCGATCAACTTCGGGACCTTGTCTTCACCTTTGCCTCTGAAAGACTTGCAATCTTCAATTAAAAGGTCGGGTGCCCCAGAATGGTAATCATACTCGGCATTGAAACCCCAAAGGAAGCTTTGTCGGAGATGATCCTGATGCAATTAGCTCAACCACTCCGAATTTGCGTAAATGAGGAAACTTGTTGCACGTACGTCATCAGAATATGATCAAACTTCTTCTCAAGTGGTTTTGGCCTTTACCCGTATTCTCTGGCCCTAGGACTCTCTTGGGAAGCTGAGGTTGGATGCTGACAACGACATCTGGAGGGAAGAGGTTGATAAAGTTAATATATAAGGTTGCTCGGAAAGATCTCATATGATCTCCTGCCTACGTATCTCCATTGACCAATGGAGAATCAGAGCAGCGTAGTTCCCCTCAATAGGGATGAAAATAACTTCGTTCAGAATTTCCATAACCAAACTCATCTGAGTCTTCATCTGGTTGACTTCCTCTTTCAGCAGTTTCTGACTTTGAAATAAAGCTTGCACCTCCACCCTAAATGGCCTCAGCTGGGTCTTCCTTTCGGTTACCTCCGCCCGGAGTTGCTTTAAATATATACCTTGATGATTGTGATTCAAGTTGCCCATTCTGATGAGAAATCAAGTCAGGAAAAGAATTTGTCTCTGAACACCTGTCAAGAATGCAAGGATGTATGCAAATGCCATGTTCAATTATTTTTGAGGAATCTATCTGCTTTAATTCAAGTTTTGACACAGAAAAAAAAATCCAATGGCATGATTCAGATATGTGATCCTCGGAAATAACTGAACATATATGTTGGAATGCTATGATGTCAATGTATGCAACAGGCATGTGATCAAAAAACTGATGTTGGTGTTGAACAGTGAACCAACTGTTTGTATAGAACCCCAATAACGGCACCATCTCTGTATAGAACCCAATAACTGTAGAACTGGATCACATAATAGCATAATCACTGATGGTGTTGAAGCTGAACAATGAGCCAAGTGTCTGTGGAGCGTCATAATATCAAGGTCATAATGGTAATCACAGTAACAATTTCTCTGAATAGAAATCCCAGATCTCAGAATCAAAGAACCATATAGAACCAGATCATAAAACAACACTGGCAAAGCGGGTATGTTGAAGTTTAGGGTTCCTGCAAACCTGTAAACCCCTCCCAATCTCACGGGTGTGCTACTCGGGTCAACATCACGGAATCTCAAAGCCGAATAGCAATAATACGTTCACCATTTCCGAGAAATGGCTCATGACCAAATCAGGGAATCGGTTTGGCATTATGTACTACTCAGGGAGGTCTCAGTTGAGTCCGGAAAAACAAGCATCCCTCACAAGTCTCCAGCTTCAAGCACTGAATCGAGAAACAATAGTACATTCATCCCGAAGGGTACAATACTATCGTCATACGAACAGTTTTGCTTTAACTGAATTCCTGTGAGAGAACCAGGCCATCCTATGCGAGTTCCCAGTGGGCCCTCGGATGCGAGTGGGTTTGCCAACAAATGTGGTCTGCCACTGTCATCACTGGAGAGGGATGTTTCCACAAAGGTTCTCAATGATCGGTCCCCTGACTGCACATAACTATCAAGGTAGCGTATCAACCCAGAAAGATTCCGGTATCAATACATTCTCGAGAAGGTCGCAAGTCAAGGTGTGGAACTCACTACTACCAACATAGCAAGATGCCATGAAGCCAAAGTGGAACCACTCTAAGTCCTAGGGTGCACTCGAGCCCCGGTTACGAGCTCATCTTATAGTAACCCCATCCCACAGAAAAAATGAAAATCAGCACAGCCAGACAGTCCAGTATAATATGATGCATGGAAAATAAAATACTGAAAGCGGTAAATAGATGCGATAAAGTAAAGCTGTAAAGAACTGTAAATAAAAACAATAAAGCTAACTAAAGCACACAGCAACAAACAAAAACCCAAAGAAGCAAAACCAAACAGGCGCTAGGATTGACTCTACAAGGGAAACCGGAAGAATCAGGTTGGGTCCCCAGCAGAGTCGCCAGCTGTCGCTCCCGGGATTTTCATCCTAGTACAAACGCGAAAGTGGCGCGGAAAGGTTAGAGTCGCCAGCCAGACATTTTTATCCCGAATGAATGGGAAAGGTAATGTTGCACAAACCTGAGGAAGAAGGAAAGGACAAGGCCTTGCGAACCAAAGATCTGAGTTCGGGAGTCGGTTACGACCTGGGAAGGTATTAGCACCTCAGATCGTCCGTCGTACCCGACGGGATCCACGCTTGCTTGTTTGTTTCAAAGGGTGAGAAGAATAACTGCTGCTGAATAAAACCGCTAACTGGAAATTGGAAATGAGAAAAGGAACTAAAAGAGAATGGAAAGAAAGAATGGGGAAAATGTAGGGAAAATAAAGAATGTGCTCGAACGGGCCCTACCCCGCTGCCTACGTACCTCATCGGGATAATGAGGATCAGAGTCGACGTAGTTCGCCTAACTAAGGCGGGAACTATCTGTTTGTGTTTTTTATGCTGGAACTGCGTATGTCTATGCTCAGGTGTTGCAGGCTCGTCTGGTACGAGTGCGTTTACCGTCTTGCATGTGTGACAAGTCGCCGCGAGTTCGCGTTGTGAGTGAATGAGATGAGAAGAGAAGTTCCCGCAGGATAGTCGCTTGTTATTTGTTTTTGTCTTTTATGAGTTTTGTATGAATTTGGCACAAGGAAGTGAATTCAAACTCTTTTCCGTGGAATGTACACTTGACTCTACATTCCAAGATGGAATAATAGAACAAGCATACCCAGCAAGGAGAATTTATCCAAGACTGGTTTCCTAGGATTAGGGTTTAAGTTCACTGGCTTGTTGAACTTTTATTAAGTGTTTTTGTTGCTTTTGTGAAGAAGTATCTTTTAAGTTTTCTTTGTGGACAACTCCTTGATGAGACTTGTGCATCATGATAAACAAGCTTACACCACTCCAAGATGGAATGAATGCAAGTGCTTCATGGAATAAGGCTATACACAAGGAATCCTTTCATTTATTCGTTAAGTGTTTTTTGGATTTTGTTTGAAGATGAGAAGAGAATGACTCAAATTGATAAAAGGACAAACTAAGGGAACTAAGACTCAATCCTAAGTTTATTTATTTATTTACAAGTGAGGCCCTATGGTTAATGAGGTTTTCTAATCCTAATGAGAAAAAAGAAAAGAAGAAAAGAGAACTAGAAACTAACTTACTTCCTAAGGAAGTTAAGTTGTCTCTAAAGAAAGGGAAAGCCTAAAAGCAAAACACAAGGTGCTAAGGCAAACACAATTAAGATGCATAAGAGATAGGAATGAAGTGAGACTTACCTCAATCTTCCCCCCTACAAAACAAAAGTTAGCATGACAATGCATATTAAAAATAAAATCAAAGCATGAAAACGATTAAGTACCATAAACGTCCTAGAATGGAACTAGGGTTCAAAATAAGACCTAAGTCTAAAGGTGAAGGTACCTAAAGGTTACATGACTTCTAAAGTCAGTAGATACATGTTATAGGTCCCCAAGGATGCTAGGATACCTCACAAGATCAAACTATGTCAAACTATGTACAAAAAGGTTCACCTAAGTTCACCTAAATGCAAGTTAGGGTTTATGGATGAAGTATGAATGCATATGGATTACAAGCATGAATTAATACATAAAATGAACATCAAAGTCAGTAGTGAATTCTTATGAATGAGGAAGAATGATCATACTATCATGGATGCAATGGATTAGGCATATGGAGCAATGAGAAGAAGATATGAGAAGAAACGAACAAAAATCGCGTAAGATCGCACATGATGCAAACTAAGGAAGAATGGCATGTGAATATGCATGAAATGATTATGGGTCAGTAGCATACAAGGTATGAGATGCAATTAGAATGTATGGATAGGAATTAATGATTTCCACACAATTCAAGTTATTATTTAGAGGAGAAGAGAATCTATTTTAGGTTAAAGTTAATTCACATAAGTATGCACTTTAAAACACTAAAACAAACCAAATGAGTATGGTTCAAAAAATGACCTATGACTGGAATTAAAGACATAAAAATGACCTATAATCAAATCCTAAAAGCTACCAAAAATTCCTTCAAGAAAATGGCATGAATGCCTTCTTATCATTTAAGTTATGCAACAAATAGACACATGAATCAACCTAGGATCTAGGTGACATGGAAAAATAGCAAAAAGCCTTTAAAAATTATGAAATTAAATCCCTGGAATTATATAGTCATTATCTTACATGGTCTAAAAGGATTTTACAAAATTATGCACCAAAATGCCAAAACAATTACTTGACTAGCAAGGTAGCAATGAATGATCACCCAAAAAACGACTCCACAAAGTGGATCAAAAAGGGCATCTAAAATTATGAAAAAAATGGCTAAGGAGCATAAAAATGTCACAAATCACAGTAATTAATCATACACAAAAAATAGGTCTCACACCTATGGGGAAAAATCGATTCCGGTCCCTTATGCCAAAACCTTCCTTTTTGGGACAGCTTGTGATCTAAAATCCAAATAAAATATTGAAACCATCCAAATCTGGAAACAAAAAATATGACAAATTTATTAAGAGGATGAGGATCACTCATGAATTTTTCCAGAATTTTATCACACCTAAAACTATTTTTAATAATTGCGACGAAACGGGCAAAAACGATATTTTAAGGGAAAGTGAAAGGAATCGAATTCTCTAATCCGTAACCTAATCCCTAAACTCCGAAATCGACACATATCAATATATATCACAAATAAATCCAATGACTCAGGTGGGAGGGCTCAATATGCACCTTAAGTTATATGATCCTAAGTCGCATACAACTAGAATGATGCATTAAAGTAGAGAATCGAGATTACTTACTTGGTCGAAGTGCCGATTCTTTCACATAAAAGAAATCCAAAAAAACTTCAAGCCAAGCCTTGTAATATCCCATGAGCAAAATAAATGCTCATCTTCCATAATTGCTTTGTGAAGATTCCCCATAATCGAAACAAAAACAACGGCATAAAATATCATTTGAATCCAAAGGTATCCCAGAAATAAAGTGGAATACCAACCAAACGACCGTCGTTAAGATCTTTGCGAGAACCTTGCATGAACTCAACAAACGCATTAGAAACCAAAAAGAGGTGCAACCGGAAGTTGCACCTATGCCTCACAACTCCAAATCGAGTAGAAATATGAATATACGAGTCATGGACATGCATTGAAATTTACGTTTCAAAACGGGGCAGCACTTATGCACTAATATAAACAACATGCAAACTCAAACCGGAATCGAACAAATTTACATGCAATGAATGGAAAATGATCAACAAACATAAGTACAAGTCAAAACAAGACCAATGCATCAAAACCGCACCAAACCGAACATAAAAAGCCTTGAAACGGAAAAACGCGTCAAAAATCACCGACTCGGAATTGAACGAAAATCGCATGGTAACTTGCAAACGTGCCAACGGATTCAAATATGCAATCGGATTTTGAAAATTCCGCTTGGAAGTGATACTTTTTGGCCGATTTCGTCGGCTGGCAGTAGTGAAATAGTCGGGAAAAATTGTCCGAAATCGACTAAAAAGTTCACCAATGGCTCCGGAATAATCAACAAAGTCAATTTACACTATTCACATTCGCAAAAACGCGCTACGGTTAGGAAGTTATGACCAAAACATATTCTCGACACGCGACACATGAACAACATCAACAATTAAGCCTCAACCTATCCTATTTCAAATTTGCACATTGAAACAAGCATGAATTTAAAAGTCAAGCACTTCAATCAATATCAAGTTATAATAATTAGCTCTCTTAGGAATTTTGTCAAACACCTAACATTCACCGATTATTCTATGTCAACTTTACCAAGCCTTTTCAATCATGCACCACAACAATTATTAGGATAAATTAATCAAGCATCAATCAACAACCACATCAAGAATCAATGCACATAATCTCCATAATATGAATTCAACTTCAAAATTCAATTCAAGAAACAATGCAACAATTATTCGTGAATTAAAGTTTAAGAAGCTTACCGAATGAAGAATCGACGAAGAAATTGTGAATCCGGAGGAAGTGAGACGCGATCATGAACGGAGGAGAGGAGGAGAGGCCGCGTGGCTGCCGGCGGCGGAAGATGGTGGTCGCACGGTGGTGAAGTTGACCGGAGGTGGTGGTTCGTGGCGGCTCGGCTACCGGAAGCTTGATCGGAATTGTTGTGTTCTTGAGTTCTTGATGAAGTTGTTGTTGTGTTCTTGAGAAAGAATTGAGAGAATGAACTTTGATCCTTTAGAGAGAGTTTGTGAGAGTTTTTTGGTGTTTGTAAATTATGATTGAAGTTATGAGACAAGTTGTGGGTCAAAAGAATATATAGTGGAGTGTAAAATGAAAGACAAAAGGTAGAATTTCGGCTTAAGTGAAAATAACAATATCTTCGGCAAGAAATTTCGACTCTGAACCTTCCACAATATCGTCCGCCTCTGAATCACGGTTGCAATGCAAAAATAACGAACGTCATACGATCAAAATCGAGTGCGATCGATACGTTTAAGCTGCAAGACATCACTGAATAAGTTGTTTTTTCGGCTTATTTGGTGTCCGCTACTCGAAAATGTGACGAGGTCAACCTCTTCGGAGCATAATCTCGACTCGACTTTGTCAGCAAAGTTGTAGATCTATGAGTCAGTGACCTGGTGTTAAAATCTAAGCTCAACCGGACAAACGACGAGGGAGATATGAATTTTCTCGTGAAACCACTTTCAGCCTTTTTCTTCGGTTCAGCACTTCAGTTTTGTGAAATAAACCAAAACGATAATCTTTGGAGCACCGTTCAAACTTGCATTTGTCTTTGAACTTGAAGAGGATAAAATTTTTGAACCAACGCTTCAAGAAAGGGTGCAATCCGATGAAAATTGACCGAGTTATGAATTTTACAAAATCTGACAGACAATGCAGTGCATCAAAGAACCTTATTGGTAATTCGCATTTTCGAGATCCTTCCGCTTGGACCGAACCAAAACTGAATTCACATAATGAAGATAACATCTAAACGGAATTTTAGGCACCAAAATGACATCAATTCGATGAACGAGCCAAGAGTTATGAATTTTTTAGTGTTCAAAACTCACCGGTTCAGCACTGTTTTTCACTATGTCGACTCTAAAGACTCGCACATTCTGAGATCTTCTTCAAAGAATTAGTTCTCGGCCAAAACCCAAAAGTTGGAAAGGATATCAAGAAGGAACTTTTGGCATATGAATCTCTCAGATATGTTGACCCAATAAGAAGTTACAAACTCTTGAATACCGCTAGCACAGTTAATCGGCGAAACCGAAATTTCAGAAACAAATAAATCCCGCCATTTTCCTTGATGAATTGGCCTCCGAGCCGAACACAAAAGTTGTAGAGAATAATGAAACGGTATAAACTATTGAGTTTCAAGCCAAAATGAGTTTCCGAGCATAAGTTACAACTTTTGCAAACTGCACCATAAAACTGATATTTTGCTTAAACTCCTCTGAATCAACCGAGAACTTTTGGCTTCTTCTGAGATTCTTGTGCACGTGCCGCATGAAGAAATAAAGGTCAGTCGCAACCTGTGAAAACTCAAATGGAGATGTATGTTCATGTATGTTTATGATGCAATTGTGATCTAAATGCAATGCAATGTATGAAAGGATATGCTAAATGGCATGAAAATGAGAGGGCAAATTTTGGGGTGTTACAGAGTTCACATGCCTTTCTCGGCAAAACTCACCTTTAACTGCACTAACAACGAAGCTGAATATGAAGCTTGCATTATGGGTCTTGAGGAAGCCATTGACCTCAGGATCAAGACATTGACTGTATTCGGAGATTCAGCTCTGGTAGTTAATCAAACCAACGGCAAATGGTACACACACCAGGATCATCTGATACCTTATAGGGATTATACAAGGAGGTTATTGACTTTCTTCACAACAGTCAAACTTGAGTATATCCCTCGGGACGAAAATCAGTTTGCAGATGCTCTGGCTACCATTTCATCCATGATCAAAGTTCAAGCTGCCAACTTTGTACCTCGAATTTCAGTGTCCAGACTTGATAGACCAGCATATGTATTTGCAGTAGATGTTGCCAAAGATGATAAGCCTTGGTTCCACGACATTAAGTGCTTCTTGGAGGATCAAACATACCCACCTGGGGCATCTTCCAATGATAAGAAGACACTAAGAAGGCTAGCTGGTAGTTTCTTCCTGAATACTGATGGTTCCCTGTACAAGAGAAACTTTGATATGGTACTCCTCAGATGCGTTGATAGAGCAGAAGCAGACTTGTTGATGCACGAGGTGCACGAAGGATCCTTTGGTACCCATGCAGGAGGGCACGCCATGGCCAAGAAATTGCTAAGATCAGGCTATTACTGGATCACAATGGATGCCGACTGTTGTGCCTATGCCAGAAAATGCCATAAATTCCAGATTTGTGCAGATAAGGTGCATGTGCCTCCCAATCCTCTGAATGTGATGTCTTCACCCTGGCCCTTCGCCATGTGGGGCATTGATATGATCGGCAAGATTGAACTGACTGCTTCAAACGGCCACAGATTCATCTTGGTAACCATTGACTATTTTACCAAGTGGGTTGAAGCAGCTTCCTATGCAAATGTTACAAGGAAAGTGGTAGCCCGATTTCTGAAGAGAGATATCATCTGTCGGTATGGAGTACCCGAGCGAATCATTATTGATAATGGTTCCAACTTGAACAACAAAATGATGGCAGAGCTATGCCGGGACTTTAAGATCCAACACCACAATTCTTCTCCTTACAGGCCAAAGATGAACGGCGCTGTTGAGGCAGCTAATAAGAATATCAAGAAGATTGTGCAGAAGATGGTAGTCACCTACAAAGACTGGCATGAAATGCTACCGTTTGCCTTGCATGGGTACCGCACGTCAATCAGAACATCCACTGGGGCAACACCGTATCAGCTTGTGTATGGTATGGAAGCAGTCCTACCAGTTGAAGTTGAACTACCCTCCCTACGAGTACTGATGGATGTTAAGCTGAACGAAGCTAAGTGGGTCCGATCCCGATACGAACAACTGAGTCTGATTGAAGAGAAGAGATTGGCTGCAATCTGTCATGGGCAATTGTATCAGAAAAGAATGAAGAAAGCCTTCGATCAAAAAGTCAGGCTCCGAGAATACCAAGTAGGAGATCTTGTGCTGAAAAGACTCCTCCCTCCTCATACAGACCACAGGGGCAAATGGACTCCGAACTATGAAGGACCATTCGTAGTAAAGAAAGTTTTTTCCGGTGGAGCACTCATGCTCAGCACTATGGATGGTGAAGATGTCCCGTCCCCTGTGAATTCAGATGCAGTTAAAAAATACTTCGCATAAAAAATGACCCGCTGGACATAAAAACAGAATGTAAGTCCAGGCAAAAATAGGGCATCCCGGCGAGTCAAAAACAAAATAAAAGACTCGGGCAAAAATAAGGGAATAAGCGAACAACTGCATTCTGAATTCGTCTGTATCACTTACAACTTGGTAAGCTTCGAAAGGATCAAGCCTCTTTCAGAATCAGCCTTCTTCAGAAAGCAAGACGAGAAGAGTGTCAAATGTCATACGAGTCATAGCAAAAGGGAAGCTCCTTGAAGCGCCGTCAACATTGCCAACATTTTGTTTCTCAATTTGTAACAATCTCCTCATTTTAGGGGATATGTTTCTTTGACTGTATCTTGCCAATTCAGGGCATATGAATTAATAAAATCAGATTTTCAGTCATGTCTCGTCTCGTACATTTTATTTTCATTTGCAAAATGTCCGATGTCTTTAGGATACTGATTGCATAAATACAGATGTTTCTCTCCTAAAGAATACGTGCTTGCAGGAAATATATTTACTCCCGGGAGTGTCTGAACTCCCATGACGGAATCCGGTAAGGGATACCTCGGGATTACTTGTGCGTTTCTCTGTCTTTGCAGGATTGCAGGTATTCAAAACGCAACATGGGGCATGTAAACTTCATCCCAGCAAGCTGGAAAATCAATACTCACTCAGTCTTAGCACCCAAAGTGTTTTCTCCCCAGCCGAGTTGCCATTCATTCTTCCTCCTCAGCCAAGTACAAAAGCCAGGGAACCATCTCCCCACAGAGTGTCAATCTCTACCCGGAAAAAACAACACGCGAAGGAATCACAACAGAGTGACGAAGGCTTCTACAACCCCAGTTGGGTCCCTCATTATCAAGGATGGGTCTATCAGTGACCTATTCCCCCAAGCAGATACATCTCATCAGATCTACTAATGATCTTATCCCCAGCTGGGATACTCACTTCAAGCAGATCAACCAGGGATCTTTGCAGCAACGAGACCCGAATCCCGGATCGTTACTCTTTGCATAATCATAGCATTCGCATCATATTCCCCACAGAGCGTAGCATTCCGTCTAATACGGAGCATTACGGCAAAAATCAAACATATTGCATAGTCATAAGCCATGTTCTGAATCAAACACTTGCGAATAATGACTATCCATCCACCATATACAGAATGCTCACCAGATTCCCCGGCAGAGAGCCCAAACATTTCTCTCACAAAACAAATACCTCCTGACACCCGTCCGTGTCATGTCCCCAGTTAAAAGCTAAAGCAGTTGCCTTACACTCACAAAACACCAGTGCATACTCCTTGTGGCACCCGTCTGTGTCATATCCCCAGTATAAAGCCAAAGCGTCCCCTTTGCACTCACAGATACGTATACACATATATAATTTTCTTGACATCCGTCCGTGTCACTTTCCCCAGCATAATTACCTAAACACTTTGTAAAGCATATACTTGTTTATAATATACCTCTTGACACTCGTCCGTGTCACTCTCTCCAGCGGGTTAAATACCTGTCTATACACCACTCATACTTATTACTCCTCAGATTCGACACTCGTCCGTGTTCTTTGTTAACCAGTTGGTACTCGTCCGTACCATCATCTCAGAACATGCTTCAAGCGTTTGTTTCTACCTGATACTCGTCCGTATCATAGTCTTAGGGATGCTCGTCCGCATCTTTAATCCATACACTGTGTCAAACACTCTTGTCTTCTTGTATTTAGACACTCGTCTGTGTCTACTTTCCCCAGAAGAGTCCCCTCAGATTCGACACTCATCTGTGTTCCTTGTTAACCAGTTGATACTCGTCCGTATCATCATCTCTGAACACGTGTCAGTGTTTGTTTCTATCCGATACTCGTCCGTATCGTAGTCTTAAGGATGCTCGTCTGCATCTTTAATCTATACACAATACCGGGACACTTATACCTTTCATTTTCTTGGATATAAACACTCGTCCGTGTTTACTATTCCCCAGTAGGTCGCCAGCGAAGCAAAATTTCTTTTCTATCTGACATTCGTCCTATGTCATGATAAACCCTGAGAGCAGTCGTACCCTGCTAGGCGATCGTCCTTCACCTCTTAATGATCGTCCTTCATCATGCTCATCCGATGTCCATCCCCATCGTTGATCTTTTCTATCCGACATTCGTCCTATGTCGTGATATTTAGCAGCCGTCCCCTGCTAGGTGATCATCCTTCACCTCTTGATGATCGTCCTTCATCATTTTTATCCGATGGCCGTCCCCATCGTTGATGTTGTTATCTGACGTTCGTCCTATGTCATGATAAACCTTGAGAGCAGCTGTCCCCTTCTAGGTGATCATCCTTCACCTCTTAATGATCGTCCTTCATCATGCTCATCCGATGGCCGTCCCCATCGTCGACCTTTTATCCGGCATTCTTCCTATGTCGCGATACTTTCGGCAGCCGTACCCTGCCAGGTGATCGTCCTTCACCTTAGATGACCGTCCCTCATCTTATCCCCCTCAGAGCAGCCGTACCCTGCTAGGTGATCATCCTTCACCTTTGATGACCGTCCCTCATCATTATTTCATTTGTTCTTTAGCCCGATGGTCGTCCCCGTCGTGGTCCCTTTTCCTTTTCCTGATGATCGTCCTTCATCAGTTTAGCCCGATGGTCGTCCCCATCGTTGTTTGCATTACTTTATGAACCTGATGACCGTACCTCATCATTTACTCTTTACATATTCCCCAGAGAATATTACAGCTTTACTTGATGGCCGTCCCCATCATAATCTCTCATATCCCCAGCATGTCGGCCGTCCCCGTCATTGCTTTATTTCCCGCATTCTCCCCAGCATGTCGGCTGTCCCCGTCATTGCTCTTTCCCCAGCAGTCGTCCTCTGCTCGGCGGTTGTCCTCCGTCGCCCGCACTTTATATGTATACTTTATTTTCTTTTACAATCTATATCCCTTTTCTTCTTCATTCTGTGAGTGCAAATTTTGGACTGTCTTTGGTATTCAACCACAAGTTATCTTGTTTGCCTGTTAAGCCGTTGCTTACATTCTACACAGCTAACTCATGTTTGAATAGGGGCAGCTGTAAACACCCCAAATTTGCCCTCACCCATTCACACCATGGCTTGTGATCTCTTCATATGCATAAACTCAATCATAGCATCCCATACCACATTTTTGATTCACTGCACTGGTTCAAAGTCATCTGCATCTAGGGTTTGTGATCTGATCAATCCAAGAGCTTCTTGAGCCACTCCAAAGGTCATCAATCACTTCAAAGGGGTCCATGTATGTCCAAGCATCATATTATATCCCCTCAAATTCAAGAATGTCAAAGAATCACAAGAACTGAGAATGGCATGGAAGCAGAGCCAGGTTTAACTGCACAGATGACCTAGAATTAGGGTTTTGGTTTCAAAGGCCATAACTCCAAATTTTTTTGTCATTCTTGTTCCTATTGGTCTCTATATGGTATAAGGATCATGCATATCAATTTTCATGAATAAATTCAATGGGGAAGTCATCTGATCAAGAGTTGACTTTTTAAGCAAGTCAGTGCAAAATCAGGGCATCTGAGGCCCCCAATGACCCAACCAAGGGGTGTTCTTCATCATTTTGATTGTGTATGATCTTTATTTGATCATATAAGATGTTGGAAGTTCACAAAATTGAAGAATCTCAAGTCATTTGCAAAGTTGACTTTTTGGGAAAGTTGACTTATAATGAAAATTGCCATTTTGGGAAACTTTTTCAACCCTTGCTTTTTGATTAAAAAATGCTTCAAATGGAAAAACTTTGGTCATGAAAGTTGTAGAATGGATCATTCCCTTTTCAAAAAGTACAAGAACATGACCTAATTCATTTTGGATCAAAAGTTATGGCTTGTCCAAGTTGGCTAAAATCACAAAATTTGAAGTTTTCTACCAAAGAGGCAAAGTTGCAAAATCACTTACCAAGGCAAATTGTGCTATCAAATGGACTTCTAATCTTCATACAAACATGAGTCAATGCCTAAAGATCAGAATTCACCAAGAGTTTGCTCATTTTTGTGACTTGTGGAACAAGAAATTTCAAAAGGGCCAAGGATGAAGCAAGTTGCAAAACCTCACTCAAAGATGAATCCACTTGCTTGCTGACTTCATAATCAATCCTAGGGCTCTCCACACTTCTTGCTGCGCAGGACACCCCATTTGTCCTTGGCTAGCTATGAGCACATGCTTCTCTTACACAAAGTTTGACATTTTGGCCAAAGACCCATACCAATCACCATAGGCCACCAACAACTTTCTGACCTATCACCTTTTGATACATGGACCAAAGCCAGCATAACACACCACACACTTCAAGCTGAAACACACTCCAAGCCATAGTTATCAAAAATCTCTCCAACTTGCATTTTCATTCGAAACACTCTCCACAAGCTGCAAACACACAAACAAACTTCACAAACAATCTCAACATGCCTCACTGATCAGAAACCACCCATCACCATAGCCTGAAACCGTCTGAAATCAAAATACGATTTATGCCCCTCTTTAAGCAGAACTGCAGCAATCTTTCAAACCATCCATTATAAACTTCAAACAAGCATTGAAAGCTTCTCATGAGGTCCATTGGAGTTGATTGGAAGCAAGAAACTGGCCAGAAAGTCCCTGATTTGAAAGCTTCGATTCAGGTAGCCATGGAAATTCATTTTTCCAGAACCTTTATTTCTTGTTTCTAAATGATAAAGCATGCTTCCCTGAGTTCACTGAGCCTTTTACTTTTGAAAAAGATTGAGAAATGAGCTTGTATCGTGTTTCTGAAATTTCTGCAGTTTTTGATGTTTGATTCGTATCTTGATTTTGAGTAGAAATAAATGGAATTTGTTGCTGGATTGTTGTTTAGGGTGTCTAGTTGAGTTGATCTGGAGAGTTTGGCATGATTTAGTGAAGATTTGAGAGAGTTTGGATGAAGGTCTCGCCGGAGAAGACGACCGGAAGTCTTCTCCGGCCACCTGAATCTGTTTAGGGCTAATCAGAGTCATTAATGTGAGTTTGAATCTGGAGCGTAGGATGAGTTGACTAGGTCTGACTGGCGCGCAAACGAGTGGACCAGATTTCTCACTTAACCCTAATCCTGTTTTATTAATTAAATTAATCAGGATTAATTTAAATCCAGCCAGTTTGAATTTCAGCCACAGGATCACGCGCGCAGTCAACTCCCGCGCGTCCAGTTTGAATGCTGGCCCTTGATCTTGTTTACTTTCATTTAAATTCAGTTTTATTTTCATTTAAATTCATTTGTTTTCTACAATTTATTTAAAATAGTAAAAATCATTGGAAAATTCTGAAAATTTTTGTCAAAGCTTTTATTAATTTTCAGAAACAAAAAAAAACATTTTTATTTTTATTTTTTGCATTAAAAAATATTTTTAAATCATTTAAAAGCTTATTTTTAATTAATTAATGAGAATTAATTAATTAAAAATACATTTAGGTATTTAAAAATCACAAAAAAATTCATGAAACATTTAAAATTATTTAGAAACATTGTCCAACTCTCAAACCAAATTTCTTTTTTGATTTTGATGTCTTTTGACAATTTTTCATGGAATTAATTTCATTTCAAGGCATTATTTTGATCCAATCTTCAAAAATTCATTTCTTCCTAGCCATTAAGAGTTGGACCTTGATTCTTTTTGCATTGCATCTTGTTTATCATGTAGTTTATAGGATTAAATTGGCATGATTTGATATTGCATTTTCAATTTGTTTGACATTTTTCTTGACAAGGTACCTTAAAACCCTAGCAATCTTAAGAAATTCATAACCCTCATTAGGTTAAGAGTTAGAACCCCTCCTTTGGGCAGTAAGTTTGTATAGGTTTAGGGTTCCTTTGAATGCATTTTCAATTTTTTATCATGATGTTTGCTTCTGGTTTTGATTTTTGTTTTGTGCATTGATCATAAACCCTAATTTGGGCTTTCATTTGCATCCACCTTCCATTTGTTTGCATACCATGACTTGCCATGACATTTTGTGCATCCATTTGATTCACAATACACCTTAGGACATATTAGAAACATGTCTGATCATTGCATCTTGCATTTGCCATGTTGTATGTCATTTGCATTCCATAACTTTTCATGTATGTTCATGGTTCTAAGCATGCTTCTCTTGCATCTATGTGTTTTTATGATCATCCCCATGCCTTGCCTCATGTGTGCATCATCTCTTAGCATCATTAGCATCATACTCATGCTTCTGGTTTTGGTTTGCATCATCCCATTTCATCTCATTTTGCATTGCATTGCATTTCTTTCACTAACTTTTCAGGTGGTAAGTTGTTTTGAGAAGTGAATTTGCCTTCACTTCTCACAATCTCTTTTCATCTCTCTTATGCATCATTGCTGCATTTTGTCTTGTGTTTGAGATTGAGCTTGCTCATTCTTCTTCATCTTAATTTCTTTCTCCAAGTGACTTGTCTTCTTAAATGAAGCAAGTTACTTTGCTTCTCTTTGCTCCTTTCATCTGCTTCCTGGTGGTTTCTCTGAAGATCTTTCTTGTAAACCTCACAAACCTTAGGAACAACCAAGCATGACAATAATTAGGGTTTTGATTAGTCCCCCATTTAGATTTTACCTTTGTGTCTCATTGAGTCCTCTCTTCTCATCTCATAATCAGGGACTAAACCCTAAAGGCTTTAAGGCTTTGTGATTAAGCTTATGCCTGCATCCTTCTATTAGGATGGAGTGTATAACTTTAATCCTAAGTGTTAAACCCTTAATGTGTTTAAATCCTTTAATAAATCCACTTAATGATCATCAAGACATCAAGCTTGTAACTTGGGCCTTGCATTAGGGTTCTAATTCTTCCTTAAATGGTTAAGAAGGACTAACCCTAGTGTTAATGGACAAGTCCCCCTCAAGTTGTCTTACAAACCCTAAAACTCACTTCATCATCTAATAATTAACTAAAATCCACTTAATAAAGGCTTTGTTTGTCATGAGTTTAATCCCTAATCATGGATTAAGTTGAGGAGCTTTCCCCAGCTTAAACATTCTCATCTATTATCCTTCTATTAGGATGGTGTAATGAGTTTGTTCAATCCTTAATTATGGCTTAACCTCATTACTTAACACTAAACAAAAACCACAAAAACATCTAAATAATCACAAGTAGGTTAATGATCTTAATCCTACACCATGGTGATTAAGTGTGAGAAGTTGACTTCACATTTAAGGTACTCTCATTACCCCTAATCAGAGGGAAGATGTGATGAGTTTACCAACCCATTGGTTTAGGCTTAAGCTCATTAACTTATGACAAACTTCAAAAAGCAATAAAAGGTTGAAAACTCAAAAAACAAGCAATAATCGTCTCCTCCGGGATTATTTTCTCATCTAATTCACTCACAAACGAGAACTTGCTTCTTCCGTCTAATGCAAGACAGTTTGCACCTGAGCTAGACAGGTCATACACTTGAGCATAGGCAAGTAAGCAGTTCACAAGTCAATCCATCTTTCAGTCTCTTTGGGTCGAACTACGGTGTTATGACTTCCTCATTGCACAAGAGGATACGTAGGCATAACTTAACAGTTATCGAACAAAAGTCTCTGTATATTCCCCCTCTTTCAGCATTATTCTTTTAACCTCATGATCTTGAGCATCTTATTCCAGTTCTTACACTGACACTGTACATTTACACACTTCACTTCTTTTACACTGACACCTGTACATCCTTTTTCAGCTCTTTGATACACAAATTGCACTAACACTACCCCTTTAAAACACAAATCTTTTAAGCGTGGATCCCGTCGAGTACGGCGGACAATCTGGGTGCTAATACCTTCCCAGGTTGTAACCAACCCCCTTTCTCAGTCTCTCTGGTTCGCAACCGTCTTATCCATATCTTTTCTTAGGTCTATGCAGCATTACCTTTCCTCCGGGATAAAAATGCCTAGCTGGCGACTCTTTTCATCTCATCCTTTCGCCGACCGTTTGCGTCTGTACCTTATTTGAGTTAGCCTCATTTATTGGGAGCGACAGGTACCTTCACCTTTAGACTTAGGTCTTATGTTGAACCCTAGTTCCATTCTAGGACGTTTATGGTACTTAATCGCTTTCATGCTTTGATTTTAATTTCAACATGCATTGTCATGCTAACTTTTGTTTTGTAGGGGGAAAGATTGAGGTAAGCCTCACTTCATTCCTATCTCTTATGCATTTTAATTGTCTTTGCCTTAGCACTTGGTGCTTGCTTATAGGTTTTCCCTTTCTTTAGAAACAACTTACCTTCCTTAGGAAGTAAGTTGATTTCTAAGCTCCTTTTTCTTCTTTTCCTTTTCTTTCTTAGGATTAGAATACCCCACAAACCATAGGATTTCCCATGTAAATAAATCAATAAAAATTAGGGTGTGTCTTAGTTCCTATTAGATTTTCCCTTTTCCAATTTGAGTCATTCTTTCTCATCTCATGAAGAAAATAATAAAACATCTAAGGATAAACCGAACAATCTTGTACGACACGAGACTTTGTTGCGGAGTGTTTATATGCGTCCTGTTTCGGGGCGAGGTATAAATACTCACCGCGATGGATAGGTCTTAGTACAAGACCGTTCACAAACAAATTCAAAATATTTCTCATAAAAGACAAAAACAAACAACAAGCGACTATCCTGCGGGAACTTCTTTTCTCATCTCATTCATTCACAACGCGAACTCGCGATGACTTGTCTCCTTTGCAAGATGGTAAACGCACTCGTACCAGACGAGCCTGCAACACCTGAGCATAGACATACGCAGTTCCAGCATAAAAAACACAAACAAATAGTTCTCACCTTAGTTAGGCGAACTACGTCGACTCTGATCCTCATTATCCCGATGAGGTACGTAGGCAGCGGGGTAGGGCCCGTTCGAGCACATTCTTTATTTTCCCTACATTTCCCCCTTTCTTTCCATTTTCTTATTTCCGTTCCTTTCTCATTCCATTCCAGTTCCAGTTAGCAGTTATTATTCAGCAGCATCTTATTTCTCACCCTTTGAAACAAAACAAGCAAGCGTGGATCCCGTCGGGTACGGTGGACGATCTGGGGTGCTAATACCTTCCCAGGTCGTAACCGACTCCCGAACTCAGATCTTTGGTTCGCAGGACCTTGTCCTTTCCTTCTTCCTCAGGTTTGTGCAACATTACCTTTCCCATTCTTTCGAGATAAAAATGTCTGGCTGGCGACTCTAACCTTTTCGCGCCACTTTCGCGTTTGTACTAGGATGAAAATCCCGGGAGCGACAGCTGGCGACTCTGCTGGGGATCGAACCCAGAATCTCTGGTTTCCCCTTGTAGAGTCAATCCTAGCGCATGTTTGATTTTGTTTCTTTGGGTGTATATCTGTTTGTTGTTGTGTGCTTTAGTTTAGCTTTATTGTTTTCATTTACAGTTTTACTTTACAACTTTACTTTACCGCATTTATTTACCGCTTTCAGTATTTTATTTTCCATGCATCATATTATACTGGACTGTCTGGCTGTGCTGGTTTTCATTTTTTCTGCGGGATGGGAGTTACTGTGAGATAAGCCAAATACCCCGCTTGAGTGCACTATAGGATTAGCGTGGACATGTTGTACTCACATGGTTACATGATGAGTGGCGATGTGTTCCACACCCAGGTTGCGACCGTCTTGGAACTATCTTGTGTGGGGGTTCTTCCCCACTTCGGGATACAACCTTGATGGTTATGTGCAGCTGGGGACCGATCATTGAGAACCTTAGTGGAAACAACCCTCTCCAGTGATGACAGTGGCAGACCACATTTGTTGGCAAACCCACTCGCATCCGAGGGCCCACTGGGAACTCGCATAGGATGGCCTGGTTCTCTCATAGGAATTCAGTTAAAGCAAACTGTTTGTATGACGGTAGTATTTGTACCCTTCGGGATGAATGTACTATTGTTTCTCGATTGAGTGCTTGAAGCTGAGGACTTATGAGGGATGATTGTTTCCTTGGACTCAGCTGAGGCCTCCCTGATTAGTACATAATGCGAAATCGATTCCCTGATTTGGTCATGAGCCATTTCTCGGAAATGGTGAACGTATTATTACTATTCGGCTTTGAGAGTCCGTGATGTTGACCCGAATAGCACACCCGTGAGATTGGGAGGGGTTTACATGTTTGCAGGTACCCTAAACTTCAACATACCCACTTTGTCAGTATTGTTCAGTGTTCTATGGTTCTCTGATTCTGAGATTCGGGATTTCTATTCAGAGAAATTGTTACTGTGATTACCATTGTGACCTTGATATTGTGACTCTCCACAGAAACTTGGCTCGTGGTTCAACTTCAACATCATCAGTGAATATTCTATTATGTGATCCAGTTCTACAGTTATTGGGTTCTCAGTTATGGGGTTCTATACAGAGATGGTGCTACTATTATGGTTCTATTCAGACACTTGACTCATTGCTCAACACCGACACCAACATCAGACTATTGATCACATGCCTGTTGCATACATGACATCATATCATTCCAGCACATGTGTTCAGTTATTTCCTAGGATCACATATCTGAATCATGCCATTGGACTTTTTCTGTGTCAAAACTTGAATCAAAGCAGATAGATTCCTCAGAATTAACTGAACATGGCATTTGCATACATCCTTGCATTCTTGACAGGTGTTCAGAGACAGATTATTATCCTGATTTGGTTTCTCTTCAAATGGACAACTTGAATCACATTCATCAAGGTATATATTTGAAGCAACTCCGGGCGGAGGTAACCGAATGAAGACCCAACTGGGGCAAGTCAAGGCAGAGGTATAAGCTTTATTTCAGAACCAGAAACTGCTGAAACCAGAAGTCAACCAGATGAAGACTCAGATGAGCTTGGTTATGGAAATTTTGAACGAAGCTATTTTCATCCCTAGTGAGGGGAACTACGCTGCTCTGATTCTCCATTGGTTAATGGAGATACGTAGGCAGGAGATCGTGCAAGATCTTTTCGAGCAACCTTATCTATTAACTTTATCAACCTCTTCCCTCCATATGTCGTTTGTCAGCATCCAACCTGAGCTTCCCAAGAGAATCCTAGGGGCATAGAATACGGGTAAAGGCCAAAACAACTTGAGAATAAGTTTGATCATATTCTGATGACGTACGTGCAATAAGTTTCCTCATTTACGCAAATTCGGAGTGGTTGAGCTAATTGCATCAGGATCATCTCCGACAAAGCTTCCTTTGGGGTTTCAATGCCGAGTATGATTACCATTCTGGGGCGCCTGGCCTTTTAATTGAAGATCGCAAGTCTTTCAAAGGCAAAGGTGAAGACAAGGTCCCGAATTTGATCGACTCAAAGGTCATCATGCCAGAAAGTCTGCTCACATATTGAAGTATCCTCATCAAATGGGTCTCCCAATTTGCAAAGGAATCTTCAGAAGCAATAAGTCCAGACGGAGTCAAGTCTCCTCAATGACGGCAATGTTCAGCTTCTTTACTACATTTCCATTTATAGTTTATATTGTTTGTTTAAACATTTGTATGCATGCATGAAACTTATTTGTTTTTGAATGTTAACCATAATAAAATGCACATGTTTTTCTTGAAGTAATCCATTCGTATTCACTCATGATTTTGTGTATGTGCATTGCAATACCAATTGTCGTGCTTAAACTCTATCAGGGAGGATGACGAACTGAAAACGCAAAAATCTCTAACTGTGTGCTTTTGAGAAAGACCATGTTGACGATGTACAAGCATTGTTTCAAATCCTAAACACCGGAGATATAAGGGAGATAGACCCTCGCCAACCCATTTGAGCCTTGAAGTAGGAGTTTATTTTTGCATGAAAAAACCCTTGCATTTAACCCAGGGGCAGGGTAGGCATCAGTTAGTTTGACCGGGCGTTCAAATTTCAAAAAGGAGTGCACATCTGAGGATTCATTGCCTTTCGTTGTACCAAATCAAGAGGTCCAAATACCAGAAACCACAATGGTTATCCCAATCCAGAGGTCCAGAGGTCGGATACCACAATGGTTATCCCTCATCAACCGATAAGTGAGACAGTCACGACCCTTTCAAAGCAATCAAGACAACCAGTGTCACACGATTTGTTCAAAAAAAAGAATTGAAAAAAGAAATGAAAAAGCCCGTTAAGTCGAAACTTGAAAACAGGAGACTTAGGCAAAAATTAGGGCATCCCGCTGGACTTCACAATCAAAGATTCACAAGAATCAGTCCAGGCAAAAGTTAGGGATAAGCAAAATAATGCAAAAGCGAAAGACTAAAAGGATTATACAAGAAATATCCTTGAACAAGAACAAAGTCGTGTGATACAGACATGAAAGACGAAGGGGTGACTGACTCCAAAGAACAACCTGATTGGTGCTTAAACCGTTAGTGTAATTGGTTCCTCAACCATCACAAAATCCTTTTTGAGAAGTGAGCGTTTGTGAAAGCTAGCTGAAAATAGGAATGGAGAACATCACGAAGATGGGTGGGCACAAATAAATTTCGAGCCTATATCCTTTGTTTCTATAACCGTGAACCAGGCCAAGA
The DNA here is from genome assembly GCA_963966055.1 of Lathyrus aphaca. Lineage (NCBI taxonomy): Eukaryota > Viridiplantae > Streptophyta > Magnoliopsida > Fabales > Fabaceae > Lathyrus > Lathyrus aphaca. The sequence goes on from OZ014519.1 coordinate 316,984,188, forward strand.
TACAACCCTCAAAAGTCCTAATTGAAACATGGTTATTTTTGAGAGTGTACTACCACGAGACCGCGTTCCTGACTCCTATGAGTGGTGTTGCATGTGCATGCTTTCTATTATTCAAAAAAATTATGTTGTATCTTAACCAGTGATTCGCTCACAAGGGTTTGCGACATCTTTTTACAGTAAAACTTCAAGATTAACATGTGTGTTGCATTAGAATTTTCATTCTCAAAATAAACATTTTCTGCTTGCATACATTTGTTTGGCATCACAAAAGTTCACATATAGAACTTCAGTCCAGAAGCTTAATCTTGCCAAGTTGAGAAGTCTGAAACTTCCGAAGGTAAATCTATCGAGGTTCACTTCTCAAGAAACTCCATTGAGTGGGGACTTTCCCAACAGTTGTGGTAAGAGCCAACTAATTCGGGGCAATCACGTCGAGTAATCTCTTCAAAATTCAACCAAACTGGGGCAATCACTTCGAGATCAAATCCCTCAAAGAGCCATGAGTCTGAGGCATTCATTCAAGTTTAACCAAACCGGGGCAATTACTTCGAGATCCAATCTCTCAAAGAACAATTGGTTTGGGTGTTTTCTTCAAAGCACAGTCATTCAGAGGTGATCACTTCAAGACTTGTACTGGAGCAGGCCACCACAAGAGCATGAGAAGTCACTTTTTCCCGAAGACGGTAAATCCAAAGCACCTATCCAAAGTTCAAAATACTGTGGCAGAATATTTCACGGTGATATGAGGTTCTTCATGAATCCTCACGAGGAAAATTCTTGCACAAACTATGCAATCTGGGGCAGTTATTTTGAGATCCAACGAATCTCTCCAAGAGTTTGAAGACACTGAGGCATTTCGTATGTCATGTTTTCTGTAAAATCCTCTTGAGACATTTTCTTCCGATGGACCTTAGTTTGAGGCGAGTTGAAAATTTCACAGAACCATTATTCAATCATGGTTAGTTGGCGATCTATCAACCCAGAGTCTGGAAACAAAGCCATTGTCAGCACAGTACTTCAAGAGTTATTTCATCAGCAAGCTTCATTGATCAAAATCCCTTAGCAAGTCTCATTAGACAATTCCTTCTCCAGTAGTGTGGCAAATGGAAGGTTGCTTCTTGAGCAGAAGGGTATCATCATCTCTCATTCCCAACATGAGAGGATTTAGTTCTTATCCCCAATAAGTGGCAACTTGAGCTCTTATCTTCAGCGGGAAGCTTTATCATTGACATTATCTGTCATCCCCAGTAAAGTGGAAGTTTAAATTTCTCCCAGCAAGGTAGCAGAAAGTGGGTGTCATCCCCAAGCAGGAGTTTCCCTTCAGACAGGGGCAATTCTCAGCAGTATAAGGAGTCTCTTTCCTCCCCAACGAGGTGCTTCCTCAACAGTGTCTTGCCTTTGGTTCTCAGCCAAGCCAAGGGGTCCTCACTTCCCCACCAGAGTTCAAGAAGAGTCCATCTCCAGCAGGATCTTGGCACTCCAATCTCAAAGTCCAAGTTATTTTTGGCAGCGGCGGCAGTTCAGAGTCGATGTATCATTGACAACATTCCCCGCAGAGTTGTTTTTCTCTTCACAAGGATTAACTAGATCAATGCAGTGATCATCAGTTCCTCCTCAGTCGAGCCATCTGGGATATCTGCTATCTCCTCATCGGGAGACCCCTTTTGCATTTGCATTTGCATCTAGTACTCATCATTACATTTGCATCCTCCAAAGCGTAGCATTTCCATTATTATGGAGCATCGCCATAAATCTAAACATATGCATACCAGCATGGGCCAGTTTTGAGGTATATTACATAAGACCCGTTACATCTCCAATCAGATTGAAGTATTCCCCACAGAATGCAACTCTGTTTCCCAGGGTGGTTACTTCTACCGAGTCTTGTTGTTATCCCCAGTTGAGTCTTGTTTCAATACAACAGTCTCATTTTTTCGCGTCTCTGTTTCAGTACAACGGTCGCGTCTTGGGCTCTCGTTTAAGTACAATGATCCCGTTCCTTTCGAGTCTCCATTTAAGTACAATGGTCTCGTCTTTGAGTCTTGTTTCAGTACAACAGTCTCATTTTTTTTCGCGTCTCCGTTTCAGTACAACGGTCGCGTCTTGGGCTCTCGTTTAAGTACAACGATCTCGTTCCTTTCGAGTCTCCATTTAAGTACAATGGTCTCGTCTTTGAGTCTTGTTTCAGTACAACAGTCTCATTTTTTTCGCGTCTCCGTTTCAGTACAATGGTCGCGTCTTGGGCTCTCGTTTAAGTACAACGATCTTGTTCCTTTCGAGTCTCCATTTAAGTACAATGGTCTCGTCTTTGGGTCTTGTTTCAGTACAACAGTCTCATTTTTTTTTCGCGTCCCCGTTTCAGTACAACGGTCGCGTCTCGGGGTATCATTTAAGTACAATGATCTTGTTCCTTTCTGTCTCGTCTCAGTGCGATGATAATGGATCGGTTGATACCATTTCCTATTAGATCGGTTGATCTTATTTGAGTTATGAATCGGTTGATATCATTTCTCTTCGAGTTGTAAATCGGATGATATTACATTCTCGCATTTCCTGGTTATGGATCGGTTGATACCATCTCCATGTTAGATCGGTTGATATTATCTGAGTTATGAATCGGTTGATATCATTTCTCTTCGAGTTGTAAATCGGATGATATTACATTCTCGCATTTCTTGGTTATGGATCGGTTGATACCATCTCCATGTTAGATCGGTTGATCTTATTCGAGTTATAAATCAGTTGATATTATTTCTCTTCGAGCTATAAATCGGATGATGTTACATTCTCGTTTTCCAGGGTGGATCGGTTGATACCATCTCTGTGTTAGATCGGTTGATCTTATTTGAGTCGCAAATCGGTTGATGTTGCGCTAAGTCCTGTTTCGATAACAGGCATCTTCCGTGGCTTGGTCCTGCCCAGCAGTCGCGTATTATTTTCTTTATGGCTTGGTCCTGCTCAGCAGTCATATTGATTTGAGTTCCATTCCGCTAATGGTCTCATTAAGCCCTGTTACGCCAACAGGCATCCTCGGTGTGGCTTTGATTCGCTCAGCAGTCGCATTGATTGCATTGATTCTATTCCACCTGGTTCTATCTCCGTTACCTATTCAGAGGTCAAAACAAAAATATATAAATAAATAAATGGGCAGATGGCATTTCCATTGTCCTCAGTGTGCAAATTTTCAGGTTTTATTCGAGTATTCAATCACTCCATTCCTTGAACGTCTAAAAGCTGTTGCAATTATTCGTTCAGGTCTGCAGATGATTGAATAGGGGCAGCTGTAATACCTCAAAATTTTCCCTAATTCTCTTTACCTTAAATGGCTTACCGCTTTGCATTCCATTTGCATATTCCACTAGGTCATTAACATTCATAATCAGGCATTTCATTGATTCCTATGGCATGTGATCGACGCATTCCTTTGTGATTTGAATTTTCTATTCATAAGTGGTTTATCCGGCTATTGCACTCAATTTAAGTGGTTCAAGGGTTCTCATATATGGTATGGCTTTGTTGATGGTTAATCAATTGAAAAATGGTGTTCAAGGTTTCATATCAAAGGTATTGTGATATTCATGGTACAAAAGATTTAACGGTGGACTCGTGTGACAATCAGGTCATTATGGTTCTCTTGGTTGTCCGATGACGAGAGTACAAGTTCGTGAGGTTTTAGATTGAAGTTGATTGAAGCTTGTGGATTAATTGAAAATGCAAGTTTGATATGGTTTGAGCGTTTGAGGTGATGTAAACAGGTTAAGTCGAATCGTAGGGATTAAGTGAGATTCGAAGATACGAGTTTATTGAAACCACACCCTATCCAAACGATTATGTCATACCCATTTCAAATACAATTCATATTCACTTTCCATATCCAGTTTGCGATTCAACTCAATCCATTTAATCGGAATTCAATCCCATAACCACTTTCAAGTTTTGTTTATCGAAATCTTTTCAAACCATTTCATAATCCATTTTACCATTCCACATTCTTACTTTTGAACATCGTTAACCATTTCTTTTTGGTACCATAAAACCATTCTTAAGCCCATCACCAACCCAAAAATTAAATGTTCATTTTATTATTATTATTCTTATTATTTTTAACCAAGGTTATGTTTCTAATCAAATCCGGTTGCCTATAATTTGTCTGGATAATTCTAATTCAGTTTCATCACCAAACCACTTGTTAGTATTATTCCTATAACCCATTAAACCATTTTTTCAAGCCCATTGAACCATATTTTCTTAATCCATATTAAACCAACTTGTTCTGATTTCATTTTTTTCATTTGCCCGATTAAAGTTTCAATCACGAATTAAATCGCCAAACCTTTTTTTGTGTTAAACTTATATTTTACCCATTAGTCCATATTTCATTACCAAACCCAAGGACCATTCATATATCCAAAATAATAATAAAATAATGATGGAAATAAATGGAATAATTGAATTTTACATATCAGTTACAAAATCAGTTGCATATCAAAAAGGCAGATGCAGTTAGGAGGAAAAACTCAGTTCCATAACTGATAATAACAGCATAACAGAAACAATTAAAAAGAATTTTTAGTTATAACAGAAACAAAAAAAAACAGTTACAAAAAAAATCTCTTCATCAGGCTCCCACCATTTTTTTCCGCAATTTTTTCAGAGGGCTCTTCACCACTCTTCATCCTTCCCTGCAATATCCAAGCTCTCTTCTAGAAACTCTCTAACAGAAAACTTCATCAGTTCATCCCTCTTCAATCTTTTCTTCAATCCATCTCTCACCAATCTTCATCCCCATCTTCATCCCTCACATCATCATTTTATCAATCTTGAACCTCATCCATCTTCAAACATATAACCACATCTGAATCAGTCCAAAAAGAAAAACCTCTCTAATTATCTTTTCCTGCTCTCATAGAACCAACTGGAATCTTCCCTCCAAGAGGCATTCGGCAATCCCTTCATGATCTTCAAAGAAACTCTTCTGCAAACAATATTCATCTTCCACCATTTTTCTTCTGCATCCTTCAAGTATCCATAACAACCATCTTAAATCTTCTACAACTTTCCATTCACCTCTTCTCTTCAAGCTTCAAAATCAGAATCTGCAACATCATTAACCGCAAAGATCCATCAGAATCGCGGCAACAACAAAGAAAAAATAGAAGAAGAGGGATTTGAATTCATACCTGAGTTGCGAAGTCTCTCCCGTCGTTGTCAAGCCTGAAACAACATCGGAGTGGCGATTCTCGACCATATTTCCACCGCGGCCAGAAACGGATTTCGGCGAGATGATTTTTGTTTGTTCCTGGGTTTTGATTCACAGAAGGCTTAGAAGATGAATGAGGGTCAGCCGCACGTTTGAATGAAGAAGAAGAGAAATATGACGAAGAGATCAAAGGGTGGTTTACGGCGCTTCTCAAAGAAGAGTTACAGAAGCATGAGATGATAATCGATTCACAGAATCCTCATCAATCTCCGCATCCTCATCAATCTCCATCCTCTTACACCTTCGAGAATACGCATCATTACCAACGCTGAGCTTTGACCTTCATCAATACCTCTAAATCAAGATTCAGCAACATCAATGCTTTGTATTGATTCACCGACATATTTCAAGGACGCGATTCACCACGAATCCATTATCCACAACAATCGAATCAAACAAAGAGCAACGAGTGCAGAAGGAGAAGAAGAAGATGTGAAGGACATCAGAGCCATACCTAAGGGTTTTCATCGCCTTTTGTCAAGTCATCATCGCGGCTTAAACCAATACCGTCATCAACCATTAACGGCAACAACTAGCAAGGAGAGAATCGGGATCGAACCAAGCGAACCTTAGAAGTTTCAAGTCGAAGCTTCGTTCCGATCATGGAGGGTAAATCGAGGTAAGGGTTTCGATCCGCTTCGTGTTCATTTCGCCATCTGAACTACTTCCTTTGAACCGAGTGTCTCGCGCAAGCTCTTTGCGAGTTAAAGGTGGTTTCCGGATCGATTAGATCGGTGTTGTTGTGATACGAACGTGATTGAAGTGATGGTGGCGAATCGGAAGGAGATAGAAATAAGAGCGGCGCCGTTTTGAAAGGTGACGTCGTAAGTTACCGTGAGGAGAAAGAAGCCATAACGGTGCAAGGTTGAGGAAAGCGAAGAGAGTGATGGAGTTTTTTTTTCGTTTTCCAGTGGACATGGTGAGGGTGCGAGTTGAGTCGGGAAGAATGTGGGGAATCTCCGCCTCCGTGTGAGAACATGAGGAGGGTGGAGCTTGTGTATCATAAGCCTTGTTTTCAGATTATTGTAAATTAGGGTTTCATATTTGAATTGTTTTTTTTGTGTGGTTCAGGAAATGCCAATGCCGAATTGGGCCAAGATCACCATGGATCTGTTATTCAAACCTCCCAGGTGCTACGCATACCCCTCATGCAAGGATTCAAGTTAAATTGGGCTTATCTTCGTGGATCACTCTTTACACCACCCGTTTCAATTTGTACCCCTCTGCACCAATATTGAGAGGGAGCTGGGCCTTGGGCCAGTTCTGACTATTCCCTGCTACCCTAATTTCTAGTGAACCCCTTTTGTTTTTAGTGTTGTTAGAATTTGTTAATTATTTCTTGTTAAGAAAATAATTAATTAATTTTTTCTTGGTAATTAATTTTTTGTTGATTAATTTTAATCCATTTTTTTTCTTCTAATTTTCAATTAGAATTTTTGTTATTTTAATTTTAATTATGGTTTAGCATTAATTTTGGATTAAAGTTCATAAGCTTGTTTTTGATCGATATCGGATCGACTTCAATTATGGTAAAACTTCACAAAGCGAATATGGATGATGAGCATTTATTTTGCTCATAGGAGACTACAAGACCTTGCTTGGTTTTTTTTTCGGATTTCTTTATGAAGAATCGGCACTTCGATCAAGTAAGTGATTTCGAGCTTTTTCGACTTTTAAGCATCATTATAGTTGTATGCGGCTTAGGACCATATAGCTTAAGGTGCATATTGAGACCTCACACCTGAGGCACTGGTTATATTTGTGATTTTTGATGATATGTATCGATTTCGTAACTTAGGGATTAGGTTACGAACCATTAGGATCGATTCCTTTCACTTCCCCTCAAAATCCACCTTTTTGTCCGTTTCGTCGCAATTATTAAAAATAGTTTTAGGTGGGATAAAATTCTGGAAAGATTTATGAGTGATCCTCATCCTCTTAATTAATTTTTCATAATTTTTGTTTCCAAATTAGGGTGGTTTTAATAATTAATTTGGATTTTAGATCACAAGCTGTCCCAAAAAGGAGTGTTTTGGCATAAGGGACCGAAATCGATTTTTCCCCATAGGCGTGAAACCTATTTTTTTGTGTGTGATTAATCACTATAATTTGTGACATTTTGATTCTCATTAGTAATTTTTTTCATAATTTTTAGTGCCCTTTTTGATCCACTTTGTGGAGTTGTTTTTCGGTAACCATGCTTTGTTACCTTGCTAATCAAGGAATTGTTTTGGCACTTTGGTGCATAATTTTAGGGAATCCTTTTGGACCATATGAGATAATGACTATATCATTCCAGGGATTTAATTTCATAATTTTTAAAGGCTTTTTGCTATTTTTCCATGTCACCTAGATCCTAGGTTGATTCATGTGTTTATGTGTCGCATAACTTAAATGATAAGAAGGCATTCATGCCATTTTCTTGAAGGGATTTTTGGTAGCTTCTAGGAGTTTATTATAGGTCATTTTATGTATTTAATTCCAGTCATAGGTCATTTTTTAAACCATACTCAAGTGGTTTGTTTTGGTGCTTTAAAGTGCATACTTATGTGAGCTAATCTCAACCTAAACTCATTTCTCTTCTCCTCTAAATAATAACATTAATTATGTGGAAATCATTAATGCCTATTCATGCATTCTAAGTGCATCTCATACCTTGTATGCTACTGACCCATAATCATTTCATTCATATTCACATGTCATTCTTCCTTAGTTTGCATCATGTGCGATCTTATGCGATTTTTGTTCGTTTCTTCTCATATCTTCTTCTCATTGCTCCATATGCCTAATCCATTACATCCATGATTGTATATTCATTCATCCATCTTCATAAGCATTCACTACTGACTTTGATGTTCATTTTATGTATTAATTCATGTTTGTAAGCCATATGTCTTCATACTTCATCCATGAACCCTAACTTGCATTTAGGTGAACTTAGGTGAACTTTTTGTACATAGTTTGACATAGTTTGATCTTGTGAGGTATCCTAGCATACTTAGGTACCTATAGCATGTAGCTACTGACTTTAGAAGTCATGTTACCTTTAGATACCTTCACCTTTAGACTTAGGTCTTATGTTGAACCCTAGTTCCATTCTAGGACGTTTATGGTACTTAATCGCTTTCATGCTTTGATTTTACTTTCAATATGCATTGTCATGCTAACTTTTGTTTTGTAGGGGAGAAGATTGAGGTAAGCCTCACTTCATTCCTATCTCTTATGCATTTTAATTGTCTTTGCCTTAGCATTTGGTGCTTGCTTATAGGTTTTTCCTTTCTTTAGAAACAACTTACCTTCCTTAGGAAGTAAGTTGATTTCTAAGCTCCTTTTTCTTCTTTTCCTTTTCTTTCTTAGGATTAGAATACCCCACAAACCATAGGATTTCCCATGTAAATAAATCAATAAAAATTAGGGCGTGTCTTAGTTCCCATTAGATTTTCCCTTTTTCCTATTTGAGTCATTCTTTCTCATCTCATGAAGAAAATAATAAAACATCTAAGGATAAACCGAACAATCTTGTACGACACGAGACTTTGTTGCGGAGTGTTTATACGCGTCCTGTTTCGGGGAGAGGTATAAATACTCACCGCGATGGATAGGTCTTAGTACAAGACCGTTCACAAACAAATTCAAAATATTTCTCATAAAAGACAAAAACAAACAACAAGCGACTATCCTGCGGGAACTTCTTTTCTCATCTCATTCATTCACAACGCGAACTCGCGACGACTTGTCTCCTTTTCAAGACGGTAAACGCACTCGTACTAGACGAGCCTGCAACACCTGAGCATAGACATACGCAGTTCCAGCATAAAAAACACAAACAAATAGTTCCCACCTTAGTTAGGCGAACTACGTCGACTCTGATCCTCATTATTCCAATGAGGTACGTAGGCAGCGGGGTAGGGCCCGTTCGAGCACATTCTTTATTTTCCCTACATTTCCCCCTTTCTTTCCATTTTCTTATTTCCGTTCCTTTCTCATTCCATTCCAGTTCCAGTTAGCAGTTATTATTCAGCAGCATCTTATTTCTCACCCTTTGAAACAAAACAAGCAAGCGTGGATCCCGTCGGGTACAGCGGACGATCTGGGGTCCTAATACCTTCCCAGGTCGTAACCGACTCCCGAACTCAGATCTTTGGTTCTCAGGACCTTGTCCTTTCCTTCTTCCTCAGGTTTGTGCAACATTACCTTTCCCATTATTTCGGGATAAAAATGTCTGGATGGCGACTCTAACCTTTCCGCGCCACTTTCGCGTTTGTACTAGGATGAAAATCCTGGGAGCGACACCTACTACTACAGCTATGCTGAAAAATACAGCAGCTCAACCACCACCAAACATCCCACCTTTTTCTTATCCATAAACAACTTTTACCCAAACCCAAATTTTGATTTCCCTTTTTTTCAGCAAAACCATTACCCACAATTTTCCCATATTCCCCCTTTGCCACCTATGTGTACCCCTAAACTTTAACTCTCTATGTTTGATGGCTCAAACCCATTTGAATGGTTGTTTCAAGCTGAACAATTCTTTAGTTTTTACAATATGCCACATGGAAATAGGTTGTCTTTAAATTCATTTTATATGAAAGATGATGATTTGGGCTGTTTTAAATGGATGCATTAGAATTTATTATTAACCGATTACCTCTCTTTCACAAGAGCTTTGGAATTGCGTTTTGGCCCTTCTAGTTATGAAAATCGTCAAGTTGAGTTATTTAAGTTATAAAAAAAGAGGGGTCTGTTGTGGAATACCAAACTAAATTTGAAAATCTAGGCAACCAAGTTGTTAGTTTGCCTCCCGATGTGATTTTAAATTGTTTCATTTCTGGGATGACTTTAGAGATTCGGAATGAGATGACTATTCATAAACCTATGTCAATTTCTCAAGCTATTGAGCTTGCTAAGCTCATTGAATCTAAGCTCAAAGACTCTAGACCAAAATTTTCAAAATCTTACACAAACACTTACCAAAAACCCAACACCAATTCTTCAAACACCCAAAACCTACCATTTCTCATACCCCACAAGGGGAAGCTATTCCAAAACCCCAACCACCTCCCATCCCTACCAATTTTCCCATACATTGTCTCTCACAAACCTAACTTCAAGAACGATGAGCCTAAGGCTTATGTTTTAATTGTGATGAAAAATTAATTACGGGTCACAAATGTTCCACAAATAGATTCCTTCTTCTTTTTGAGGAAGATGAAGCTTTGGAAGATAATGTTCTTGCTTAAGATAACAATGACCAAGTACTTGAGGAGCAAGAAAAAATGACACTTTCTTTCAATTATCAACACAAGCTCTAACCGGTCAATTCTCTCCACAAACACTCAAATTCAAAGGGAAAATTGGTGGATTATCTTGTATGGTACTCGTTGATATGGGCATCCCTCATAATATTCTTCAACTAAGAATTTCTAACCATCCCAACCTCAAGGAAACCCTTATTCCTCAATTTTATGTTATGGTGGGAAATGGTTCACACTTACAATGTGAAGGAATCTGCCATGATGTTTCAATTGTTCTACAAAATACACTTTTTCAACCTCCTTTCTACCTTTTACCTATTGAAGATGTTGATGTAGTTTTAGGCATGGCATGGTTGCAAACCTTAGGCTCAATTCAAGCTGATTTTTCCATTCCTTCCATCACCTTCACTCATCATGACAAACCAATTACTTTAAAATGAGATCCTTCATCCAAACCTATCCATACTACTTTCCACCAACTTAAACACCTCATGTACACCAACTCAGTTTCTTCCTTCCATCTAATGACCTTTCGACCAATTCACTCCTCATCCAACAATAACACCACCTCAAATTCCACTATGGATTCTTTACCTTCAAACCTACACCCAAAAATTCTTACCTTGATCCAAAAATACCCATAAATTTTCCAACAGCAACTCGAACTTCCACCAAAATGTCCCAATGACCATTACATCCCTCTTGAACCCAACACCTCACCCATTAATGTTAAACCTTACCATTACCCACACTCACTAAAACAAGCCATGACCATTATCATCCAAGACATGTTACAACAACGCATCATTATTCCTAGCCATAGCCCCTTGTCCTCGCCAGTTTTACTTGTAAAAAAAGATGACACTTGGCGTTTTTGCATGGACTATAGAGCTCCAAATGTTGTTAATATCAAAGACCGTTTTCCCATTCCCACCATTGACAAACTATTAGATGAAATTGGTACTTCCAAGTATTTCACTAAGTTAGACTTACGTTTCGGTTACCGCCAGATTCGTGTTGCATCGAAAGATACACATAAGACAGCTTTTTGAACTTTTGATGGTCATTACGAATTTCTAGTTATGCCCTTCGGGCTCACTAACACATCTTCCACTTTTCAGTCAGCTATGAACGATTTATTGCGCCCCTATTTGAGAAAATTCGTTTTAGTCTTCTTTGATGACATTTTGATTTACAGTACCAATTTCCATGATCACATTACTCATTTGCAGGTTGTGTTTGATTTTCTAAAGTCTCATTCTTTTTTCGTGAAGTTAGCTAAGTTCTTTTTTGCAATTGTTAAAGTTTCTTATTTAGGTCATGTGATTTCAAGGGGGGGTTTTGCACCCGATCAAGAGAAGGTGCAAGCCATTATGGACTGGCCTACACCACAGTCTCTCTCGGCACTCCGTATATTTCTTGGGCTCACTGGTTTTTATAGGCGCTTTGTGCACAAGTACACCACTCTCGATGCTCCCCTAACTGAGTTTTTACGATCCAGTAAATTTACATGGTGTACAACAACTGATTTAGCCTTTACAGAGTTAAAGAAAAAAATGACTGACATGCCGGTCCTAGCCCTACCAGATTTTACAAAAATATTTCATGTGGAAACCGATGCTTCAGGTGTGGCGATTGGTGTTGTTCTATCCTAAGATGGCCATCCCATTGCATTCTTCAGCAAGAAAATGTGCCCAAGAATACAAGTTGCATCAGTGTATGTGCGTGAGATGTTCGTTCTCACGGAGGCCGTCAAGAAATGGCGCCAATACCTGATAGGACAAAAATTTCACATTTTTACCAATCAGAAGAGTCTTAGAAACCTACTTATGCAGAAAATCCAAACACTATAACAACAAAAATGGGCTTATAAGTTACAAGGGTTTAACTTTGAGATCTCATACAAACCTGACATCTCCAATCAGGTTGTTGATGCCCTGAGCCGCAAATACTGTGTCGATGACCCTCAACTGCTTGTTATGTCTTCTGTTGTCCCAAAGCTTTTAACAACACTCCGAAAATTTTATGCAAGTAACATTGCAAGGAAGGAGTTAGTTAACAAGATAGAACAAGAAAATGACAAAAGATTGTACAGATTTACAAATGGGTTACTTTACTATAAAAAACAAATTTTTATACCTGACATTTCTCAACTTCGGGATGTAACACCCCGAATTTCCCCTATCATTTTTAATAAATAAAATGCGACACTATCAGAGTAAAACTTCATTTTAAATTCAAGGTGTTACTCTCAATTTACATAAAACATGCTCTTAAAGTTTGATACATAACATGTGATCACACTAAATTTCACCGTATTTCTGACTCCGATTTCGCATGCATTCTTAGCTTTTATTGTTATTTTGTTATGTTATTACTTTGTTTTCTTATGTTTTCAGGTTTTTATAGTAATCGGGGCTTGAATCAAGAAAAGGAGCGAAAAAGGAGTGGAAACGGACGAAAACCTAGAAATTCAGCGTTTTGCACTTACGACACCCACCGTGGCGGGCGCCATGGGGTTAGCCATGACGTGGCCACGTCTCAAGACCACTCCACAACTGCCAAGACCCACGATCCCCACTCTCTCATCCCCTATCAGCACCATGGCGGGCGCCATGACCTTGTGGCGGGCGCCATGACCTTGTGGCGGGCGCCATGACCTTGTGGCGGGCGCCACAAGGCAAAATTCAGTTCCCTCCACTTTTTAGTGGAGGGGCATCCCGGTCTTTTCATGCTTTTAGTTTTCCTATAAATAGGACTTTAGTTTTTCGTTTTTCTTCATCCAAAATTAGATTTCTCTAGGCATATATCAGTTTCAAAGCAGTTGCCATTCCACATCGGGGTGTTTCTGCAATCGAGTGATCAAGTCTGTAATCTGTCTGTGCGATCGAGTTTTGGAGCACTCTGGAGGAAGTTAATCCTGCCGCCATTTTAATTCCAGTTCGTATTTTACTTTTCTGCATTGCTTTACTTTATTTATTTCCGCATTGCTTTACTTTTATTTATTTCTCGCACTGCTTTACTTTCATTTATTATCTGCACTGCTTTACTTTCTTTATTATCCGCACTCGCACTTTATTTCGTTTATTTCCCGCACTCGCTTTACTTTCATTTATTACCCGCACTTGCACTAAATTCCTTTATTTCTCGCACTCGCACTAAATTCATTTACTTTCCGCACTCGCACTAAATTACTTTTATGAAAAATTATAAAAAGAATCTTTACTTTATCATGTCTAACTAATTCCATAAAGGTTAGGATGTAAGGATCGTAATTAAACCAGTAATCCGTATAATTGTTCGTGGAAACACTTAAGGGGCTATTTTATCTTTCAATCTAATTGTTTTTTAACTATTTCAAAAACAGCCAAAAGCGCTTTGTCTAGTTCATTAGGAGTTTTTAAATTTAAAAGAAAAGAGATTTTAAAACGATTTTCGGACGCGTTAGGAAGTTTAGAGTCTGGTTCGTAAGAACCTCTTTTTGTTAAGAAGTCCAGGTTAAAATACTTTTCAACTTAGTCAAGATACTATATTTCTTAAAAATAGGTTTACTACTCTAACGCAGTACGCACCTTTTTATCCGTGACAATAGGAGGGGTTGATTAGAGAGTACAACTCGGTTCTGAATACGCGAAAGCGACAATTCCTGTTAAATTAGTTCTTTTCAAAGGAGAAAACATTGCCCATAAGTAGTTCCATTAACAAGTACTGGATTATCATTGATTACGTGAATTACATTCGAGCCTGTCTTTTGTTTATTGTTTAAAATTATTATTTTATTTACCATTGCACCCTTCTTAAAACCCATTTATTTAGTTGCCTTAGATACACACCATAACAACAGGTACGATAGATTGACACTTGGTCTCTGTGGATTCAACAATCTTTTATATTACTCTGACGTGTTCGTACACTTGCGAAAAACACGCATCAAGTTTTTGGCGCCGTTGTCGGGGACCAATTTCGTCAAATTTCATTACCCTGTAGTTATACCGTTTAGACTAAGGTTGTTACCCACCGGTCAATGCGAAAGACTCGCAGTGCCGGAAGTTTAGTAGACCCTCTAGCTGAACCTGAACGTTACGCTCGCGCACGTTTATTTTTCCATAGGAATAGGAAAGCTATGGCCGAAGATCAAAACCGAAGACCTCTTAAGGACTTCGCCCAACCATCAAACGAGGAACCTAGTTCCAGTATAGTAAACCCCGCTATCCCAACCAATAATTTTGAACTTAAACCATCCCTGCTGCAATTAGTGCAACAGAGACAATTCGCAGGTCTCGCTACTGATAACCCGAACCAACATTTAAAAAACTTTCTTCAGTTAGCAGACACCTTTAAAACCAATGGAGGTTCTCCTGAGGCGATACGCTTAAGATTATTTCCCTTTTCCCTCAGAGATAAAGCTCTATCATGGTTAGATTCCCTTCCACCCAATTCAATAACAACTTGGGATGACCTTAGGAAAGTTTTCCTTGCTAGATATTTTCCCCCAAGCAAGACCGCTCTTCTTCGAAACCTAATAACTAGATTTACCCAACACCAAGGAGAGTCGTTGTTCGAAGCCTGGGAGAGATATAAAGGACTATTGAGAGCATGCCCACATCATGGCTTAGAAAATTGGCTAATCATCCAAACCTTCTATAATGGACTTCATTATAACACTAAGATGACCATCGACGCTGCCGCTGGTGGCGCACTGATGAACAAACCTTACCCTGAAGCTAGTGCCCTTATCGAGGATATGGCCCAAAACCATCAATCATGGGGAGTAGAACGAGCGACAGTGGAAAAGAAGGAAGCCCAAGGAGGAATACATGAGCTAAGCTCTATAGACATGATGCAGACTAAAATGGACGCGTTGGCCCTTAAAGTCGAACATATGTACACAACCCCAAATACTGTAGCCGCAGTTTCGCCGAATTGTGAGATATGTGGAACGCAAGGACACCAATCCGCCGAATGCAGTCTGTTGAATGAGACCAACACTGAGCAAGTGAACTATACCCAAGGGAACCCATTTTCAAACACATATAACCCTGGATGGAGGAATCACCCAAACTTCTCCTACAATAATAATAACCCTATTCAAAATACCGCACCTCCGAGACAACAAGGTTACCAAGCCCCAAGAACAAATCAACCTATGCAACCTGTGCCACCAAGTCCGAGCTTTGATGAAGTTGTAAAAAAATTTATCACTGCTCAAGCAAAACAAAACAAAGAGTTCATGAACCAAAACGTCCATGTTAACGAACTAATTACCCATTTAGGAACCAAGGTTGATCAAATCATTACTCATAATAAGATGCTTCAAAACCCAGATCTCTCAGGTAGCGTTAAACCAAGCCCCACAGACTACACCTGGAGGACAGTTCCCTGGACAACCTCAACAAAACCCGAAAGGGAAAGCTAATGCCATTACTCTACGAAGTGGAACCGCTTATAAAGAACCTTTAAACCCTAGATTAAGTGAGCCCGAAACTTCTGAGAGGAATGAGGAGAAGGAACCAGAGAAGCCTGAAACCCCGGAAAGTCAAGAAAAAGGAGAAGAACCTAAAAATAAAACCTATGTGCCACCACCGCCATACAAACCACCAATTCCTTACCCTCAAAGATTAAAGAAAACCCAAATCGATAATCAATATCAAAAATTCGTTAAGGTTATAGAAAAACTTCACGTAGAAATCCCCTTTACAGAAGCCATCACCCAAATACCTTCTTACGCTAAGTTTCTCAAAGACATACTTACAAATAAACGTAGACTTGAAGATCCGAAACCCGTGGAATGTAATTCTATTTCCGAAAATAGGTTAGCAAAGAAAGATAAAGATCCCGGAAATTTTTCCATTCCTTGTATTTTGGGGAATCATGTCATCGAAAAAGCTTTTCTAGACTTAGGAGCTAGTGTAAGCTTAATGCCTTTAGCAGTTTGTGAGAGATTAAACTTAGGAGAATTACAACCTACTAAGATGTCACTTCAATTAGCCGATAGATCCGTTAAATACCCTATAGGCATACTTGAAGACGTCCCTGTTAGGATAGGTCAGCTGTTTATACCTACTGATTTTGTTGTCATGGACATTAAAGAAGATGACGACATACCAATCCTCCTAGGTAGACCGTTCTTATCGACTGCTGGAGCCGTGATAGATGTTAAAAAAGGGAAACTAACTTTTGAGGTAGGTGACGAGAAGATAGAATTTATACTTTCAAAATTTCTTATGGCACCTGTGATAGGAGATGCTTGTTATGCCTTAGATATCATCGAAGAATGCATTAGGGAATTAGAACAAGAAGAAGAAATTGAATCTATAAAATTGCCATCAACCCTTATTTTGGAAGATGACAATTATAAAAGACCCTACATTGATGATAACCTTCACGAATGTTTATCTCTTACCCCATATCCTATGCCTTGCCCTATGAAACCGACCGTAAAACTTAAGGAACTGCCTAAAAACCTGAGATATGAATTTCTCGATGAAGATATGAATCGTCCAGTTATAGTCAGTGCTACCTTAAACCAAGAAGAAACCGATCAATTATTAGAAGTTTTACGTAGGTACCCCTCAGCCTTAGGATATAAGATCTCTGATCTAAAAGGAATAAGCCCATCCGTATGCATGCATCGGATTTTGCTTGAAGAAGATTCAAAACCTTCCAGAGAACACCAACGAAGAATAAATCCTATAATGAGTACTGTAGTTAAGACTGAAGTTCTTAAGTTACTAGAGGCAGGTATAATATATCAGATCTCGGACAGTAAATGGGTGAGTCCTGTGCATGTAGTACCTAAAAAGGGAGGCATCACAGTCGTGCAAAACGAGAAGGGCGAACCTGTAGCAAAAAGAACCGATGGAGGTTGGCGTATGTGCATAGATTATAGAAAATTAAATAAAGCAACTAGGAAGGACCATTTCCCATTACCATTCATAGACCAGATGTTGGAGCGCCTAGCCAGACACTCTTACTTTTGTTACTTAGATGGATATTCCGGATTCTTCCAAATACCTATTCACCCCGAAGATCAAGAAAAAACTACCTTTACATGCCCAGTTGGAACCTTTGCCTATAGAAGAATGCCTTTTGGACTTTGTAATGCTCCTGCCACTTTCCAATGCTGCATGATGTCTATCTTTGCTGATTATTTAGATGGAATTATGGAAGTATTTATGGACGATTTCTCAGTTTGTGGATCAGATTTCAAAAATTGTCTTGTCAACCTTGAGAAAATCCTGGAGAGATGTGTGGAGGTAAACCTTGTGCTAAATTGGGAAAAATGTCATTTCATGGTCACCGAAGGGATTGTTTTAGGACATATAGTTTCCGAAAAAGGTATAGAGGTAGATAAAGCAAAAATAGAAGTCATAGAGAATCTAAAACCGCCGAAGACTATCAGGGAGATAAGAAGTTTTCTTGGACATGCCGGATTTTACCGACGTTTTATCAAGGATTTCTCCAAAATAACAAAGCCCTTAACTGGTCTTTTAATGAAAGATGTTGAATTCATCTTCGATGAAAAATGTACTGAAGCATTTAATCTCCTGAAGCAAGCTCTAATTTCAGCACCTATAATGAAACCCCCTGATTGGTCAGAACCGTTTGAGATAATGTGTGACGCCAGTGATTATGCTGTTGGAGCCGTTCTAGGTCAGAGAAAAGATAAGAAGTTACACGTAATTTATTATGCTAGTAGAACCCTAGACGCTGCACAGCTCAACTACGCAACAACCGAAAAAGAGCTCCTAGCTGTAGTTTTCGCAATAGAAAAATTTAGATCTTATCTAGTAGGAGCCAAGATTATAGTTTACACCGACCATGCTGCCATTCGTTACTTACTAAGCAAAAAGGATGCCAAGCCTAGGTTACTTCGATGGATTCTATTACTGCAAGAGTTTGATTTGGATATCCGTGATAAGAAAGGCACTGATAATGTGGTAGCTGATCACCTATCTAGGCTAGAATACCTGAAACCTGATTCAGTACCCATAAATGACGATTTTGCCTATGATAGACTGATAGCCCAACTAGAAACTATTGAAGATGATAACCCAGACCCTCATGAGCATTTTCATAAATCCTTAGCTATAAGCAATGTACCTTGGTATGCAGACTTTGTTAATTACCTAGCCGCTGACATCATACCCCCTGATCTAAACTACCACCGGAAGAAGAAGTTCTATAGTGATGTGAGAAACTTCTATTGGGACGAACCATTTCTTTTCAAGAGAGGTAAAGATGGCATTTTCCGCCGTTATGTTCCAGAAGAAGAGGTAAATAATATAATTGAGCATTGTCACTCTGCACCCTATGGTGGACATGCAAGCACATCTAAGACCTACGCCAAGATTCATCAAGCTGGCCTATTCTGGCCTACTATGTGGCGTGATGTCCATGCTTTTATTGTCAAGTGTGATAGATGCCAACGCACAGGAAATATTTCAAGATGTAATGAAATGCCGTTAAGAAATATCCAAGAAGTAGAACTCTTCGACGTATGGGGTATAGACTTTATGGGACCGTTCCCACCATCTTTTGGAAATCAGTACATCTTAGTAGCCATTGACTACGTGTCTAAATGGATTGAAGCCATCGCCGCACCCACAAACGACACCAGAGTAGTCATCAAATTATTCAAAAACTATATATTTCCCAGGTTTGGAACCCCCCGTTTAGTCATAAGTGATGGAGGATCACACTTCATATCGAGAATATTTGATAAACTTTTAAGCAAGTATGGAGTTAAGCATAGAGTAGCAACACCATACCACCCACAGACCAATGGACAAGTGGAAGTATCTAATAGGGAGATCAAACAAATCCTCGAGAAGACTGTCTCTATATCTAGAAAGGATTGGTCACAAAAACTTCAAGAAGCATTATGGGCCTATAGAACCGCTTTCAAAACTCCTATAGGAACAACCCCTTACCAACTGGTCTATGGAAAATCATGTCACTTACCATTTGAGTTGGAGCATAAGGCCTATTGGGCCATCAAAACTTTGAATTTGGTTTACTTGACTGCTGGTGAGAAACGTATCCTTGATATCCACAAATTAGAAGAGCTCAGACAATCCACCTACGAAAATGCCATCATATACAAAGAAAGAACAAAAGCTTGGCATGACAAAATAATCATAAGAAGAGACTTCAAAATAGGCGATCCTGTTCTCCTGTTCGATTCTAGGTTACGACTTTTTCCAGGAAAACTTCGTTCGAGATGGACTGGCCCTTTCGAAGTATCTAAGATCCTAAGATCCGGTGCTATTGAAATCAAGAACCAAACATGTAAACTATTCATCGTCAATGGACAGAGGTTGAAGCCCTACAAAGGAGGTGACATTCCAACAACATACACCTGTCATACTCTGAGTGATCCACCATATCCTTCCAATGATGTTTAAATATCGGTCGTCGAGCTAATGACGTTAAACAAGCGCTGCATGGGAGGCAACCCATGGTTTTCTTATTTTTGTACTTTTTATTTTTTACTTTTACTTTATTTTAATTTGTTTATTTTATTATTATGTCAGGACTAACGATTGAATGTTTTATGTGCTTTCAGGACTTGTTTGCTAACCTTGTACAGAATGCAGAACCCTGATGACATGCACGTGGCCTTTAGAGACGACGCACAGAGAGAGCGTTACTATGTCCACATGAGACGCCCTATGGCTACTACCAGGTACCCTGACCATGACTGCATGGATGCCTTGGGGATAGAGCCAAGCGTCAGATTCTTATGGCATCAACTCCAGTGGGACCAGTTTGATGACAGGAACAACACTTATAGGAACTTGACTCTTGAGTTCCTCAGCTCATTTCATCATGACCCTTGGGCTGGACCCGATGGACTCGCTGTTTTCAGGTTGTTCGGGATTGACTACTCATTCTCTCACAAAGAGTTTGGTGATTTGCTAGGTTTCCAGACTACTCCTGATGCTATTCCAGAGACACCGATGGGGTATTTTATGAGCAGAGAAGTGGAAAAGTTTTGGACTAAAATATCAGGTGGAGGGAGCCAAGATCCTTCTACCCAGTTTTCTCAGGTAATCCACAACCCTGCATTGAGGTACTTCCAGATGATTCTAGCACATTCTTTCCTAGGTTTGCCAGATACAGAGACCCTCCTAAGTGAAGAGGAGATTTTCCTACTGTTTTGTGCGACTCAGTCTCGCTCAGTTGCTTGTGGCAACTTTCTGTTGAAGGGCCTTGCTAGTGTTGCCAAATCATCAGTAGGCATCATACATGTCGGTGGGATTGTTACACAGATAGCTACTGCATTGGGTTTGTCTCGCAAGCTATTGCACCTCAGGACCTTCTGCTGCTACACCACCCTGGATGTTGATTTTTGTCTTGACAGAGGACTGATGAGGAGGGCTTCTTTTGAGCCCAACATGTTTAGATTGTTGATCGACGGCGAAGCGATACACTATTTTACATTACCAGATCCGCTGATGACCAGTGTCCATGATCCTGAAAATTGGAGTTATGCTCTAGAGGGTTATGGAGAGACTGTCGAAGAGCCGAAATCGCCTCCCGCCGCTGAGTACACTCCTACACCTCTTACTCCCCGAATCACCGTTATGTCTAACAATATGTCTCTGCAGCCACCTGACCTACAAACACAGATTTATGAGCTCCGCAAGGAGACTGCCCTGCTCAAGCAGGAAGTGGCAGACTTAGAGTTACAGATGCAGGTTTCTGATCTCACTCATGCCTCAGAGGCCGATGCTCTATATCAGGCGATTGAAGAGCTTCGGAGGGAGATAGCTGAGATTCGTGGATCAAGCCAGGAAAAGAAGCCTACCACATGACTCATTCTACACTGACAGCGCTACCCTAGTATTTAATTTCCTTTTATATGCTTTATTTTATTTATCGCATTTCCAGACATATATTACTTTTTTTCATCTATTATATTCTCTTGTACTTTGAATTCATCTTATATATACATATTATGCACTAATGTCGATTTTTATTTTTTCTTTTTGATTTTTAATTATTTTATTTTTGTCGTGCAAAGAAAAAAAAAATATAAGACAAAAATATTTTCATTTTTGTCTTCATAAAAAAAATATGCAAGCCTCATGCCTTGAAAAGAAGAAGAAAACGCTATCCAGACCCCCCCGAAGACCAAAGGTGCAAGAAAGGCGAGACGGCCTTCTCTCTACTATTTCACAATAGCTGACGGACAACATGAGCTTCATGCAACAATCGCGATTGGTTTTGGATCGTGCTTATAGCAACGTTTGCCGTACCTTGAACGATATCTCATTAGAGCAGAACCGTCAGAGAGAGTTCAACAGCCGGCACTACCAGCTTGTAGAGGCCACTCAGGGTTCCATCTTAGGTAACCTTCGAGAGGTCCGGAGTGCTCAGGCTGCTTTATCAGCACGACTCGACCGGAGGGACCAGCATCGTAGTAGATCGCGTCGTTCCAGACCATCACAGCAGGACGGCGAGGGCACCAGTGCTCCTCCTCAGTAGTCTTTTTCAGGTTACCCCCTTATCTTATTTCGAAACATTGGGGACAATGTTCGATTTAAGTGTGGGAGGGGATTTTATTGCTTTCTGTCATTTCCCTTTTTAGTTAATTATTTCCTTTCAGTTATTTCCCTTTTCAGTAATTTATTTTTCTTAGATAATGCATGAGTCTGACGAGTCACCAGTATAGTGTATTTTTAGTTCATCTTCATTTTTTCCCATTTCCTTAGCCTTACCAGAAAAATTTTAAAAAGAAAATAATGTTGTTTCACATGTTTTTTGGGCTTTGAGACAGGTTTAGATTAGGATGTGGTGACTTAGGACAACTTTTTGAAACATCAGAACCATTTTAGCACCATTGACCTCTTGAATATAGGAATCACTCCTAAACCCCACCACCATGGCCTTTATTATCATTTAAAAAATTGACCTAAGTAGTTTATTTTAGCAGTCAGCTCCGGCCTAAGCATGCTCTACGTAGGGGGTCAATGAACATAAGTGAATGATCCATTGCTAATAAAAAGAAAAAAGGCAAACTCTGGTATAGGTGACCCTCACAAAGTCATTTAAACCGAGAAAAGAGAAGAAAAAAAAAATTTTGCCACAAAAAGAAAAAAAATTGCAAGTCACCTATTGTTAGTTGGTTCAGAGGTATCTGGCACTGAACTTGGTAGGGAAGATTACGATCCGATCCCCCGCAGCTACATTTAGGCGAAATAAAAACAGGTTTACACATGCTTATGTGCCAGAAACCTTATGTTATGGATCAGAATCACTAACCGGTCACTCTACTATGAAGCATGTACGGATAACGGGCTTAATGTGATTGCGCCTGAATGAAAAGGACACAAAAAAGATGAGAAGATAGGCCTAGGTATTGTGGGATGATATGGAGTGGTTAATATAGGATTGAAGTTTGTGTTTGTGTTACTATGGTACCCTTGGTTCACTTAGTTAGTATTTGTCACTGCATCCTGACTTGAACTTAGAAGCCCTTTAGCCCAAAGACACATGTTGACACCATATTTTCTTAAGCTTTAATGTTTGCTTGAGGACAAGCAAAGGTTTAAGTGTGGGAGAATTTGATCACACTAAATTTCACCGTATTTCTGACTCTGATTTCGCATGCATTCTTAGCTTTTATTGTTATTTTGTTATGTTATTACTTTGTTTTCTTATGTTTTCAGGTTTTTATAGTAATCGGGGCTTGAATCGAGAAAAGGAGCGAAAAAGGAGTGGAAACGGACGAAAACCTAGAAATTCAGCGTTTTGCACTTACGGCACCCACCGTGGCGGGCGCCATGGGGTTAGCCATGACGTGACCACGTCTCAAGACCACTCCACAACTGCCAAGACCCACGATCCCCACTCTCTCATCCCCTATCAGCACCATGGCGGGCATCCCGGTCTTTTCATGCTTTTAGTTTTCCTATAAATAGGACTTTAGTTTTTCGTTTTTCTTCATCCAAAATTAGATTTCTCTAGGCATATATCAGTTTCAAAGCAGTTGCCATTCCACATCGGGGTGTTTCTGCAATCGAGTGATCGAGTCTGTAATCTGTCTGTGCGATCGAGTTTTGGAGCACTCTGGAGGAAGTTAATCCTGCCGCCATTTTAATTCCAGTTCGTATTTTACTTTTCTGCATTGCTTTACTTTATTTATTTCCGCATTGCTTTACTTTTATTTATTTCTCGCACTGCTTTACTTTCATTTATTATCTGCACTGCTTTACTTTCTTTATTATCCGCACTCGCACTTTATTTCGTTTATTTCTCGCACTCGCTTTACTTTCATTTATTACCCGCACTTGCACTAAATTCCTTTATTTCTCGCACTCGCACTAAATTCATTTACTTTCCGCACTCGCACTAAATTACTTTTATGAAAAATTATAAAAAGAATCTTTACTTTATCATGTCTAACTAATTCCATAAAGGTTAGGATGTAAGGATCGTAATTAAACCAGTAATCCGTATAATTGTTCGTGGAAACACTTAAGGGGCTATTTTATCTTTCAATCTAATTGTTTTTTAACTATTTCAAAAACAGCCAAAAGCGCTTTGTCTAGTTCATTAGGAGTTTTTAGATTTAAGAGAAAAGAGATTTTAAAACGATTTTCGGACGCGTTAGGAAGTTTAGAGTCTGGTTCGTAAGAACCTCTTTTTGTTAAGAAGTCCAGGTTAAAATACTTTTCAACTTAGTCAAGATACTATATTTCTTAAAAATAGGTTTACTACTCTAACGCAGTACGCACCTTTTTATCCGTGGCAATAGAAGGGGTTGATTAGAGAGTACAACTCGGTTCTGAATACGCGAAAGCGACAGTTCTTGTTAAATTAGTTCTTTTCAAAGGAGAAAACATTGCCCATAAGTAGTTCCATTAACAAGTACTGGATTATCATTGATTACGTGAATTACATTTGAGCCTGTCTTTTGTTTATTGTTTAAAATTATTATTTTATTTACCATTGCACCCTTCTTAAAACCCATTTATTTAGTTGCCTTAGATACACACCATAACAACAGGTGCGATAGATTGACACTTGGTCTCTGTGGATTCGACAATCTTGTATATTACTCTGACGTGTTCTTGCGAAAAACACACATCAACATGAAACGGAAAATTGTTCAAATTAACAGCGGAAAAGCCGAACTTTAATGATATCTTTGAAATAGAAAATAGTTTGAATACTCCTAAACAACATTGATAAGTTCGTAAATATAATAAATGAACTAAAGCAATAAAATGATATTCTGACTCCCATGTTACATATCAGAGCAGACACCACTAATGTGAAATACTTCTACTTCACCGACCACGAACTTTAACTACGTCTGAGCACCTACACGTTACCCACGTAGAGGCAACATTGAAACAGAAGGGGTGAGATACTCAAATCAATCAAAAGAAAGGAATGATATAAATACAAAAGCATAAATTATCCGGTTGTTCATTCACAACGCAACAACCAATGAAACCACACCCTTCAATTTATATACATATAATCATGCCAAACATCATACAACACACTATCAAAATACAATGAGACACAACCCGACTCAATACATATGGTACCAGTTAACGATTTTTATTTCATGATCCAGTTTCCGTTGGAACTCTCAACCTCTATTTCATGGTCCAGTATGATCCCTATTTCATGATCACACCCACGACCCATGTTTCATGGTCACGTATAATCCTATTTCATGACCGCGCCAACAACTGTGATTTAATTCAATCACGCCACCAACAACAATTCCACTAAGGAATTCAAATGGATGTGGTTACCCTACCTTGGTACACCACTCCACAACTATGCACATGTCATGCACCATCAGTGACAATATGCAATGTCAACAACCACAACAACCTCATGTAACAACATTAACTAAAACATGAGACAACATCAACAACAACATATAACAACATCAATAACAACGTGCAACAACACCAACAAAAACGTATGACCATATCAACCACAACGTGCAACAACACCAACAACAACATATAACCATATCAATAACAACGTGCAACAACACCAACAACAACATATAACAATATTAACAACAATGTGAAATAACAACAACGACACCTATATATTGTCGTACCTCGAAAAATACAATCCTCGCGAAGGATGCGAAAAAATGAACAACGGAGTCGCCACCTAATTTTATTTATTCTAACGAAAGAAAAGGCAAATATAGACAGAACTTATATGGAAAGAACTTAGTTGTTGGAACCAAATTCTAGGTTCGGGTCAGTTACGCAAGAGGAAGGTATTATCACCTCTTACGTTCATTGTACGCAACGGGAGCCTCTTAGTCTAGTTTGTGATCGAGTATTAACCTATACTAATGCCTTCTTCTTAAGGGTAAACGAGTATGGAGAATAAGTGGTTTTGTTCCTAGGGTGCTCGACAAGAATTACGATTCTTGTGCCTACGTATTCCCTCGTGCAATGGGAAAGTCAGAGCTCCATAGTTTGTGGTACTACGTTTGGTTGATGTTTTTTAGTAGCGTCAATTGTTCACACACGAGTAAGGGAACCTGCACCTGAACAATTGAAAACACATCAAATCCTTGATGCCCTTCTTTTTCGCACTTAAAAAAGTGTTTCGATAGTTGTTAAGTGTTTTGATTTGAATTGAGAAAAAAGTTTGATGTAAAGGTTCGTCGGTTTGTTTTATAGGTGTCAATTGTTCACACACGAGTAAGAGAACTTGCACCCGAATAATTGAAAACACATCGAAGACTCGACGCCCTTATTTACACCTTTTAAATAATTATTTGATTGTTATTTAAGAAAGAACTCGACCTTGGATCGAGATTTGAATTTGCATAAGAAAAGTTTTAAGATTCGAGGTAAACGATATGGAGAACCTAATGGACTAGGTTAAGGTAGATGGCGAGGCTCAATGCGCTCGACTTTCTAGAATTGGTTGTGAGGCACGATGCACTCGACTTTGGAAGAGCTTGAACTTGATACGTGGACCAAGTGTGCTATGGTTGAGTAACTTTCTATGGAAAACAAACGTGATGCACTGATTTAATTAAGTTGAAAAGTTGAGAAAATGTGAAGTGTAAAAGTGGTGCAGATGACGATCGTAGAACGATCGACTTACATGTGTGTATGAAGTGAAGTGTAAGAATTTGCTTGGTGTTGGACCAAGAAACTTTGCTTATCTTTAAAACAGTTGTCTTAGTGTGCGCGTCCATATTTTTACTTAGTAATTATGGTCGAAATGCGAAAATAGATCAAACAAGTCTAAGCATGGCATGTAATAATCAAGAGATAGGAAATCATGAATTAATCAAAGGGTCAAACATATTGTGTTCTAAACATTTAAACCATAAAATGCAAGTGTTGGAATTTAAGTGAAAATAGATGAAATTCAAACCAAATGTAACATACCTAAAAGTCATTTTTTATTATTTTGATGGATGAGAAACTAATTTAAATATGAAGAATTACCCCCAACTTATTAAATAAAATGGAAAAATAAAGTTCAGTATGAAAAAAGGAAAAAAGAAATCAAACTAACATTAGGGTATAAAAAACGGTAAGAAAAACACCATCATAGGTGTAATCGGTTCGGGTTGGACCGGTTTTTTTGTCAAAAAGTATCCAAAGCGATGATATCTCCATCGGTTGGTTCGGTTTTTAGAGTTTTTTAAAAATGGAACCAAACCAGACTAACCAGTTTGGTTCGATTGTGTTTGGTTTGGTTGATCGGTTTACAACATTTTTTCTAGACATCATATTCATTTGTGTATCATTTGCTATAATATTGTTTCATGAATTTTATGTCATTATTTTTTTAAATAATACATTTTATATGATATATTTCATGGTACTATTTGTAATACCCTAATTTTTGCCCTAAGATTGTTTCGCATATCATCTGCATTTTGCATATCAAGCAAGATCGCATTGGTTTTCGAGTTTCTCCTCAGATCGGGTCTATGCTTCGCAGGGGATCACCATTATTTTTACTGTTTTATATTTGTTTATATTTACTGATCACTAACCAAAATACCAAAAATATGTTGCAGTGTTCTTCTTTTTCTCTGTGTTGCAGGTTTGCGAAGATGAGACAGTAATTTGATTTAGATGCGTTTGTTCAGTCACAATTCTATTTCAAGTGGACGTTTGACCTAATCTGGTCAAGCTATTAAAAGATTGTGTTGACTGTCAGTTGTGTGTGCCAGTAATTCATTCATCAGGCAATGCGTTTCAAAGTACAAGTTGGGTTGTGTGACAGTTGTTTTCTGTGCAAAGTTTGGTTTGTTCATCAGTTATCAGGCAGTGTGTTACGATTCGAATCTTCAGTGTTATCTGGTCATCAGTTCATTAATTCATCAACGATTATCTGAGGATTTATTTTCCTCAGTTTGGTTTCGAATTATCAGGGCGTGAATCAGACAGTTTTCAGATGTCAGTTGTGGCTCGAGTTGCGAATTATTTAGTTTGTTCAGTTGGTTTTGTGATTGGCTATATTCATTTTATCAGAGGCTTGTGAAGGAAAATCAGGATTTGTGGTGGGCTTAAAAACCAATTCCATATTCATTTCACAAAAATATCCAATAATCATTCATTCTCGATTCTTTTCCATTTTTCAAATATCCATTATTTCTTTTTTATTAAATCATCATTTTGTTTATTCATTTCATTTCTTTTTATTCAATTCACAAAAAATTCCTAAATCATATTTCTTTCTCTTATATCCATTCTTTTCGACTCTTTCACCCAACCACATTATTTTTCATTTTTTAGTCCATTTGTTCATCTTTTAAAAAAAAATTAAATTTCTATACATCAAAATTCCAAATTTTCATTCTTATTTTTTTTTTATTATTTCCATTATTTTTACCATTTAATAAATAAGCCCATCATTCTTCTTTACCATAAAAGTTTCTAAAAAAAAAATATAATAGAAAATAAGACATTTTATTTTAGTCCCATTACATTGTTTTGAAAAAAATAAAAAAAGATCTAGCTACTATGCTTTTGAAACCCACGTGACATGCCTCTCACCATACAACATTTCACCAGCCATCCCAATCAGCCTCACATCATGCTGCATTCCCGTACGCATCCAGCTTACGCGCCTACAAGACTTTCACAAGCCTTTTGCCCCACAGGACTTCACGCCTAGCCGTGCAAGCCCAAGCATCTAGCATACAGCACGCAACAACACTAGCTCAGCCACAGTACAAATACTTTCCAGCAGCTCAAAGCCTCATCCGTACGCCCAAGTCAAGCTTCCAACATCAGCTCCAAACATTGCCAATACGTCATCACGCCCCAGCTTGCCCAAGCCTTTCCTCAGCTTCATACGCCGTAAACCTCAAACAGCTTCAACCAACAATCCAAACAAACAGGCCTCCTCACGCCGAAGCCAACAATCCAAGCCTTTCCCACAGCAAACTCACGCCCAACCGCAAGCTGTACACCCCTCAAGCACATTCCATCAGGCCCAAGCCAAACACTTGCAGCCAAACACTTGGTAAGCCAATATTTCCACAAGCCGGTAAACACGGAATTCTTTATCAACAAACACAGCCTTGAAGCCATTCCACAAGCGAAACCGCAAGTCGAACACACGAGATCCGCACGACCTGCACACGTGAATCATCACACATCAAAACACAAATCAAAAACCCAAAACGCAAAACGCAAGATTGACTTCATAAAACGCATCTGAGCACGAAATTTTCGTGAGGACCAAAACGCAGTGAGGATTAATTCAAAACGGCAAGCTCTAAATCTCTCCTCCATCTATAAATAAGAACTTCTCCCCCTCATTTTCACAAGCTTAAACAGCATCTCAAAGCTCTGCCAAATCTTTCCCCAATTCAGACCCCAATCAATTTTTTCCAAAAATCCCCAAACCTAAACAAAGAAAAATCAATTTGAGAGAGAAAGAGAGAAACCGTGTAGAAAGAAGAAGAGAAAGAAACTTGCGATTGAGAGAGAGAGGATTCGTTTGCTTTCGGTTTCGAAGGTGAGGCCGTGAGATTGGTCCGTAAATTCTCCCTGGTTGTTTGTTTGTGAACGCAAAGAAGAAGAAGAGGATCTGTTTCATTTTTCCTTTTTTTCGTTTTTTATATTAATTTAATTTATTTATTTTTGAATTAAAAAAAGAAGAGAATATGTATTGTGTGGGCTTGGATCAGCTTGTGGATTGTTGCTATCCACCATTCCCCCAACCCGTATCCACCTCCCATTTCTTCCTTTTCTTTTTCTTTTGATTTCTTTAGTTTTTTTATAATATCTTTATTTCATTTTGTTAAGATATAGGATTTTATAACTTTTTATTTTAGAAAATGTTTCTTTAGAAAATTATTCTAGAACATTATATGTTTAGAAAAATATTTTAAAAAAGGTGTTTAGAAAAACAATTTTAAAAAATGTTTAGAAAAAGACTTGAGAGAAAAATTTAAAAATATTATTCTATTTCTTTTTGGATCTATTTTTGGATCCATTATTTCTTCATCTCTTTTCAATTTTGGTCGATGACAATCTTCCGATTCGGGATTGTTGATTTCCGATTAAGCTTAATCTTCATTATTTCAAATCTATGGATGAATGATCATTTGGATCATTCTCCATACTTTGAGATCGTGATAGGTTGCTAATCGAGAAATTCAACGATAATCTCGATTAAGATTAGACCTTCCTCTTTCTTTTAGTGTGGCATGTTTTCGGAGAACGATCCATTATATCGTTTCTCTAACATGTATTAACACGAATATTTTCCACTTTAATTAGTGGTGGCCGGCCTCATTTGTAGGGTAATTACTTCGTAAATTACTCGGCGATTGCTTAACATAGACCTAAAGTTGTCCCGATTCGATTGAAAATCCACTTGGATCCGGTTGCCTCGGTTTTATTTTCATTGTTGTGGTTGTGCTTGATTAAGTTCATCATGCCACCTTATATTGTAAATAATATTATAATGTGAATATAATTGTTTACATTTAATCTCTTGCACCTTATCCTTTTATTTTAAATCTCTCGCTCCTTATCTCCTTATTATATTTTGCCATATTATATCATATATCATTGTTTATATTCATATTGTGCTTGTTAATATTCATATTGTGCTTGTTTTCATTTTTGTCCATTTGGATATTAAAACACTTAATAAAGGATTAAACTCTTAAAAAAACTTGTGACTTCTAACTTTGGACTTATGGTTACTATCCCGAACTGTTGGAGATTGGACTTAGATCTCCTAGGATTCCCTTTGCTCAAGTTGGAGTGGTTAAAAACCTTGGCCTCAAATGATGTCATTAATTTTTGAAGATGGAAGTCCGAACTTTGAAGATTTGTACATATTGGTCTTGGTAACTTCTTTCCTTAGCTTTTAATTCAAGCATTAGGACTAGTCTCTTCATCTCCTCCCCATTCTTTAATTTTCAAAACTTCTTCCTATTTCAAAACCTTCTTGCTTTCTAAACTTCAAAAACAATTTCATAAACAAACCTTGATTTCGATTAAGCGATTTTTAACCTTTTCCTTTTATTTTCTTAATCAAATATTAATTCATGTAAATATATTAAAACCATTTTTGTACATACTTAAAAAAATACAAATCCATTCAATTGTTTTTGTGCCTTGTGCACCTTTCTTCTTTTCCACATGTTTAGATATGATTCATCCCTTTTAGCGGAATTATTCGCTAAGGGATGACGACTTATCTTTACATCTTAAAATTAATTCAACACACTTACTCTTTTCAAACTTTGTACCACGAACTACGGGGTTTTGATCTCGCATTGCACGTTGTGGGTACGTAGGCATAAGGCTTTAAAACCTTATCAAACACAAAATCATTAAAAAATATTCTTCTCCTCATCTCTTCCATCATTTTAAACAAACCAATTTCAGACCAAAAGCAATAA
Source organism: Lathyrus aphaca (assembly GCA_963966055.1). NCBI lineage: Eukaryota > Viridiplantae > Streptophyta > Magnoliopsida > Fabales > Fabaceae > Lathyrus > Lathyrus aphaca. Next base: position 317,015,605 of record OZ014519.1, read on the forward strand.
GTATTTCAAAGGGCTCCCGTGGAGTACCACGGATGAGTCGGGTGCCTAAAACCTTCCCGGTTCATAACCAATCCCCTTACCCAATCTCTGTTTATTTCTTTTAGCCTTTGCTTTTAGAATCCTAGGTTTTTATTCGTTCTTTTACCTTTTTCCATTCGGAAATAAAGAAAAGCGCGGTGGCGACTCTGTGTTAATCGAGTTAAGTTAATCAATAGCTTACACTCACGATTTTACCGCTACACTATTCAAACAACTTACAAGTTTTAACTCATACGAAACATTTACATTATTTTCATTGCATTATGAAATAAGTTCACTATCGAATACAAAATTTGACATTTGGCATGAGAAGGTTGGGAAGGAATTTAAAATTTTAATAAATAAAACACAACAATAAAAACAAAAGGGTTTGATACACATAAATTAACATGTTTCACACCTCAAACACACATGAAAACTTTTTTGTAACAAGACCAGAAGAAAATTCGTTGAAGAAGAAACATAAAAGATATAAAAAAAAGTAACGAAGAGAACTTGAAGATAAATAAGGAAATCATAACCTATAAGAATGACGGTGACGAGAGAAAAAATGGCGACGGATAATCAGAGCAGAAATTTGGTGAGAGCAAATATTTATACTTATGTTTTTTTTTTATGTTTGGAGTTTAGTTTTGGTTACATATTTAGTTCAAAGAAAGGAAGTGTAAATAAAGATATAAATATTGGACCGATACAAAATTTAGGCTTAGTAATTGACTAAATAAAAGATTAAGTATGTATTTAAAATCATCAGTTTGGTTCACGGTTTGACGATTCCTAAAAATTAAAATCGAGAATCGAACAAAACCACCTCGTTTTTTATTGATATGATTCGGTTTTTGAACAAAACCAAAAATAATCGGTTTTTTCGATTTGATTTGATTTGAATTATCAGTTTAATTGATTTTTTCTGATCCACTTAGCGCCTAATCATAGAACATTTAACTCAAAGAGACAAAAACATAACATGTCATTTAGTCCAATCTCCGAGTCCAGCGAAATGCACAAAAGTATACATGAATAAAAACCTAGCTTCATTGCATCATCGGTCAATCAAAATAGGTGCCATGGATACTAACAACACACCGAACCAAGCGATTGAGAGGGCAACCAATGTGCCTAGCGCAGTGCAAATCTTAAAGGGGATGCATAAATGCTACGACTCATCAATACTCAGTTTTAGCTTTCTTAGAGAAAACCACACCTCATCGTATATCATAAATGCTACGACTCATCAATACGACTCATAAATGCTACGACTCATCAATACTCAGTTTTGGTGATCCTCTGTGTGAGATAGATTCTAACCCGGATCTGAGTGACACATATGATAGGACGGCGATATTCAAAGCGATATGTGATGGAGTAGTCCAAAGCAATATCAATTTGATAATCTCCACTCGGTTAGGCTCTCTTGGACTATCAATGTCATGACGAGTAATCGTACGTGGCATTATTTTCCGACCTTGAGCTGATCATACTGAGGACCTTAGAACCCTTAACCCATCTAAGCCAATTTAGGAACGTAGTGCGGAAGCTGTCTGGATGTAAATCTAAGGCGGTTGTCACGCGATACTACACTCGGACGAGGTCTATTTTAAGAATGTTATCGGTTGGGGAGTAATCCAACGTACCGATAAAATTCTAAAGATGGCTGATAACTCCGGGCACCTCTGTTAGCACCCTTTTGGTTTCTTGCAGGTACAATGAAGACCAAAACCTTAGTACTTACCTGTGGGGTTGGTGTTCTGTTACCTTGACTTCATGCTAATGACTCGGAACCTAAGCCCGTATGCTTTGTGTGATCTTGTTTGTGGTTGTTGCATCTACATATTCATCATGATCATCATCACAACCATTTTTCAAGGAAGACAATTCCGATTATTTCAAATATTTGAAAAAAAGTAAATTCTCCTTTTTGTCAAGATTTTTTTATGACAGTATTCTCGATGTTGACCACGTTTACAATAATCGGGTTGTTTTTCTTAAAATGGAAGTGAATTTTGCATATCATTGCATCCTCGCATATTCTTGTGTTCATCCGAGTTGTGTGGGAACTTATCCCGGTTGTTTCTTTCCTCAGTTGTCTGTTGATCCGTCAAGCTGACTCCTCACCACAGATACGGTACTAGAGCTGCTAACAGATTGAGAGTTATTAGATTGAGAATGGAAGATCAAGCCCAACATAACAAGAAAGTTAGGGAAGACCTTGATGAGTTGAAAAGCAATGTGAGTCAGATCATGGAGATGCTACAGGCTTTGATCATCAGGGAAACTCAACCTCAGAGGATTGTCATGCCTCAAGTCAATGTTTCTGCTGGTGAAACAAGTGTTGTTGGGATGACTCGTCGTAGACAACAACACCATGAACAATCATACCCTACTGCAGTCGCTCTGATGATCAATGGTCCATCTATTCAAAGGAATGTTGGCCAGAACCAGAATCATAATGCTAAGAGTAATCCAAACTTTGATCCTATTCCTGTGTCGTATGCAGACTTGCTTCCATCTTTAATTGCAGAGAATCTTGTACAAACTCGTCCACCACCTCCGGTTCCAGAGACTATTCCATGGTGGTATAAGCCAGAAGCTCGTTGTGTTTTTCATCAAGGTGCCCCGGGGCATGATGTTGAGAACTGTTACCCGCTGAAGTTTGAAGTACAGAAATTGATGAGGAACAATGTTCTGTATTTCAATGATGTTAATCCTAATGTGCAGAGGAATCCGTTGCCGAAGCATGGTAATGTGTCTGTGAACATGGTTGATGGTTGTCTTGGTAATGCGTCTGATGAAGACGAAGAAATGTTTGATTTCGTTATGCATGGAAAGATTTGCCAGAACCAGAATCGTAATGCTAGGAGTAGGCCAAACTTTGATCCTATTCCAATGACTTATGCTGAGTTATATCCTTACTTGGTCCAGAATGATTGGATTACTACTAGGCCTGCGCCTCCTGTTCCAAGTCCTCTTCCGGTTGGTTATAGATCAGATCTTCGTTGTGAGTTTCATCAAGGTGGAACTGGTCATGACCTAGAACACTGTTTTGCATTGAAGGCTAAAGTAAGAGAGCTTGTTAGAAATGGGATGATCACTTTTGAGGACATTAATCCTGATGTTGTCAACAATCCTTTTCCGAATCATGAGAAATGAATCTTCTAGAGGAATTCAACTGTCAAATTTTATTCAAGGCCAGAATCTCAGACGGGACAGCTCATCCTTTGTTGTTGATGGATCATTAGGCCATTGTTTCTTTATGTTTGCAATTTTTTCTTCAATCATATTAAGTTGTTTGCTTTTAAGCTTGTTTGTACTTTCATGTTGGTTTTAATGAAATGAGCATTGCTTTGTTTTGATTTCATTTGCTATTTGCATCTTTATGCTTTACATTTCAAGTTCATTTACCTTGTCTCAAGCTTTTATAATGATTGGAGGGAGGATGACGAAAACGAGATACCCATAATTGTTGTTGGTATGCTTTCAATTGAGACTTGGTTGATGATATACAGGCATTGTTTCAAATCCTAAACACTGGAGAAATAAGGAAGTTAATCCTTTGTTAACCCCTTTGAACCTTGAAGTTGGAGTTTCTTTCTATTCGAAAAAACCCGCAATTTTAACCCGGGGATGGGTAGTTCTCAATTAATTCGAATGTGCATTCAAGTACGAGAGAATCATTCAAGACACCTTTCAAATAAAGGTTGCGATCTCAAGTTTTCCTTCACACACATCAAGAGGTGTTGAAGATGTTTCTCATTTCAAAAGCCAATGATGGTTCATCGTAATCATTAAGCCATGCAGTCATTATCTTTCGGAAAAAAATAATATCGAAAAAATGATAAAAAAATCAAAGACCGCTAAGTCAAAACCTATGAAGGAGACTTAGGCAAAAAACTGGGGCATCCCGCTGGCTGTAAGTTGAAATGACGCAGTTCAGGCAAAAATTAGGGATAATAAAAGGAATACTTGTCAAGAGGTCATCAAAATCCTCAGCAAAAATAAGTTGAGTTGACCAAAGTCCTCACTAGAAATAACAAAAGGAAAGATGTGACTGTTATCTCAAAATCCTTTGGATTATGAACCATCTTCACCTGTGCAATCCTAAATGTCCGGGAACTTGAATGCATAGGCTGAATTAATTGAATGTAGGACTGGAGTTCATCACGAAGAGGGGTTGGGTATAAATAAACTTTGAGCCTATATCCTTTGTTTCATAAACCGTGAACCAGACCACGTTACAACCTTCAAAAGTCCTAATTGAATCCAGGTTTCTTTTGAAAAGCATATTACAACGAGGTTGCGTAAACTGACTCCCAAGTTCTTTACCAATCATTTATTTTCTTACCTTTGTTTTATCTTCAATGTTGTTTCAATCGCTGTGTTTTGACAATATTTTTTTTTTTAATTACTTTACATCAATAAATTCTATTTCCAAAAATGATTCTTGATTTCAAACTTTGCATTGAACTTTGCATTAAAATCACCAGGTTTGTACAAACATTTTTTATTTGCAAATAAACTTTTCTCATCAAGAAATTTTCAAACAGTTGAGAAACTTGGTCGGTGATCTTATCAGGGGCAATTTCTCCTCAGGTCCTATGGGTCAAGAGTTGTTGATCAGTGCAAGTTATTCTCATATTTGGTTCTCTGCAAGATTCATCTCTGGGTTATCTTCTTAACAATCATTTCAAGAACTAAAGCCATGATCAGTTTATTCTCTCAACAGTTATTCCACAGATCTGAGTATTTTCTCCGGAAGCAATCAAGAATTGAATCCATTATCAGTTTACCTTTATCAGTCATTGAACTTGGGGCACTTTCTTCAAGAATCTCCAAGCAGCTTTGCATGATTTCTCTCAAAAGATTTTCAACTTGATGCAGTTTGCTGGTGGGACAGAGATTTGTTCAGCGGTAGCATTTCTAATTTCCGAGCAGACTGGCATGAGATGCTCCCTTTTGCTTTGCATGGGTATTGTACATATGTCTGCACTTCAACAAGGGCAACCCCTTTCTCACTTGTTTATGGTACAGAAGCAGTGCTCCCTGTCGAAGTTGAGATCCCATCAATGAGAGTTCTGATGGATGCCAAGTTGACTGAGGCTGAATGGTGTCAGAGTAGATTTGACCAGTTGAATTTGATTGAAGAAAAGAGAATTAAAGCTTTGTGTCATGGTCGGTTGTACCAGCAAAGAATGAAGAAAGCTTTTGATAAGAAGGTCAAACCTCGTGTATTCAGAGAAGGCGACCTCGTGCTCAAAAAGATTCAGTCTTTCCTTAAAGATTCTCGGGGCAAGTGGACTCCGAACTATGATGGACCATATGTTGTTAAGAAAGCCTTCTCTGGCGGTTCATTAATTCTTGCAACTATGGATGGTGAGGAGATCACTCGTCCTGTGAATGCGGATGCAGTCAAGAAATACTTCGCCTAAAAAAATAAAAGAACAGCTCGCTAAGTTGAAAACCCGAAAGGGCGGCTTAGGCAAAAATGAGCGTCTCGGTGGATTGAAAACCCGAAAGGGCGGTCCAGGCAAAAATTAGAGACAAAAACAGAAATAATTATCCCGGTAGATTGAAAACCCGAAAGGGCAATCTAGGCAAAAGTTAGGGATCATGGCAAGTAACTGCGTCGACAGACTGAATCGCTTGTAGTAACCGAGGATTTCAGATTCTATCATTCAGAAGAATTATTCATCAAAGTTTCTTATTCACTCATCCTTGACTGAAGTTTCGGACACAGTGGAGTTCAAAGTTGATAGAGAGAATAGTGATCATTGTATCTCAATGAACAAAGAAAGGATATCAATAGTGATTCCGAAGACAGTAAAGTCTGGATGTGTGTAACTCGTCTCTCCCAAAGCAGGGTTTGATTAGGTTGTGTCCATGTAAAGTTCTTGTTTAGTCTTGACAGATTGATATTAATGATGTTTTGTTCCCCAACCATGATGTTGAATGGAGATTGTATATATTCCCCAGAAGAGTTGTTGGAAGGGATGTTCTTATAAATCCCTAGCTGAGTGTTTATCTTTTCCTCAGCATGATTATCTTTGAATTGAGAAGTATTGGGAATCCCCAGCTGAGCTCATGTTCTTCAGTTTGATTGTTTGCATCCCTGAATATAGAAGTATTGATATAGCAGTCAGTTTAGAGGTTTTCTTTTACCCTATGTTGGGTACTGATTTAAAATCCCCCGTAACTGTGTTTTGAGTATGATGTTAACCTCTGATATCCCCATATGGACCCCCAGTAGGTCTGCATGTGTTGATTTCCAGCAGGTTCCTATGTGATTTTTAAGCAAGTCTGGCACTCCATCCCCAGGTGGAGCAGAAATGATATGACAGTTATTCCTCGTGAAGTTTGATTTTTATCAAGATGTTTCCATCCCCAGCAGATTATTACCTTTCCTCAGCAGGATGATATTCCTAGCAGATGCTGTTTTATCATGATTTAAGCCTTGTAGTAGGATTGTATTCCTTTGATGGCTTGTGATATTCCCCTGCAGATTTCAGATTGAATCTCCAGCATGTTTCCCTGCATTGTTGCCTTGGGATTAGCCGAGTATCTGGTTGTTGTGGTGTTTATGTCACCCATTTCTTATCTTTATGTTTGTTTTGTCAGCATATTCATAAACATATTCATACGCATAAGCATAGCATTGTTTGCTTGCATTCTTGCGTTTATCATTGTTATCTGCTCTTTGGTGTGGATTTTCCCCACAGAGTGTGTGTGTCGTATTCCTCTCAAGTTTAGAGTGTCGGCCATTAAGCAGAAAGAGTTAATCCTTTCTAATTCCCCACTGAGTTTGTTTCTCGTGGAAGATATTGATTCAGTTTCCTCCCCAGTTTATTATCTGGATGGATTTTCCCAGTTGAGATATTTCCTCCTCGGGATGAGTCTTGTTTGACCGTTTCTTTCCAATTTGATTCTTGGATTGAACTTTGGTCCCCTTTTGTGGATATGTTTGCTTTGGAATTAAGCTGTCATTATTTGATAGTGGGCAATATTTTCTCCAGCTTGAGTATTATTATGTTGGAATTTAGCTATCAGTAAATCGATAGTGAGTGATATTACCAATTTGATCAAGTTCTTTTACTTGTGCTCCTACCCAGTAAATTCGGTAGTCGATATTTTATCCTCTTACCCAGTAAAAAGGTAATAGAGTTTGTGTTCAGTTGCTTAAAGCTCCTACCCAGTAAATCAGGTAGTCGAGAATTGTTCTACCTAGTAAATCCGGTAGTCAAGTTATTTTCATCTTACCCAGTAAAAAGGTAATCTGATTGAGTTTCTACCCAGTAAATCCGGTAGCCGATGTTTCTTCTTCTTACCCAGTAAAAAGGTTATAGAAGTTGTTTCTCTTGGATCATACTCCTATCCAGTAAATCGATAGTCGAGTCCTTTTATATCTCCTATCCAGTAAATCGATAGTCGAGCCCTTTATATTCTCTACCCAGTAAATCAGGTAGTTGAGATTTGTTCTACCCAGTAAATCCGGTAGTCAAGCTATTTTCTTACCCAGTAAAAAGGTAATCAGATATTTTCATATTACCCAGTAAAAAGGTAATCTGATTGAGCTTATACCTAGTAAATCCGGTAGCCAATATTTTTTTTTCTTACCCAGTAAAAAGGTAATAAAATCAAATATTTTCATCTTACCCAGTAAAAAGGTAATCTGATTGAGTCTCTACCCAGTAAATCCGGTAGCCAATATTTCTCCTTCTTACCCAGTAAAAAGGTAATAGAAGTTGTTTCTCTTTGATTGAGTTCCTACCCAGTAAATCAGGTAGTGGATCATACTCCTATCCAGTAAATCGATAGTCGAGTCCCTTATACTCCTGCCCAGTAAAACAGGTAGTCGAGAAGTTTTCTTACCCAGTAAAAAGGTAATTGAGTTTATTCCTCCGTATTTTGCTCCTATCCAGTAAATCGATAGTCGAGTCATTTATATTTCCTACCCAGTAAATCAGGTAGTCGTGATTTGTTCTACCCAGTAAATCCGGTAGTCAAGTTATTTTTTCCTCTTACCCAGTAAAAAGGTGATAAAATCAGATATTTTTTTTCTCTTACCCAGTAAAGAGGTAATTTGATTGAGTTCCTACCCAGTAAATCAGGTAGTTGATCATACTCCTATCCAGTAAATCGATAGTCGAGTCCTTTTTATATTCCTACCCAGTAAATCAGGTAGTGGATCATACTCCTATCCAGTAAATCGATAGTCGAGTCCTTTATTTTGCTCCTACCCAGTAAATCAGGTAGTTGAGAGTTTCTTGCCCAGTAAAAAGGTAGTTGAGGTTATCCCTCCGTATTTTTCTCCTATCCAGTAAATCGATAGTCGAGTCCTTTTATATCTCCTATCTAGTAAATCGATAGTCGAGTCTATTACACTCCTACCCAGTAAATCAGGTAGTCGAGAATATTTCTTGCCCAGTAAAAAGGTAAATGAGGATATTCCTCAGTATTTTTGCTCCTATCCAATAAATTGATAGTCGAGTATGTTGTATTTCCTACCCAGTAAATCAGGTAGTTAATGATTTCTTTTCCAACTCAGTATTTCTCCATTTCTTGGATTTAAATGTTTGTTTGATTGATGTTCCTGGCAAGGTGTTTATATTTGCCCTGGTTGAATTTTGTTCCCTGATTATATCATATCTTTTCCCAAGTGGAGTCTGTTATCCAGTGATTTATTTTCCTGGTAACTCTTTGTTTGTCTGTTGTTTCCCCAGCGGGATTTTCTTCTGTGTCCCCAAGTTGTGTTTTTTCTCTGGTGGTCATTATTTTCCCCATAGAGATCTTGGGTTTGCATATCATATTCATATCATATTATTTGTTCTCTTAGGACAAAAATTGGGTTTTTTGTATTTAAGTCTCTCCCATCTTGTAGAGACGAAGATGTCAATCTTCATATCTCCGGATTGAAGAAACTTAAATAGGGGCAGCTGTAATACCCTAATTTTTGCCCTAAGATTGTTTCGCATATCATCTGCATTTTGCATATCAAGCAAGATCGCATTGGTTTTCGAGTTTCTCCTCAGATCGGGTCTATGCTTCGCAGGGGATCACCATTATTTTTACTGTTTTATATTTGTTTATATTTACTGATCACTAACCAAAATACCAAAAATATGTTGCAGTGTTCTTCTTTTTCTCTGTGTTGCAGGTTTGCGAAGATGAGACAGTAATTTGATTTAGATGCGTTTGTTCAGTCACAATTCTATTTCAAGTGGACGTTTGACCTAATCTGGTCAAGCTATTAAAAGATTGTGTTGACTGTCAGTTGTGTGTGCCAGTAATTCATTCATCAGGCAATGTGTTTCAAAGTACAAGTTGGGTTGTGTGATAGTTGTTTTCTGTGCAAAGTTTGGTTTGTTCATCAGTTATCAGGCAGTGTGTTACGATTCGAATCTTCAGTGTTATCTGGTCATCAGTTCATTAATTCATCAACGATTATCTGAGGATTTATTTTCCTCAGTTTGGTTTCGAATTATCAGGGCGTGAATCAGACAGTTTTCAGATGTCAGTTGTGGCTCGAGTTGCGAATTATTTAGTTTGTTCAGTTGGTTTTGTGATTGGCTATATTCATTTTATCAGAGGCTTGTGAAGGAAAATCAGGATTTGTGGTGGGCTTAAAAACCAATTCCATATTCATTTCACAAAAATATCCAATAATCATTCATTCTCGATTCTTTTCCATTTTTCAAATATCCATTATTTCTTTTTTATTAAATCATCATTTTGTTTATTCATTTCATTTCTTTTTATTCAATTCACAAAAAATTCCTAAATCATATTTCTTTCTCTTATATCCATTCTTTTCGACTCTTTCACCCAACCACATTATTTTTCATTTTTTAGTCCATTTGTTCATCTTTTAAAAAAAAATTAAATTTCTATACATCAAAATTCCAAATTTTCATTCTTATTTTTTTTTTTATTATTTCCATTATTTTTACCATTTAATAAATAAGCCCATCATTCTTCTTTACCATAAAAGTTTCTAAAAAAAAAATATAATAGAAAATAAGACATTTTATTTTAGTCCCATTACATTGTTTTGAAAAAAATAAAAAAAGATCTAGCTACTATGCTTTTGAAACCCACGTGACATGCCTCTCACCATACAACATTTCACCAGCCATCCCAATCAGCCTCACATCATGCTGCATTCCCGTACGCATCCAGCTTACACGCCTACAAGACTTTCACAAGCCTTTTGCCCCACAGGACTTCACGCCTAGCCGTGCAAGCCCAAGCATCTAGCATACAGCACGCAACAACACTAGCTCAGCCACAGTACAAATACTTTCCAGCAGCTCAAAGCCTCATCCGTACGCCCAAGTCAAGCTTCCAACATTAGCTCCAAACATTGCCAATACGTCATCACGCCCCAGCTTGCCCAAGCCTTTCCTCAGCTTCATACGCCGTAAACCTCAAACAGCTTCAACCAACAATCCAAACAAACAGGCCTCCTCACGCCGAAGCCAACAATCCAAGCCTTTCCCACAGCAAACTCACGCCCAACCGCAAGCTGCACACCCCTCAAGCACATTCCATCAGGCCCAAGCCAAACACTTGCAGCCAAACACTTGGTAAGCCAATATTTCCACAAGCCGGTAAACACGGAATTCTTTATCAACAAACACAGCCTTGAAGCCATTCCACAAGCGAAACCGCAAGTCGAACACACGAGATCCGCACGACCTGCACACGTGAATCATCACACATCAAAACACAAATCAAAAACCCAAAACGCAAAACGCAAGATTGACTTCATAAAACGCATCTGAGCACGAAATTTTCGTGAGGACCAAAACGCAGTGAGGATTAATTCAAAACGGCAAGCTCTAAATCTCTCCTCCATCTATAAATAAGAACTTCTCCCCCTCATTTTCACAAGCTTAAACAGCATCTCAAAGCTCTGCCAAATCTTTCCCCAATTCAGACCCCAATCAATTTTTTCCAAAAATCCCCAAACCTAAACAAAGAAAAATCAATTTGAGAGAGAAAGAGAGAAACCGTGTAGAAAGAAGAAGAGAAAGAAACTTGCGATTGAGAGAGAGAGGATTCGTTTGCTTTCGGTTTCGAAGGTGAGGCCGTGAGATTGGTCCGTAAATTCTCCCTGGTTGTTTGTTTGTGAACGCAAAGAAGAAGAAGAGGATCTGTTTCATTTTTCCTTTTTTTCGTTTTTTATATTAATTTAATTTATTTATTTTTGAATTAAAAAAAGAAGAGAATATGTATTGTGTGGGCTTGGATCAGCTTGTGGATTGTTGCTATCCACCATTCCCCCAACCCGTATCCACCTCCCATTTCTTCCTTTTCTTTTTCTTTTGATTTCTTTAGTTTTTTTATAATATCTTTATTTCATTTTGTTAAGATATAGGATTTTATAACTTTTTATTTTAGAAAATGTTTCTTTAGAAAATTATTCTAGAACATTATATGTTTAGAAAAATATTTTAAAAAAGGTGTTTAGAAAAACAATTTTAAAAAATGTTTAGAAAAAGACTTGAGAGAAAAATTTAAAAATATTATTCTATTTCTTTTTGGATCTATTTTTGGATCCATTATTTCTTCATCTCTTTTCAATTTTGGTCGATGACAATCTTCCGATTCGGGATTGTTGATTTCCGATTAAGCTTAATCTTCATTATTTCAAATCTATGGATGAATGATCATTTGGATCATTCTCCATACTTTGAGATCGTGATAGGTTGCTAATCGAGAAATTCAACGATAATCTCGATTAAGATTAGACCTTCCTCTTTCTTTTAGTGTGGCATGTTTTCGGAGAACGATCCATTATATCGTTTCTCTAACATGTATTAACACGAATATTTTCCACTTTAATTAGTGGTGGCCGGCCTCATTTGTAGGGTAATTACTTCGTAAATTACTCGGCGATTGCTTAACATAGACCTAAAGTTGTCCCGATTCGATTGAAAATCCACTTGGATCCGGTTGCCTCGGTTTTATTTTCATTGTTGTGGTTGTGCTTGATTAAGTTCATCATGCCACCTTATATTGTAAATAATATTATAATGTGAATATAATTGTTTACATTTAATCTCTTGCACCTTATCCTTTTATTTTAAATCTCTCGCTCCTTATCTCCTTATTATATTTTGCCATATTATATCATATATCATTGTTTATATTCATATTGTGCTTGTTAATATTCATATTGTGCTTGTTTTCATTTTTGTCCATTTGGATATTAAAACACTTAATAAAGGATTAAACTCTTAAAAAAACTTGTGACTTCTAACTTTGGACTTATGGTTACTATCCCGAACTGTTGGAGATTGGACTTAGATCTCCTAGGATTCCCTTTGCTCAAGTTGGAGTGGTTAAAAACCTTGGCCTCAAATGATGTCATTAATTTTTGAAGATGGAAGTCCGAACTTTGAAGATTTGTACATATTGGTCTTGGTAACTTCTTTCCTTAGCTTTTAATTCAAGCATTAGGACTAGTCTCTTCATCTCCTCCCCATTCTTTAATTTTCAAAACTTCTTCCTATTTCAAAACCTTCTTGCTTTCTAAACTTCAAAAACAATTTCATAAACAAACCTTGATTTCGATTAAGCGATTTTTAACCTTTTCCTTTTATTTTCTTAATCAAATATTAATTCATGTAAATATATTAAAACCATTTTTGTACATACTTAAAAAAATACAAATCCATTCAATTGTTTTTGTGCCTTGTGCACCTTTCTTCTTTTCCACATGTTTAGATATGATTCATCCCTTTTAGCGGAATTATTCGCTAAGGGATGACGACTTATCTTTACATCTTAAAATTAATTCAACACACTTACTCTTTTCAAACTTTGTACCACGAACTACGGGGTTTTGATCTCGCATTGCACGTTGTGGGTACGTAGGCATAAGGCTTTAAAACCTTATCAAACACAAAATCATTAAAAAATATTCTTCTCCTCATCTCTTCCATCATTTTAAACAAACCAATTTCAGACCAAAAGCAATAAGTATTTCAAAGGGCTCCCGTGGAGTACCACGGATGAGTCGGGTGCCTAAAACCTTCCCGGTTCATAACCAATCCCCTTACCCAATCTCTGTTTATTTCTTTTAGCCTTTGCTTTTAGAATCCTAGGTTTTTATTCGTTCTTTTACCTTTTTCCATTCGGAAATAAAAAAAAGCGCGGTGGCGACTCTGTGTTAATCGAGTTAAGTTAATCAATAGCTTACACTCACGATTTTACCGCTACACTATTCAAACAACTTACAAGTTTTAACTCATACGAAACATTTACATTATTTTCATTGCATTATGAAATAAGTTCACTATCGAATACAAAATTTGACATTTGGCATGAGAAGGTTGGGAAGGAATTTAAAATTTTAATAAATAAAACACAACAATAAAAACAAAAGGGTTTGATACACATAAATTAACATGTTTCACACCTCAAACACACATGAAAACTTTTTTGTAACAAGACCAGAAGAAAATTCGTTGAAGAAGAAACATAAAAGATATAAAAAAAAAGTAACGAAGAGAACTTGAAGATAAATAAGGAAATCATAACCTATAAGAATGACGGTGACGAGAGAAAAAATGGCGACGGATAATCAGAGCAGAAATTTGGTGAGAGCAAATATTTATACTTATGTTTTTTTTTTTTATGTTTGGAGTTTAGTTTTGGTTACATATTTAGTTCAAAGAAAGGAAGTGTAAATAAAGATATAAATATTGGACCGATACAAAATTTAGGCTTAGTAATTGACTAAATAAAAGATTAAGTATGTATTTAAAATCATCAGTTTGGTTCACGGTTTGACGATTCCTAAAAATTAAAATCGAGAATCGAACAAAACCACCTCGTTTTTTATTGATATGATTCGGTTTTTGAACAAAACCAAAAATAATCGGTTTTTTCGATTTGATTTGATTTGAATTATCAGTTTAATTGATTTTTTCTGATCCACTTAGCGCCTAATCATAGAACATTTAACTCAAAGAGACAAAAACATAACATGTCATTTAGTCCAATCTCCGAGTCCAGCGAAATGCACAAAAGTATACATGAATAAAAACCTAGCTTCATTGCATCATCGGTCAATCAAAATAGGTGCCATGGATACTAACAACACACCGAACCAAGCGATTGAGAGGGCAACCAATGTGCCTAGCGCAGTGCAAATCTTAAAGGGGATGCATAAATGCTACGACTCATCAATACTCAGTTTTAGCTTTCTTAGAGAAAACCACACCTCATCGTATATCATCATCGTCATCGCGAATCAGCCAATATCAACACAAAGTCAAACCATAAGGAAAACGCAACTCTTAAATCTTGAACCCTAGATTTACAGGAATGCAACAAAATCGAGCAAAACAAACAGATGCAATCGCAAAACAAAGACGAAGATGAAGAACAAAGTATATCTCTTGAAGATCCGACTCAGAATGCTCAGGTTCGCTATTCCCTTCACTTTATTTCTCTTGTATCTTCTTCTTTTGGTTCAATCTCGCTTCGTCTGAGCCTCTCTCTCGTTTTATTGTTGCTCACTTCGTTGGGTATGTAAGATTGATGAGGCTGAGCTCTTTAAACTCTGAATTTCGACATGAAATTCAGAGTTGAAAAATGTGATAAAAATGAGCTTTAGGTGTAAGGTGTGAGCAGAGTAACGTTAGGAATTTCAGGGTTTTCTGTGTTGTCTTTGTCTGTGGTGGCTATGGTTTTTTTCTTCTTCTTTCTATGATAATGATTGTGTGTATTTATAGGGGAAAATTGTGATGTTCATACGTGTGAGTTGGTTGATTTTCAGAGTGAATCGTGTGAGGCTATGAGCTGTGAATTGCTGACCGTTAGAGGAGTGATTTTGTGGGAGTGAGTGGAATTGCAACCAATTTTCATTTGATTCCTATTTTATTTTCAGTGGTCCCCAATCTTGTACTGATAGGATTTCCTTTTGTGAATTTCTGAAATTCAGGTCCCATACGTATTTAGCAATTTAGCATTTGTGAATTTAGTGACTTTACAGTAACCCTGTTTACTGTTGTGATTTGTTCGATTTTACTGTTGTGTGATTCACCTGATATAAGTTGGTTTTCATCACTTTGTGCCCTTGACTTGTAATTGAATTTTCACCATTGCTTGATTCAGAAAAATAAATAATTTTGCTACGACCTCTAAACTTTTGGCTTGCTAGAACTTTCATTTGCCTGTTGATCTGGTACTTCAAAATTGGTGTGTTGTTGCTGCTAAAGTTCTCTTTTTCTTATGAACTTTTCTTGAGGTTTATTTAGACTCAGGTTTGTTTTTGCAATGCTGAATGGTGGTACGAATTATTGTTTATTCAATATTTTCTTTGGATTTTCATCTGTTGGAATATTGATTCTATGGCCTACTCTTGTTGTGTTGCATCATAAATTCTGATAACACCCACTTTTGTGCATCTTGTTCTGTTGTATGTTGGAAGGATAGGTTACTCAAAGATCTTGACAGGTTTCTTTTGTGTGCTTGATGCACGTGCTTGGCTGAAAATTTGAGACTTGAAGACATGAATCATGGCGTATAGGGCAGCTTGGAGGATGGCTCAAGGTAGAAGTTTTTTTTGGAGAAGTATTTATCTTGGAGCATGACCTTTTAGGCAAACATTTTGGAGAGCATAACCTTTATTATGTAATCTTAGCTTGAGTTTGAAACGAGCCAACCTGAATTTGTGCTTGTAATTCAAACACCATTATTGTATGATTATTTATACCCTGTGGCTCTGACATCACCAATGTAATAGCTAGTGATACATGAATTTAAGTAATAGAATAATACTAAATTGTTCTTGCAATTCCACACTTGATGCAAATTAAATCTTTGAATTCACAATTTCCAAGTACCCAAAATGCTTCTACCTTGAAAATAGATTGGATCTTGTACGGCCCTTGGATCTTCATTAATAATTCCATTTTGGTCACAGTGTGAATGGCATGAACTTGTTACATGTATCATGTTTTACACCTTTCCTCTTCCTTAAGAATGCAAACTTCCTTTATTTTGGATGAAAAACAAGGGTCTTGAAACCGTGCCAACCAACATATTCTTGAGTATTCTCTTGTATTTTAGTGAGACAAAATGATAATTCTAGACTTGACCAACCAATTCATCCATTCAACCAACAAATTAAACATGTATCAATCTTGAATAAAGCCACATGCTCCTCATTAAGCTATAACTAACTAACAAACTTGTGAAAATAAGTTAATGAAGACACAGTGGAAAGATTTTAGCGAAATCATACTCACAAGGACTCCAATTAGAAAATCATGGCTGAAAATCAAATGATCACACCAAAGAAAGGCTACTCACATTATAAATGCTTATAAAAAATAAAAATAAAAATAAAAAATAAAATAGATGGTAGGACAAATTTAGGGTATGACACCTATTCATCATTATATCAACATCACTCACCCATTACTTGCATTTTAGCTAACATATATCATTATGTTACTACCACAACTCTACCCCTTTGTCCCATTCAATCATGCAACAATAACCACAACACAACATGTTATAACAACTATGCAACAACATTCTACTACAACAACTACATACTACAACAAATTCATACCACAATGACTTAACGACAACATACTATGACAAGTTAGCAATGATAACATACAATAACAACTCGCCCACAACATATACACATTCATTTATTCATGTATTTCTCATAATCACATTTGATATTCAACAAAACAAGTGTATAACTTATCAATACATGCTTCAAGCACCACCACATCAACCCAAAACCACTAGGATATAGAATAATTAATTTTTGGGAACTTTTACTAATAAAAATAATTATTTTTGGTCTCAGGTCTCGCTAAGCGACCTACCCTGCTCGCTAAGCGAGCTCGCCACTATTTAGAAGGGTAAAAGATTCTCAACACCTCGCTAAGCGAGCTCTACGAATTTTGCAGAAGTTCCCCACGATTGAGACTCATCCCTACTGCAATTTCACCCTTTCCAAAACTCTTCTTTACATCAGGCAATCACATAAATTTATTCATACTATACATTTATCCTATAAACAATATCACAACCAAACTATCCCCACAATTCATCAATTTAAATCCTTTCTCCACGAATTTCTTATAAACTCCAATAATTCAAAATCAACAATCAACAAGAATTCACCTAACGATTAATTACCCAAATACATATATCATTAATCCCTTTTGAGATGAAATAATCTCACCCTTATCTTGGATGATGAACTTTCCTCCCCTTCCACGGGTTCTCTTCCTCTAACTCTTGCCTTAGCCCCCTTCTTCTGTTCACGCTCTCCCAAAATTCCATGATTACTTTTATGAACTGATTGTTCTCTTTCTCAAATTTCCCAACATAACTCTTGGACCCCTAATAATGGAATCCCCATCTTGTCCTCACTAACATTTCACTTATTTACCAACATATCCTTTCCACTTGGTATTCCTCTAATTAAATTATTTCACCATATTAATATAAATTATTAAACTTATATCAATTCCAATAATATAATTCTTCTTACTCGACACATCTTCCTTCATCTTAACACATTCACCCTTCACTAAGGATATACAACATCCAATAAAACACAACAACATGTGAAGTCAAGCTTCTCCATGGTCAACACTTGTTTTGATGAAGACACATCTCTTAGCTACAATATGATAAAGAAGGCAAAGATGTTTGTAACACCCCAAAATTTGCCCTCTCATTTATTACCACCTAAATGACTTTTTCACAATCTTTCACATGCATCTTTCATTAGGTCATAGCATCACAATCATGCATTTTTCGTTGGGTTCCTAAGGCATGGGATTAGAGTTTTTCTGAGGATCAAGATCTCAGTAGTGTGAATTAGTAGAAAGTTCTTCAACATAATTTAATGGTGCTAGGGTCTCTCCTCAAGCTATGTTGATGATCCTTCCTCATTACACCTTCATCATCATACAGTGTATGATTTAGTATTCATTTAGTCGAGAATAAGAAGGTGATTGGATCCGTCTTCAAATAGAGCAGTTATTCAAGGAGTGAATTCATATAATGTAATTTGGATGAAGGGTGGAAAGTGAACGATTATGATTTATTTGGAAGATGCCGTTCAAATTCAAATTCAAGTCCTTGATATCCATTTCGAATACAAGTCACTATGGTTTTCCTGGGCCATTTCTTCAAATCAATTTTAGTTACTTTGAACCATTTGTCCCAAATCCAATTTCAATCACCATTAACCAATTTCTAGATCCACTTTTTCTCGTCCAAATTCCATTCTTACTTCTTAACATCCATTTAAATCAAAGATCCAATTATATCTCGTTGCTCAAATCCAATTCCAAATTCATTCCAATTTCATACTTAAATCCATCTCTATAGTTAAACCATAGTCTACATTTCATTTTCCAAATTAAACCCAATGCCTATTATAAGCCCAAATCATGTTTCTTCATTATGTTTTAACATTTTTATAGTTACCCAAGAGATTTGATTCTGATGTCCTTAATGAGTATCAGAAAAGGGTCCCTGGCCATAACTTAATAGAAAACTGAAAAATGGAAAACAAGAAAAAGAGGAACACTTGTCCTCTCTCGTTTTTGCCATGGATTGAATACCTATTAAGCATCAGAAAAACACAACAAGACATGATGATAGAAAAAATCCAATTAGAATTAAAATCACTAACAAACTTTATATATAGTGAAGATTACACAAAGTGAGGGGGAAATCCATCATAGGAAAGGGATCCTTTTTTGTGGAGAAAAGCTCGATAACAGGAAAAGAAGAAACTGGTAACAAAATACAGTTATTTGTCTTAAACTATTTCTCTTTAGAATCTTCATTTTAAAATAGTCAATTCCTTGATGCCTCCAATCTCTTCAACTCAACTTCATTTTTATCAGCATCTTCAAAATGAGCTTCAATATGAAATCTTCAAGGAATCTCTGCGAAAACTTCGATACTCTGCATTAACAGAATAACCGAAAGAAAAAGGATTCAGTTACGCACATCAGAAGAATTAAAAAAACTGGTAAGAAGAAAAATGATACACATCAGAAAAATCAGTTATAAAGGAGCAACAGAAACTCAGGATTCAGAATAAAAAGGGAGTAGAAGAGAATTTATTAGAAAAATTCCAAGAAACAAAATTCACAACGATCTCCAATAGAAATGGTCATAGCCATAACAAGTTACATCAATCTCTAACAAAAATCACAAAGTTCACTTCTAACTAATTCTAACAACTTCAACAAACCCTAACTGTTTTCTAACCAATTCACAACAGATTTCCTAACTAACTTACCTAAAATTCCAAAAGAGATCCTCAATCTATCCTCTATAAAAATCGGGAATTTTCTCATTGAATCCATCTTCATCTTCATATTTCTGAAAATTCCTTTCCTTCTTCATCTCTCTCCATCACAAATCTTCATCAACCCCAAACGCCATCTTCATGATCACCTTCTTCTTCTCCACACTTTCGAACCTTCCATCAGCAATCTTCATCATTCTTCACTCTCTTTAAGAATCCTCATTAATCACCAAGGTCCTCCATCATCATTCATTAGTCTCCAACAACCTTCATACAACAACACTGCATCGGGATTCTTCAACATCTTCAACAACTCGGACCTGCATATCCAAGATTCAATTCACGCACAAGAATTGGTTAACGATAATTCAGGTTCAGAATCGACACGAATCCGCATAATATAGAAAATAGAAAAAGAAGAGGATATCAACAATACCGCATCGCAACAATTTGGATTGCTAAGAAACTCTTCGCAATACCACTATAAACGCAATCACGCGGTTGTCCTCGGCGTGATCATCACCTTCGTCAGTTCTTTTCAAATCTTCAATCGTCTTTGTCATTACGGTAACAGATTCTTCAAGAAGATCAAAACGAGACATCCAGTTCTCGATCGCTCCTCCCCGCCTACAAATTGAAGGTTTCGACTGCTTAGTTTCGCGGTGACATCGATTTAACACCCCAAAATTTGCCCTCATATTTATCACCATATAGCTGACTTTATGCCTCGTATTCTTCAAATATCTTTCATCAGTTCATATCTTGTGTTTCATGCGCCACATCTAAGGTCATTAGCATTCACAGTCAGGCGTTTCATATATGGGATCATGTCTTTTCTTGTCATTCTCATCAACGTAACTCAGGGATACTATCGCTTCATTGAGAGCCATGAGATTAGAAATCTATGACGAATGTTTTCTTGGGCGCACTTATTGTTCTAGTTTCATATTCAGAGCTTTTTCTGAGACATTTGTTCGAAATCTTTGGTCGTCAAGTTATGACATATTTATGAAGCAAGACGTTCTTCCTGGCGGGATTATTTTGTTCAAGAATTGCTTGGACAAAGGTTGTTTGTCGTTCAAACTAAAATGTTTTGTTTCATATACGAGTTAATTTGGACATAAGGATTCAAATGGGGTTAAGATCCATTTTGGGCATACAAGATTAAAAATATTTATGCTCCAAAAAGAAAAAGGCACTTCATAATTGTCCCAAACCTCATTTTAAGACCAAGTTTCTAATCGTTTTTGTTAAACCATGACCCACCTTCTCATATATACTTCAAGACCATTTACCAAATTCCAAATTAAATCCATCTTTTTTGAATTCGCTCATAAGTCCAAATCCATTCAATTATAATGGTTTATTAAACCATACCAATTTGTACCTATCTTTTAAGACCAATATCTAACCAACCAAATCCTCATTCCATAATTTCAAATCCATTTCCAAAACTATTTCTAACATTCATTTTCATCAAATTCCCCACAATCAAATTTAATTATCCAAATCCTTTTTTTTGTCCAATTCATTTTATTTGTCCATACTATAATCCCTAAATCATTTTTGATTAAATCCAAAATCCATTTTGTTATTTAAGCCTAAGCCCATTTAAAATCATAACCTTTCAAATTCTGAAGTTAATTCATTTTTTAAGGCCCATCAAGAGAACTGAATATGTTTGTAAAATTTTGGTCCAAGTTTTCAAGAACTACAAGATTGAGCCATTGAAGCTCAGAATTCCAATTACAATCCAAGATTATCATATGAAATCAACTTGAGATATGTTGAGTTTTGGTTGTATGAAAAATTAATTCAGCAAAAATTAATTAAACTTCATTTGGAAGAATACATTTACAAAACCATAACAAAATCCTAACAGAAAAATCTAGAAAAAAGTGCAAAAAGATTTCCATCATTCGGTAACTTCAAAGCCACGCAGCAGCAACAATACATTTCAGCACCATCCTCACTCCAAGCATCTTTGTCTCCCGGGATACCAACTCAAAGCCTTAACTTGCACCGTACGGTCCCCCAAAGCCTGCCAAGGATAATTCTTATCCTACACCACCATCGCCAGACGGTTATTTTCCATTTTTGTCCTATCAAGCTGAGAACCAGAAAATGGCGAATGCAGCATCTGGCATGGCCGTGAATGACGAATGCAAGTTAAAGGTTTTGGAGCTTAAGGCAAAGAGGACCTACCGGTATATCATTTATAGGATTGAGGAGAAGCAGAAGCAAGTTGTTGTTGAAAAGCTTGGTGGGCCTGCAAATGGCTATGACGATTTCACTACCAATCTCCCTGCAAATGAGTGTCGATATGCTGTTTATGATTTTGATTTTGTTGCCGAGGAGAATTGTCAGAAAAGCAGAATTTTCTTCATAGCTTGGTGTCTTGATACTTCTAGGGTAAGGAGCAAGATGATTTATGCAAGCTCCAAAGATAGGTTCAAAAGGGAGCTGAAGAAATAGGAAAAACACAAGAAACCATAACAGGAAAAAAATTTGAATTCCCTCTTCGTCAGTTGGATTCAATCATCATCTTCAATCCTCCTACCAGCTTATTCTTGACATTTATACTCCTGCATAACAAAACCGAAAGAAAACCAAAGCCATCACGACTTTAATACCAAAGCAGAAATTCAAAAATCAAGGAAAAGTGAATAACTGGTAAAATAACTAACTGCTAACAAACTTCAAAAAATAATAAAAACTCCAACTAATTCTAACAAATTCCTAACCGAATTCAATTTCAATTACCAGTATACCCTCATGAACTTCATAATCTTCATCTTCTATAAAGAGTCGGATTCTGCAGAATTTCAGGACCCCCATTTTTTTTATTCTTCAACTTCACTTTTCTTCATCCCTCTTTCTTCTTTCCTTTTTGCTCTCTCGATCTCATTCATACAACATAACCATTGCTTCTTCTTCCATCTCCTTGACTCGGCTTCATTACTCCCTTCACTTGTAGAGCTTCAAATCTGCAAATTTGAGAAAAGTGTTTCACAATGAGATTTTTATGATTCACTGCATACATAAAAAATCACGCAGGTAGAACGACGGCAAAGGCGAATCAATCAACAAGCAGATGAATAGGATTGCAATGGCACAAGAAATTCACAATAATCAAAATCGCTAACTCAACAATAATCTTGAAGATTCGCGAAGGCAGGTTCAAATCAGAGGAGAAGGATGCATACTTGAACAAAAACGTCAACAAGTCTACAGCGTCGCATCTTCTTCGATCTCCATTCCAGACTTTTATCGTCTCCTTTTCGATCTTCAAAGTAGAATACATCATTTCTCATTATCAGCTCATCAAGAATCTGCAAAGAAACATCAAACCATATTCCATCCTCTTCATATATTCTTCATGAATCGACACTGAGTTCCGCAACGGCAGTCTTCATTCGTGGCCTGCAAATATCAGTAACACGCGGAAGCATAAGGCAAGAAGAAGAGGTAAAACTAATTAAGCAAGAGCTACTCGAAATCTTTGAAGAACACCGTACCGTCGATATTCATCAGATAAATCACAATAACGGCTATAAAGAACCGCTAATAGCAATGGATCGTTGAGCATTTTCTTCGCAAGATCTTCACGTCATCAATTAACAGGTGTGAATCGTAACCTTGATAGAACATGATTTTTGTTGCATATCTTTGATTTGCTTGCGTTGTTGCCATGTCGAAAGTTGTTTGTTCGGATTCGGAGATTTCGGATTAAGGATTTGAAAGATTTGGCTAAGCTAAGTTAGAATGAGGGGTGGAGAACAGTGTTAGGTTGACTAGAAGAGGAGGTGAGGTGCGGCAGGTGGGGTCGTCTTCTCCGATGGGGGTTCGCGGAGGTGATTACAGAAGAAGAAGGGTTGACGGCGGCGGAAAGGGGAAGAGGGAGAAGAAACCTAGGGTTTTTGTGTGTGTCCGTTCAATTTGTGTGTTATAAGTTTTATCTGAGATTTGTTTACTTAGCTGATTTAATGAGAATATTTGGAATATAATTAAAACCAATTAAGAAACCATAAAATCCCTTAATCCTGCAATTAATCATCATTTAAGCCTCATGAAAACTCGTTAAACCCCACCGCCCAAAACATGTGGAGATAAGAGTTTGTTGTTCGGTCCACTCCGGCGGTCACACTTGTCACCGTCCGGTTGGGCCACCAAATTTCAATCATATGTGCGCCGTCACACTGTAAATACCATACACTCTCAGACTTTCCAGCCTAATGGGCCTGCGAATTCACTATTTCCACCCCTCATATTAAGCCCAGTTGTCATTTTAACTTAGAAAACTTACTTTCCCACCCCCTTCACTATTTCTTTCCTTTTAATATTTCTATTTTATGTAGTTTCAAATATAATTCATGAAAATATAAAAATGAATATTAAAAATCCGCAAAAATTATATTAGGATCTTAATTTAATTTAGAAGCATTCCCAATTTTTACTTTCTGAATTTTTGCATTTTTCAATTTAAATTCGATTTTTAATTTAATTGATTTTCTATTGAATTCCTTCATAAACACATAAATTTGTACATTTTATTTCTGCCACTTCCTATAACAATTTTTATCCCTTCTTTTTTCTTTGGTTAGAGGACAAATTAAAGTACCTAGAATATTTTTGGTGTATATTTTAGGGCATATTATCTACTGTTTTGGTAGTGTGATTTGTATAATTTAGGATTGAATCTTAGATAGATTTAAAGGACCATTTGACATAGTTAGATTTAGAATTTTTAAGAGATTTTTTAACAAAATGTTATAATCAGGTTAGAGACCCTAGGGAATTAATTTCACATTTTTTCCATGACTTTTGATATTTTTGTCATTTTAATTCATTTCATCATATTATGCATATTCATGATTCATGTCATTCACTAACTATTCTCTTTTTTGTGCAAGGTATCTTCCGAGAATTTGCTTATGGACTTGGATATTTTTTATGCCTCGATTATATTGTGTGTACTTTGTGATGTAATAGCTTAGAACTTGTATGCTTGTATAGTTTCTATAATTAGGATAGAAAAGATAAAACAAATCGATAGAAAACAAAATCTCAAAAATGAAATAAATAAGACTCGATCCAGTGTCGAATAAATTTTCAAATAAATAAATAAAGTTGCATGTGACTTTAGGGTTCCTCGATTACCATCGTTCCATTCCATTATAACCAAAAGCAAGCCTTGTATGTTGCACACTATAAGTCGTGCGTCTCAGCACCACCCAATCGACCCACCCGATCCATCGTTTCATCACATTTATGTTTCATATGCGTTCTTACCCACCATGACTTAGGAGGACCATATTGTTCACTATTACCTATTACTCGCATTTCTAGTCTTATATCTCTTAGGTAGATTTTAATCTTTCAAACCTCATTAACCATAGGTCATCTTCAAACTCAAACTAACTTAGGGTAAGCCTAGTTTCCCTTAGAAGTTTTCCTTTGGTAACTTGAGTCTCACTTCTCATCTTAAAAGAAAAATCAAAAACACTTAATAAATGAAAAGGTGTACAATGCGCCACGAGCCTTAAGCTATACGAGAAATGATTAGTGGAGGTC
The DNA here is from genome assembly GCA_963966055.1 of Lathyrus aphaca. Classification (NCBI taxonomy): domain Eukaryota; kingdom Viridiplantae; phylum Streptophyta; class Magnoliopsida; order Fabales; family Fabaceae; genus Lathyrus; species Lathyrus aphaca. Next base: position 317,040,527 of record OZ014519.1, read on the forward strand.
TCCTTCACTCTTCTAGGATGCTTTACAAACGTTCCATTGGGGGCGATCTTGGAAAGTATTCGCTCTTGTGTCATAGTCTTTAGTGTTGTACATACAATAAACACAAACTCAAAAACATTTCTTATAAAAGACAACGAACCAAGAAGTCACGTCTTCTCATCTCATCTCATACTCTTTGCGGGCGAACATGACTTGTCTCGACAGTTCAAACAGCGATACAGTAAACACCCTCGAGTCAGAGCCGGTAACACCTGAGCTAGAACTATGGCAATGTCATCCTAAAAATCACAAACAAGTGTCAGCCTTAGTTAGACGAACTACGTCGTCTCTGATCCTCATTTATCCCGATGAGGTACGTAGGCAGTGGGGTAGGGCCCATTCGAGCACAATCTTTCTTTTTCCCTACATTTTCCCCCTTTCTTTCCATTTTTCAAATCCATTCCTTTTCTCATTTCCATTTCATTCCAGATAGCCATTCTTTCATTTGAACAACATATTATTTCTCACCCTTTGAAAACAGACTTATAAGCGTGGATCCCGTCGGGTACGGTAGACGGATTGGGGTGCTAATACCTTCTCAATTCGTAACCGACTTCCGGACCCAGATCTTTGGTTCGCAAGGCCTCGTCCTTTTCCTTCTTCCTTAGGTTTGTGCAACATTACCTTTCCCATTCCTTCGGGATAAAAATGTATGGTTGGAGACTCTACCTTTTCCGCGCCACTTTCGCGTTTGTACTAGGATGAAAATCCCGGGAGCAACAATCGAGAAGGAGGAAGCAACATCTTTCTGCGTTTGTGGCGTCGATGGAGATTTGAGTTACCAGGTACGAACTCGAACCCTTGTTTGTATGAATTGATTCGTAGCATGTTGTTTTCCGACTGAGGCTCATGAGTTTGAGTGTCCCAATCTCGTAGTCGAAGTGTTTTTTTCTAAGGATGGGGAGTCGCGAATGGAGGTGAGAACAAAGAATGTTGTTTAACTTCGCCGTTTGAGGGTGGTTGGTCGGTAAGGGCGAGTGGCCGCAGCGTTAGGAGGAAGGAGAGGGTGTCGGTGGAGAAGAAGAAGGGTCTAGGGTTTGTTTGAGGATTCTTAATTTGTCTTTCTGTTTTTATATTAACTAAGGTATAAGAATTATATTAGGTTTAATAAAATTAATAGTAATAAATAGGATTAATCCACCTTAAAGAATTGTAATCCACTATAATTATCTTAATTGCACCATTAAAAATAATAAATCTCATGAAAATATAATCTTCTCCACCGTCCTTTTGATTTCGTGGATAAGATGTGTTTCAGGTCCAATCCGGCGGTGACAAGTGTCACCGTCCGGTTGGACCACTTGATTCCAATCCCATGCATTTCTCCCCACAGCAGCTACCATACTCCCCCAGGCTGGTGCGTTTTGGGCTTTGCGAAAATGCTATTGAGACCCCTCACTTTGGCCCAGTTTTTTTTATTTAACTATTAAAGGTTACTTTTCTCACCCCCTCCAATTTCTCTTCTCTTTTAATTTCTATTTCTATATAGTTTTCAATTAACTCACAAAAAATATTAAAATGCATAATAAAATTCCCCCAAAATTAGGATAGAATATTAATTCAATTTAGAAACATTACCAATTTTTACTTTCTGAATTTTTGCATTTTTCAATTTAAATTCGATTTTTTATTTTAATTGATTTATATTGAATTCCTTCATAAACACATAAATTTGTATATTTTATTTCTGCCACTTCCTATAACATTTTTGATCCATTCTTTTTGCTATGATTAAAGGACAAATAAAAGTACCTAGAATATTTTTGGTGTATTTTTTTAGGTCATTTTTTCTACTATTTTGGTAATGTGATTTGTATAAATTTGTGATTGAACCTTAGATAGATTTAGGTGGCAATTTGACATAGTTAGACTTTGAATTTATAAGATATTTTTTTAACACAATGATATAATCAGGTTAGAGACCCTAGGGAATTAATTTCATATTTTTTCCATGACTTTTGATATTTTTGTCATTTTAATTCATTTCCATCATATTATGCATATTCATGATTCATGTCATTTACTAACTATTTTCCTTTTATGCAAGGTATCTTTCGAGGATTTGCTTATGGACTTGGATAATATTTTATATTTCGATTATATTTTGTGTACTTTGTGATGTAATACTTATATGCTTGTATAGTTTCTATAATTAGGATAGAAAAGATAAAATGAATCGCTAGAAAACAAAATCTCAAAAAAGAAATAAATAAAAGACTCGATCCAACGTCGAGTAAATTTTTCAAATAAATAAATTAAGTTTCATGTGACTTTAGGATTCCTCGATTACCATTGTTCCATTCCATTACACCAAAAGCAAGCCTTGTATGTTGCACACCATAAGCCGTGCGTCTCAGCACCACGCAATCGACTCACCCGATCCATCGTTTCATCCCATTTATGTTTCATTCACGTTCTTACCCACCATGACCTAGGAGGACCATATTGTTCATTATGACTTTTTGCACTTGCACTTCTAGTTTAATATCCCTTAGGTAGATTTAATCTCTCAAACTTCACTAACCATAGGTTATCTTCAAACTCAACTAACTTAGGGTAAGTCTAGTTTCCCTTAGATTTTTCCTTTTATAACTTGAGTCTCACTTCTCATCTTTTAAAGAAAATAAAAAACACTTAATAAAGGAAAAGGTGTACAATGCGCCACGGGCCTTAAGCTATACGGGAAATGACTAGTGGAGGTCTCCTTCACTCTTCTAGGATGCTTTACAAACGTTCCATTAGGGGCGATCTTGGAAAGTACTCGCTCCTGTGTCATAGTCTTTATTGTTGTACATACAATAAACACAAATTCAAAACACTTCTTCTAAAAGACAACAAACCAAGAAGTCATGTCTTCTCATCTCATCTCATACTCATTGCGGACGAACATGACTTGTCTCGACAGTTCAAACAGCGACACGGTAAACACCCTCGAGTCAGAGCCGGTAACACCTGAGCTAGAGCTATGGCAACGTCATCCTAAAAAACACAAACAAGTGTCAGCCTTAGTTAGACGAACTACGGCATCTCTAATCCTCATTTATCCCGATGAGGTACGTAGGCAGTGGGGTAGGGCCCATTCGAGCACAATCTTTATTTTCCCTACATGTTCCCCCTTTTATTCCCATTTTCCAATTATTTCGATCTCATTTCCATTCCATTCCAGACAGCCATTCTTTTATTCAAACAACATCGTATTTCTTACCCTTTGAAAACAGACTTATAAGCGTGGATCCCGTCGGGTACGGCGGACGGATTGGGGTGCTAATACCTTCTCAATTCGTAACCGACTTCCGGACCCAGATCTTTAGTTCGCAAGGCCTCGTCCTTTTCCTTCTTCCTTAGGTTTGTGCAACATTACCTTTCTCATTCATTCGGGATAAAAATGTTTGGCTGGAGACTCTAACGTTTCTGCGCCACTTTCGCGTTTGTACTAGGATGAAAATCCCGGGAGCGACAGCTGGCGACTCTGCTGTCGACTTTTAGAAATTCTGATTTCCCCTTTTGAGAGTCAATCCTAGCGCTTGTCTGTTTCTGTTTTCTTTGGGTGTTTATTCGTTTGCTGTTATGCTTTAGTTTAGATTTACTGTTTTGTTTACAGTTTATCGCTTTACTTTACGACTTTATTTACAGCTTTCTGCACTTTACTTTATTGTCGCATATACTAGCAAATATTGTACTAGCTGTTCTGGTTTTCCTTGGCGGGATGGGATCATTGTGAGATAAGCCAAATACCCGGCTTGAGTATACACATAGGATTTAGAGTGGGCAGTCGCGTGGCTTGCGTGGTTTTGAGCACGTGTAGTTTTCACGAGTCCCACACCCAGATCAGGCTCTCTTGGGATATGTTCTATACTGCCTAGGCAGACCATAGAATGTTCCCACCTGAGCTGCTAACACTGGGAACCGATCATCGAGGACCTTAGTGGAAACAACCCTCTCCAGTGGTGACAGTGGCAGACCACATTTTGTGGCAAACCCATTCGCACCTGAGGGCCCACTAAGAAATCGCATAGGATGACCTTGTTCTCTCGTAGGAACCTGGTTAAAGCAACTGGTCGTATGACGGTAGTATTGTACCCTTCGAGATGAATGTACTATTGTTTCTCGACTTCAGTGCTTGAAGCCGGGAACTTATGAGGGATGCTTGTTTTTCCGGAATTCAGCTGAGGCCTCCCTGAGTAGTACATAATGCCAAACCAATTCCCTGATTTGGTCATGAGCCATTTCTCGGAAATGGTGAACGTATTATTGCTATTCGGCTTTGAGAGTCCATGATGTTGACCCGTAGTAGCATACCCGTGAGATTGGGAGGGGTTTATAGGTTTGCAAGAAAACTAAACCTTCAACCTACCTTGTTCTTGATACTTGGGTTTTCTTCTGACGCATACTTATGATCTGGTATTCTTAACAGTCGGTATTCAGGCAAATCAGAAGGCAGTACAACAGTGCCCAGTATATGCAACAGTGATCATATGCCATTGCATTACATCACATCATCCGCATACTTGCATTCCTAACGCATGTTTATTCATTTGCAGGGCTGCATATCACATCCTTGATTCCAATTGTGGGTATTGATCTATGAGCATGGAATCCAAGAGAAAGACCAAGTGTATTATCTCCTACAAGGTTCATCAGCTTGTTGTGAAAGAAATCCTCAAAGTGAAGGCCTTGGCTCCTCCAGAAGTTCTCAATGTTTTCAAGCAGGATTACGGGTGGATTTTGTATTTCATAGAGCCCATCAGTGACTATGCTTTCAGAGGGATGCACACCTTGCTACAGTTTTATGATCCACAGCTTAGATGTTTCGTACTTTCTGACTTCGTATTGGCACCTACATTAGAGGAGTACTCGAGCATCCTGAGAGTTTCCGTGAAGGACTGTGCACCATTCTTTGGGTCCTAGATTGACCCCGACTTCAAAGATGTAGCAACTGCTCTTTATTTGAGCAGGTCATTATTGGAAGACCGGATTGATAGCAAAGGAGGCTTCCGAGGATATCATTTGAGTTTCTTGTTGGATGAGGCTACCAAAGCAGCTGAGGCAAAAAGTTGGAGTACCTTCAATGCGATCCTAGCTTTGTGTATCTATGGAATCACTTTGTTCCCGAACATGCCCAACTTCGTGATGTCGATGCTATTCGCATTTTCATGGAAAAGAATCATGTTCCTACTCTCTTAGGTGATCTATACCACTCTGTGCATTATAAGAATGAGAAGCGAAGAGGTGGAATGTTGAATTGTTGCGCGACTGTATTCTACAAGTGGTTCACACGCTTTCTTCCACAATCAGGAGCTTTTGAGAGGACGAAGAACACTCTTGAATGGTCTGAACGACTGATGGGCTTATAAGCAAAGGACATTGTCTGGGTTAATCAGGGTTTGTGGTGCATTGACATTCTTCATAGTTGCGGAGGATTCCCTAATGTTCCATTGATCGGGTGGAAAGGGGGAATTAATTATAACCCTTCCCTCACGGTTACACAGTTCGGGTACGCCTTAAAGGAACCACCAGCCGCTGTGGACATCACAGAGTCCTTGTACTTCCAATCAACAGATGGATTCGAGATTGCTCAGAAAGCTTCTAATGCTTGGCATAGTCGAAAGACAAGAGGGAAGAAGACTTTGGGAGTAGGGAATTGTCGAATGTATCCACCGTTTGCAAAATGGCTAAGAGAACGGGTTGAAGTGTTACTGTTACCATTTGGGCCTGCACCTCTTCTATATCCCACGGTCATTGAACAACCTACCACGGTTAGCATTGAAGAGTTTAACAAGATGAAGACGGAGAGAGACGAGTTGTTACGGGAGAATGCACAGTTGAGTCAAGAGCTTGCTAAAGCTAATCACGCCAGACTTGAGATTGAGTGGAAAGCTCAAGAAGATGCTGAGAAGCATGCTATTGTAAGGAAACAGTGTGAAATTGAGTTAGCTCGGTATGAGAGGTTCGAGTTTGCTACTAGGAGCTCTTCCAAGGAACACATTGACACTAGAAGGCAACTGGATCAAAAGACCTTGATGTTCGAGAACATGAAAAAGAGGCATGCTGCTTACAGGATCAAAAGAGAGGAACAAGACAAAGTTCAAGCTGAAGAGATCACGAGTAAGCTAAAGGAGAAAGATGAAGAGATGGCTGGTAAGTTGAGAGAAAAAGATGCAGAACTTGCTAAAGCCTGAGAAGAAGCTGCTTACTACAAACGGATGATGATCTGCTATCAGAAGAAGCTGAAGAGGTTTGAAGACAACCAGGTGCAGACGAAGGAATTGGTAGAAGTTCCTAAGACAAGACCGATCATTGACTCAGACCTAGATAGAGGATCACATTGACAAAGACATCTTTCTGTTTGCTTATATGTTGTGGGATTACCATTAGGACTGTTGATGGAATCTTTTTATCATTGCACTTCTGTTTGAATCCATGCTTTGGGTGTTTTGACTATATCAACAAAGTTCTTATCATAAAAAGGTCTCTTTACTATCATTCTATGTGCTCTCGCTTTGTGATCACCGACACATCTGACACATTTGCAAAACACGTTGGTCTTCGTATTCTCAGATTTGTTTGGCACGTCTGCTACACACACACCTTATATTACCAACAATGCTTGTTATTTGCAGCAAAGGGAGCTTCTGACTTCATCAAACCCACAAAACTGGAATCAGGGGATGGAGTGCCCTAAGAATGAATCGACATGCCATAAACATTCATTTCCTGCATATCATATTCTTATGTTTTTTGCAGGTTACCCAGAGTTTCTAACCTATTCAACTACAGGCAATATAGCTGGTCAACGTGTTCACCGATATCCGACTAAAAGAAACCGAGTAAGGATGGCTGAACGAATGCAGACTGATCTCAACGAGCTCCGACAGAGGATGGATCAGTTCATGGAAATGATGACTGGCATGGCCCAGAACCAGGAGCGTCTCAGGATGATGGTTGAGCAACCACATGGGAATGTTAATACTGGGATACCGACTGAGAATGTGGATTCTAACGCTGCTCGTAACGGAGAGCCTAATCCAAATAGGACCACAACACGTAATACATGTTTAGAAGACAATCAAGAGGACCAATTCACTCTACTGGATGCGGATATGGGTAACATGAACGAGATCAACAATCACAGGTATGAAGAGCTGACAGAGAAGATCAAGGCCATGGAATGTCAGAATTCCCTGGGCATCGATGTAACCAGTCTCGGGTTAGTACCAGGAGTCAGAATCCCTCCAAAGTTCAAGGCACCATCATTTGACAAGTACAACGGCAACACGTGCCCTAGGACTCACATTCACGCGTACTTTGGAAGAATATCGGCTCACACTGACGACGAGAAGCTTTGGATGCATTTCTTCCAAGATAGTTTATCTGGAGCTTCGTTGAGCTGGTACATGAAGCTGAGTAGGGTCTCTATACGAAGCTGGAAAGATCTAGCTGAAGCATTCCTCAAGCAGTATCAATACAACATTGATATGGCTCCGAATCGCACTCAGTTGCAGAACTTGTCTCAAGGACCTAAGGAGAGATTTAAGCAGTATGCCCAGAGGTGGCGTGAGCTGGCCGCACAGGTTCAACCTCCATTACTGGATTGGGAAATGGCCGACATGTTTATGGGCACCTTGCAAGGTGTTTACTTGGATCATCTGGCCGCCTGCCCGTCCATTGGTTTTTCTGATATCATCATTGCGGGAGAAAGAATAGAGAATTTTTTGAAATTGGGAAAGATTCAGGATGCAAGCAGTGCTAGTTCTTCTGGTGTGAGAAAGCCTTTTGGCAACGGCCAAAGAAGAAGAGAAGGTGAGACAAATGTTGTGTATAGAGGCCGAGACAGAAGTTATTCCCAAGGTTACTACCAAGCAGCTGAGTGACTATTACTCCACAGGCTCAACAACAACGACCACAGGGTCAGCAACAACAGGTACATAGACCAAATCAAGAAAGAACAAGAGCGAGAAACCGCAGACTTGATCCCGTCCCATGCCCATATGTTGTATTGCTTCCAGAGCTGCTAAAGTTGAACTTGGTCGAGCTTCATACCATGAGAGCTCCTGCTCCTGATAATATACCTCCGAATTTTGATGTAAATTCCAGATGTGAATTCCATTTGGGTGCCCAGGGGCACAGAATCGAGAAATGTTGGGCTTTTCAGAATAAAGTACAGGACTTAGTTGACTCCAAGGCGATCAATTTCGCTCCTCTCCCAAATGTACTCCAGAATCCAATGCCTAGTCATAATGGAACCGGTGTCACGGTTGTTCTACCAGATGGTCCGCGTTAAGCTGGAGTCTTCAAGTTAATCACCCAGGACGCCAGGGTATTCATGAAGCAAATGAAGCCAGCAACATTCAAATACTCTCAATGATGGCATTTATGTGTTTTTCTTCATTGTTCATTTTCATCCCTATTGAGGGGAACTACGTCGCTCTGATTCTTCATTGATCATTAGTCAATGGAGATACGTAGGCAGAAGATCGTCATGTCTTTCCGAGCAACCTTATGGGGCAACTTTACTCCCCAGCTTCACTCTTTCCTTCAGATGTCTCGTGTCAGGGTCAGAATAGCTAGAAGAGGAAGTATTACTGCCATAGTTAGGTGTACGGCTGCAAATTGAAGATTACAAGTCTGTGAAAGAGCTATTGATCGTTGAAAGTATCCAAGACTGACAGGTCCAGACGGAGCCAAGCCTCCTCAACTACGGCAATATTCAGTTTCTTTACTGCATTTCCATTTGTAGTTTCTTTTATGTGTTAAACATTTGTCTACATGTACGAAATTTTTTTGCTTTTGAATGTTAGTAATAATAAAACTCACATGTTTTTCTTGAAGTAATTCATTTGCATTCCCTTATAATTTTGCATGTGTACATTGCAATAACAATTTTCATGCTTAAATTCTATAAAGGAGGATGACGAAACAAAAACGCAAAATCTCTAACTGTGTGCTCTCGAGTAAAGCCATGTTAACAATGTACAGGCTTTGTTTCAAATCCCTAAACACTGGAGATATAAGGCAGATAGACCCTTGCTAACCCCTTTGAGCCTTGAAGTAGGAGTTTCTTTTCACATGAAAAACCCTCACATGTAACCCAGGGGCAGGGTAGATGTCGGCTAGTCGGACTAAGCATTCAGGCTTTCATAAAGGAGTGTATTTGAAGATTCATTGCATCCTACTATGCTAATCAAGAGGTCCAAAGACCCGAAACCACAATGGTTATCCAAGTCAAAAGGTCCAAAGATTGAAAACCACAATGGTTATCCTTCGTCGACCAAAGAATGAGGCAGTCATAACCCTCGCAAAGCAATCAAAGCAAATAGTGTCACACGACTTGTTCCAAATGCAAAAAGAAAAAGAAAAGAAAAAGCCCGCTAAGTCGAAACTTGAAAACAAGCGACTTAGGCAAAAGTTAGGGCATCCCGCTGGACTTCACAATCAAAGATTCACAAGAATCAGTCCAGGAAAAAGTTAGGGATAAAAGCAAGATAACGCAAAAGCGAAAGACATAAAGGATTACACAGAAAGATCCTCAAATGAGAACAAAGTCGTGTGACACAGACACGAAAGATGGAGGAGTGATTGACTCTCAGCAATAACCTGATTGGTGCTTGAACCAATAGCAGCAATGGTTCCTCAATCAACACGAAACCCTTATGAAAGGCGAATGCTTGTGAAAACTAGCTGAATGTAAGAATGGAGAACATCGCGAAGAGTGGGTGGGCACAAATAAACTTTGAGCCTATATCCTTTGTTTCTATAACCGTGAACCGGACCACGATACAACCCTTAAAAGTCCTAACTGAAACAGGGTTAATTTGAGAGCGTACTACTATGAGACCGCGTTCCTGACTCCTATGCGTTATGCTAAAAGACAGTTGTTGGTATTGCATGTACATACTTTCATTCAAAATAATGTCGTATCTTAACCAGTGATTCGCTCACGAAGGTTTGCGATCCCTTTTCAAAACTTCGAGATATACATGTGTGTTGTATTAGAATTTTCATTCTAAGGATAAACATTTTTTGCTTGCATACATTTGTTTGGCATCATAAATGGTTCACATGCGGAAATTCAATCCAGAAGCTCAAGTTTGCCAAGTTGAGAAGTCTAAAACTTCTGAAAGACTGTCACGTCAAGGTGCACTTTTCCGAGAAAGCTTCATTGAGCAGGGACTTCCCCAACTAGTCATGGTAAGAGCTAGCCAATCCGGGGCAATGACGTCGAGCAATATCTTCAAAATTCAGCCAAACTGGGGCAATCACTTCGAGATTCAAATCTCTCCAAGAGCGGAGATTAGTCAGTCAAGTACAAAACTTTTCAAATACTTGTACTGGGACAGGCCACCCTTATAGTACGAGAATTCATCCTTTCCCGAAGACAGACGATCGAAGGTATTTACCCGGAGTTCAGAGTACTAGTGCATTTACACTCTCAAAGAGTTTCTATGGCGCCCTCTTGTCATAACTCTTACTGATTGAGTCCATTACCCATCTAGCGGTCGCTCGTCAAGCCGATTATCTCATTCAATGTTTCTTACAACTCCTAGCTCATCTGCATTGGCAATGGTTACCTCCTCAGCGAGGTTATTACGCTGATTCATGCAGTCGTTCGATACCTAAGAGTTTAAAGACACCAAGTCTTTTGTAAAATCCTCTTGAGTTAAAGTCCATACAGAAGCAACTAATCCCCAGCACGAGACAACTTGAAATCTTTCTTCCTCAGCAGGACGTGTCTCGGTTGTGGTTATCCCCAACAGACAAATGAAAGCTATCCCCAGTAAGGTCAACAAGTTTTTTCTTTTCAGATAGTTCCCTTGATCTCGATTCCTCAACAGATCTGAGGCAACTCATATTCCCCTAGCAGATTTCAGATAAATCATTCTCCTCCCCAGCAGATCCATAAGAGTGGGTAATCCCCAATAGTCAAAGTATCCCCTGGCACGGTCCTCAAGTCTAAAGTCCAATTTATTTTTGGCAACGGTAGTAGTTCGGGACAGATGAATTATTCACGCTCTTCTCCAACAGAGATGTTATCCCCACAGGGCTTCTTGATATCAAATTCGCGATCATTATGTTTCCCTACAGAGTTAGCAGAGACTTATTACTTCTGCATCAGGAATTCCTTTTACACTCACACCAGTTCATTAACAACACTCAAGACATAATATCCCCAGTGTCATGGGGCAACATGCCGTGCAATTCGACATATGAAAAGTCCAGCCACAGACTGGCCAAAGTCCATCTTCGGGTGGCAGATATCAAAAGTCTCCCGCAGTGAGCAGCAGTCCACCCGCAGTGTGACGAATTTCCAAAGTCCACCCGCAGCGTGGCAATTCATTCAAAGTCCAGCCGCAGACTGGCCAAAGTCCATCCTCCGGGTGGCGAATTCTCAAAGTCTCCCGTAGTGAGCAGAAGACTCCCATATTGAGCAGCAGCCCCCGTAGTGTGGAAAGAAATCGAAGTATCCCGTAGCGAGAAGAAGTCTCCCATAGTGAGCAAAAGTCTCATGTAGTGAGCCAAAGTCTCCCGTAGCGAGCAGCAGCATCCGTAGTGTGGCAAAATTCCAAAGTCCACCCACAATGTGGCAAATCTCTAAAGTCTCCCACAGTGAGCAGAAGTCCGCCCGCAGTGTGGCGAAGTATTTGAAGTCCAACTGTAGATTGGGAAAAGTCCATCCCCAGGGTGGCGAAGTATCTTAAAATTCGATCGCAAATTGTTGAAAGTCCACTCGCAGCATGGCAAGTTGTTATTCATCCGATAATACATCACTAAGGCATTGTTGCAGCCTACTAAAGTCCACCCGCGGTGTGGTAAGTCAGTAGCCATCTGACATCACTCAAAAGGCATCCCCCGTTTACTATTCTTCCCGTCATAATTATATCCAAGCAGAGTTGATTCGGTTGAGTTTATCTCCTTGTTCTTCTACCGCAGAGTGCAAATTTTCTAGTTGTTTCTGGTATTCAATCCCTGCATACTTCAAACGACTGAAAGCAACTGCTATCATCCATTCAAGTCTACAGTGATTGAATAGGGGCAGCTGTAACACCCCAAAATTTTCCCTCTCATTTATTACCATCTAACTGACTTTTTCACAATCTTTCACATGCATCTTTCATTAGGTCATAGCATCACAATCATGCATTTTCGTTGGGTTCCTAAGGCATGGGATTAGAGTTTTTCTGAGGATCAAGATCTCAGTAGTGTGAATCAGTAGAAAGTTCTTCAACAGAATTTAATGGTGCTAGGGTCTCTCCTCAAGCTATGTTGATGATCCTTCCTCATTACACCTTCATCATCATACATTGGATGATTTAGTATTCATTTAGTCGAGAATAAGAAGGTGATTGGATCCGTCTTCAAATAGAGCAGTTATTCAAGGAGTGAATTCATATAATGTGATTTGGATGAAGGGTGGAAAGTGAACGGTTATGATTTATTTGGAAGATGTCGTTCAAATTCAAATTCAAGTCCTTGATGTCCATTTCGAATACAAGTCACTATGGTTTTCCTGGGCCATTTCTTCAAATCAATTTTAGTTACTTTGAACCATTTGTCCCAAATCCAATTTCAATCACCATTAACCAATTTCTAGATCCACTTTTTCTCGTCCAAGTTCCATTCTTACTTCTTAACATCCATTTAAATCAAAGATCCAATTATATCTCGTTGCTCAAATCCAATTCCAAATTCATTCCAATTTCATACTTAAATCCATCTCTATAGTTAAACCATAGTCTACATTTCATTTTCCAAATTAAACCCAATGCCTATTATAAGCCCAAACCATGTTTCTTCATTATGTTTTAACATTTTTATAGTTACCCAAGAGATTTGATTCTGATGTCCTTAATGAGTATCAGAAAAGGGTCCCTGGCCATAATTTAATAGAAAACTGAAAAATGGAAAACAAGAAAAAGAGGAACGCTTGTCCTCTCTCGTTTTTGCCATGGATGGAATACCTATTAAGCATCAGAAAAACACAACAAGACATGATGATAGAAAAAATCCAATTAGAATTAAAATCACTAACAAACTTTATATATAGTGAAGATTACACAAAGTGAGGGGGGAGATCCATCATAGGAAAGGGATCATTTTTTTGGAGAAAAGCTCGATAACAGGAAAAGAAGAAACTGGTAACAAAATCCAGTTATTTGTCTTCAACTATTTCTCTTTAGAATCTTCATTTTAAAATATTTAATTCCTTGATGCCTCCAATCTCTTCAACTCAACTTCATTTTTATCATCATCTTCAAAATGAGCTTCAATATGAAATCTTCAAGGAATCTCTGTGAAAACTTCGATACTCTGCATTAACAGAATAACCGAAAGAAAAAGGATTCAGTTACGCACATCAGAAGAATTAGAAAAAAATGGTAAGAAGAAAAATGATACACATCAGAAAAATCAGTTATAAAGGAGCAACAAAAACTCAGGATTCAGAATAAAAAGGGAGTAGAAGAGAATTTATCAGAAAAATTCCAAGAAACAAAATTCACAACGATCTCCAATAGAAATGGTCATAGCCGTAACAGGTTACATCAATCTCTAACAGAAATCACAAAGTTCACTTCTAACTAATTCTAACAACTTCAACAAACCCTAACTATTTTCTAACCAATTCACAACAGATTTCCTAACTAACTTACCTGAAATTCCAAAAGAGATCGTCAATCTATCCTCTATAAAAATCGGGAATTTGCTGCAGATAGGGGCTCTCATTTAATCCATCTTCATCTTCATCTTTCTGAAAATTCCTTTCCTTCTTCATCTCTCTCCATCACAAATCTTCATCAACCCCAAACGCCATCTTCATGATCACCTTCTTCTTCTCCACACTTTCGAACCTTCCATCAGCAATCTTCATCATTCTTCACTCTCTTTAAGAATCCTCATCAATCACCAAGGTCCTCCATCATCATTCATTAGTCTCCAATAACCTTCATACAACAACACTGCATCGGGATTCTTCGACATCTTCAACAACTCGGACCTGCATATCCAAGATTCAATTCACGCACAAAAATTGGTTAACGATAATTCAGGTTCAGAATCGACACGAATCCGCATAATATAGAAAATAGAAAAAGAAGGGGATATCAACAATACCGCATCGCAACAATTCGAATTGCTAAGAAACTCTTCGCAATACCACTATAAACACAATCACGCGGTTGTCCTCGGCGTGATCATCACCTTCGTCAGTTCTTTTCAAATCTTCAATCGTCTTCGTCATTACGGTAACAGATTCTTCAAGAAGATCAAAATGAGACATCCAGTTCTCGATCGCTCCTCCCCGCCTACAAATTGAAGGTTTCGACTGCTTAGTTTCACGGTGACATCGAGAAGGAGGAAGCAACATCTTTCTGCATTTGTGGCGTCGACGTAGCTTTGAGTTACTAGGTACGAACTTGAACCCTTGTTTGTATGAATTGATTCGTAGCGTGTTGTTTTCCGACTGAGGCTCGTGAGTTTGAGTGTCCCAATCTCGCAGTCGAAGTGTTTTTTTCTAAGGATGGGGAGTCGTGAATGGAGGTGAGAACAAAGAATGTTGTTTAGCTTCACCGTTTGAGGGTGGTTGACCGGTAAGGGCGAGCGGCCGCAGCGTTAGGAGGAAGGAGAGGGTGTCGGTGGAGAAGAAGAAGGGTCTAGGGTTTGTTTGAGGATTCTTAATTTGTCTTTCTATTTCTATACAGTTTTCAATTAATTCACAAAAAATATTAAAGAGCATAATAAAATTCCCCAAAACTTAGGATAGAATATTAATTCAATTTAGAAACATTCCCAATTTTTACTTTCTGAATTTTTGCATTTTTCAATTTAAATTCGATTTTTCATTTTAATTGATTTATATTGAATTCCTTCATAAACACATAAACTTGTATATTTTATTTCTGCCACTTCCTATAACATTTTTGATCCATTCTTTTTGTTATGATTAAAGGACAAATAAAAGTACCTAGAATATTTTTGGTGTATTTTTTTAGGTCATTTTTCTACTGTTTTGGTAATGTGATTTGTATAAATTTGTGATTGAACCATAGATAGATTTAGATGGCAATTTGACATAGTTAGACTTTGAATTTTTAGGAGATGTTTTTAACACAATGATATAATCAGGTTAGAGACCCTAGGGAATTAATTTCATATTTTTTCCATGACTTTTGATATTTTTGTCATTTTAATTCATTTCCATCATATTATGCATATTCATGATTCATGTCATTTACTAACTATTTTCTTTTTATGCAAGGTATCTTTCGAGGATTTGCTTATGGACTTGGATAATATTTTATGTCTCGATTATATTTTGTGTACTTTGTGATTTAATACTTGTATGCTTGTATAGTTTCTATAATTAGGATAGAAAAGATAAAATGAATCGCTAGAAAACAAATTCTCAAAAAAGAAATAAATAAAAGACTCGATCCAACGTCGAGTAAATTTTTCAAATAAATAAATAAAGTTGCATGTGACTTTAGGATTCCTTGATTACCATCGTTCCATTCCATTACACCAAAAGCAAGCCTTGTATGTTTCACACCATAAGTCGTGCGTCTCAGCACCACGCAATCGACTCACCCGATCCATCGTTTCATCCCATTTATGTTTCATTCACGTTCTTACCCACCATGACCTAGGAGGACCATATTGTTCATTATGACTTTTTGCACTTGCACTTCTAGTTTAATATCCCTTAGGTATATTTAATCTCTCAAACCTCACTAACAATAGTTTATCTTCAAACTCAACTAACTTAGGGTAAGTCTAGTTTCCCTTAGATTTTTCCTTTTATAACTTGAGTCTCACTTCTCATCTTTAAAAGAAAATCAAAAACACTTAATAAAGGAAAAGGTGTACAATGCGCCACGAGCCTTAAGCTATACGGGAAATGACTAGTGGAGGTCTCCTTCACTCTTCTAGGATGCTTTACAAACGTTCCATTGGGGGCGATCTTGGAAAGTATTTGCTCCTGTGTCATTGTCTCGACAGTTCAAACAGCGACACGGTAAACACCCTCGAGTCAGAGCCGGTAACACCTGAGCTAGAGCTATGGCAACGTCATCCTAAAAAACCCAAACAAGTGTCAGCCTTAGTTAGACGAACTACGGCGTCTCTGATCCTCATTTATCCCGATGAGGTACGTAGGCAGTGGGGTAGGGCCCATTCGAGCACAATCTTTATTTTCCCTACATGTTCCCCCTTTTATTCCCATTTTCCAATTCCATTTCGATCTCATTTTCGTTCCATTCCAGACAGCCATTCTTTTATTCAAACACCATCGTATTTCTTACCCTTTGAAAACAGACTTATAAGCGTGGATCCCGTCAGGTACGGAGGACGGATTGGGGTGCTAATACCTTCTCAATTCGTAACCGACTTCCAGACCCAGATCTTTGGTTCGCAAGGCCTCGTCCTTTTCCTTCTTCCTTAGGTTTGTGCAACATTACCTTTCCCATTCATTCGGGATAAAAATGTCTGGATGGCGACTCTAACTTTTCCGCGCCACTTTCGCGTTTGTACTAGGATGAAAATCCCGGGAGCGATAATGTTATTCAAGATTAATGCATCATGATTCAAAGACTTATTTCTTCAAGAAGAAGCTTCATGAAGGTATATTAGCAATTATACACAAATATTAAAATCTTAGATGCTCAATTAAATACCTATATCATGGCATAATCATCTCTTAACCTTAGCATATTTTAAAATTGCATTTTTCAAATTCAAACTTGGTGCAATCGATTTGCACTTTCATGCAATCGATTTGCATCTGTTTGTTTTAAAGTATTTTTGCATTTTTAACTTGGTGCAATCGATTTGCACTTTCATGCAATCGATTGCATGTTTCAAAATTTTGAAAAATTTGGCAACGTATGCATGTGCAATCGATTTGCATTATAGGGCAATCGATCGCAGTCTGTACAATTTTGAAAAATCAGTATTTTTCATAACACCTCTTCATGTATCCTTTCATGAAACCTTTTCATAATGCATTGGCATTTGTTCATGAATTTTTACTGTTAATTACATTGTTTCATAAGGGTGTTATGTGCATATAAAATCCAAACTTTTTCAAATCATTTGTCACCTCTTTCAAAAATATTTTCATAGAAAAAATTCACAAAACTCTTAAACTTTTGACAAGAATTTTTCTACATTCTTCATATCACATAATTGAAAAATTCTTGAGCTATCTAATATTTTATGATTGTGAATCATTGTTAAAGAAAGAGAAGATCAATTTATATTGATACCAATCATTGTATTACTCACTTAAACAAAAAATTATAGAAAGTGTTTTCTATTTGTGACTTGTGTTCCAAGGATTGTTTGGACATAAGGGTTAGTGTGGCAAGAGGATTGTTCTTGCACACTTGATTGTTTAGTTTGTTAGAAAGTAGGCCTCACCATTGAAGGTATGATAGGTTGTACTTTTCTAAAAAAAACTAGTGGAAATCTCTTTCGTATTGAAAGGGGACTGGATGTACCTTCGGATTGTGAAGGGAACCAGGATAAACCTCTATGTCATTTTTTATTTTTTGCTTTACCGTTTTCATTCCATAAACCATAAAAAGCAAAATCCATCCATCAAAGAAAAAGAATCGAAAAATTTCTAAGAACCTAATTCACCCCCCCTCTTAGGCGCACTCATATACTTACAATTGATATCAGAGCTGGTTTAGGTAACCTGTTCCTACAAGATCCTGTATGGCTTCCGCAAACTCGAATCCTGTTTTCAAAGATGGTGGAAGTAGCAATAAGCCTCCGCTCTTCTCCGGCGAATACTTTGATTTTTGGAAAATCAGAATGAGGGCACATCTTGAAGCCCAAGGAGAAGGCATATGGGAAGCAATCGAAGAAGGTCCTCATAATCCTGTTAATGTGATCAATGGTGTTGGAACCGCAAAGTTGAAGAATATGTATGATGAAGATGATAAGAAGAAGATCCTAAATGAGAAGAAGGCAATCAATATACTCCAAAGTGCTCTTAGTATGGACGAATTCTTTCGCGTATCACAATGCAAATCGGCAAAGGAGATTTGGGATACTTTGGTAGAAACACATGAAGGAACAACAGAAGTAAAAAGATCAAGGCTTAACACGTTGAGTCAAGAATATGAAATGTTCCGTATGCAGCCCGAAGAATCTATCGTTGCCTTACAAAAAAGATTTGTTCATCTAACAAACCACTTAATTGCACTCGGGAAGACCTTTACCAACGACGATCTCAATTTGAAAGTCATAAGGTCCTTGACAAGGGAATGGCAACCGAAAGTGACCGCTATTTCGGAAAAGAAGAGTCTCTCAACGATGACATCCGCATCTCTATTCGGCAAACTTCAAGAGCACAAATTGGAACTTGGAAGGCTCGAGAAGCACGAAAGTCAAGAGAAAAAGTCCAAAGGAGTTGCTTTGAAGATTGACACAAAGGATGACAAAGATGACGAGATTTCCGAAGATGAGAATTTCATGCTTCTTGTTAAGAAGCTTGGTAAATTTTTTAACAAAAATAATAATTCCTCTTTTCCTAAAAAGAATAAACATTTCAGGAAGAAGGATGCATCCACGTCGATTCAAGAAGTTACATGTTATGAATGTGGGAAGCAAGGTCACATAAAACCGGATTGTCCAAGACTTGCAAAGAAAGGAGGATTCAAAGGCAAGAAGGACTTCAAAAATAAAAAGGCTTATGTTGCTTGGGACGAAAATGAAGTTAGTTCCTCATCGGAATCGGAGAGCGATGAATGTGCAAATATGGCTCTAATGGCTTCACATCACTCTGATGAAGAAAATGACGAGGTTAGTAGAAACTTTTCTATTTATGATAATGATGCACAAGATGTAATAGATGAACTCTTAAAAGAATGCAAGACTTTGTATAAAAGTATTTCATCCCAAAAACAAATTTCATCTTTAGAAGAAAAAAAACATTGCTTTAGAAAAATATATTGAAAGTGAAAAGCAAAAATTGATGAATGGAAAACAAAGTCTTGTATGTAAAAATTGTGAGTCTTTATCTTTCCAAATTGTTAAACTTAAAAGAGTTTTAGACAGATATGAAAAAGGTCAAATTGGCTTGGAGGAAATTCTTAGGAACCAAAGGTATCCTAATGATAAAAATGGATTAGGATATTCTAAGTTTTCCAAACCAAGCACAAATGAGACTATTTTTGTTAAAGCAAGTGAACAAGTTGTTAAAGAAAAGGCAAACAATTCTAAAAGTGTGCATCAAAGTCATAAAAAGAAAAGAATTGTTAAGAAAAAGAGTTATATTCCAAGATATAGAAGTCATTTTCAACCTACTTGTTTTTATTGTGGAACCAAAGGACACACACTTAATGCTTGTTATGTGCGCAACATTGGTGTTGCTAAAGGGAATTATGTGTGGGTTGAAAAGGGTACTAACTATCAAGGACCCAAAGCAATTTGGGTACCTAACAATACTCGATTTTTGTTTTGTAGGTATGCTTGAAAACAACTTCGAATAAATGGTATCTTGATAGCGGTTGTTCAAAGCATATGACCGGTGACATCAACAAATTTTCAAGTCTATCACTTAAGGCCAAAGGATACGTTACTTACGGTGATGATAATAAAGGAAAAATTCTTGGAGTTGGAACCGTTGGTGCACCTCCTCATACAATCATCAAAGACGTCCTTTATGTGGAAGGCCTTAAATACAACCTTATTAGCATAAGTCAATTGTGTGACAAAGGGTTCCAAATCAACTTCACAAAGTAGAAATTCTTAATAGAACATGAAGTCACCCATGACCTATTGCTAAAAGGTAAAAGAATTAATAACATTTTCATGATTTCCTTTGATGACTCTTTCTTGAAGGTAAAATTCTTAATGGCAAACAACAACGAGGCATGACTTTGACATAAGAGATTTGCTCACATTCACATGGAACATTTAAACAAATTAATAAAGCATGATCTAGTTTTTGGTCTTCCAAAGATAAAGTTTATCAAGGATAAGCTTTGTGACGCATGTCAAAAGGGGAAGCAAACCAAAACATCCTTCAAGACCAAGAAAGTGATATCTACTTCAAGACCACTACAATTGTTACATATGGATCTTTTCGGTCCATCAAGAACAAAAAGCTTCGGAGGTAACGTTTATGCCTTAGTTATTGTTGATGATTTCTCTAGATACACTTGGACTTTGTTTTTAGTGCAGAAACGTGATGACTTTAAAGCATTCAAGAAGTATGCCAAGCAAATTCAAAACGAGAAGTCACTATCAATTGTCTCCATAAGAAGCGACCATGGTGGCGAATTTCAAAATTCATCATTTGAAGATTTTTGTGAAGAGCATGGAATCTCTCACAATATTTCTGCACCAAGAACTCCTCAACAAAATGGTGTCGTAGAGAGGAAGAATAGAGCATTAGTGGAACTTGCAAGGACAATGCTTAGCGACTCAAATCTTCCTAAATATTTTTGGGCGGATGCGGTTAGCACGGCTTGTTTTGTAAGTAACCGTGTCAATATTCGACCAATTCTCAAGAAGACTCCATATGAGTTGTTCAAGGGTAGGAAACCCAACATATCTTTCTTCCACATATTCGGATGCAAATGCTTCGTTCTCAACAACGACAAGGACAACCTTGGTAAGTTTGATGAGAAATCCGATGAAGGTATATTTCTTGGTTATTCTCTCTCAAGTAGAGCTTTTAGAATTTTCAATAAACGAACACTTACTATTGAAGAATTTATACATGTTTCGTTTGATGAGACTAACCCCTCGAAAGAGGATAATATTATTGTGGATGATGATGATGATGTAGTATATCTATCACAACAACAAAAGGAGACATCAAAAGAACAAGCAATATCACAAGAAGATGACTCACCAATTATTGAAGAACATCAAGATCTTCCGAAAGAATGGAGAACTCATAGAGATCACCCGATAGATAAAGTTATTGGTGATATTAGCCAAGGCGTTGCAACTCGACTAAATCTCAAGGATGCTTGTCTCAACATGGCGTTCGTATCTCAAATTGAACCAGCCAAAATCGATGAAGCATTAGGCGATGATCAATGGATAATAGCTATGCAAGAAGAACTTAACCAATTCGAAAGGAATCAAGTTTGGACTCTTGTACCAAGACCGGACAACAAACACATCATAGGAACAAGATGGGTGTTCAAGAACAAACTTGACGAGAACAGAATCATAGTTCGTAACAAAGCAAGATTAGTCGCACAAGGCTACAACCAAGAAGAAGGAATCGACTTTGATGAAACGTTCGCTCCGGTAGCAAGGTTAGAAGCAATTAGATTATTACTTGCTTACGCGTATTCAATGAATTTTCAGTTGTACCAGATGGATGTCAAAAGTGCCTTCCTGAATGGCTACATAAATGAAGAGAACTTGGAATCTTAGATGAAAAAGATATATAAATCATCCATTAAAAAAGGTGCACAACATTCATTCTGCTCTCATTAAATATGTTTAAAAATGTTTTAGAATGTTTATTTTTTTCATGTTTTTGCAAATTTTTAAACGTGCAGTCGATTTCATGTTTACTACAATCATTTGCAGTCTGAGTATTTTGTGTGATTTTTCAAATTTTGGCTTAGTGCAATCGATTGCATGAAAATGCAAATCGATTGCAGTATGGGAAAAATGCTTTTTCACGTAATTTTGGCATAGTGCAATCGATTGCATGAAAGTGCAAATCGATTGCAGTCTGGAACTTTTTGAAAAAAAATTATTTTTTATTGTTCCCTCTTATTTTCTTTGATCCTTGGTATCATAAACTCATATACTTCAAATCACATCATTTCCTAGGCCAACTTTTCAGATTTTGTTCCCTCTTAGCCTTAACCTACAAGATTCCCTTAACCACCCAAATAACTCACCATAACTCCTCTTACCAAATTCCCACCTCTACATACCACCTTATGATTCATCCAACCCGGCTACCCCACCAACTCCCCAAGCACCTCTCAACCAATAATTTCCTAATCAAGACCCTTTTGACCCCAATATGGATCTGTTTTGAAAATGTTTTTCATGTCTTTATGTTTGGATGTTTTCGCTATGTAGTCGTTAATGCTTACTCGTTGTAATGTCTCATTTATGTTTCTTTTGTTTCCGCATGTTTCGTTATGTTTCTTTACAATGTAAAATTCTGCATTTATGCTATGCATGCAATTCTAGTTTTAATCTATGATATGTTATTTCTAGTTTTATTCTTTCTTGTTTATGGCTTTTATTATTTTCACCCATCTTTCCCTTCTTTTTGATAATGTCAAAGGGGGAGAAAGATGTTATGCTTGTACATTTTCTTGTTTTTGAATTTCCTAAAGGTACAAAGCTCCAATTCACATACAAAGGGGGAGATATGCATCTTAGGGGGAGAAGTATTCCGAAAATGTTAAAGCATCTAAGAAGATTGTTTGTCCTCATCAAAAAGGGGGAGAATGTGAAGTCAATCTTCTCCATGGTCAACACTTGTTTTGATGAAGACACATCTCTTAGCTACAATATGATAAAGAAGGCAAAGATGTTATTCAAGATTAATGCATCATGATTCAAAAACTTATTTCTTCAAGAAGAAGCTTCATGAAGGTATATTAGCAATTATACACAAATATTAAAATCCTAGATGCTCAATTAAATACCTATATCATGGCATAATCATCTCTTAACCTTAGCATCTTTTAAAATTGCATTTTTCAAATTCAAACTTGGTACAATCGATTTGCACTTTCATGCAATCGATTTGCATCTGTTTGTTTTAAAGTATTTTTGCATTTTTAACTTGGTGCAATCGATTTGCACTTTCATGCAATCGATTGCATGTTTCAAAATTTTGAAAAATTTGGCAACGTATGCATGTGCAATCGATTTGCATTATAGTGCAATCGATTGCAGTCTGTACAATTTTGAAAAATCAGTATTTTTCATAACACCTCTTCATGTATCCTTTCATGAAACCTTTTCATAATGCATTGGCATTTGTTCATGAATTTTTACTGTTAATTACATTGTTTCATAAGGGTGTTATGTGCATATAAAATCCAAACCTTTTCAAATCATTTGTCACCTCTTTCAAAAATATTTTCATAGAAAAAATTCACAAAACTCTTAAACTTTTGACGAGAATTTTTCTACATTCTTCATATCACATAATTGAAAAATTCTTGAGCTATCTAATATTTTATGATTGTGAACCATTGTTA
This sequence comes from Lathyrus aphaca, assembly GCA_963966055.1. Lineage (NCBI taxonomy): Eukaryota > Viridiplantae > Streptophyta > Magnoliopsida > Fabales > Fabaceae > Lathyrus > Lathyrus aphaca. The sequence goes on from OZ014519.1 coordinate 317,063,767, forward strand.
AAGAAAGAGAAGATCAATTTATATTGATACCAATCATTGTATTACTCACTTACACAAAAAATTATAGAAAGTGTTTTCTATTTGTGACTTGTGTTCCAAGGATTGTTTGAACATAAGGGTTAGTGTGGCAAGAGGATTGTTCTTGCACACTTGATTGTTTAGTTTGTTAGAAAGTAGGCCTCACCATTGAAGGTGTGATAGGTTGTACTGTTCTAAAAAAAACTAGTGGAAATCTCTTTCGTATTGAAAGGGGACTGGATGTACCTTCGGATTGTGAAGGGAACCAGGATAAACCTCTGTGTCATTTTTTATTTCCTGCTTTACCGTTTTCATTCCATAAACCATAAAAAGCAAAATCCATCCATCAAAGAAAAAGAATCGAAAAATTTCTAAGAACCTAATTCACCCCCCCCCCCCTCTTAGGCGCACTCATATACTTACACAACACCTAACAATTTCTATTAATCGAAATAAATAATTAAACCATTAAATTGGGGCGTTACAACTCTCCTCCACTTAGAGTATTTTTTTTCCTTGAAAATTCACTGTATACGAACTACCCCGGATACGCTCTCGCATCCAATAGTAAACTACTATGCCACGAAAGATGATATCCCGAATAGCGCAAAACAACGATACAACTTATTGACGACAACCACAACAAGGCGCAATTCTCATGCAATGTACTCTGTAACTAACTCAAGAAACAAAATAATCAAGTTATGAACATACAAGTTCACTCTTGGACCGGTCATAACACGATAGTTACCATCATCTTAGGTAACACCTCCCTAATTCCACATCGTAGGAATTAGCTACACACACCCGAACCATCATCATAGGCAACATGGCAACAACAAAGATAAGAACACTAAAATCCATAAACGACATCACCATAACTATGTAACACCCCAAAATTTTCCCTCTCATTTTCATAGTATCTAGCATATCCTTTGCATACATAGCATTGCATTCTTTGCATCGAAAAATGAAGTATAACATTCATTGTTGAAGCATAAAGCATGGCAGTAATTTCACTTCAGTGGTGGTTGTTCAGTTATGTTTCGATTCAGATGGAAATTGACCTAATCTTGGTCAAACTATCAAGTAATTATTTCAAATGCAAGATTATTTATATTAGTGGTTTATTTCTCAGGCAATGCGAATTCAAAGTTCAAGTTGTTGTGTGTTGGAATTCATCAGTTTATCAAGCAGTGTTCTGTGTGTGGTTTTGTTCAGGAAATATGGTTCATCTGGATGCATTAGTCCATTAGTGGTTCATTTGTGGATTTAGTTTTCCAAAGATTGATTCAGACAAATTCAAAAGTGATCCATAATTCATTTCAATTATTATCAGAAATACATATTTTCTCTAGGCAATTCAAGCTTGGTGGATATTTAGGTTAAGTGTGAATTCAAGTGTCTCATGGTTGAGATCATTTGGAACCAACCAGTTTACTTCTAATTAGAATTTGGTGGACTAGTTCGAGATTTTATTTGAGAAATTAGAATTTAGTCTGTATTATGGTTTCAAGGACGATGTTAAGTGGTGCATTTGGAATCGTTTTAAAAGATTTAGTCAAGGATCGATATTATTCATTTTGACTTCATATTTGGATTCAATTGATTTTCTTTGTTCATCATCATTCATGAAGATTTTTAATCAAAACAACTGCAAATTCAAGATAAAAAAAAATTAATGCATTGTTTAAGAAGATTGCAAGGTGCACATTACATTGACAAAGCCCAAGTTGCAAGTTAAGTTCACATTACTTCACCAAAGTCTTATACAAGGAAAAGTTGTAATTCAATCAAAGCCCAAACAAATAGAATTCAAAGAAAATCAAGGTTCCAATAGCAAAGTAAAGTTGGCCCATTACATCACCAAGAATAAAAAAAATCAAGAGATGAAAAGAGTTATGACCCAAATGCTGCGAACAAAAAAACAAGCCTCAAGCTCCGACACGTCATCGGCCTTCAAGCCGCATCCTCCCAGCCATTACGCCGTACGCATCGCTTCATCCTTCATGCCATACACATTACAACTTCACATGAACATCACGCAAGCATAAAACGCAGTGAAAATGATCAAAACAGCTTCTGCAACTACAAGCAGCTTCAGCATCACACTTCAAACGCATTATACGCTATCCAAAACGCAGAAAAAACCCAAAAACGCAGGAAAAGATTAATAGAAAATAATGTAACAAAACACACAGAGAAAATTAAAACAAAAAATGAGACAAATAAAAAGAAAGTATAACAGAATCGGAGAAGTGGGGATCGATTTTGGACTTGATATCATCAAAAAGTTAGTGACAAAAAATAATAGAAAACACTAACGAATTCGGTTTGACTCTAACAAAGGGATTCATTGAGTTCTTCACTTTCAATCTTCATTGAACACAAAAACACAAAACCTCTCTGATAATCTTCATCTTCAATCTGGAAACCTCCCATTTTTCTTCAATTTGAATCTTCATCTTCATCACAACCGTATACCAAATTCAATCTTCTTCATCACGCCATCATTCACCTCCATAATAGAACTTGAATCCACAATAAACCATAACCAATTCACAAATACCTGCAAATTGAATTAAGAACCAACCAATTCAATCTCAGAAGCTTAACTCGAGAACGCATTGTAGAGTTGCAGAAGCAAGGAAAGACAAGAACCACGAAACCTCCTTCAATTTTCGGATTCAACATCAAACACCAACAACAGATCGAAACAAATTCGCAGAGGAAGGAAGAAGGATTCGAGAAAAGTCAAAAGCGAATCTTACCCGCCGTTTGGTTGAGATTTTTGAAAAATTAGTTTCAGATTTGTAAAGAGGGGGGGAAGTTAGGTAGGGCTCATGTGGTACTTTTTAGGTTTAGGAGGTGGTTGGCCGGAGAAGGACAGCGGCGGCCACCGTGCGCCACCTCCTTCTCCGGCGAAGGTTCCAACGACTAGGCTTAGTTTTGAAAGGGAAAGATGAACGCAGAGAGAGAGAGAGAGAGAGAGAGAGAGAGAGAGAGAGAGAGAGAGGTAACGTTACTGAATGTGTGATTTTTTTAAAAGTGATTTTCAATGCTTTTGTGATGTAAGGATAATCTAAGCTAGTGGATAAGTTCTTTTGATTTCGGTCCACACTTGACCCCTCTGTTTCCAATCCTGTGCAACGCTTTCTTCTAGTTATCACGCACTCTCACTCCCTTAACCGTTTGATGATCATGATAGTTTAGATCTAGGATCGTGTGGCATAGATTCAGTCAAGTATGTTGATTGCAACCTCACCGTAGATCACCAGGCCTTTGTGCGCATGGGCTTTAGTTTTCTTATTATTCGAAACCCCTGCTTTAGGCCCATTCCATAAACTAACTAAGTTTTTGCTATGTGCTCACTCCTTTCGCATTTCCTTCGATTTTCATTTTTGTTTTAACATTGTTTCATTTTAATTTCTTAAAAATAGTTTCTATTGCATAAAAATTCTACAAATATTATTTTAGCATATTAACACATTTTAGAAATTTTGTGCATCTTTAATTTCTGATTTATTGAATTTTAATTTTATATTGATTTTCTATTATATTTCTTTTTTCAATGGACTTTTGTTTTGATAGTCCAACTTTATCAATTTCTTTCTCCTAACTCCTAAATAGTTTTTCACCCATTCTTTTTGCATTCATCAACTAACATCTTAAACATCATAATTTTTTTTATAAATATTTTTAAGGGTTAAATATGTTTTTAGTCTCTATAAATATCTCAATTTTGGTTTTTAGTCTATAAAAAAAACATCGAGTTTTAGTCCCTATAAAATTACTTTTGCACCTAGATTTAGTCCCTGTAGAGGGACTAAAACTGCATGCAAAAATTATTTTATAGGGACTAAAATTCGATGTTTTTTTATAGGGACTAAAAATCAAAATTGAGATATTTATAGGGACCAAAAACATATTTAACCCTATTTTTAAAATCATTTTTAATTGCATTTTGGTCCTTTCCTTTTGGACTATTGTTATTTGGTCCTTATGCAACTTTAAACCATTGTTTGAAATAGTTCCCTTTTGAATTTGTGTGTGAGCTTTTGGTGAGTGATTAGCCTCTGACTTAGGTTCACTTAGGTATAACTTGACAATTTTTGAATGACATTTGATAAGTGTTTGGTTTCTTGTGGTTGAGGTTACTTTTCATGAGCCATTCTCATCACTCCTTAACCCTAGTTGCTTGAAGGCATATATGCCACCATTTGAGGTTGTTGATATATGTAAATATATATATATATATATATATATATATATATATATATATATATATATATATATAGTGTTAAGAATATTTGTATATAGAATAGTCCCACATCGACTATATCATGTAATTAGTTGTAATCTATCTATATATAATAATGTCTCTGTAGTGCTTTTCAAACACACGGTTTAATCTAAATGTCTCTTAGTCTCGCTTATTTCAACATGGTATCTAGAGCCTGCTAAGAGGCAATTCTTTCTTCACCGTGCTTTACCCGGTCGCCCCACTGTCTTCCGGTGAAAATATTTTTTTGCAAACCGTGTTGTCCCTCCGGTTTGCCTCTCATTTTTCAATATTCTCCGATAATCACCTTGCTGCCGCCACTGCCGCCGTTACTATTCCGGCAAAACTTCCGACGACGTTTCGGAAAACCGTTCTCACCATTCAACTCGTCGTCCTCCGATCCGGCCGTCGCCCTTTTCTTTCGCTGCTGCCCCGCGTGTCCGGTGTCTGATTCCGACCATTTTTCCGCCGATCTACTCGCCTCTCCCTATCCGTTTCAGATTCGGCTTCTGTTTTACTTTCCGACTCACGGAAAACGGTGCTCCAGTGCAAACAGCCCCGATTTCACTCCGTTTTTTTGTGTCACTAAGCCATGGGAGACACTGATTCTGTCTCGTTTACTAAAGTTCCACTTATCCCATGTGAAAAACTAACCGGATCAACAAACTATAACATATGGGCTCGTGCTGTCGATATGTGGTTTCATGGTCAGGGATATGAAGATCACCTAACCACAAAATTGACTAATGTTGCTGCCGCCAAACTCGCTAAATGGAAGAAAATTGATGCCTCTCTGCTTATCGTGTTATGGTTTTCCATAGCACCTAACCTCCAAGCGCAATATCAAGCCTTTTCCACTTGCAATGAGGTTTGGGAAAAGGCCAAGAAAGTCTTCTCCAACGACGTTCATTGTCTATATAGTGTCATCCTCAAACTCGACACATTGAAGTTAGAGAATATGGATATGCAAACCTATCTGAGTAAGCTTGATGCCTTGAAAGCTAGTTACGCAACCCTCATGTCGTACGCAAAAGATGCAACATCTCATGCCGAACAACAGAGTAAATTTTTCATGGTCATGGCACTTAAAGGACTACCATCCGAACTCGACTCCGTTCGTAACCAGATTTTATCAGGTACTACTGTTCCTAACTATGATGCAGTTAGTGAACAATTGTTGCGCTTGGCTACACCTCATGCGTTTGGTCCAGTTACCCCTCCATCTATTGTTGCTCCGACATCAGGTGACACTGCTGCCCTTGCATCTCTTGGCAACAATCAGAATCGCCCTCGAGGAGGGTCATCCAACTCCAAACCTCGTCCCAAGTGTGACCATTGTAACCGGCTTGGGCATACTATCGACCGTTGTTGGAAGCTACATGGCAAACCCCTACGTCAGGTAAATGCAGCTCAAAGTGATAACCCAAACACTATGCAGACTTCACCTTCTATTCAGAACCCTACGCCAAGCTACGAGGATTTTCTCAGGTGGTGTCAGACTAATCAGGCCTCTGGTTCCACAACTTCGATTGCACACACTGGTAATTCATCTGTTTGCTTCTCTCAATCATCTTCTCTTGGTCATTGGGTCCTCGATTCTGGTGCGTCTGATCATGTTACTGGTAATAAAGGTCTTTTTTCTTCCCTCTCTACCTCTGGTTTCTTACCCACTATAACTGCCGCAAATGGTTCTCAAACCCGATCCCAAGGGATTGGTACTGTTCAAATTTTACCATCTCTCTCTGTTACTTCTGTTCTATATGTACCTAATTGCCCATTTAATTTGCTGTCAGTCAGTCGTTTAACCCGTTCCCTTAATTGTTCTATCACCTTTACTAATAGTAATGTCACTTTGCAGGATCGGAGTTCGGGACAGACGATTGGCGTCGGATGTGAGTCTCAAGGCCTCTACTACTTCTCTTTGTCATCTACCACATGCTCCACCATAGATTCTCCTCTCATTATACATGCGCAGTTAGGTCATCCAGGTCTTCCCAAGCTACAAAAGTTGGTGCCCAGTTTAACTAAATTATCCACTTTACATTGTGAGTCTTGTCAGTTAGGGAAACATACACGTAGTCAATTTCCCGATCGAGTCAATAAACGGGCTGCGTCCCCTTTTGCTTTAGTTCACTCCGATGTTTGGGGTCCCTCGCGTACTGTGTCTACTTTTGAATCTAGGTATTTTGTAACTTTTATTGATGATTTTTCACGTTGCACATGGCTATTTTTAACGAAGAATAGATCTGAATTGTTTTCCATTTTTGAACAGTTTTATCGAGAAATAAAAACCCAATTTGGTTTGCCTATTCGTACCTTAAGAAGTGACAATGCACGTGAGTATTTATCCCAACAATTTCAAACTTTTATGTCATCCAATGGTATTTTGCACCAAACATCTTGCCCTCATACACCCCAACAAAACGGGATAGCCGAACGCAAAAATCGGCACCTCGTAGAAACCACTCGGACCCTACTTCTCCATGGTAATGTTCCTCTCCGATTTTGGGGTGATGCGGTGCTCACATCATGTTACCTCATAAATCGCATGCCCTCATCTGTCCTTAATAATAAAATCCCTTATTCAATCCTGTTTCCAAACTCTCCACTTCACCCAATTCCTCCTCGAGTCTTCGGGTCTACGTGTTTTGTACACAATCTCTCTCCTGGTCTTGATAAACTATCAGCTCGATCACTAAAGTGTGTCTTTCTTGGCTATCATCGATCCCAAAAGGGTTATCGTTGCTACTCTCATACTCTACAATGATACCTCGTATCCGCCGATGTTACGTTCTTCGAGTCTGTTCCATATTTAGAGTCCAGCCAAGTGACTACGGAACCTCTACAGGAAAGTATTCCCACACCTCCTTCGGGTGTCCCATCTGTCATTATTCCCCATCATTCTAGGGAACCTGATCCACTAGATACCCCTACGGTTGACCCTATCACTCCTCGCCCACTTCAAACATACCAGTGTCGTCACCTAACGTCTGTTGTACCTATCTCTGAAGTCGTACATGTCCCTGAGGTCAATACAGACTCTCCTCCGACGCTTTCGCCATCACCGGATCTGATCCTGCAACCTGAGTCTGATCTTCCGATTGCCCTTCGAAAAGGTATACGTCAAACACGAAATCCCTCTCCACATTATATTGATTTATGTTATCATTGTCTTTCCCCTTTGCAGTATACTTGTTTGTCTTCCTTGTCTTCTGTTTCTATTCCTAAAACTCCAGGTGAAGCATTATCTCACCCTGAGTGGAGGCAAGCAATGATTGATGAAATGTGTGCTCTTCAAAGCAGTGGTACCTGGGAACTGGTTCCTCTACCCCATGGGAAATCTTTAGTAGGTTGTCGTTGGCTTTATACAGTGAAGGTTGGTCCAGATGGTAAGATTGATCGATTTAAAGCTCGCTTGGTAGCCAAAGGATACACTCGGATTTTTGGGTTGGATTATAGTGATACCTTTTCGCTTGTAGCCAAGATGGCATCTGTTAGACTTCTTCTAGCCATTGCAACCATTCAACATTGTCCTCTTCATCAACTTGACATCAAAAATGCATTCTTACATGGTGATCTTGAAGAGGAAGTATATATGGAGCAACCACCTGGATTTGTTGCTCAGGGGGAGTCATCTAGTATGGTTTGTAGGCTACACAGGTCTCTTTATGGTCTTAAACAATCTCCGAGGGCTTGGTTTGGCAGATTCAGCACTGTAGTACAACAATTTGGTATGGTCCGTAGTGAAGCTGACCATTCTGTTTTTTATCGTCACTCACCCCAAGGGTGTATTTATCTTATTGTGTATGTAGATGACATTGTCATAACTGGTAGTGATCAACAGGGAATACTCCAGTTGAAACAACATCTCTCGAAACAATTTCAGACAAAAGATCTTGGTAAACTCCGCTATTTCTTGGGTATTGAAGTAGCCCAATCTAAAGATGGTTTAGTGATTTCTCAGCGGAAATATGCTTTGGATATTTTGGAAGAAACAGGTTTGTTAAATGCTAAACCAACCGATACTCCTATGGATCCAAGTGTCAAACTACTACCTAATCAGGGGGAGCCTCTATCTGACTCAGGAAGGTATAGGAGATTGGTTGGAAAGTTGAATTATCTCACAGTCACTCGTCCGGACATTTCTTTTGCAGTTAGTGTGGTAAGTCAGTTCTTAAATTCCCCTTGTCAGGAACACATGGGTGCTGTTATCCGGATTTTGAGATACATCAAATGTGCTCCAGGAAAAGGTCTTGTGTATGAGGATAAAGGACATACCCAGATAGTTGGATACTCCGATGCTGATTGGGTAGGGTCACCTACTGACAGACGATCCACCTCTGGGTATTGTGTACTTGTTGGAGGAAATCTTATATCCTGGAAAAGTAAGAAACAAAATGTTGTTGCAAGATCAAGCGCCGAGGCAGAGTATAGGGCCATGGCAATGGCTACATGTGAACTTATCTGGTTAAAACAGCTGCTCAAGGAACTTCAAATTGAAGAAGCAAGACCAATGACACTTATTTGTGATAATCAAGCTGCATTGCACATTGCTTCAAATCCAGTCTTCCATGAGAGGACCAAACATATTGAGATAGACTGTCACTTTGTCAGAGAGAAGATCGAGTCAGGCGACATCGTCACAAGCTTTGTCAACTCTAATGATCAATTGGCAGATGTGTTTACAAAATCTCTACGAAGTCCCAGAACTAACTATATATGTAACAAGCTTGGTGCATTTGATTTATATGCTCAAGCTTGAGGGGGAGTGTTGATATATGTAAATATATATATATAGTGTTAAGAATATTTGTATATAGAATAGTCCCACATCGACTATATCATGTAATTAGTTGTAATCTATCTATATATAATAATGTCTCCGTAGTGCTTTTCAAACACACGGTTTAATCTAAATGTCTCTTAGTCTCGCTTATTTCAACAGAGGTCTCTTGTGTGAGCTTGGTTGTTGGGTTTTGACTCTTAGGAATCATATTTGATCATTGTTGAATCCACTTGGTGTGTGTTGCCTTTGTGTTTGTTTTGATGCATCTTATGTGACGTTTTGGCCTATTTCTTTTCATGCATTCATCCTTTGCCTATCTTGCTTGCTTGTGTGCCTCAAACATGATCATATCATCATCTCATTTTCTTTCTCATACATGATATGCTACTGAATCATTCGTATACATTCATATGTGTATTCCATTTTGCATCTTTTGCATGTCATTTCAAGTATGAAGCATATATCCTTTAATGTAACTTCTTCTTACATGTTTGCATAGTTGTATGAACTTGATTGCCATGAATCTTTGCCATGATCATTTGAGAATCTTTAATATGTCATATTATGCATATACTTCCGAATTTGATCATCTTATATCATCTTTGCATATTCTATCTTCATCTTCACTTCACTTGTCTTATAACTTGATTATGTGCTTGCATTTCTCTCCTCATCTCCCATTATGCCATGAGCTAACTCATGCATTTTGGTATGCTCATTTAAGATGACTTTAAGCATTTTAATGTGGTGTTTGAGTTCTGAATTTGAAGTTTTTCATATGTCCTTGACCATGTTTTTGCACATTTACCTTCTTACTTCTTCTTATGCATTTTCTTTGAACTTCTCCATCTCTTTTGTGCTTACTTGCATTTGTTTGACTTTTCTTGAGTTCCTTGAGTTTCTTTAAGCTTTGTTATGTGTGTGGTTATTGTAACGCCCCGATTCGATAATTCCCATTTTTGTTGGAGTCTTTTATTTTAATTGAATAATTATTATTCTGTTTGTAAAATTATCATGATGATATTTGATGTTGATGAATTAATGTGATATATTGTGTTGTGAGATTTTACCGTTTCGAGAGTTTCTGGGTAAAATTGGATAAAAGGGTATTTTAGACTTTTGTTAATTAGTGATAAGTTAGAATTGTTTAGAATTGGTACTTTTGTGAGATAATTGATATTTTGGTTGCAAAAGAGATAAAATGAGTTAAGTGTAGAAAATAGAATTAGTTAGTAGTAGAAATAGAAATAGAATTGAGAGAGAGTTATAAAAGAAAGTTGGTAAGAGAGAAAGAGAAAAGAAAGAAAAGAAGAGAAAGAAAGAGGAGAGAAGAGAAAGAGAAGGAAAAGAGGAAAAGAGAGAATTTCTTCAAGATTGCTCCAAGGAATCGGAATAATCGGGTAAGGGTGATAAACATTGTTATCTTAATCTTGTGTATGATTATGTATGTGTTTGGTGGATTGGGTTTATGATTTGGAGAAGTTTTAGAGAAAGTTAGGTTTAGGGTTTTGATGAGAAAACTTGGAAATTGGTAGATTAATCGGTTAGACATCATTGTAACCGAAGTATCATGTTAGATACATGTTATTGATCACGTTTGTATGAGTTTAGAGAAGATTTGGAGTGATTAGAGTTGACTGTTCGCAACTGGTAATTTGCTGAAATCGCAGTGGTCGCTCAGCGAGCTACCCCTCGCTCAGCGAGAGCTCCATGGCGAATTTCGCTCAGCGAGCAAGAGGGCGCTCAGCGAGCCTGTAGGTTTTGAGGGATTATGTGTTTTAATCCGTAGCTTGAGTCTCGGGTATTCGTTTTTAGCGATCCTTATATCGATTCGAAGCTAAAAGCATGTAGAATCTATTGATGCTAAGAAGAGTATATTTAGCCGACTTTTACCCGACTTTTCCGATAAAACGTAATTATGTTAATTAGGGAATTATGGGTTTGATTGTTGTGTTGTGGCCGTTTGGCAAATAGATACATTGCTTGAATTAAATGCGAATGTATGCTAATTATATGAGATGAATGCATAACTATATTGTGAATATGTATGTATTTTTAAGAATGTTGTGTGTCATTTTGCATGTAAGCATAATGTATGCATTCTTGTGTTGTGAGATTCTTTGTGAATCCGTTGTAGCATCGTGTGCTCATGTGGAGTGTGAGCGATGACTACAACAAAATCGTGTGCCCATGTGGGGTGTGAGCGATCAGATTGTGTGCCCGTGTGGGGTGTGAGCAATCCTGAAACATCGTGTGCCCGTGTGGGGTGTGAGCGATGGGTGATTTATTCACATTGATTGTGTGCCCGTGTGGGGTGTGAACAATCGGATTGTGTGCCCGTGTGGGGTGTGAGCAATCCTGAAACATTGTGTGCCCATGTGGGGTGTGAGCAATGGGGAACATCGTGTGCCCGACGGGGAGTTACTTTAGGTAACAAGCGATGATTCTATTTGGTTCCTGAGTGAACTTGCTGAATGTTGTGTCGGTACCGCATTGCATCTGCATAGAGTCGTATGTCGGTCTCTATGAGTTGCATTTTATACATTGTATGTATATGCTGAAATAAACATGAATGTGCATCTGTTTATTTAGAATGTTGTGAAATGATTGGTATGTGTGAATGACATACTTGCATATATATATATATATATATATATATATATATATATATATATATATATATATGCACGTTGATATGTATATATGTATGTAATTTATACATTGAATGTATATGTGTGATTTAAACATAGCTTGTCGTATGTTTATGCGGAATGAATGTAAGTGAAGAATAGACATAAATAATATAAGATTTATGTGTATTGATAAAAGAAGATACATTGCGATGTATGTGAGTTATGTGATCATGGTTGAATATGGTTCGTGTTATGTGAATGAAATGGTGATAAGTATGCGTATAAGTATGCTTTATGTTGTGTATGAATGATATGTTGTGGTGAGAATATGTTGAAGTATATGTTATATGTTGAGATATATAATTATATGCAATATTATTATGATAATGTTTCTCACCCTTCTGCTGTTTTATGATGCTCTATGAGGCATTGCAGATTAGGCGTGCCAGATTCGTTTTTGTGAAGCCTGTCTTCATATCTTTTGGTCGGTCGACTCTGATATGTAGCACCGGGTAGTTAGGCGGCCTTGTGCCTTTTTGGGGATACATTTGTATATGTATTCGTTGTGGATATGTTTTGTATAACATGATATATTTGTGCACTTCTAACTTGTAGATATATTTTGATGAATATCTAAGTTGAAGTTGTTGATGATTTAAGTTTTCCGCTGTGCAATTTATAATTGAGATATGGGTGTAAGGATTGAAATTCCTTTGTGGATAGCTACCCCATTGTTGCATATCTGTTTGAGCAGGTGTTGTATGTTTTAATTTCACGTAATGTGGCATGCTCTTTTTTATGCTTGATTTAAATTATACTCTGGTGAAATTTTATCTATGCCTAAATGATTTAATGTATTATTTGGGGGTATAAAAAGGGGGTGTTACATTAAGTGGTATCAGAGCCAGTTTTCGAGTCAGTTGTGTCTGTCTTGATGTTGTTGTGATTGAACTTTTGTTTAATCTTGTTGTTGTCTTGGGAATAATCAGAATATGGCTGGTAGAAATGATAATGCGACGGCTGCTGCTTTGGAAGCAATGGCTAGGGCGGTGCAGGGAACACCGAATGTGAATGCTAATGATGAGTTCAGGAAGAATCAACCGCCGGTTTTCAAGGGGAGGTTTGATCCTGATGGTGCTCAGAACTGGTTGAAGGAAGTTGAGAGAATCTTCCGAGTGATGGATTGTGCTGAGGGAAGTAAAGTGAGGCTTGGTTCTCACATGTTGAAGGAAGAAGCCGATGACTGGTGGGTCGGTAGAAGTCTTGCTTTAGAGGAAGAAGGTGAAGAGATTACATGGGAAGTTTTTCGCACTGAGTTCTTAAGGAAGTATTATCCCGAGAGTGTTAAAGGAAAGAAGGAGATGGAATTCCTTGAGCTGAAGCAATGTAGTATGTCAGTGGTTGACTATACTGCTAAATTTGTGAAATTAGTGCAGTTTCATCCTCATTATGTTGCTGCTACTGCTGATTTTTCTAAGTGCATTAAGTATGAGAATGGTTTGCGTTCTGAGATTAAGCAAGCTGTGGGATATCAGAGGATCAGAAGGTTTTCGGATTTGACTAAATGTTGTAGGATCTTTGAAGCTGTGTGCGATTGGGAGCCATGTCTAGGTTGTACTGGTAGTGTTTAACAAAAGCCTCAGGCAATTCCTTCCAGTTTCTAATATAGGCCCTACTCAATTTCACATACCACTCATGGGATGCCATGACGAGACTATCCTGAAAATAGTACATCCACAACTTTTCATCATCGGTATGAGCAGTAATTCTACCGAAAAAAGCTTGAAGGTGGGTCTTTAGGCAAGAAGTACCATTGTACTTGTCAAAAGTGGGAGATTTGAACTTGTAAGGGATTCTCACCCCAGGAACAAGACCCAAGTCAGTAATGTCAAATCCCAAAGAGTTCTGAGATTTAATGGAACGAATCTGCTCAGCCATTTCCTCGAAACGACGATTGACCTCAGCACCCTGTCCTTCCATGTCTTCCAGGATAGTGAACTGGTCATCTTTACTATCCATTTAATGTTGAGGACCCCCACCATTATTAACAATGACCTCAGGTTGGGGTTGAGGTTGAGGACCACCACCACCAAGAGCACTAGAACCTCTGGGACCTCCACCGTTTCCATCTTGATTCCTATCAATCATCTCTTCCAGACGCTCTTGGTTCTGGTTTATGTCAGATACTAATGTCATGAACTGGTCCATTCGTTTATGCAGCTCTGGCAGCTTGATTTGCATTTGATCCATGATTCTGACTCTGTTTTCTTTAGTGGGATACCTTTGAACCATCTCCGTAGCAATAGCGCCTGAAACAGAAGAGATGTTAGAAATCTGAGAACTGTACCTGCAACAAAAAGAAAAAGGTTACCTACATGCAATGCAACTATTGGTGTTCCTATAGTCAGGAATTTGGTGCCCCAGTTCCGATATTTGATAGAAAACAACCCAGATGGCCTTTGGAGATTGGTTTTCCAATACAAGATTCTTTGCGAGGTATTCAAATTCTGATGGCTTTGAACGACTAGTTTCAGTGATTCAGAAAAGTAAATGAGAAACCAAACAAAGATGCATAAAATGAACAACCTCCTAAGGCAAGAGTCACACAAAACATCCCCGAAGGGTTACAGGTCTTACAAAACAAAGAGAAGAAAAAACTGAAAGCAATAAACACGGATTCCTCCAACAAGCCTGTAGGTAATCCAAATACAAAAGCTAAAAGACAAGACTGCAAGAGGATTTTGATCCCTCCCCACTAGATCCTGGCCTAGATCTAGCTTTCTTAACTTCTTCCATCAGCTTGAGATCTTCAACATCCTTGAGTGCTTCTTCTAGGGCTTGCTGACTTTGCACCAGTTGTTGAGACTTCTCCCGACGAATCTTGTGAACTTTTTCCATCTCTTCTTTCTGGTCTTGAATCTGCAACTTGAAAGCTTTCTCTTTTTCTTCATACATCTTCTGATATTTGTATCTCATCTCTTGCAACCAGGTAATGGATTGTCTAGCTTCTCTAAGAGTCTTCTTAGTCTTCTTATACTTTGCCTCTCTCTTTGAGTCCATCAAGCCTCTTCTTTGGAAATAATCTTCCCTCCCGACAAACTCCTTCTCCTTAGCTTCTTTATTTACCCGCACCTTCTATATCTTCTCTTCCAAGATCTGGTTAGCACAGGCCATGTGGTGATACATGCTGGTCATTTCAGAGTTCTCCAACCGAACCTCATGCAACTGAGCTTCTAACTTCTTGTAATCTTCCAGAAGAACGATGTTTTGGGGTAGCACTTCTTTAGGATACAAGGGAGCTTCTAGTGAAAAAGGAAGAAATAAATCTTCTACTCGCTTCTGTAACCAAGCAGCAAAAGGAGGATACGTCTTCAGGTCTACCTTTCCAAAGTCTTTCTTGCCTTTGCTTACTCTCACTTCCCAAGCTTGAAATGCTTGAGTGACCAACTTCTCATTTCCTTCCAATGATGCATACAATGACTCAACTACTTCTTTATTAGATGGATAAATTTTCAGAGGGTAGCCAAACTGCTTTCTAACTAGCACATGATTGTAGTTAATCATCCCCTTCCTACCAAGCAAAGGTACATTGGGAAACTCACTACAGCTGACAATTATCTCCTTTCCTAATAATCCCTATTGCATCCCCACACTACATCATCTGAGGTTAAGCCCATCAATCTTCATGGCCATTTCCACTCTTGCTTCAGATCTTTGAACGACCCTAACTTTGGGAGTTGCTTGGCAAACCAATCAGCAGATAAGGGTGCACAACACTTTACATACCATTTCCTCTTCTCATTTTTGTAGTGGACATTATAATAGAAGTCTCCCAGTAAAGTAGGCACTGGATTCCTCTGAACAAAGATGGAAATTGCCTCCATGCTAACTAACCATTTATCTCATGGGAACAAGCTTATTCCATGTACCATCAAGGCTAGTAATACACTAAACTTTGCCCACTTGTTTCCTAAAGCAAATAAATGAGCCTTTGTGACAAGAAATTCCAAAGTAATCCCTTTACCTTTACTGGCTTCTAAACCCATCTTGACTCTAAGAACACTAAGGTGACAAGCACTGGATATGCCTGCATGTGAAGGAGCCATCCCTGAAGCATAATAAGGAATACCCTCTTTGATAGGAATCTTCAGGATGCTAGAAATCTCTTCCAAAGTAGGAGCTAAGATATAATCCGGAAACACAAAGACTCGTAACTGAGGATCGTAGAACTGCAGCAATGAATGGAGACTATCCCTTTGATCAACAGTAGGCTTGTTCACGTAATTAAGAACCTTATCGTACTCTTTTCTAAAGTCCTCAAAACCTTGTCATTCATCAGATCTATCAATTTCTGAATATTCTCAATTTCTGGTTGTGGAAAGACATAATGAACATTCCTCTTTCTGGGAGTTTCCTTATCTTCTGCCATCTGGATAAGAGACAATTATCAGAACTGGGTACAATGTGCAAGTGACAACCTGAAAATAAAAACACAAAGTGTTAATGCAAGTATGATGCAATGTGTAATACCTCAAAATTTTCCCTCTCATTTCCTCAGCATTTTGCATAGCATTTAACATGAACAAATTCATGAAATAATAAAAAACATTGCATCATGTGTATCATAGCTGAGGCATAGGCATGCGATCTTTGATTGGAGAAATTAAAGGCTATGCAAAGGTAACCAAAGAACCAAAAAGCTTCTCAACCTTGTGCAAAGGGTTCATAATATCCCATAAGTCCTCACTTGAAGCCACAAGCCATGGAAATATTTGAATTGATCAAATGAGGCAAGTAGTGCAACATCTCCCGGTGAAAGGGACCAAATTAGGGTTTCATTTCTATTGGGCTTCTCAATGAAATTTTGATTCAAAGTGGATTCCATTGTCATATATATGATGTCAAGTGTCTAGGGTTCAAATTTCATCCATAGAAACATTTTGAAAGAGGTTCAAATGGCCAGATGACTGAAAATCAGGGAATTGGGGAAAAGTCAACCATGCTAAGGAAAAAGTCAACTCCTGACTTTTTGAGATCAAAATCATGAAATTAGGGTTGCAAGGATCCTATGGTTCAAATTTAATCAAGAAATGATGGAGGAATAAAGAGAAATCAAGAAAACCAAAACTTACCATTTTTGGAAAATTAGGGTTTCCAAAAATAACAAGTTTTGGCCATTTTTGCAGCAACTTCAAGAGAGGCCTTCTCCCAAAATATGAGGGCTATCAAAATTCTACCTTGAGCCAATTAAAGAGTGCATCTTAAGCTTCAACTCCATGGGTGGAACTCATTCATAGCATCAAAATTGAGTAAGATATGATCATTCAAAGTTGGTGCAAATCAAGGCAAACTAGGGCAAAACCAAGGCAGGCCTTGCCTCCTGCGCACGCGCCAGGCAAGGCATTTCATCAAATAGGTGGTGGGTCATAATGCAAGCTATTTTTCTCCATTTTAAAGGCTTCAAATGAAATTTATTTGAACTACAAAGTTGTTTATTGCCATGTTTCCAACAACTTTGATGTTCAAAGATTTTTCATTTGATCAATGGTTTGAGAGCTATGGAAGGGCAAAGTGTAGGTCTCACAACTGGTCATACATAGGAAATTTGCTCAAGCCAATGCAATTCTGAGCAGCCCAAGTATGCAATCACATTGCCTTGACTTCAATGACATATTTAAGGTACTTAGAGGCATTGTTACACCATTGATTGAACATCAAACATGTTGTATGCAAAATTTCCTTCAATTTGATCACAAGGACTTCTCCATTTGGTGCTTTGCTCTTGAAGTTACATCCAATGGAAGATCAATGTATGCAACCTAGTTTGCTTGCAATCTAAGGCAAGGTATCTCATGTTTGATTCAATTCAGTCCAAGTGTATTTGCCTCATTCATCATGCAAGGATCAATATACACTGCAGTAAAGGCTTCAATTTATCTCATGCCAACAAGATCATGTTAATTATGATGCACTCTTTGAAAATTCAAGCAAAAGAAGAATTCCATAACATGATACATCTAGTTTCTGCATTGGATCAAGTTAGTCCCCTTACATCACACTCACCCTCATTGTAAGCAACATGAACATTACCATACACAATCGAATTCGAGCCAAGCCAATGCAGCTTCACACCATTGCATCTCACACCTTCACATTGCTCAATTCACCATCAGTTAGAACTAACCATAGTTCTAACTGTTAACTGTGGTTAATAACTGTCAACCATGGATATACAAGCCCACTCTCTAACAGAATTGCACTAACTTTGCCATTTGCTCGAAATCACACACATCACACTTCAAATGCTCTGAAATTTTCTCTCTGCACTCTTGGGATTTCACTCTGCATTTTGCTTTCAAGTGGCATTGTTCTCCATCTACATTCCTCAAGCATCTTCAAATCATCATCATCATCATTCTCTTCTGATCATCATCCATGGACTGATTCATCAAAGATCTGCAAGAACAAGCTAGGATTTCACTTCTGCAATCTCTGCATTTTGTTGGAATTCTCATTGAGCTTCATCAATTGCATTGCATTCCACCTAAATTCATAATCATCTTCATCTTCTGATCATTTTCCATGGATTAATCAAGTGGAAACTCCAAGAACAAACATAACTGAATTTCTGCATTTTCTACACTTTGACAAGAATCAAGTGATTCAGAGTGTTTATTTCACTCTTTGAGGATCAAGAGCAACAAGAAGAGGCATTGAAATCTCATCTCTGGTTTTCTGTAGCATTTGAAGATCTGCAATTCACAAGTTTCAGTCAATCTCTTCTTGCAAGATTTTGTTCATTTTATGTTTGTTTTATGGTGTTTCAAGCTTACTAGAAGCATTGCTCACTCTAGCTAGATGATAGGCCTCTTAGAGGCATAGTTCCAGTTTTCAGGTTGAATGTTAGGAGCTTCGATCTTGCTTGTTCTTGCGTGAAAAATGAAAATTAAGGGTAGATTATTGATGTCTGAAGTGTGAGGAGTAGATTGATGGCTTTAGATTGCATTTTCATGGTGATTGTGGTTTGACCTAGCCTGAGGGTCACCAGAGAAGATGACCGGAGGTCACTTACAGTGACCTGAACAATGCCCTAATTTTAATTGTTAGAACATAACGTGACCATTAGATCATTTGCATCATAGGGCTCTGATTTAGCCAGCGCATAAATGAATCATATGCCTCTCACGTGCATTAGTTTGTGAGGAAAGTCTAAACATTCTATCAACACCCCCATGCGTGTGTTTCAAAGCCCAGTTTAGTTGTTTTTGTTGCTCTCAACACCCCCAAGGCCCATACAAACAATTCAGTCCACTTCATTTTTATTTCTTTTTTCTCATTTTATGTCATTTTCGTTTTTGATTTTTAAAATTACTTAAACTTCATAAAAAATTCCAAATTAATTCATGTGAGGTCATTACTCTTTTACCTAATTTTATATAATTTTTGTTCATATTTTTATTTTATATTTTAACCAGAATTAATTTCCCAAATGAATTAATTTCTATTTTCTCATTTTTTGACCAATCTTCTTGTTCATTTTCTTTCTCCCAAACCACAAAACATAAATAGTCCATTATTTTTGTATTATTCAGAAGACTCATCAAACTTCCCCACCATATTTTTGTTTTGATTTTTAGATCACCTTAAGCCATGTTTTGATCTCATTCCTTCACACATGTGCCCATGAACCCTAATCCATTTCCATACATCATTTGAACACTCAAAATTGAGAATTTAGGTGAGATTTTTGTATGCAATTCACCTTCTGGATTTTATATTCAAGTGTCAGTTTTCATAATTTTTCATGACGATTTGGTATTTTTCCAAGTTGCTTGGTTCACAAGTCATATTTTTGCTCATTTACTTCACCTCCTTTGGTCCCATTAGCCTAAGGCCTTCATGCCAATACTTTGAGGTCCTAATCTTGAGTATCTTAGATCCTTTAGGATGTATATAAGGGTTAAGTACAACCCTTGGGTCTTCACCTTTAATTTTTAGGCTTGCCTTGAGTCTTAAGTCACATAGGTCCCATTTAAACCTAATTTCACTTCCTCCTTCCATCTTAAACACTTCAAATTCAATTGTCACATGAGTTAACTTCATATTATCTTTGTTTTGAGTCTTATAAGTGTTTTGTGATCATTCATACATGTTCATCTTAATTGTAGAACCTTTTGTTTCTTTTTGAACTTAACTTGTCACCTAAAGGACTTTAAAAAACCTAATTTGAATACCTAGTCTTAGGAGACTTCTTAACCCATCATTTGTGAATATTTTCCAAGTCTAATTTCCATTTTAATTTGTTGTCAAGACCCTATTTTTTGTATGGGGAGGTCAAGTCCCTTTGGGCACTTTTGAATTTTCTTCTAATCCATTTTGTTTCATCTTTAGAATCATGCTTCTATATGCATTATCCCACCTTTCAATCTCATATTTGAATACCTTTAACTTGAAACTCTTCTTTCTCATTTTATCTATTCATTTACTTCACTTCCATATAGTGTTAAGTTCTGGATTTTTCATTTACCTTTGATTTTAGGAGATTTTGGTTTAATAAACACTTAGCTTATCTTTTTTAACTTCATCCTTAGGGTTTAGTAGTACTTTAGGGTATAGTTTGGCTTTAATCCTATTAATCCTTTTAGATGCTTTTGAATTGATTTAGCTACTGACTTTTTAAGTGTGTTACCTTATATAATACATTAGACCTAGGTATTAACCTTAGAAGTTCACTAACATCCTTCCTTGGCTAGTGTGAGTTGTTATTGAAGTTTTGCCATGTCATAATTGTTCATATTACTTCATCATGCTAACATTTGTTTTGTAGGGGGGAAGATGAGGTAATCATTCTTCATTCCTATCTCTTATGCATTTAATTGTCTTTGTCTTAGCACTTTGTGCTTTGTTCATAGGTTCCCTTTTGTTCTTTAGATTCAAGTTAACTTCCTTAGGAAGTAAGTTGAACTTAACTTGCTTTTCTTTTCCTTAGGTTAGAAAACCTCACAAACCATAGGATCACCTCTTGTACATAATAAGATAACTTAGGGTTGTGTCTTAGTCCCCCACTAGCTTTAACCTTTGCCTCTTGAGTCGTCTTTTCTCATATTCAAACAAAAATAAAAAGACTTAATAAATGCATGAAAGAACCTATTGTGTATAGCCTTATTCCATATGGCACTTACATTCATTCCATATTGGAATAGTGTAGGCTTGTCTAGCATGATGTACAAGTCTTATCAAGAGGTTATTTCACAAAGAAAAATCTAAAAGATACTTCTTCACAAAAGCTACAAAAACATGTAATAAGTTCAACAAGCTAGTGAACTTAGACCCTAATCCTTGGAAACAAGTCTTGGATAAATTCTCCTTCCTCGGTGTGCTTGTTCTATTATTCCATCTTGGAATGTAGTAGCAAGTAAACATTCCATGGAAAAGAGTTTGAATTCACATCCTTGTGCCAAATTCACATAAAAACTCTCATAAAAAGCAAACAACAAACAATAAGCGAATTTCCTGCGGAAACTTCTTTTCTCACCTCATTCACTCTCAATGCGAACTTGCGACGACTTGTCTCGCATGAAAGACGGTAAACACACTCGTACCAGACGAGCCTGCAACACCTGAGCATAGACATACACAGTTCCATCCATAAAAAACACAAACAAATAGTTCCCGCCTAGTTAGGCGAACTACGTCGACTCTGATCCTCATTTTCTCGATGAGGTACGTAGGTGTAACACGGTGGGAGAACTGACTTTCTATAAATGTTGCAGATAGCAAGAGTCGCCACCAACTTTTATTTTATCCAAAAGGAAAGGACATAAAAGAACAGGAAAGACCTTAAAAGATTTTGAGTTCGGGGGGTAGGTTATATAAAGGGAAGGTGTTAGCACCCTTTATATCCATGGTTATCCATGGGCTCTTAGTTACTTAGCTCACTTTGAATTATTTTGAAAAAGGTGTAGTGTGTGATTAAAAACTTTCTAAGTACTTTGTAATGATCCTCGTATGGATGTATACAAAGACTTGTTTTTGAAAATTTGTTTGAAAAGTGTGGTGTGAAGAGCATTTTGAAAGGTGTGAGCAAGTAATTAAGAGGAACCTACCCTATATTAAATCTTTACTGTTCTTATGTTCTTTCAATGGTAAGACTATCCCCATTATTAAGGAATAGGTAGTCATTACCTTGGATGTTTAAGGGACATGTGCAGGGACATCTGAATATAGGCAACTGTAAGGTGTCTTTAGCAATTCGTAGGGACTTATCATCTTTTATTCGAAGGGACAAGATCATTTATCGTAGGCAACCTCGAAGGGACTTGATCTTATAGAATGAAAGGACTTGATGATATTTGTGAAGGGACTTTGCTTAAGACACCTTACTTGACCTTTTGAAATAGGCAACTGAGAGGCAACCCTAGGAAGTGCAAGATGGCGATCAAAGATCGACTTACGTGTGTACGTGTTCGTATTCAAATATTTATCTTATTTAAGTTAATTATTCTAAGTTAATTTTAATTACAAGTATGTTATTCACACCCTAGAATTACTAACCATACAGTAAACACATTCATAATAAAAATAAAGCAAAAAATATAAACCTAAGATATTATAATGCTTCGGGACAAATACAATATAATCGAGAAATAATAATAGAAATAATAAATATAATAAATAAGAAATATTTTAAATGTTAGTAGTAAATAAAAAATAAGAATAAAGGTTAGAGAAAATAAAAATACAAGAAATAAGAAATTAGCAAGACAAATTAATATTAGAAAATATTTTTAGATTTAATTAAGAAAATAGGTTTTAATAGTAATAAATGAATAATAATCCATTCACATATTTCAAAAAAAAATGATTAATGATTAATTATAGTTTATAAAAAATTAGGTTAAATATTAAAGTTAATAAAATTAGGGTTAGAGTTATGAAAATTAGGGTTAGCTAAATTAGGGTTTTGATTATTAATCTAGACCTAATTAATTTATTTACAAAAATATATACAATAATAATAATAATAAATATAAATACATTATAAAATAAATATAAACAATTTAATTTTGAAGAAAATAAATTTTGAATTTTAAAATATAAGTTTTTTTGTAGAAGAAAATATTATAAACATTTGTTTAGAAATTAAATGAATTAAGTAAATATAAGAAAATAAAAACATAAAAAATTTGAGGAAAAATAACATACCTGGGGCTGGGTTTCGAACCTAGGCCCTAGGCTTTCCATCCTCTAGTCCAACAACACTACCACCAGGCCATGTGTGTCTTGGCGTTTATAATATGAGTGGTAATCCTTTTGTTATAACCTGTAAAAAATCAAATAAAATGCAAAAAGAACAAAATGGTCTGGGGGGATTCGAACCCAGGACCATTACAATCACACACAAACACTCAAACCAGCTGAGCCACATGGGGCGCGTTCAGCATATAATCCACAACAAAACATTATAAGATAAAATAGGTTTTTGAATTTCAATTTTCAGCGCCAATTTTCATCATCTTCTTCCTTGGAATTTCGCAGGTTTTCCTGCGAATTTCGTTGGGAACTTTCCTGCGATTTTTCATGCGTATGAAAACCAACAAAATTCATAACATTTTATATACATACGATTTTGCCAAATTGATCATGCCAACATGATCAATACAGTTCACTTAACTTATTTATGTTATTAAAATGTGTTTATATTAGCCGAATCGAGAAACCCTAATTCGAAGCTTGAAACCCTAACATGGCATTCTAGGATTTAGTCACTGTTTCTCCAAGGTTTTCGCCCAGAATTCATCCACACATGATAACAAACAAAGTTAGAAGCACAAAAACGATTTATAATGGATAAATAATTGAAATCGAAAATCAAAACAAAATGAAGAACATGTGTTCGGGTTCCATTATACATGAGGTTATGGATGCTTATGATGGTGAAAATAGTATCAAGAGAGTCCAAGAATCATGTATATGTCCTTAGAATACCTTCAATTGGCCTGCAAATAGGAAACCGAAAATTGAAATTTTGGTGAAATTTTTGAATGTGAAAAGTGTTCTTGGAGGCTGCCAAATCGTGTCCCTATGCTTGTGATCATTTGTGTACATATAATGGAAGCAAATTAGGTCAAAAACCAATCTCTTCTTTGGGCTTTTTGGATATCTTGATCATGAAGAAAGATATGATTCCAAAAGTGAGAAAAATCAAATATTTTCATGCCTTAGATACTTTACACGAAATTTGATCCTCTCAATCAACTTTAAATGATATTTCAATCATTCTAGAACCAAAATCAGATTTTTAAATTGACTTTTTGTATTTTATTTTCATTAAAATTGAATTTTATTAAATAAAATCCAAAATAATAAAATATAAAATATAAAAATATGGAAAAATAGTCAATGGGTCGTGTATGACCTTATCCTTGAGATTGGATTGGAATTTGGTAGGCCCATTTGGCAAAAAATGGTTTTAAGACTTCATTTGCTTCACAAACCTCCCAAATATTTCCCAACTTTGCAAAGGCACAAATCCTTCAATTTTAAGGATATGAAGGTGTTCTTGGACATTTTGGAAAGCTTAAAGAGTCCTCTAACCAACCTCTTTAGTCTCATGTCCATATCCTTTACCATTTTCAAGTTATGCCCTTTGGAAGATGTTGACTTTTGTTGACTTTTAAAATGACCTATAATGTCTTAGCTCATATCTTCCAAATGAAGCATTTTTGGGCTTGGCTTGTGAGACAGAAAGTTGTAGAGAATTCAATTTCCTTCAAAATGAATCTTCGTAACGATTATATCCTCTGGAAATATCTTGGATTAAGCACTAGATCTTTGTATAGATCATTTACGTACCCTTCCAAGGACAACTTGAGTATTGATCATCAGAAATGAATCTTCGTAGCGATTATCTCTGAATTAAGTATCAGTACTAGATCTTCGTATAGATCGTCTCTGAACTATTTCAAATTGTTGATAGTGTTTATCTGCCTGCAACTATCCTGAAAAGAAAAGGTTAGTTTATGCAACATGTATGCATGTATGACATGATGCTCTTAAGTAAATGTTTTATGCATTTATGGATGCGTATGCTATGATATGATGTAAATGATGTATGTATGAATCATGCAGCCTGAAGCGTCTGGGTATCTTTGTATAACAACTGCTGGCTAGGGAAAATAAATCCCGATTCGTTGCTGCGAAATATGAGGACTTTGTTCTCGTCTTGTTTGATAGTATGGTACTTATAACCTCCCATTTTCGTCCGTCGTACTTTTATTGAAGGAATAAATTCCTGAGTATCCTGACTGAGTATAAAAGAGATGGACATAAATTCGAGGGGAGATGTTACTTGAAGTGATTATTCTGTGGGGATGGACTGGCGATGCTTCGTTGAATTCCTACCTTCATTCATCCTTAGTCAATACTATTACTGCATTTTATGCATTTCTGGTAAACATCAATCATATTCAAAAGCATACATACATTCAAACACAACTAATGGACGTTTTCGTTTAGGTAAACAAGGTAAAAGTAAATCTGGATTCAAAGATGAGATTTTATTTATTTTAGAAAGTAGCCTATACACAGGCAAGTTTGTACAAGGAGACAAAAATCCTAGTAAGAGGAATTTGTCGTAAAAGTTTTACAAATCAAAGAAAAACAGCTATGTGAGAAATAATCCTATTGTGTTTCAATTCCACTATTGCCATTATCTTCAAGTATCTCATCCTTTGCTATCGAGATGGAAATGATTGGATTGATCTTTATCTGTTTGAACTTGAGTCAGGTAGTACAACTGGTTGGGGTTACATGAGTGATCCAACGAGATATAGTCATACGCTTTAATCCCTAACTTTTGCCTGGATTGCCTTTTCAGGTTTTCAATCCACCGGGATACCCTTTTTTGCCCAAGCCACCCTTTCAGGTTTTCGACTTGCCGGGTGTACATTTTATTTATATATATATCCCTAATTTTTGCCCGAACCCTTTTGGTTCGCCGAGATGCCCTTATTTTTGCTTAGGCCAGTCAACCTAGCGGGTCTCTTTTTATGCGTAGTATTTTTTAACCATGTCTGCGTTTACAGGCTGTGGGAAGTCTTCACCATCCATAGTAGTAAGCATCATGGCACCTCCTGAGAATACTCTCTTGACTACAAATGGTCCTTCATATGTAGGAGTCCACTTTCCCCTAGGATCACCCTGTGGTAATATGATACGCTTGATTACCAAGTCTCCAGTCTGATATACCTTTTGCTTAACCTTCTTATTAAAAGCTTTGATCATCTGTTTCTGGTACATCTGACCGTGACAAACAGCTGCCAACCTTTTCTCATCAATCAAATTTATATGGTCAAGTCGAGTCTGAATCCACTCATCTTCATCCAAGCCTGCTTCCTTCATGATTCTTAAGGAGGGTATCTGAACTTCAATGGGTAGAACTGCTTCCATACCATAGACTAAGGAGAATGGGGTTGCCCCTGTTGAAGTACGTATTGTAGTACAATAACCATGAAGAGCAAATGGTAACATCTCATGCCAATCCTTATACGTAACAGTCATATTTTGTAGAATCTTCTTGATGTTCTTATTAGCAGCTTCTACCGCCCAATTCATCTTTGGATGATACGGAGAAGAATTGTGATGCTTAATCTTGAACTGCGTGCAGAGATTAGTAATCATGGTGTTGTTCAGATTAGAGCCGTTGTCTGTGATAATTCTTTCAGGGATGCCATACCTACATATGAGATTATTCTTAATGAATCGAGCCACAACATTCTTAGTAACAGATGCAAATGAGGCTGCCTCCACCCACTTTGTAAAGTAATCAATGGCAACCAAGATGAAACGATGCCCATTAGAAGCAGTAGGCTTGATCTCACCAATCATATCAATGCCCCACATGGCAAAAGGCCAAGGAGCAGTCAACACATTCAATGGAGCTGGAGGTATATGCACCTTATCAGCATAAATCTGACATTTGTGACATGTTTTAGAATGTTGATAGCAGTCAGCTTCCATGGTAGACCAATAATAACCTGCTCTCAATATCTTCTTTGCCATGGTATGACCACTAGAATGAGTGCCAAAAATCCTATCATGCATGTCTTCCATAATCTCTGTTGCTTCTTTCTTATCCATACAACGAAGCAAAGTCGAATCATGATTGCGCTTGTACAAAATTCCATTACTCAGGAAGAATTTAGCAGAAAACCTCTTCAGAAACTTCTTATCTTTGACAGATGCCCCTTCAGGGAACTCCTGAGTTTCAAGATATCTTTTCACTTCATAGAACCAAGGCTTTCCCTCTACTTCTTCAGTGTTAATCTCATTGCAGTATGCAGGCTTCTCAAATATGTCAATAGTAATCTCAAACATAGATGCCATGGTGGCTAGTGCATCTGCCAACTGATTCTCTCCTCGTGGAATATGTACAAATGTAATCTCTTAAAAATATGGGATCAAAGAAAACACATGATCTCTATAAGGAATGAGATTTTCATGCTTGGTATCCCAATCTCCTTTAATCTGACTAACTACCAGGGCTGAATCTCCGTATACGTCTAGGAACTGAATCTTCATCTCAATGGCAGCTTTGATACCCATGATACATGCTTCATACTCAGCCATGTTATTGGTATAATAGA
Organism: Lathyrus aphaca; assembly: GCA_963966055.1. NCBI lineage: Eukaryota > Viridiplantae > Streptophyta > Magnoliopsida > Fabales > Fabaceae > Lathyrus > Lathyrus aphaca. The sequence goes on from OZ014519.1 coordinate 317,091,133, forward strand.
AACAAAGTCTTGCAGTGATTGGGGTATGACAACCTTCAGGGGAAATGATCACAACACCAACACCATTACCAAGCGCATTAGAAGCTCCATCAAAAACCATAGTCCATCGGGATCCTTGTTCAGGTCCGTCATATTGTCCAGGTTCTTTGGTAATAATCATAATGTCTTCATCAGGGAACTCAAAACTCATTGACTGGTAATCATCCACCGCTTGATGAGCCAAATGATCAGCTACCACACTCCCCTTAATGGCTTTCTGAGTGGTGTACTGTATATCATATTCTGTTAAAATCATTTGCCATCTCGCTATGCGTCCGGAGATAGCAGGTTTCTCGAATATGTACTTGATTTGATCCATCTTTGAAATCAACAAGGTAGTATGAGTCAACATATACTGTCTTAGTCGGCGAGCAGCCCATGCCAAAGCACAACAAGTTTTCTCGAGCAGTGAGTATCTTGTTTCACAATCGGTAAACTTTTTGCTAAGGTAGTATATTGCCTGCTCTTTTCGACCAGACTCGTCATGTTGCCCCAACACACACCCCATTGAGTTGTCTAATGTTGTTAAGTACATAATCAAGGGTCTTCCATCAACTGGTGGCATCAAAATTAGAGGTTCTAGGAGATATATCTTGATTTCATTAAAGGTTGTCTGGCACTCATCATTCCACTCCATTACCTGATCTTTCTTCAACAACTTGAAGATGGGCTCACAGGTAGCAGTTAGCTGGGAAATAAACCTTGCAATGTAATTCAGGCGTCCCAAGAAACCTCTAACTTCCTTTTCAGTACGGGGAGCCGGCATCTCTTGTATGGCTTTCACTTTTGCAGGATCCACTTCAATACCTTTTCCACTGACGATGAAACCCAAGAGTTTACCAGACCTAACTCCAAAAGTACACTTGTTTGGATTCAATCTCAGCTTGTATTTCTTCAACCTCTCAAACAGCTTATGCAGGTGATCAAGGTGTTGTTCTTCATTCTGGGACCTGGCTATCATATCGTCCACATATACCTCTATCTCATGATGAATCATATCGTGAAACAAAGCCACCATAGCACGCTGATATGTTGCCCCGACATTCTTCAAACCAAATGGAATCACCTTATAACAAAAAGTGCCCCACTGTGTAACAAATGTAGTCTTCTCCATATCTTCAGGTGCCATCTTGATTTGATTGTAACCAGAGAAACCATCCATGAAAGAGAATACTTTATGCTGCGCAGTGTTGTCTACGAGAACATCAATATGAGGAAGTGGAAAGTCATCTTTAGGGCTGGCCTTATTCAGATCTCTGTAGTCTACACACATTCGTACCTTACCATCCTTCTTAGGTACTGGTACCACGTTTGCAACCCATTGAGGATAAGAAGTCACAGCTAAGAACCCTGCATCAAACTGTTTCATCACCTCCGCTTTAATCTTTTCTGACATTTCGGGACGCATGCGACGAACCTTCTGCTTCTTCGGATGACAATCTTCTTTTACCGGTAAACGGTGAACCACAATATCTGTGTCCAACCCTGGCATATCTTCATAAGACCAAGCAAAGATCTCCACATAATCACGTAACATCTGGATCAATCTGCTCTTGACACCATCCTCTAATTCAGCCCTTATCTTGACCTCCTTCCTGTTTTCTTCAGTTCCCAGATTCACAACTTCGATTGGCTCTTCATGTGGCCGTATAGCTTTCTCTTCTTGTTGTAGTAACCTAGCAAGCTCTACAGGTACTTCACAATCTTTCTCCTTTCCATCTTCAGCTTGATAGATCGGATTCTCGAAATTATAATTGGCAATAGTAGAACTGTTATCAACAGGATCCAGAGTGGATGAGGATCTGCATTTTAGTGATGTGGGTGTGTGTAAGAACACATAGCTGATAAAACAGAAATAATAATAAAAGAAAGACAAGGAGCACAATATTTACGAAAACGAAACGTCCATTGATTTTTATTGAATGAAGTATGCAAATGAAATGACATCCCGAAACAAGCATACCATTGTGCCTCGGGTAAGACACAAGGCTTAAAAGTTTAATTGTTCGAAATTACAAACTTAAAAATAAAAACATAGTAATAGTATTTACACCTGACTAAAGGAGATAGGAACATCGTCTTCAGTCTTCCAATTGTTGAGCCCATCACCCATGGTAGGAAAGATCCAATCATCCAGGTTGTAGTCTTCATTACAGTCACCCATATCATTGATTTGATCTCTTATGACCCCTTGATTAGTGATACGAACAGCACGAGCACGACGAACAGCCTTCTGAGATTCTGCAGTGAAACCCAAACCAAACTTGTCAGACTTGTAAGGGATGTTGGGAAGCTGACCCCAAATAGCAGAACCACCTTTTGCAACCACAGCCTTAGCATCTTTGAGGGAGGCCATTGCAGGAGATATATTAGTAACCATAGGAACTCTTTCAGAAGCAGGGACAAACTGAGGAACAGGATCAAAGCAAGGAACAACTTCAAATATTTGACACGGAGTTTCAACCATTTCACCCTCCATTTCTACATATTTGAAAGTATTCACATGGCTCACCATGTACTCTTCTTCACCATAGACAGTGACAACTTTGTTTTTCACCGGATATTTCAACTTTTGATGCAAGGTGGAAGTCACAGCACCTGTCCCATGAATCCAGGGGCGTCCAAGCAAACAAGAATACGTAGGACGAATGTCCATCACATAGAAAGTAGAGTTGAATACTTGAGATCCTACTTTGATTGGAAGGTCTACTTCTCCATGTACTACTCTTCTTGAACCATCAAAGGCCCTTACCACCACATCACTTGGTCTTAACACAACATCTTCAGGACTGAGCTTGTTCAGAACCTCTTTAGGGAGCACATTTAATGAAGAACCATTGTCTACCAATACATGAGACAAAGTAGTTCCCCTACATTCAATGGAGATATGCAGAGCTCTGTTATGATTCCTCTTGGCAGGAGTTAGATAAGCATCAGAGAAGCCCAAACCATTATCACTTGTCATATGTGCAACACAATTCTCAAATTAGTCCACAGAAATCTCATTTGGCACATGAGCAGTCTTTAAGAACTTGATTAAGGCTTTAGCATGAGCCTCAGAACACAACAACAAAGATAACATGGAGATTTTGGAGGGAGTATGCCCCAACTGGTCAACAATATCATAATCACTCTTACGAATGATCTTCAACACTTCTTCCGTCTGTTTAGAAAGATTTTCAGCAGTTGGTGCCTCAGCTTGCACAGGTTCAATCACAGGACCCTTGCCCCGGGCATCAGTACTTGGCCCAGAATTGGAGGTAGTAGTTGGAGTAACTGCACTTTTGGAGGTATTCTGAGGAGAGAAGATTCTTCCACTTCTAGTGATCTTACTAGATCCAGCAATATTATCAACATCAATATTAACATCAATAACAGGTGCATCAGTCACAGGTTCTTGTTTGACACCATGGATATAAACATCAGAACCATAATTCCAGGGTATAGCTTTATCAGAAGTATAAGGAACAGGACCAGGAGTGGTAATGATCATGGGAACCACTCTAGCTTCAGTAACAGTCTTCACAAGGCCTTCAGCAGTAATCCTGACAGGACCCTTAGAGGTGATCCTGACAGGACCTTTAGAGGTAATCTTCACTGGTACTTTATCAACAATAGCTACATCTTTAAGCTTCGTACTTCGAGTCAGATGTTCACACATACTTTCAACAGAAGGAGTTATCTCAAATAATATAGTGTAATTGTCCATGAGGCGTTGAATACTATCCTTCAACTTCCAGCAGCTATCAGGTTTGTAGGCACAATAGAAACAGTCTTCATTGCAACCTGGAAAGAAACCAGCCTGCACCAGCTTCTTTTTGATAATGGACAATGGTGTAGTCAGCTCTGCTACTGAGGAAACATAGGAAACTTCATCAACAACATTAACAGTCTTCTCATGATTGGGCATAGGAGCAAGGATCACATTTGGGATCCCAGGAGGGTCAAATTCAATCTCCCCAGCTTCAATCATGTCTTGAATCGTGTTTTTCAACACCCAGCAATTGTTGGTGTCATGTCCCGGACTATTAGAATGATAAGCACATCTTGCATTAGGATTGTATCGAGGAGAGGATGTATTAGGATTCTGAGGAGGATCCCTCAAAGTAATGAGCTCCCCTTTCAACATGTGTTGCAAGGATTGGGCCAGTGACATGTTGATCTTGGTGAACTATCTTCTAGGCTTCTGTTGATTGTTTTGTTGTGGCTCTGGTGCTGCAGGAGTAGGATTGGAGATGTGAACTTCTCCCATAGATTGGTGACTCCTATTACGACTATGTTGACCATACACAACATTAGACTCCTTCTTTCCACTAGGGGGCTTCTTAGCAGTGCTTGATGAAGATACACCCACCTGTATCTTACCACTTCTTATACCACTTTCCACACGTTCTCCAATCATTATCAGCTCAGTGAAACCAGATGATGAGCTTCCAATGAGGTGACTATAGAAAGGACTATTCAGCATACTCATAAACATATCCACCAGCTCCCTGTCAGTCAGAGGAGGTTGAACTCTGCCAGCCAGGTCTCTCCATTTCTGGGCATACTCTTTGAAACTCTCCTTAGCACCCATAGACATGCTTTGGAGCTGCATGCGAGTAGGTGCTAAATCAGCATTATACTGGCATTGCCTATAGAAGGCCTTAACAAGATCATTCCAATCACGAATATTGACACTTTCCAGTTGATAGTACCATTCCAATTGAGCTCCAGATAAGCTTTCTTGGAAGAAATGAATCCACAGTTTCTTGTCAAAAGTATGTGGTTGAATCCTCCGGACATAGGACCTTAGGTGCAGCTTAGGACATGAGACACCATCATACACCACAAAAACAAGAACCTTGAAACCAATAGGTATAACCACTCCAAAAACCAAACTCAGATCTTCAAAATCAAGCCCAGAATATTTTTGTAATTCCATAGCGTTCATTCTGTCTACCAACATCTTGTACTTCTCCTCACTAGCAGGATCATGATAATAATTTGCCTCAGAATCAGAATCTCCCACAGTATCATGGAGACTACCTCCCTCTTTCTCAGAATTCTCAGACTCAAAATCCTCAATCTGTTCCTTTGTCTTGATAGGACCTCTGAATCTTCTTCCCAGATTGATAAGGCCTCCTGATTTTCTAGTCTTCTTCTTCTTCTTCTTAGCCAGCAGTGTCTTCAACTCATCTTGTCCCTTGGACAAGTTCAGGATCAGCTCTTGGAATTGTGCATTCTGAGCCTGGAGATCCTTGACAGTCTGTTCAAGAGCCATTTCTGCTGAAATAAACAGCGAGAAGATAAGATACTTGTTCATAAGAAACCTGTGATGCAATGACATGGTATGTAAATGCATATGCAATGTTTTCAAGAACCGCATGATTTAAATTTGTTTAAACAACCAGAAAGTAAACTTTTATTAGTAATCAATAAACTTGTTTTCCCCTTGGGCTTACAACAAAAATGAAATGAATACAAAGATGGGGTTTTAAGTCTCCCATGGACGCTTCCTCTTTGTGTTGAGGTATGAGTTGAGATTCCACTCCTTGTGAAGTTGTCTTGTCAGCTCCAGGATAATTTCTTGACTAGCTTTGAAATGGGTCTCAAACGTATCCCTTTGCTCCTTCAACTTGATCCAGGACCTCTGTAACTCTTCCATGTCAGTGGGCATGTCTGGATGAAGGATGATATAAGGAGTATCTCCTTCAGCAACAGGCTCCATGGTAACTGGCAGGATAGCTGGATATGGCATCATAAGAGTCTGAGCATGTGCTCGTACCCATCTGAGATAAGGTTCCATAGGAATGGTGTACTTTGGTTCTAGAGTCTTGCTGTCAACCTTGTTCACTTTACCCCAAGCTCGTATGAACCTTTGATGGTAACCTTGCAGATCGTTGTCGTAGTCTAACATAATACCTTGAATAAGCATGTCATGGGGAACCTCACTCCGAGCATAACCAAACTGATGTAGAGCTAAAGAAGGGTTATAAGTAATGCCCCCTCGTATGCCAAGGAGTTGCACATTAGGGAACTTCCCACAATGATCAATGATAGTAACATTCTCCATAGATCGAGAGCACCAATGAATATCTGAATGAGAAAGTGACATAATCCTCTTAGACCACCTAAACCCTTGTTCATTCTTCATCACTGATCGAGGAAGGTGAGAAATAAACCACCTAGATAATAGAGGTATGCAGCACATCAGAGTTCCTCTTGCCTTCGTAGTACGGGTATGGAGAGAATGTAAGATGTCTCCAAGTAATGTTGGCACTGGATTATGAGTCAGAAATATGTTGATAGCGTATACGTCTATGAACTGGTCTGGATTAGGGAACAACACTAGGCCATAAATTAGTAAGGCCAAAATCTCCTCAAAAGCATCATAACTCATAGCCTTCAGGAACACTTGAGCTTTCTCCATCAATACCTTAGAAAGGATACCTTTAACTCCACTTCTTATTTCTAGGAAAATGTTTGATTTCTTTAGATGTAGGGCTGTAGCAATGAATTCAGGTTTAGGCTCTTTCTCCAAGCCTATAAAAGGTCTCTGATCAAAGATAGGTATACCCAGTAGCTTGGAGAACTCTTCCATTGTAGGAACTAGCTGATAGTCGGGGAATGTGAAGCAGTGATGTTTAGGATCAAAGAACTGAAACAGAACACTCATCATGTCTTCATTGAACCCTGAAGTGACTAGATCTAGTAGGTAACCATGTCTCTTGATGAATTGGGAGTTTTCAGAAACTTGAGAGACCAATTCCTTAAGCTTAGGAGGTATTCCTACAAAGTTGATCCGGATAGTATTCCTACGAGCAGAAGCCATGACTTGCAACAAAGAACAAAGATAAATCCTTTGGTCCTTGAAATGGTTAGTGAAAATGCTATGCTTATGATGCATGATGATGCTATGATGTTATGCTCAATCACAAACATGTGGCACACACAAACAAGTCACACAATAGCCCTATGTTTGAAGGCTTGCATGAGGTTTAAAGGTAAGTACCCTCCCCTGATGTTTAGTTGGTTCATTCTGTCCAACAAAAGTAACCAGGTTCTAAGGGATCTCAATATCACTGATCCTTCCCAAGGGTGGTTGTTCAGTAGGCAACTTACTTGCCAACCAAAACCCTCCAAGTTTAAGATCTCAATAAGTGTAGCATCGAGTATCAACCAACTTCAGTCTTCACCAAAGCCGATTATCTCACTACTTTTCTAAAGGCTAAGATGGGATGACTAGGGTTCTAAAAGTCAGTTAGTGTATTGACAACATATGGCAGCCTCATATTATCCTCAACTTGCTTAAGGAACATAAGCACCAACCAAGAAGTCACACTAACTATGGCCACCAGATCAACCATATCGGTATACGCCGTACAGTTTCCTTGGTCTATTGCCATTTACCTAAGGTGCACTAGATCCGGGTTAGGATCTTTCACACATAAGAGCCCCAAAAAGTAAAGTAAAGCAAACAAAGCAAACAAATTTAAAGTGATCTAATTCCTAAGGGTACCCCTCTTTTATTAAATCCCCAGCAGAGTCGCCAGTTCTGTAACACGGTGGGAGAACTGACTTTCTATAAATGTTGCGGATAGCAAGAGTCGCCACCGACTTTTATTTTATCCAAAAGGAAATGACATAAAAGAACAGGAAAGACCTTAAAAGATTTTGAGTTCGGGGGGTAGGTTATATAAAGGGAAGGTGTCAGCACCCTTTATATCCATGGTTATCCATGGGCTCTTAATTACTTAGCTCACTTTGAATTGTTTTGAAAAAGGTGTAGTGTGTGATTAAAAACTTTCTAAGTACTTTGTAATGATCCTCGTATGGATGTATACAAAGACTTGTTTTTGAAAATTTGTTTGAAAAGTGTGGTGTGAAGAGCATTTTGAAAGGTGTGAGCAAGTAATTAAGAGGAACCTACCCTATATTAAATCTTTACTGTTCTTATGTTCTTTCAATGGTAAGACTATCCCCATTATTAAGGAATAGGTAGTCATTACCTTGGATGTTTAAGGGACATGTGCAGGGACATCTGAATATAGGCAACTGTAAGGTGTCTTTAGCAATTCGTAGGGACTTATCATCTTTTATTCGAAGGGACAAGATCATTTATCGTAGGCAACCTCGAAGGGACTTGATCTTATAGAATGAAAGGACTTGATGATATTTGTGAAGGGACTTTGCTTAAGACACCTTACTTGACCTTTTGAAATAGGCAACTGAGAGGCAACCCTAGGAAGTGCAAGATGGCGATCAAAGATCGACTTACGTGTGTATGTGTTTGTATTCAAATATTTATCTTATTTAAGTTAATTATTCTAAGTTAATTTTAATTACAAGTATGTTATTCACACCCTAGAATTACTAACCATACAGTAAACACATTCATAATAAAAATAAAGCAAAAAATATAAACCTAAGATATTATAATGCTTCGGGACAAATACAATATAATCAAGAAATAATAATAGAAATAATAAATATAATAAATAAGAAATATTTTAAATGTTAGTAGTAAATAAAAAATAAGAATAATGGTTAGAGAAAATAAAAATACAAGAAATAAGAAATTAGCAAGACAAATTAATATTAGAAAAGATTTTTAGATTTAATTAAGAAAATAGGTTTTAATAGTAATAAATGAATAATAATCCATTCACATATTTAAAAAAAATGATTAATGATTAATTATAGTTTATAAAAAATTAGGTTAAATATTAAAGTTAAGAAAATTAGAGTTGGAGTTATGAAAATTAGGGTTAGCTAAATTAGGGTTTTGATTATTAATCTAGACCTAATTAATTTATTTACAAAAATATATACAATAATAATAATAAATATAAATATATTATAAAATAAATATAAACAATTTGATTTTTAAGAAAATAAATTTTGAATTTTAAAATATAAGTTTTTTTGTAGAAGAAAATATTATAAACATTTGTTTAGAAATTATTTTTTAGAAATTAAATGAATTAAGTAAATATAAGAAAATAAAAACATAAAAAATTTGAGGAAAAATAACATACCTGGGGCTGGGTTTCGAACCTAGGCCCTAGGCTTTCCATCCTCTAGTCCAACAACACTACCACCAGGCCATGCGTGTCTTGGCGTTTATAATATGAGTGGTAATCCTTTTGTTATAACCTGTAAAAAATCAAATAAAATGCAAAAAGAACTAAATGGCCTGGGGGGATTCGAACCCAGGACCATTACAATCACACACAAACACTCAAACCAGCTGAGCCACATGGGGCGCGTTCAGCATATAATCCACAATAAAACATTATAAGATAAAACAGGTTTTTGAATTTCAATTTTCAGCGCCAATTTTCATCATCTTCTTCCTTGGAATTTCGCAGGTTTTCCTGCGAATTTCGTTGGGAACTTTCCTGCGATTTTTCCTGCGTATGAAAACCTACAAAATTCATAACATTTTATATACATACGATTTTGCCAAATTGATCATGCCAACATGATCAATACAGTTCACTTAACTTATTTATGTTATTAAAATGTGTTTATATTAGCCGAATCGAGAAACCCTAATTCGAAGCTTGAAACCCTAACATGGCATTCTAGGATTTAGTCACTGTTTCTCCAAGGTTTTCGCCCAAAATCCATCCACACATGATAACAAACAAAGTTAGAAGCACAAAAACGATTTATAATGGATAAATAATTGAAATCGAAAATCAAAACAAAATGAAGAACATGTGTTCGGTTTCCATTATACATGAGGTTATGGATGCTTATGATGGTGCAAATAGTATCAAGAGAGTCCAAGAATCATGTATATGTCCTTAGAATACCTTCAATGCCCTGCAAATAGGAAACCGAAAATTGAAATTTTGGTGAAATTTTTGAATGTGAAAAGTGTTCTTGGAGGCTGCCAAATCGTGTCCCTGTGCTTGTGATCATTTGTGTACATATAATGGAAGAAAATTAGGTCAAAAACCAATCTCTTCTTTGGGCTTTTTGGATATCTTGATCATGAAGAAAGATATGATTCCAAAAGTGAGAAAAATCAAATATTTTCATGCCTTAGATACTTTACACGAAATTTGATCCTCTCAATCAACTTTAAATGATATTTCAATCATTCTAGAACCAAAATCAGATTTTTAAATTGACTTTTTGTATTTTATTTTCATTAAAATTGAATTTTATTAAATAAAATCCAAAATAATAAAATATAAAATATAAAAATATGGAAAAATAGTTAATGGGTCGTGTATGACCTTATCCTTGAGATTGGATTGGAATTTGGTAGGCCCATTTGGCAAAAACTGGTTTTAAGACTTCATTTGCTTCACAAACCTCCCAAATATTTCCCAACTTTGCAAAGGCACAAATACTTCAATTTTAAGGATATGAAGGTGTTCTTGGACATTTTGGAAAGCTTAAAGAGTCCTCTAACCAACCTCTTTGGTCTCATGTCCATATCCTTTACCATTTTCAAGTTATGCCCTTTGGAAGACGTTGACTTTTTGTTGAGTTTTAAAATGACCTATAATGTCTTAACTCATATCTTCCAAATGAAGCATTTTTGGGCTTGGCTTGTGAGACAGAAAGTTGTAGAGAATTCAATTTCCTTCAAAATGAATCTTCGTAACGATTATATCCTCTGGAAAGATCCTGGATTAAGCACTAGATCTTTGTATAGATCATTTACATACCCTTCCAAGGAAAACTTGAGTATTGATCATCAGAAATGAATCTTCGTAGCGATTATCTATGAATTAAGTATCAATACTAGATCTTCGTATAGATCATCTCTGAACTGTTTCAAATTGTTGATAGTGTTTATCTGCCTGCAACTATCCTGAAAAGAAAAGGTTAGTTTATGCAACATGTATGCATGTATGGCATGATGCTCTTAAGTAAATGTTTTATGCATTTATGGATGCGTATGCTATGATATGATGTAAATGATGTATGTATGAATCATGCAGCCTGAAGCGTCTGGGTATCTTTGTATAACAACTGCTGGCTAGGGAAAATAAATCCCGATTCGTTGCTGCGAAATATGTGGACTTTGTTCCCGTCTTGTTTGATAGTATGGTACTTATAACCTCCCGTTTTCGTCCGTCGTACTTTTATTGAAGGAATAAATTCCTGAGTATCCTGACTGAGGATAAAAGAGATGGACATAAATCCGAGGGGAGATGTTACTTGAAGTGATTATTCTGTGGGGATGGACTGGCGAAGCTTCGTTGAATTCCTACCTTCATTCATCCTTAGTCAATACTATTACTGCATTTTTTGCATTTCTGGTAAACATCAATCATATTCAAAAGCATACATACATTCAAACACAACCAATGGACGTTTTCGTTTAGGTAAACAAGGTAAAAATAAATCTGGATTCAAAGATAGGATTTTATTTATTTTAGAAAGTAGCCTATACACAGGCAAGTTTGTACAAGGAGACATAAATCCTAGTAAGAGGAATTTGTCGTAAAAGTTTTACAAAACAAAGAAAAATAGCTATGTGAGAAATAATCCTATTGTGTTTCAATTCCACTATTGCCATTATCTTCAAGTATCTCATCCTTTGCTGTCGAGATGGAAATGATTGGATTGATCTTTATCTGTTTGAACTTGAGTCAGGTAGCACAACTGGTTGGGGTTACATGAGTGATCCAACGAGACATAGTCATACACTTTAATCCCTAACTTTTGCCTGGATTGCCTTTTCAGGTTTTCAATCCACCGGGATACCCTTTTTTGCCCAAGCCGCCCTTTCAGGTTTTCGACTTGCCGGGTGTACATTTTTTTTATATATATATCCCTAATTTTTGCCCGAACCCTTTTGGTTCGCCGAGATGCCCTTATTTTTGCCTAGGCCAGTCAACCTAGCGGGTCTCTTTTTATGCGTAGTATTTTTTAACTATGTCTGCGTTTACAGGCTGTGGGAAATCTTCACCATCCATAGTAGTAAGCATCATGGCACCTCCTGAGAATACTCTCTTGACTACAAATGGTCCTTCATATGTAGGAGTCCACTTTCCCCTAGGATCACCCTGTGGTAATATGATACGCTTGATTACCAAGTCTCCAGTCTGATATACCTTTTGCTTAACCTTCTTATTAAAAGCTTTGATCATCCGTTTCTGGTACATCTGACCGTGACAAACAGCTGCCAACCTTTTCTCATCAATCAAATTTATATTGTCAAGTCGAGTCTGAATCCACTCATCTTCATCCAAGCCTTCTTCCTTCATGATTCTTAAGGAGGGTATCTGAACTTCAATGGGTAGAACTGCTTCCATACCATAGACTAAGGAGAATGGGGTTGCCCCTGTTGAAGTACGTATTGTAGTACGATAACCATGAAGAGCAAATGGTAACATCTCATGCCAATCCTTATACATAGCAGTCATATTTTGTAGAATCTTCTTGATGTTCTTATTAGCAGCTTCTACCGCCCCATTCATCTTTGGACGATACAGAGAAGAATTGTGATGCTTAATCTTGAACTGCATGCAGAGATCAGTAATCTTGATGCTAATTTAGAAACTCCTGATTCTTGATGATCTGAAATCTCCTTGATGAATCATGATCAACCATTGATAAAATGATGAATTTTACTTTATATACTTGATGTTGGCAAAAAATCATGAAGTTTGACTTTGGTTTGACCACAATTGACCTTAGTTTGACTTTTTAACTACTTTGACTGATTTTAGCCTATCTGATCATTTGACTGAGCAAACCTTTTGGAAGAGCCTTGAAACTTGACATAGGGATTCTTGAAGACATATAGGATGTTATGAAGCTTACTTGAAGCCTTGGAATTCCATTTAGCCTGATGAAACTCAAAACCCTAGTTTAGGGTGCATTGCTTAGGAGGAGGCTTTGTCTGAGGGAATTTCCAAACTTTCTGACTAATTATGAACCTTGTGATCCTCTTGGGATACCTTGTGAACCTTGTGAACCTTGTGAACCTTGAGAGGATCCTTGGCACACATTTCCTTGACTAAGGGAGGGAAAATTTTGGGGTGCAACAGTAGGTAGTGGGGTAGGGCCCATTTGAGCACATTCTTTATTTTCCCTATATTTTCCCCATTCTCTCTTTTCCATTCCATTTCTCATTTCAGTTCCAGTTCCAGTAGCGGTTTTTGTTCAGCAGCATCATCTTATTTATTACCCTTTGAAACAAACAAACAAGCGTGGATCCCGTCGGGTACGGCGGACGGTCTGGGATGCTAATACCTTCCTAGGTCGTAACCGGCTCTCGAACCCAGATCTTTGGTTCCCAGGACCTTGTCGTTTCCTTCTTCCTTAGTTTTGTGTTGCATTACCTTTCCCATTCATTCGGGATAAAAATGCCTGGCTGGCGACTCTACCTTTTCCACGCCACTTTTGCATTTCTACTAGGATGAAAATCCCGGGAGTGACACAATGCAAATGCAATGTGGGAATATGATTAATCTGGAGCTGTCTGGATATAATGTTGAGAGCCAAATGATCAAAAACCCTCAAACTGTTCTCTACTTTAGCAACCCTCAAATAGGAAACCCATAAACAGATAGTCAATAATCCTCAAAACCATGGCAAATGGACCATAACATAAGATCACACTGATGATAAAGGGTATGTTGAGGTCAAGGGCTCCTGCAAACCTGTAAACCCCTCCCAATCTCATGGGTGTGCTTCGAGTCAAACATTACGGACTCTCAAAGCCGAGCAACAATAATATGTTCACCATCTCCGAGAAATGGCTCATGACCAAATCAAGAAATTGGTTAAGCATTACGTATTACCTAGGGAGGTCTCAGCGTGAGTCCGGGGAAACAAGCATCCCTTATAAGTCCCCAGCTTCAAGCGCTGAAATCGAGAAACAACAGTACATTCAACCCGTGGGATACAATACTATGGTCATACGACCAGATGCTTTGACTGAGTTCCTATAAGAGAACCAGGCCATCCTATGTGAGTTCCTAGTGGGCCCTCAGGTGCGAATGGGTTTGCCACAAAATATGGTATGCCACTGTCACCACTGGAGAGGGATGCTTCCACAAAGGTCCTCAATGATCAGTCCCCAGCTGCACATAACTATTGAGGTCCTGTAATGATCAAGAAAGATTCATGTATCAAAACATTTCCAAGACGGCCGTAAGTCTGGGCGTAGAACTCACTAATACCAACATAGCAAGATGTCATGAAGCCAAAGTGGAACCACTCTAAGTCCTAAGGTGCACTCGAGCCCAGGTTCCGAGCTTATCTCGTAGTAACAGTAACCCCCAGGTCCCACCAAACAGAAAATCCAGTCCAGACAACCCAATAATAATATGATGCATGAAAATAAATAATGAAAAATGTAAATAAAGCTATAAATAAAACTATAAATAAACAATAGTAAATAAACACCCAACAACAAACAATCAAATACCCAGCGAAACAGAAACACACAAGCGTTAGGAGAGACTCTCAAGGGGAAACTAGAGATTCTGGGAAATGTCCCCAGCAGAGTCTCCAGCTGTCGCTCCCTAGATTTCCATCCTGGTACAAATGCGAAAGTGGCAGGGAGAAGGGTAGAGTCGCCAGCCAAACATTTTTATCCCGAAGGAACAAGAATGGTAATGCTGCACAAACCGAAAGAAAAGATAGGAAGGATAAAGGTCCTGCGAACCAAAGAAACTAGGTTCGGGAGTAGGTTACGGCATGGGAACCAAATGAAAGCTGCTACAAAAAGAAAGACTGGTACTGGAACAAGAAATGGAACTGAAAAAAGAAAAGGAAGAGGAAAAATATAGGGAAAATAAAGATTGTGCTCGGACGGGTCCTACCCCGCTGCCTATGTATCTCATCTGGACATGAGGATCAGATTCGATGTAGTTCCCCTAACTAGGGGTGGAAAGATTGCTTGTGTTTTATGCTTGAACTGCTTATGTCAATCCTCAGGTGTTGGAGGCTCGTCTAGCACGAGTGTGTTACCGTCTTGCTAAGGGACAAGTAGGATCGAGTTCGTACGTAAGGAGTGAAGGTGATGAGAAAAGAAGTCCCGAAGGAGAGATGCTTATTCCTTTTTCAGTGTTTTTTTATGAGTTTTTTATTAGTGTGACCCAAGGAAGTGAATTCAAGTCCGTTTCCATGGAATGTGTACTTGCTACTACATTCCAAGTTGGAATAATAGAACAAACACACCAAGTAAGGAGAATATATCCAAGACTTGTTTCCAAGTGTTAAGGCCTAAGCTCACTAACTTGTTAAACTTATTAGATGTTTTTTTTTAGTTTTTTTTATGAAGAAGTGTCTTTTTATGATTTTCTTTGTGAAATTCATGATTAGACTTGTACATCATACTAGACAAACTTGTACTATTCCAAGATGGAATGAATATAAATTCCCCATGGAATAAGGTTATGCATCAAAGACTACTTCAACCTTTATTAAGTGTTTTTTTTAGGTTTTTGTGTGAAGATGAGAAGGAGAGAGAGAACCAAAGGATCTCAAAGGTAAAAACTAAAAGGGGAACTAACAACCCTAAATGTTATCATGCTTGGGAGTCCTAAGTTAGTGTGGTTTAAACTCTATCCTAATGAAGAAAAGGGAAAGAAGAAAAGAAAAAGAAGGAAAAAATAGAAAGTCAACTTACTTCTTCTAAAGAAGGTAAGTTGATTTCTAAGAGGGATAAATTAAGATGAACAAATGATGGCATAAGGCACATCTCGAACACAAATAAAAGAGAGGGGAAGAAGATTTTAAATGTGGACAACATCCACACTTCACTTACCATTGCACCTACAAAAGGGTTAGAGCATAAGCAAATGATAAGATAAAAGCAATTAAGACCATATGAAATACAAACAAGTGAGAGGACATATCAAATCATCACAACCAGAATTGTAACTTCAATCTAATGTACCAAGATCAACCATATAACACCATAAAAGAATTGGATCAAACAAACCACAATAAAGCATCACAGGTTACCATGAAAGAAGCAAAAGCATACATAAGATGGAAAGATCATACAAACCAAACATATTTCACAAACCTCAAGTTCAGAACCCTAGCATGGTGAAGAAGTTCCTAAGCAAGAAATTCCAATAACAATGGAAGCATACAAGTCCATACAAGATCACAATAGAAGCATAGGGAAGTGAGAAGTGATGTGGACATTCATACAAGTGTGAACCTTAATGAACAAGCAACTAAAAGCAAACCAAAGTGGAATCATCATACAAGTACCAGGGACATGTTATCATGGTAAAGAGCCTTAAAACAAACCCTATGAGTTGGCACAAGTTCCCTCCTAACCTAATGAGCAAGCAAAAGTCAAGAAAACATCCAAAATAGGTCATGCTTAATACAAAATCCACTTAAAATGGAAACAAGCTTAAAAACTTCCACAATTAAGCACAAAGACTCTTTAAACATGTAAGATCAATATACCAAAAGCACAAGTCAAGAATCGGAAGCAATCTAGTTCAAAGAATTGCATAAACATCAATTAGGGTTTCATAAACTTCAACCTAAAGCAACATGTCAAAACCTAAGCAAGCAAACCCTCAAAATCATGACTAAAATCTCGAAACAACTTCAACATGTTAGGAATCAGTAGCAAAAAGAAGAACATTCATATCTATTTCCAAACTCAAGTTATAAAATCAATAAGTCAGATCATGCATAGAAGGAATTAAAATAAAATAAATAAAACCAACAATTAATTCAGACATGAAAATAATAAAATAAATGAGAAATAAAATCATGGAAAATTCAGGAATATCAAAAGGAGTCTACATGATTTTTTTTATGATTTTTGGATAAGTCTAACTATTTTTAATAAAATAAAATGAAACAAGAATATAAAAAAATGAAAGGAAATAAAAAAATGAAGCCAGGGGGTCAGAATAGCAACAAGCACACGTTCATATCTCAAAATAGGCTAAAAAAAGGGATCTGTATAGAAAATGAATCCCAGGTCCACTTCAACGCAAGTTACACACAAATACCATGGAGTTCACTTAAACTCAGGAACAAGCAAGGCCCTTAGATTCATTTGAAGCATGTGGTAAAGTCAAACTAAAACATAAGTCAACCATCACATGACTCACACACGCGCGCTCATGATAATTATAGTGCACTGGCAAACACAAGGATTAATACAGAAAACATAAACACGTGAGTGAGAGGGTCTCATTTTAATGCTTTGTCAACTTTATAGTCGCCCAGATCACGAAATGAAGGGATACGATTACTTCTTCTTCCCTTAGCTCATCTCACCTGCATTTGAATGTTTTCCAGAATCTGGTGACCGGAGCTAGGGCCCCGGCACCGGAAAATTCATATGATGAACACAAGCTCACAAAACTTCATATAAATTTCCAGATCATATCATTTCAACATGTTGAGTCACAATATGTAGTCAAAAATCACAAACAATCACAAACATTCACAGATCGAAGCAAATCAGTTTTGACATTCAAACTTCAGATCAAGCATACACACTCATTTCTCAAGAAAATTCAAATCTAAAAGCACCAGAGTGATCAGTGAAGCAATGAGATCACAAAATGCATAAGAAACATAAGATCTAGATCTATGAATTTGGAGCCATACCTGAAGTTGTAGATCTTCAAATTCACCAAGAAAACCTTCTGGATTGTGAAGATCTAACGTCTAGCTCCTCTATTTTCAAAATAAATGCAAATAGAGCTTCAAATCTTGCTGGAAACTGAGATTCGAAGCAACTTGCTCTTGAATGGCACTGTGATGAAACCTTGCTTTTAGCTTGAATCAATGGTTGATTCTTGGTCCTTACACTTCAAGGATGAAGAAAAAGTATAGAAGTGAGGCAATGTGTGTATGAATGATGAGTTTAGAAGGATTTTGCACTAGAACAAGAAAGAATAAAAGTGGAGAATGAGAGAGGCTGAGGCCATGAAATTCGTGTGGTTCCTTTTTATATCATGTATTTTTTATGCTGATTAGGGTTTAAGGGGGAATGGAAGCATGGGAAGTGTGATAGGGAGCAAAATGCAATTTTGCATGAAAATTCACATGGAGTGATTTGTGCGTGCAAACCTTTCATCCAATTCTCAATCTGACTTGCCTTTAGTCCCTTAGCACCCTTAGATTAATCTTATGGCTTAAAATGAGCTGAATCATGAGTTCCAAATGATTTTGCAAAATTGCACATCATGAAATATCTCCCATTCAATCCACGTGCTACTCAATTTCCTTGGGAAAAAATGCTTCTCATGCATTGTACTTGATGTTTATGATCACAATTGGCCCATAGAATGGCTTAGAAATGAGTTACAAGGCAATTTGCAAAATGGTAGAAACTTGAAAAAGTGGTAAAACCCTAAAATAACCAAACTTCCAATGGCCATATCTAAGTTCTACACATGCTATGAACAAGTTATTTTACTTTTTGAAAATGGGAGAGAAGGCCCTACAACTTTCATGTTCAAGGAAATTTCATTTGGAGTTATCTTGGCCATGTAAGAACCACTTGAAGATTAGGGTAAAATATACCAAAAATAGTAAGTTTCCACTATAAGTCACTTACTAAATTTGGAAAATTCCTCATAAGCTCTTGATTCTTGATTTTTGAGATCACCAAAGCTCTTCTTTGCCCTTAGGAGGGTCCCTTGACTTGAAAAACATGATTTGAGGCCTTGAAATCCAACAGTTGACTTTTCAGATGCATAGTTGACCAATTTCTTCATTTACAAGTAACTGAAGAATTAGCTGACTTCCTTAATGAATTTTTGCATCAAACTTCATACATAGGCCTTATATATCATGTGAAGGCCTTTGACCACAAGAATTGGTCAAATCTATGAGAATTTATTTATCTGAGGCAAAACCCTAATTAGGGTTAACTGTGTAGGAGCATGTTGCTCTGCTGAGTTTCTAATGGTGTTTCACCCTTCTAGGGATTTGTGGATGACTTTGAACTTGTGTAAGATGTGAGGATACCTTGTGAGCTTCTTGCAAGACCACTTGGTTCTCATCTTGTCTTGAATTATTATTGCTTTGCCAGATGATTGATCATGGGCCCTATGTTAGCACATATGGATGTCATGCTTCATTTTTCTATGCCATATGCTTCGATATGCAAACAACATGATATGCTACATGATATGAAAATGATGGGGAAAAATAGTGGTCAAATTTTGGGGTGTTACACATGGTAAAGCTAATGTGGTCACAAATGCCTTGAGTAGAAATACTTTGCACATGTCGACAATGATGGTGAAAGAGCTTGAGTTGATTGAACAATTCAGAGACATGAGTTTGTTGTGTGAAACTAAGTCTGAGAGTGTGAAGTTGGGTATGTTGAAATTGACTAATGATATTATGGAGGAGATCCATTTAGGATAACAATCATATTTGAAGTTGGTTGATCAGATGACCTTGATTAACCAAGGTAATAGAGGAGATTTTCGTATTGATGAGAATGGTATGATGAGGTTTCGAGATCGTGTGTGTCTTCTTGATATTCCAGATTTGAAAATGAGCATTCTAGAGGAAGGGAACTGAAGTAGGTTGAGTATTCATCCTGGTGCGACTAAGATGTATCATGTTTTCCAAAAGTTTTTTTGGTGGCCGGGTATGAAGCAGGATGTTGTGGAGTTTGTGTATGTGTGTTTGGTATGTCCGAAATCAAAGGTTAAACATCAAAAGAATTTAGGTATGATGCAACCGTTGAGTATTCCGGAATGGAAATGGGATGGCATTTCTATGGATTTTGTGACCGGTTTTATGAAGACGGCGAAGGAAAATGATTCCATTTGGGTGATTGTTGATCGATTAACTAAGTCGGTGCATTTCTTGCCAATGAAGATTAATCATTCTATGTCGAAACTAGCAGAGATGTATATTGATGAGATCGTAAAGTTGCATGGGATATCGTCGAGTACTGTGTCGGGTAGAGATCCACAATTTACATCGAGATTTTGGAAGAGTTTGCAAGATACTTTAGGAACTAAGTTGAGGATGAGTTCTGCTTATCACCCACAGACGGACGGTCAGACAGAACAGACTATCCAATCCTTAGAGGATTTGCTGGGGGCTTGTGTATTGGATCATGAAGGTGCTTGGGATGATCATTTACCTTTGATTGAGTTTACTTATAACAATATTTTTCATGCGAGCATTGGTATGGCTCCGTATGAAGCATTGTATGGGAGGCGGTGTAGGACTCCATTGTGTTAGTATGAGTCAGGCGAGAGTGTTGTGCTCGGACCTGAGATTGTGCAAGAGACATCGGAAAAGATTAAGATGATTATGGAGAGGATGGAGACTTCTCAAAGTCATCAAAAGACTTATCATGAAAAGAGGAGGAAAGCACTTCAATTTCAGGAAGGAGATCACGTGTTCTTGAGGGTTACTCCAGTGACTGGTGTCGGGCGAGCTCTGAAGTCCAGAAATCTCACTCCGCGTTTCATTGGACTGTATCAAATTTCGTAGAGGGTCGGAGAGGTGGCATATCGGATTGCATTACCACCGTCGCTTACGAATTTTCATGATGTGTTTCATGTGTCACAGTTGAGGAAGTACATTGCAGATCCATTGCATGTGAATCAGATGGATGATGTCCGAGTAAGAGATAATTTGACTGTAGAGGTTTCGCCAGTGCGAATAGATGGCAGAAAATTGAAGTGATTAAGAGGTAAAAAATTGTCTTAGTGAAGGTATTGTGAGGTGGACCAGCTGGTGATAGTTGGACTTGGGAGCGAGAGGATAAGATGAAAGAGTTGTATCCGATGTTGTTTGCTTCAGGTACATTTTCGAGGACGAAAATTCTTAAGTGGGGGAGAGTTGTAACACCCTAAAGTCGATTTTAATTATGTTGATGTGTTTTCTGGTGAATTTTGATGTTTATGAGATTATTTGATGTTTTGTGAAGTTGGGGTAGCTTCATATTTTAATAATATTTAGAATAATTGAGTATATGGGGTTTAGTTGACTATTTGAGATTAAACTAAATTAAATTAAATTAAATTAAAGGAATTAGAGGATGAGGGAATTATGGTCTTTTGGTTGAGGATAAGTGAGGGTTTTATGGGGAAAGACTAAAATGGGTCCTAAGGGCAAGAGTGGCAAAAAAGGGAAAAGTTGGAAAGACGATCATTTTGGAACGATCGTACATTTGGAAAAGAGCTCTGGAGAAGAAGAGAAGTTAGGGCTTGAGGTTTGGAAGAATTTCAAAGAGTTTATCGAAAACTTACAGAATTAAGGTATGGGGAGTATTTTCCTTTCGATAATATAACGTGGGAATGGAATTGGGGGTTTTGTGGTGTAGTTTAGGATTTTTGATTTTTTGATTTTGTGTTGTTGATGATGATTTCATGATGAATTAGATGAATATAATGATGTATATGATGTAGATGATGTTGTTAGGATGAATGTTGACGTTAATGAGGTTTTCTGGTGTAATACTGCTGAATTGTGGGTTTTGAGAGAGTATTGTCGTAGAAGGGAGAACGCTGAAACCGCAGAAAAATTCTACAGAAATCGCGAAGCTTGCTTAGCGAGAAGAGTTAGGGGAGTAGGCGCTTAGCGAGCATGAGGTATCGCTCATCTAGCCTTGGAAAAATTGGAAAAAATGTTTTATTTTTGAAAACTGTTTTTAAGGTAGTATGTTCTAGGTTACTATGATGTTGTGAAGCCGTCAAATGATGTGTCTTGGAGTCTATATGAGTAGAGTTAATAATTAAGTGATGGACTATGAATTGTTTGATGTTATTTGAGTTAGGATGTATGATTTCATGATGTAGGGATATGATGTAAGATGAGAGTGTTATATGATGTCTCATGAGTATGTTTTTGATGTTATGAATGAGCATGAGGGATAATTGTTAATAATGAATGCAGATGCAATTTTATGATGTTTTGAGGATGATGTATGTATATTGCGTCTTGCATTCATGGCATTGATTTTATGAGGGGACTTCGGTTAATTGGTAGCTTCAATCACATTGTGTGGATTGAAGTGATATGATGTTTATGATGTGCTCCCTTTGGGGAGGGTTGATGGCCTAGTGTCCATTACATGAGGATGTTTCAGTACCACATGCATTAGTAAGAGGTTGCATTTCAATCTAAATGACATAGCATGAGTGCATTGACGTTTTGTGTAATGAATGAGACGTATTTGATGATGTGTATTAAACGATCAAGATGAATATTTATATGATGTGGCGATGATGATGATATGTATAGAGGAGATGTAAATGAATTGTTGTTGTTAATTTGTTTTGGATTCTTATTTCTATATTATATTTTGGAATGTGAATTTACTCACATTGCCTGCCTTCTGGTGATGGTCTATTATGCCATCCTGCAGATAATTAAGGTTAGCACGGTGCGTGCTTAGCTTGGAGATAGTGAGTCGTCGATTTAGTTAGAAGTAGAGTCCTACTTTGTGTCCAGTAACACCAGGATGGGTCTCGCTTGAGTGTTTTATGTTTAATTGGATTAAGATGTTAATTTTTGTTTTAAATATTTTGGTAAAACGATGTTTGAGATAATTATCGAGTTTTGTTTTATAAGGAAGATATTTAGACTTGTTGGTTTTCTGTTGCATAATTATGAAGAAAAGTATTTATGATGTTTTGCATGATTTTGTGAACCCGTGTTACGGGACAGTGTAAACACCCCAAATTTTCCCTCACCCATTCACACCATGGCTTGTGATCATTTCATATGCATAAACTCAATCATACCATCCCATATCACATTTTTGATTCACTGCATAGATTCAAAGTCATCTGCATCTAGGGTTTGTGATATGAGCAATCCAAAAGCTTCTTGAGCCACTCCAAAGGTCATCAATCACTTCAAAGGGGTCCATGTATGTTCAAACATCATATTATATCCTCTCCAAGTCAAGAATGTCAAAAAATCACAAGAACTGAGAATGGTATGGAAGCAGAGCCAGGCTTGACTGCACAGATGACCTAAAATTAGGGTTTTGGTTTCAGAGGCCATAACTCCAATTTTTTTGGTCATTCTTGTTTCTATTGGTCTCTATATGGTATAGGGAGTATGCATATCAATTTTCATGAAGAAATTCCTTGGGGAAGTCATCTGATCAAGAGTTGACTTTTCATGCAAGTCAGTGTAAAATCAGGGCATCTGAGGCCCCCAATGACCCAACCAAAGGGTGTTCTTCATCATTTTGATTGTGTATGATCTTTATTTTATCATGGAAGATATTGGAAGTTCACAAAATTGAAGAATTTCAAGTCTTTTGCAAAGTTGACTTTTGGGGAAAGTTTGACTTTTAATGAAATTGCCATTTTGGGAAACTTTTTCAACCCTTACTTTTTGATTCAAAAATGCTTCAAATGGAAAAACTTTGGTCATGAAAGTTGTAGAATGGATCATTCCCTTTTAAAAAAGTACAAGAATATGACCTAATTCATTTTGGATCAAAAGTTATGGTTTGTCAAAGTTGGCTAAAATCACAAAATTTCAAAGTTTCCACCAAAGAGGCAAAGTTGCAAATTCACTTCTCAAGGCAAATTAAGTTATCAAATGGACTTCTAAGCTTCACAACATGATCATACAAGACCTAAAATTCAGAATGGGCCAAGAAATTTCTCATTTTTGTGGCTTATGGAGCAAGATATCTCATAAGAATCAAAAGCAAGGCAAGTTGCAAAACTCATCATAAGACACAACCCACTTGCTTGCTGACTTGCTGATCAATCCTAGGGTTCTCCCCACATCATGCTGCCCAAGACACACCTTTTGTCCTTGTCTAGAAAGTAGCCCATGCTTCTCTTACACAACTTTGACATTTTGGCAACTTGAGCCATACCTATCACAAAAGCACACATCACTTCTTCTGACCAATCACTATAGTTTATGCAAATCAAAAGCAAGCCAAAGCATACAAAACACAGGCATGAAGCACTCTCTAACTCAGCTTGCTCATTTTCCACCCCATTTGCAAAAGCATTTGAAACTCATCACACAAGCTGCAAACTCACAAACAAACTTCACAAAACCTATCACCACATCCTCCTGATCATTTCCCTGCCTTCATTCATCCCTGAAACCTCACATAAGCCAGATACGATTTCTGCCCCTCTTTGAACAGAACTCAAGCAAACTCTCAAACCAGCCCAAATAAACTTCAAACAAGCCTGGCAAACACTTGAGGGAGGTCATTGGAGTTGTTTGGAAGCAAGAAACTGGTCCAGAAGCTCTTGGGTTGAAAGCTTCGATTCAGGTAGCCATGGAATTTCATTTTTGCAGAACCTTTATTTCTTGTTTCTAAATGATAAAGCAGGCTTCCCTGAGTTCACTGAGCCTTTTACTTTTGAAAAAGATTGAGAAATGAGCTTGCATGGTGTTTCTGAAATTTCTGCAGTTTTTGATGTTTGATTCGTATCTTGATTTTGAGTTGAAATAAATGGATTTTGTTGCTGGATTGTTGTTTAGGGATGTTAGTTTAGTTGATCTGGAGAGTTTGACATGATTTCATGGCGTTTTGAGGGAGTTTGAGAGAGGAGCTGGCCGGAGAAGACGACCGGAACAGTGTTCCGGTCGTCTGAAAGTCATTAGGGTTTGTTTAATTAGGGT
This sequence comes from Lathyrus aphaca, assembly GCA_963966055.1. Taxonomy (NCBI): domain Eukaryota; kingdom Viridiplantae; phylum Streptophyta; class Magnoliopsida; order Fabales; family Fabaceae; genus Lathyrus; species Lathyrus aphaca. The sequence goes on from OZ014519.1 coordinate 317,115,721, forward strand.
TAATCATTAATTAGCGAAATTTGAATTTCCACCCTTGGATATGGCGCCAAGTCAAACGCGCGCGCTGCCAGTTCAAATCTAGGCCTTTGGATCTGATTACTTCTCATTTAATTAGTTTTTATTTTCATTTTAATTCATTTGTTTTCTCCATTTTATAAAAAATAGCAAAACAATTTTAAAAATTCTGAAAATTTTTGTATAAACTTTTATTAATTTTCAGAAACCAGAAACATTTTTATTTTTATTTTTTGCATTAAAAAAGATTTTTAAATCATTTAAAAGTTTATTTTTAATTAATTAATGAGAATTAATTAATTAAAAATACTTTTAGGTATTTAAAAATCACCAAAAAATTCATGAAGCCTTTAAAATCATTTAGAAATATTGTCCAACCCTCAAACCAAATTTCTTTTTTGATCTTAATGCATTTTGAAAATTTTCCATGGAATTAATTCAATTTCAAAGCATTATTTTGATCCAATGTTCAAAAATTCATTTCTGCCTAGTCTTTGAGAGTTGGACTTTGATTCTTTTTGCATTGTGTTTTGCATCTCATGTAGTTTGTAGGATTAAATTGGCATGATTTGATCTTGCATTTTCAATTTGTTTGACATTTTTCTTGTTAAGGTACCCTAAAACCCTAGAAATCTTAGGAAATTCATAACCCTAATTAGGTTAAGAGTTAGAACTCCTCCTTTGGGCAGTGAGTTTGTGTAGGGTTAGGGTTCCCTTGGAATGCATTTTCAATTTTTTATCTTGATGTTTGCTTCTGATTTTGGTTTTTGTTTGTTGCATTGATCATAAACCCTAATTTGGGCTTCCTTATGCATCCATCTTGCATTTGCTTACATACCATGACTTGCCATAGCATTTTGTGCATCCATTTGATTCATTTGACATCTTAAGACATGTTAGAAGTATGTTTGATCATTTCATCTTTCATTTGCCATTTTGTATGTCATTTGCATTTCATAACTTTTCATGTATGATCATGGTTTTAAACTTGCTTCATTTGCATCCATAAGTTTGTATGATCATCCCCATGCTTTTTTTCATGTTTGCATCATCTCATAGCATCATTAACATCATGTGTATGTTTCTGGTTTTGGTTTGCATCATCACATTGCATTCCATTTGCATTGCAGTCCATTCCTTTGCTAACTTTTCAGGTGGTAAGCAACTTTGAGAAGTGAATTTGCCTTCACTTCTCATAACTTCTTTTCATCTCTCTTATGCATCCTTGCTGCATTTTGTTGTGTGTTTGAGAGTGAGCTTGTTCATTCTTCTTCATCTTACTTTCTTTCTTCAAGTGACTTGTCTTCTTAAATGAAGCAAGTTACTTTGCTTCTCTTTGCTCCTTTCATCTGCTTCCTGGTGGTTCCTCTGAAGATTTCTTTCTTAAACCTCACAAACCTTAGGAACAACCAAGCATGACAATGATTAGGGTTTTGATTAGTCCCCCATTAGTTTTACCTTTGTGTCCTCCTTTGTGTCTCTCTCCTCATCTCATAATCAAGGACTAAACCCTAAAGGCTTTAAGGCTTTGTGATTAAGCTTATGCCTGCATCCTTCTATTAGGATGGAGTGTATAATTTTAATCCTAAGTGTTAAACCCTTAATGTGTTTAAATCCTTTAATTAATTCACATAATAATCATCAAGACATCACACTTGTAACTTGGGCCTTGCATTAGGGTTCTAATTCTTCCTTAATTGGTTAAGAAGGACTAACCCTATTGTTAATGGACAAGTCCTCCTCAAGTTGTCTTACAAACCCTAAAAATCACTTCATCATATTATCATTAAATAAAATCCACTTAATAAAGGCTTTGTTTTGTCATGGGTTTAATCCCTAATCATGGATTAAGTTGAGGAGCATTCCTCAGCTTAAACACTCTCATCTATTATCCTTCTATTAGGATGGTGTAATGAGTCTGTTTAATCCCTGATTATGGCTTAATCTCATTACTCAACACTATACAAAAACAACAAAAAACATCTAAATAAATCACAAGTAGGTTAATGATCTTAATCCTACACCAGGGTGATTAAGTGTGAGATGCTGACTTCACAATTAAGGTATTCTCATTACCCCTAATCAGAGGGAGGATGTGATGAGTTTACTAACCCCTTGGTTTAGACTTAAGCTCATTACCTTATGACAAATTCAAAAGCAATAAAAGATTGAAAACACAAAAAAACAAACAATAATCGTCTCCTCCGGGATTCTTTTCTCATCTCATTCACTCATAAGCGAGAATTTGCTTCTTCCGTCTAATGCAAGACAGTTTGCACCTGAGCCAGACAGGTCATACACTTGAGCATAGACAAGTAAGCAGTTCACAAGTCAATTTATCTTTCAGTCTCTTTGGGTCGAACTACGGTGTTCTGACTTCCTCATTGCACGAGAGGATACGTAGGTATAACTTAACAGTTATCGAACAAAAAGTCTCTGTATATTCCCCCTCTTTCCAGCATTATTTTCTTAGCCTCATTATCATGAGCATTTCACTCTTGTCCTTACACTGACACTGTATATATTACACTTTACACTTCCTTTACACTGACACCTGTACATTTTCTTCCAGCTTTTATACACAAACTGCACTGACACTACCCCTTTAAAACACAAATCTTTTAAGCGTGGATCCCGTCGAGTACGACGGACAATCTGGGTGCTAATACCTTCCCAGGTCGTAACCAACCCCCTTTCTCAGTCTCTCTGGTTCGCAACCGTCTTATCCATATCTTTCTAGGTCTATGCAGCATTGCCTTTCCTCCGGGATAAAAATGCCTAGCTGGCGACTCTATTCATTCCCCGTGAGTTCACTCCTGTGTGTTCTCACGTCCTCCTTTCGCCGACCGTTCGCGTCTGTACCATATATGGGCCATTCCCATTTATCGGGAGCGACAGCTTGGCGACTCTGCTGGGGACCCTTATACTGTAACCAGGGCTTCTGGTTCTTTTTGTGGGTTCCTCCTAGCACTTGTTTGATTTGGGTTTACTGGGGTGTTATGTGCTATTTGTGTTTGTATATTTGCTTTATTTACTTCTTTATGTACAGTTATTTATTGCTTTCTTTACAGCTTTATATCATCATACTGTCATACTGTTATCTGGCTGGATTTGTTTTCTGTCTTGGTGGGTGGGGTTCTATTGAGAGTTTAAGGTCCTATACCTGGGACCTGAGTGACACCTAGGCTAGAGTGGTTCATGTTCTTTCCCATTCCATTTCGGTCTGGTGCGGGAATATGAAACACGGTTCAGATATGGGTTTCTTCTTGAGAACTCTGTGCTACAGATCTCATGTAGTGCTAGGGCTATCTAGGAAGCCTGCTAAGTCTGGATGACCTTTATTATGACCTTCAGAAACTGAGGTGAATTGGAGGAGGATCTTTTATGGTTATTGTAAACACTGTACCTCCGGGTTAGAAGTGTTTACACTTCTCATAACTGATCCAAGTCTGAGGATCCTTGTTTTAGAACATCACCTGTGAGAGGGTTGGGCTGTTTACAGGTTTGCAGGTACCCTTGACCTCAGCATACCCTGACACTTTGTTTTGATTAAGAGTACTCCACTTTGGACAGTTCTTGTGATTTAACCCTGGATATGTGGCTCTTTATTTGAGTCCCCCACCTTCGTTACTGGACTTATGAACCTCCATCTGGACTTCTTAGACATACATGGACTTATATCCAAGCAGTAATCAGATCCGGCTTGATCACAAACCCTTTGCATATCATTTGCATACTCATCATTTGCATCATTTAACATTTGCTTATTTGTTTTTCAGGGTATCCATACTATATTTTGGCTTGGTTTTGACCCCTTCATCTGCATAGACCTACCAGCATCTGCTTCAGCTATTCCTCATCAGCTACCTGCTTCAGTCACCTGCATCACCAGTCTCAGCCTGTCAGTGGCCCATCTTCTAGTATCAGTCACCATCACCAGCATCTGTTCTTCAGCAACATGGCACCCAAGAAGAGCAACATCTCATATCATTTCTTTGAGCCTGAGCTGACTGGCATCAGGAAGGTCCAGGCCCTTATCACTCCAGACCATATACCACTATTCAGAGAACATTATGGAGGCATCCTTGATGTGGTTATGGATTTGGACCCTTCTCAGAGGAGCTTGATTCACACTTGCCTACAGTTCTATGATCCTCCTTTGAGATGCTTCACCTTCCAGGATTTTCAGTTGGGACCCTTGTTGGAAGAGTATTCATCACTGATTGGTGTACCTATCAGGGGTGGTATCCCCTTCAACCCTGAGATGGCTTTTCCCAGTAATGAAGAAGTGGCAAAAGCACTGTATCTGGAACCTATACTGATTGAGCAGAACATGACAACAAAGGCTGGAATCTCTGGTCTACACTTGGATTTCTTGACTTCTCAGGCTATCCTGAAGGCCTCCTTGGGAGAATGGAAGGCAGTCTGTGCATTATTAGCCCTCAGCATATATGGGGTTATATTATTTGCAGATGAGCCTAAGTTTATTAGCAAGAATGCCATTCATCTTTTCATTCTAAGGAACCCAGTGCCCACCTTATTGGGAGATTTCTACTACTCTGTTCACCAAAGGAATGAAAAGCAAAGAGGAAGCTTGGTGAGATGCTGTGCTCCCCTGTTCCATACCTGGCTGCTCAAACACTTGCCCAAAACTGATGCATTCTTGAATCCTAACCAACAGAAGAATTGGGCTAGGAGACTTATTGCTTTAACCTCAGATGACATCAGGTGGTGCACCCAGAGCACCAAAGACAGGGACATCATTACTAGTTGTGGGCAGTTCCCCAATGTACCTCTAATAGGAGTGAAGGGTTGCATCAACTACAACCCTTTGCTATTCAAAAGACAATTGGGCTATGCATTGGTTCACCCTTCTAGAGTGCAAGACTTGGCTGAAACCCTTTATTGTGAGATTAAGCCTAATCTAGCTGTTGTCAGGCAAGCGTCCTGGGCTTGGGACAATATTCAGACCAAAGGGGTAACCATTCTTGGGAGATGCAACAATGTGGCCTCAGCTCAGTACTATGAGTGGTCTCATGCTAGGGCTCAAATTTATGGGATGCCCTTCACCATTGAAGATGTACCTGGACCCTCCACAACAACACCTCCAGCCACTGTCAGCCTGGAGGAGTTTGAAAAGCTCAAAGAGAGGAATGAGAATCTGTCTGAAGCCTTGAAGAGAACCCTCTGGGAGAGGAGTGACGGTCGGCTGGACATTGAAAGGTTATAAAAGCTAAAGGTGGAGCATCTAGCCAGGATTGAAAAGTCAGAAGACTATATCAAGAAGTCAAGGGCTGGAGAGCAGATCTTGAAGAATGCCTGCAAGGAGGCTCAGTTCCAGAAGGCCAGGACTGATTTGTATCTGAAAGAGAGTCAAGCTAGGTGGGTCAGGATCACCGAAGCTCGTACCCTGGAAGATAAGAGGACTCAGGACAAGATTGAGCAGTTGGAGGCTAGTGCAAAGGAGCAACAGGAAGCCCTGCTAGCAGCCCAAAGGGAGATCTCAGAGTTAAAGATTAGAGCTGGTGTGAAGAGGTCAAAGGACCAGAGTCGACACAAGAAGCTAACTGCAGTTGTTGCCACCAGGAATCTTCTCATCAAGAACCTCACAGAGCATCCGGCTAATCCTGTGACTGAGGCACTTTTGAAGGAAGTCCAGGAGGATGAGTTTGGTCTTGGTGTCTGACTTTTGCTTGTTGTTGCTTTCATTTCATGTACTTTTCTTTATGTTGTATTTTTGACCCCTCAGAGGGCATGTATTGTAAAAAAAACAAACTATGTATGTTTTCCTTTTGTAATATATTTACTAGTTTGTTTTTATCTGAGTTCTTTCAAAGCAACATCAAAAGCATCTTCCTCAGGGGTCTGGAAAGGTCAAAACCAAGTGCTAAGCCGGATACCTTGGAAACAAATAGGCATACTGCATTGCATACTAACTTTTGTTTTTGTTTTGTAGGTTTTTGTTTTGTTGTTACTAACTCTGTTGTGATCTCAGGAACTATTGCTCGACGTCGGGTGTTTCCACTCAATCGTCCATACAGATATCCCATCCGCAACAACCTTCCGGGCATACAAATGGACCAAGTACAGCAGGACCTTACAGAGGTCAGGACTCAAATGGCCAATGAGAGACTGGAAATGAGGAATCAGATGACCCAATTTATGGAGGTGATGAATAATATGGCTCAAAGCCAAGAGAGATTAAGAGCACTGGTAGAGAGGCAGAATCAGGAAGACCCCCATCCAGGGACTACTGGGACGAGCAACAATGAGAGGGTTCAGCCTCATGTTAATCCTCCAGTCTATGGACCCCACCTTCATCCAGAGATCAACATCCCTGTTAATGTGTAAGGGACTGCCACTGCAGGCAGAGTATTACAAGAAGACCCCCAGGAAGATCAATTTACAGTGATGGGAGCTGGGGATGAAGCCTATGACAGAAGGCTAGATGAGATTGCTGAGAAACTAAGATCCCTGGAGTCCCAGAATTCTTTGGGCTTTGATGTTATGGACATGGGTCTAGTGGACGGGGTCAGGATTCCCCACAAATTTAAACCTCCGTGCTTTGAGAAGTACAACGGAACTTCCTGTCCCCGAACCCATTTACAGTCCTTTCTGGGGAGGCTGAAGGCATATACCATGGACGAAAAGCTATGGATGTTTTATTTTGAAGATAGCTTGACAGGAGCTTCAAGGGAATGGTACTCTCACCTGACTAGAGCAACCATCAGGTGCTGGAAGGACCTGGCTGAGGCCTTTATCAGACAATACCAGTACAACTTGGATATGGCTCCCAACAGGACCCTCCTGATGGGGATGTCTCAATCATCCAGGGAAAGCTTCCGGGAGTACGCTCAGAGGTGGAGGCAGTTTGCTGCTGCTGTCCAGCCACCCATGTCAGAGAGGGAGATGGCTGATATGTTTATGAACACCCTCCAAGGGACATACATTGACAGGCTAGCTGCCTTTTCTTCCACTAGCTTTGCTGACGTGGTCATAGCCGGGGAAAGAATTGAGAGCCTATTAAAGATGGGTAAGATTTCTGACAACGGTGCGAGCTCGTCCAGCAACCCCAGAAAACCTTTTGTAGGTCCAAGAAGAACTGGCGAGATCAATGCTATCCATACCAACAGGGGCAGACCCCAATATATTCACAGGTCTGTGGCAGCAGTCACCATTCCCGCTCCAATTCATCCACAACCAGTATATCAACCACAGCAACAAACCCATTACCAGCAACAAACCCATTACCATCAACAAACTCAGTATCCGCCTCAGAGAAATTATAACAACAGCAACACCAACAACAACAATCAGCAAAGACCGTATCAACAGAGACCATCTCAGACCAATAGGGTGATCGATCCGATCCCTATGCCTTATGCCACGTTATTGCCACAACTCCTGAAACTCAACCTGGTTGAGCTAAGGACATTGGCACCTCCAGATCCTGCCAGTCTGCCCAGAAATTATGACGCCAGCGCCAAATGTGCTTTTCACTCAAATGCACCTGGCCACAGTACAGAGAAGTGCAGAGCTTTGCACATGAAAGTGCAGGATCTAGTGGATTCCAAAGCTCTAAACTTTGCACCACCACCAAATGTTAACAAGAACCCTATGCCAAACCACGGAGGACCCATAATCAACGCTATTGAGGAAGGTAAGCCGTCTCACTTGATAACCAGTGGGGGTCAGATTCGGACACCCTTGGTAGAGATTAAAGCTCAACTCCTTGAATGTCAAATGTTCCCGGGATGTGAGCTAGGATGTGCTTATTGCAACATTTCAGTGAATGGGTGTGATAACTTGAGAGATGGCATAGATGGTCTCATCCAGAGTGGCCTGCTTCAAATCACAACATCAATACCTACCAATCCAGCAATCTCCTTAACAACAGTTCCCGAGTCTTCTACAACTGCAACAACCATTGTTCCAAACAACTCTTCAATCTCATCAACAAATGTTTCATCTGTTACTTCAACGGACCAGATATCAACAAACATTCCTTCTACAACTTCAGCACCCCTTCATTCAGAACCTCCTACAACAACAACATCCATCCAGTCAACAGTGTCTCCTACAACATCAACAGCTAACAATGAAAGTGTCTCAACAGTTACAATTTATTATGATCCTGCCAATGATTCTGCCTACAACTCACAAAATGCCACTCCTATCAGAGCACCAGTCACAATATACTATGATCCACATACTATCATGGTCCCTTCTGCAGCCGCCATCGGTCCAGTCACTATCACAGTGCCTGGGCCAGTACCTTATGAAAGCAGTAATGCCATCCCTTGGCATTACGGCTCCGATCTATACTGCGAAGGACAGAAAATCACTCTTGAATCATCAACTTCTTCACAACAAATAGACAATGTGGGGGGAGGCGGAGGCTTCACTCGAAGCGGACGTCTCTTTGCCCCGCAAATTCCAAGACCCAGTGCCGAAGCAGAAGCTGCTGCCAAGGCAAAAGGGAAGGGCGTGGTGCAAGAAGATCAAGCTGCTAAAGAAGCTCTGAAAACCCCTTTTGATCAAGAAGTTGATGAATTCATGAGAATCATCAAGAAAAGTGATTACAAGATAGTGGACCAGCTTCACCAGACACCTTCCAGGATCTCCATTTTATCATTGCTAATGTGCTCCGAGGCTCATCGGAACGCACTACTAAAAGTCTTGCACGCAGCTTATGTGCCGGAGGAGATAACAGTCAATCAGTTAGAGGCAGTGGTGGGAAACGTCAACGCTAGTCATGGACTAGGATTTACCAACACTGATTTGACTATGGAAGGTCGCAATCATAACAAGGCTTTGCACATTACCATGGAGTGTAAGGGTGCAGTTCTTTCCCATGTGCTGGTAGACACAGGGTCATCCCTCAATGTCTTGCCTAAAAAAGCCCTTGTGAAGCTGGAGTATGAAGGATTGGCATTACGCCCCAGTAACTTGGTAGTAAGAGCCTTTGACGGTTCTAAGAGATCAGTTCTGGGAGAAATTGAGTTGCCTATAACGATTGGCCCACAAACTTTCAAAACGACCTTCTACGTGATGGACATTCAGCCGGCCTACAGATGTTTGTTGGGTAGACCATGGATTCATGTCGCTGGCGCAGTTACGTCTACCCTTCACCAGAAGTTAAAATTCGAGTGGGAAGGCCAAGTCGTTACTATTTGTGGGTAGGAAGATATTTTTGTTAGCCATCTGGCTACATACAAATACATTGAGATGGATGGGGAGATCCACGAAACTATGAGTCAAGGGTTTGAGGCCTTGAACATAAATGAAACATCTTCCGTACCTAGAACCTCAATGACATCTTATCAGCAAGCCCGGAAGGTTGTTGAAGAGGGGAACGCTCAAGGCTGGGGCAAACTGTTGCCTGTGGAAAAGAAAGAGGATAGATTTGGGTTGGGTTACAAACCAACTCAACAAGATCAAGCAGAGGCTGCTAAGAAGCCCAACTTTGTCAGTGGGGGGATGCTCACCCCTGATGCTGTTAACTGCTTGGAAGATGAGTCGGAAGATGAACGCAACCTGGAGAGCTGGATACGTCCAAGGATCCCGGGGAGCCGTATCTCAAACTGGTCTTCCCAGGAAATTATAAGGGTTACTCCTGCAGAGTAATTATTATTTCCTGTATATTTTAAGCATGCATCAAGTCTTGCATCTTGCCCAAGATGACAAGACTCATTTTGTAATCGGGCCATCTGTAATTTTGTGCAAACAGATAAATCAATGATAATCAGACATCTTTTGCAAATGAGTCTTTTTTCTTTTCCGCTCACTGTTTTTCCATTTTTCTTTTTGTATAAAAATAAAATGGCAATGTTTTCAAAATGACAACTTCATTTCACTTTTTCTAAAACAAGATTAAAATCAATCACTAAAATGAACAATCTAAACCCTTGCAGAGAGTGCCTTCCAGACTGCACCGGCAACAACACAGATATGGCTTCGTATGACTTTGACAATCCAATCAATCAAGCCGATGAAGGGGTTGAAGAAGATTTTGAGCTTCCTGAAGAGCTAGCCAGGTTGTTAAGGCAAGAGGAGAAGGTTATTACTCCTCATCAGGAGGAGATTGAAACGGTTAATCTTGGCACGGATGAAGACGTGAAAGAGGTTAAAATCGGGGCCTGCTTACAAGATTCAGTGAAGAGACAACTGATTGACCTGCTTCAGGAATATGTGGATGTGTTTGCCTGGTCTTATCAAGATATGATAGGATTGGATACCGATATTGTTATGCACAAGCTGCCTTTAAGAGAAGATTGCCCATCGGTTAAACAGAAACTGCGCCGCACTCGCCCCGACATGGCAATGAAGATCAAAGAAGAGGTACAAAAGCAGTGGGACGCCGGGTTCCTTGCTGTGACTAGCTATCCACCGTGGGTTGCTAATATAGTACCTGTGCCTAAGAAAGACGACAAAGTGAGGATGTGTGTTGACTACCGGGACCTGAACAGAGCCAGCCCGAAAGATGACTTCCCATTACCTCACATTGATGTATTGGTTGATAATACGACTCAGTTCTCGGTATTCTCCTTCATGGACGGATTTTCAGGGTACAATCAGATCAAGATGTCACCTGAAGACATGGAGAAGACAACCTTCATCACCCCCTGGGGCACGTTCTGTTACAAGGTGATGCCATTTGGATTGAAGAATGCTGGTGCAACATATCAACGGGCTATGGTAACATTATTCCACGATATGATCCATAAGGAAATCGAGTGTTATGTGGATGACATGATTGCCAAGTCCCTTACAGAAGAAGACCACCTGGTAAATCTGCTGAAGTTATTGAAGCGTCTGAGGAAGTACCAACTGAAGCTGAACCCCAACAAGTGCACATTCGGGGTGCGATCTGGTAAGCTGCTGGGTTTCATTGTAAGCGAGAAAGGGATTGAGGTTGACCCTGATAAACTCAAAGCCATTCAAGAAATGCCTGCACCGAAGTCTGAAAAAGAAGTTCGAGGGTTTCTAGGTAGATTGAACTACATCTCAAGGTTCATATCTCACCTTACAGCAACCTGCGAACCCTTGTTCAAGCTGTTAAGAAAAGAACAGACGGTCAGGTGGAATGAAGACTGCCAGAGGGCTTTTGATAAGATCAAAGAATACCTGCAAGAACCACCAATCCTTATGCCTCCAGTTGAAGGAAGACCTTTGATAATGTACTTGACAGTATTAGAAGAGTCAATGGGGTGTGTGCTGGGCCAGCATGACGAGTCTGGTCGAAAAGAGTATGCAATATACTACCTGAGCAAAACGTTTACCGACTGTGAACAACGTTATTCACTGCTCGAGAAAACTTGCTGTGCTTTAGCGTGGGCTGCTCGCCGACTGAGACAGTATATGTTGACCCACACTACTTTATTGATATCCAAAATGGACCCAGTCAAGTACATTTTCGAGAAGCCAGCTCTTACCGGACGGGTTGCAAGATGGCAAATGATTCTCACGGAATATGACATTCAGTACACATCTCAGAAAGCCATCAAGGGCAGTGTATTGTCTGAATATCTTGCTGAACAACCTATTGATGATTACCAGCCTATGAGATTTGACTTCCCTGATGAAGACATCATGTTCATAAAAGCGAAAGATCATGAAGAGCCTGTTCACACTGAAGGGCCTGACCCGGAAGAAGAATGGACTATGATGTTTGATGGGGCTGTTAACATGAGTGGTCGTGGTGTTGGTGCAGTACTCATTACACCTAAGGGAGTTCACATGCCTTTCTCGGCAAAACTCACCTTTAACTGCACCAACAACGAAGCTGAATACGAAGCTTGCATTATGGGTCTTGAGGAAGCCATCGACCTCAGGGTCAAGACATTGACTGTATTCGGAGATTCAGCTCTGGTAGTTAATCAAACCAACGGCAAATGGTACACGCACCAGGATCATCTGATACCTTATAGGGATTATACAAGGAGGTTATTGACTTTCTTTACCACAGTCAAGCTTGAGTATATCCCTCGGGACGAGAATCAGTTTGCAGATGCTCTGGCTACCATTTCATCGATGATCAAAGTTCAAGCTGCCAACTTTGTACCGCAGATTTCAGTGTCCAGACTCGATAGACCAGCATATGTATTTGCAGCAGACATTGCTAAGGATGATAAGCCTTGGTTTCATGACATTAAGTGCTTCTTGGAGGATCAAACATACCCACCTAGGGCATCTTCCAATGATAAGAAGACTTTGAGAAGGCTTGCTGGCAGTTTCTTTCTGAACACTGATGGTTCCCTTTACAAGAGAAACTTTGATATGGTACTCCTCAGATGCGTTGATAGAACAGAAGCAGGCTTGTTGATGCACGAGGTGCACGAAGGATCCTTTGGTACCCATGCAGGAGGGCATGCAATGGCCAAGAAATTGCAAAGATCAGGTTATTACTGGATCACAATGGATGCCGACTGTTGTGCCTATGCCAGAAAATGCCATAAATGCCAGATCTATGCGGATAAGGTGCATGTGCCTCCCAATCCTCTGAACGTGATGTCTTCACCCTAGCCCTTTGCTATGTGGGGCATTGACATGATTGGTAAGATTGAACCGACTGCTTCAAACGGCCATAGATTCATCTTGGTTGCCATTGACTATTTTACCAAGTGGGTTGAAGCAACTTCCTATGCTAATGTTACAAGGCAAGTGGTAGCCAGATTTCTGAAGAGAGATATCATCTGTCGATACGGAGTTCCCGAGCGAATCATTACTGATAATGGTTCCAACTTGAACAACAAAATGATGGCAGAGCTGTGCCGGGACTTCAAGATTCAACACCACAATTCTTCTCCTTACAGGCCAAAGATGAACGGCGCTGTTGAGGCAGCTAATAAGAATATCAAGAAGATTGTGCAGAAGATGGTAGTCACCTACAAAGACTGGCATGAAATGCTACCGTTCGCTTTGCATGGGTACCGCACGTCAATCAGAACATCCACTGGGGCAACACCGTATCAGCTTGTGTATGGTATGGAGGCAGTCCTACCTGTTGAAGTTGAATTACCCTCCCTGCGGGTACTGATGGATGTTAAGCTAAACGAAGCAGAATGGGTCCGATCCCGATACGAACAACTGAGTCTGATTGAAGAGAAAAGATTGGCTGCAATCTGTCATGGGCAGTTGTATCAGAAAAGAATGAAGAAAGCCTTCGATCAAAAAGTCAGGCACCGAGAGTACCAAGTAGGAGATCTTGTGCTGAAAAGAATCCTCCCTCCTCATACAGACCACAGGGGAAAGTGGACTCCAAATTATGAAGGACCATTTGTAGTAACGAAAGTTTTCTCTGGTGGAGCACTGATGCTCAGTACCATGGATGGTGAAGATTTCCCATCCCCTGTGAATTCAGATGCAGTTAAAAAATACTTCGCATAAAAAATGACCCGCTGGACATAAAAACAGAATGTAAGTCCAGGAAAAAACAGGGCATCCCGGCAAGTCAAAAACAGAATAAAAGACTTGGGCAAAAATAAGGGAAATAAATAAAAAATTGCACACCCGCTGAGTTGAAAAGCCGCATTGGACAACTCAGGCAAAAATGGGTATCCCGATGGATTGAAAACCCGAAAGGGCGATCCATGCAAAATAAGGGAATAAGCGAACAACTGCATTCTGAGTTCGTCTGTATCACTTACAACTTGGTAGGCTTCGAAAGGATCAAGCCTCTTTCAGAATCAGCCTTCTTCAGAAAGCAAGACGAGAAGAACGTCAAATGTCATACGAGTCATAGCAAAGGGAAGCTCCTTAAAGCGTCGTCAACATTGCCAGCATTTTGTTTCTCAATTTGTAACAATCTCCTCATTTCAGGGGATATGTTTCTTTGATGTATCTTGCCAATTCAGGGCACGTGAATTAATAAAAACAGATTTTTCAGTCACATGATGTCTCGTACATTTTTATTTGCAAAGAATGTCTGATGTCTTTAAAATACTGATTGCATAAATACAGATGTTTTTCTCTTAAAACACGTGCTTGCAGGAAATATACTTACTCCCGGGAGTGTCTGAACTCCTACGACGGAGTCCGGTAAGGGATACCTCGGGATCACTCGCGCGTTTCTCTGTCTTTTTCAGGATTGCAGGTACTCAAAGCGTGACATAGGACATGTAAGCTTCGTCCCAGCAAGCTGGCAAACCAACACTCACCCAGTCTTAGCACTCAAAGTGTTTTCTCCCCAGCTGAGTTGCCACTTATTGCTTCGTCCAACCGAGGTGCCAATCATTCTTCCTCCTCATCCAAGTACAAAAGCCAGGGAACCATCTCCCCACAGAGTTTCAGCCTCTACCCAGAAGAGCAGCACGCGAAGGAATCACAACAGAGTGACGAAAGCTTCTACAAACCCCAGCTGGGTCCCTCATTACCAGGAATAGGTCAATCATTGACCCATTTCCCCAAGCAGAATCATCTCATCGGATCTACCAATGATCTCATCCCCAGCTGGGATGTCCACTTCAAACAGATCGGCCCGAGATCTTCACAGCAATGGGATCCAAATCCCGGATCGGCATCTTTTGCATAATCATAGCATTCACATCATATTCACCCCACAAAGCGTAGCATTCCGTCTAAAAACGGAGCATTACGGAAAAAATCAAACATATTGCATAATCATAGGCCATGGTTTGAATTAAACACTTGTGAATAATGATAATCCATCAACAATATACAGAATGCTCCCCAGATTCCTCAGCAAAGAGCTAAAACAGTTGCCTTACACCCACAAACACCAGTACACACTCTTTGTGGCACCCGTCCGTGTCATATCCCCAGCAGAAAGCCAAAGCGTCCCCTTTGCACTCACAGATACTTGTATATATATAATTTTCTTGACATCCGTCCGTGTCATCACCCCTAGCATATTTACCTAAATCATATACTTGTTTATAATATACCTCTTGACACTCGCCCGTGTCACTCTCTCCAGCAGATTGAACACTCAAATATACATTACTCATACTTACTTATACAGATACTCGTCCGTATCTTGTATACACCATTTATATCCCCACAGATTCGACACTCGTCCGTGTTCTTTGTTAACCAGTTGGTACTCGTCCGTACCATCATCTCAGAACATGCGTCTAGCGTTTTTTTCTACTTGATACTCGTCCGTATCATAGTCTTAGGGATGCTCGTCCGCATCTTTAATCCATACACTGTGTCAAACACTCATTCCTTCTTGAATTTAGACACTCGTCTGTGTCTACTATTCCCCAGAAGAGTCCCTTCAGATTCAACACTCGTCCGTGTTCTCTGTTAACCAGTTGATACTCGTCCGTATCATCATCTCCGAACATGTATCAGTACTTGTTTCTACCTGATACTCGTCCGTATCATAGTCTTAAGGATGCTCGTCCGCATCTTTAATCTATACACAAACATCTAAACACTTATACCTTTTATTTCTTGGATGTAAACACTCGTCCGTGTTTACTATTCCCCAGTAAAGCAAAGATTTTCTTTTCTATCTGACATTCGTCCTATGTCATGATAAACCTCGAGAGCAGCCATACCCTGCTAGCTGATCGTCCTTCACCTCTTGATGATCGTCCTTCATCATGCTCATCCGATGGCCGTCCCCATCGTGGATCTTTTCTATCCGACATTCGTCCTATGTCGTGATATTTAGCAGCCGTACCCTGCTAGGTGATCGTCCTTCATCATTTTATCCAATGGTCGTCCCCATTGTTGATTTTGGTTATCTGACATTCTTCCTATGTCATGATAAACCTTGAGAGCAGTCGTCCCCTGCTAGGTGATCGTCCTTCACCTCTTGATGATCGTCCTTCATCATGCTCGTCCGATGGCCGTCCCCATCGTTGACTTTTTATCCGGCATTCGTCCTTTGTCGTGATATTTTCGGCAGCCGTACCCTGCCAGGTGATCGTCCTTCACCTTAAGATGACTGTCCCTCATCTTATCCACAACAGAGCAGCCGTCCCCTGCTAGGTGATCGTCCTTCCCCTTTGATGACCGTCCCTCATCATTATTTCATTTATTCTTTAACCCGATGGCCGTCCCCGTCGTGGTCCCTTTTCCTTTTTCAGTTTAGCCCGATGGCCGTCCCCATCGTTGGTTACCTTACTTTATGAACTTGATGGCCGTCCCCATCATTTTTCATTAATCCCCAGAGAATCTTATAACTTTACTTGATGGCCGTCCCCATCATAACCCCTTTTATCCCCAGCATGTCGGCCGTCCCCGTCATTGCTTTACTTCACACACTCTCCCGAGCATGTCGGCCGTCCCCGTCATTGCTCTTTACCCAGCAGTCGTCCTCTGCTCGACGGTCGTCCTCCGTCTCCCATACTTTACAATATACTTTATTTTCTTTTACAATCTATATCCCTTTTCTTCTTCATTCTGTGAGTGCAAATTTCGGACTGTCTTTGGTATTCAACCACAAGTTATCTTGTTTGCCTGATAAGCCGTCGCTTACATCCTGCACAGCTAACTCATGTTTGAATAGGGGCAGCTGTAAACACCCCAAATTTTCCCTCACCCATTCACACCATGGCTTGTGATCATTTCATATGCATAAACTCAATCATACCATCCCATATCACATTTTTGATTCACTGCATAGATTCAAAGTCATCTGCATCTAGGGTTTGTGATCTGAGCAATCCAAAAGCTTCTTGAGCCACTCCAAAGGTCATCAATCACTTCAAAGGGGTCCATGTATGTTCAAACATCATATTATATCCTCTCCAAGTCAAGAATGTCAAAAAATCACAAGAACTGAGAATGGTATGGAAGCAGAGCCAGGCTTGACTACACAGATGACCTAAAATTAGGGTTTTGGTTTCAGAGGCCATAAATCCAATTTTTTTGGTCATTCTTGTTTCTATTGGTCTCTATATGGTATAGGGAGTATGCATATCAATTTTCATGAAGACATTCCTTGGGGAAGTCATCTGATCAAGAGTTGACTTTTCAAGCAAGTCAGTGTAAAATCAGGGCATCTGAGGCCCCCAATGACCCAACCAAAGGGTGTTCTTCATCATTTTGATTGTGTATGATCTTTATTTGATCATGGAAGATATTGTAAGTTCACAAAATTGAAGAATTTCAAGTCTTTTGCAAAGTTGACTTTTGGGGAAAGTTTGACTTTTAATGAAATTGCCATTTTGGGAAACTTTTTCAACCCTTACTTTTTGATTCAAAAATGCTTCAAATGGAAAAACTTTGGTCATGAAAGTTGTAGAATGGATCATTCCCTTTTCAAAAAGTACAAGAACATGACCTAATTCATTTTGGATCAAAAGTTATGGTTTGTCAAAGTTGGCTAAAATCACAAAATTTCAAAGTTTCCACCAAAGAGGCAAAGTTGCAAATTCACTTCTCAAGGCAAATTAAGTTATCAAATGGACTTCTAAGCTTCACAACATGATCATACAAGACCTAAAATTCAGAATGGGCCAAGAAATTTCTCATTTTTGTGGCTTATGGAGCAAGATATCTCATAAGAATCAAAAGCAAGGCAAGTTGTAAAACTCATCATAAGACACAACCCACTTGCTTGCTGACTTGCTGATCAATCCTAGGGTTCTCCCCACATCATGCTGCGCAAGACACACCTTTTGTCCTTGGCTAGAAAGTAGCCCATGCTTCTCTTACACAACTTTGACATTTTGGCAACTTGAGCCATACCTATCACAAAAGCACACATCACTTCTTCTGACCAATCACTATAGTTTATGCAAATCAAAAGCAAGCCAAAGCATACAAAACACAGGCCTGAAGCACTCTCTAACTCAGCTTGCTCATTTTCCACCCCATTTGCAAAAGCATTCGAAACTCATCACACAAGCTGCAAACTCACAAACAAACTTCACAAAACCTATCACCACATCCTCCTGATCATTTCCCTGCCTTCATTCATCCCTGAAACCTCACATAAGCCAGATACGATTTCTGCCCCTCTTTGAACAGAACTCAAGCAAACTCTCAAACCAGCCCAAATAAACTTCAAACAAGCCTGGCAAACACTTGAGGGAGGTCATTGGAGTTGTTTGGAAGCAAGAAACTGGTCCAGAAGCTCTTGGGTTGAAAGCTTCGATTCAGGTAGCCATGGAATTTCATTTTTGAAGAACCTTTATTTCTTGTTTCTAAATGATAAAGCATGCTTCCCTGAGTTCACTGAGCCTTTTACTTTTGAAAAAGATTGAGAAATGAGCTTGTATGGTGTTTCTGAAATTTCTGCAGTTTTTGATGTTTGATTCGTATCTTGATTTTGAGTTGAAATAAATGGATTTTGTTGCTGGATTGTTGTTTAGGGATGTTAGTTTAGTTGATATGGAGAGTTTGACATGATTTCATGGCGTTTTGAGGGAGTTTGAGAGAGGAGCTGGCCGGAGAAGACGACCGGAACAGTGTTCCGGTCGTCTGAAAGTCATTAGGGTTTGTTTAATTAGGGTTAATCATTAATTAGCGAAATTTGAATTTCCACCCTTGGATATGGCGCCAAGTCAAACGCGCGCGCTGCCAGTTCAAATCTAGGCCTTTGGATCTGATTACTTCTCATTTAATTAGTTTTTATTTTCATTTTAATTCATTTGTTTTCTCCATTTTATAAAAAATAGCAAAACAATTTTAAAAATTCTGAAAATTTTTGTATAAACTTTTATTAATTTTCAGAAACCAGAAACATTTTTATTTTTATTTTTTGCATTAAAAAAGATTTTTAAATCATTTAAAAGTTTATTTTTAATTAATTAATGAGAATTAATTAATTAAAAATACTTTTAGGTATTTAAAAATCACCAAAAAATTCATGAAGCCTTTAAAATCATTTAGAAATATTGTCCAACCCTCAAACCAAATTTCTTTTTTGATCTTAATGCATTTTGACAATTTTCCATGGAATTAATTCAATTTCAAAGCATTATTTTGATCCAATGTTCAAAAATTCATTTCTGCCTAGTCTTTGAGAGTTGGACTTTGATTATTTTTGCATTGTGTTTTGAATCTCATGTAGTTTGTAGGATTAAATTGGCATGATTTGATCTTGCATTTTCAATTTGTTTGACATTTTTCTTGTTAAGGTACCCTAAAACCCTAGAAATCTTAGGAAATTCATAACCCTAATTAGGTTAAGAGTTAGAACTCCTCCTTTGGGCAGTGAGTTTGTGTAGGGTTAGGGTTCCCTTGGAATGCATTTTCAATTTTTTATCTTGATGTTTGCTTCTGATTTTGGTTTTTGTTTGTTGCATTGATCATAAACCCTAATTTGGGCTTCCTTATGCATCCATCTTGCCTTTGCTTACATACCATGACTTGCCATAGCATTTTGTGCATCCATTTGATTCATTTGACATCTTAAGACATGTTAGAAGTATGTTTGATCATTGCATCTTTCATTTGCAATTTTGTATGTCATTTGCATTTCATAACTTTTCATGTATGATCATGGTTTTAAACTTGCTTCATTTGCATCCATAAGTTTGTATGATCATCCCCATGCTTTGTTTCATGTTTGCATCATCTCATAGCATCATTAACATCATGTGTATGTTTCTGGTTTTGGTTTGCATCATCACATTGCATTCCATTTGCATTGCAGTCCATTCCTTTGCTAACTTTCAGGTGGTAAGCAACTTTGAGAAGTGAATTTGCCTTCACTTCTCATAATTTCTTTTCATCTCTCTTATGCATCCTTGCTGCATTTTGTTGTGTGTTTGAGAGTGAGCTTGTTCATTCTTCTTCATCTTACTTTCTTTCTTCAAGTGACTTGTCTTCTTAAATGAAGCAAGTTACTTTGCTTCTCTTTGCTCCTTTCATCTGCTTCCTGGTGGTTCCTCTGAAGATTTCTTTCTTAAACCTCACAAACCTTAGGAACAACCAAGCATGACAATGATTAGGGTTTTGATTAGTCCCCCATTAGTTTTACCTTTGTGTCCTCCTTTGTGTCTCTCTCCTCATCTCATAATCAAGGACTAAACCCTAAAGGCTTTAAGGCTTTGTGATTAAGCTTATGCCTGCATCCTTCTATTAGGATGGAGTGTATAATTTTAATCCTAAGTGTTAAACCCTTAATGTGTTTAAATCCTTTAATTAATTCACATAATAATCATCAAGACATCACACTTGTAACTTGGACCTTGCATTAGGGTTCTAATTCTTCCTTAATTGGTTAAGAAGGACTAACCCTAGTGTTAATGGACAAGTCCTCCTCAAGTTGTCTTACAAACCCTAAAAATCACTTCATCATCTTATCATTAAATAAAATCCACTTAATAAAGGCTTTGTTTTGTCATGGGTTTAATCCCTAATCATGGATTAAGTTGAGGAGCATTCCTCAGCTTAAACACTCTCATCTATTATCCTTCTATTAGGATGGTGTAATGAGTCTGTTTAATCCCTGATTATGGCTTAATCTCATTACTCAACACTAAACAAAAACAACAAAAAACATCTAAATAAATCACAAGTAGGTTAATGATCTTAATCCTACACCAGGGTGATTAAGTGTGAGATGCTGACTTCACACTTAAGGTATTCTCATTACCCCTAATCAGAGGGAGGATGTGATGAGTTTACTAACCCCTTGGTTTAGACTTAAGCTCATTACCTTATGACAAATTCAAAAGCAATAAAAGATTGAAAACACAAAAAAACAAACAATAATCGTCTCCTCCGGGATTCTTTTCTCATCTCATTCACTCATAAGCGAGAATTTGCTTCTTCCGCCTAATGCAAGACAGTTTGCACCTGAGCCAGACAGGTCATACACTTGAGCATAGACAAGTAAGCAGTTCACAAGTCAATTTATCTTTCAGTCTCTTTGGGTCGAACTACGGTGTTCTGACTTCCTCATTGCACGAGAGGATATGTAGGCATAACTTAACAGTTATCGAACAAAAAGTCTCTGTATATTCCCCCTCTTTCCAGCATTATTTTCTTAGCCTCATTATCATGAGAATTTCACTCTTGTCCTTACACTGACACTGTATATATTACACTTTACACTTCCTTTACACTGACACCTGTACATTTTCTTCCAGCTTTTATACACAAACTGCACTGACACTACCCCTTTAAAACATAAATCTTTTAAGCGTGGATCCCATCGAGTACGACGGACAATCTGGGTGCTAATACCTTCCCAGGTCGTAACCAACCCCCTTTCTCAGTCTCTCTGGTTCGCAACCGTCTTATCCATATCTTTCTAGGTCTATGCAGCATTGCCTTTCCTCCGGGATAAAAATGCCTAGCTGGCGACTCTATTCATTCCCCGTGAGTTCACTCCTGTGTGTTCTCACGTCCTCCTTTCGCCGACCGTTCGCGTCTGTACCATATATGGGCCATTCCCATTTATCGAGAGCGACAGACAGGACTCTATGTGATTGTTTGATGTTTTGACTTTTGATTCAAAGAAGAAAATGTGATGCCCTTTTTATGAGTTTTTTACTCTGATAATTGATTTGAATTTTCTTAATTATGATGGGGTAGAAAAGGGTGTTACAGAAGCAACCCTTGAAGCCATTGTACTAGGGAAGAACGAAACGTTACACTCGTACATCGAGCAATTCAACCAAGAGGTCGTCGAGGTGGATACGACTTATTACATAAAAAAGTATCTCCTCAAAAAAGGACTTCTTCCCGAAAGCAAACTCTACAGAGAAGTTGGGACAAAACCTCCTCACACCCTTGACGAGCTTCTTCACAAAGCTCGAGGATACATCAGGTACGAGGAGAAACATGTCGCTCACAATGTTCGTAGTAATCGCGGTCATGACGATGCTACAAGCTCCAAAAATGAAGACTACACTGTTCCCTGACGCACCGGGGATAAAAGGAGAGACGATAAGCCTCGCGAGATTCGTGAAGGAAGAGGACCTGCGGGGCGATTCTCTGAATACACATTGTTGATTGTTCCTTGCAAACGCATCCTTGCCGAGTGCATCAACTTTGAGTTCAAATAAGGAAGGGCAAGGTTCCCCAAACCTACAGCACCCAAGCCCCACACTGACAAGTCCAAATACTGTCGTTTCCATAGGCGCCACGGACATGTGACCGAAGATTGTGTCCACCTCAAGGACGCGATCAAAATTCTGATCAAAGTGGGTCACCTCAAACAATACGTCAAGAGAAGCGAGACTCCCCGGCACGAGGAACATTCCATAAAAAGGAATCACGAAGACTCCCCCGGCAACGACTCTCACTTCCAAGTGGCGATGTGCGTATCACGGCCTGAAGACTTCCACCTCCCCAATGTCAACATGGGAGTATGACTTGTTGCACACAACCCGTGGGAGGACTTCCCCACTGGCTTGGTCATCTCTGGAGGAGGGGTAAACAACGAGAACGCCACCATTTCTGTGAAGTGGAAGTTCGACAAGATTTTGTTGACCACGCCTGAACAGTCGACAACCTTAAAAAAATCCCAGGGAAGATCTAACCCGATATCATTTTTTCTCGAGGAACTGCTCAATGGGTCACCTAATTCAAGAATCCCTCTACTGATAAGGGCCAAATGGCATGCTTTGACGTCCGACGTATCCTAATCGACCAAGGCAGCTCGGTGGACATAATGTATGTCCATCTATTCAAGACTCTCAAGCTAGACAAGACAAACATGCTCCCCCTATGTTGGGTCTGACCTCCAAGGATTTATCGGGGCTGCCACAAGACCATGGGGACACGTGGAACTCCTCGTTACGTTTGGAGAGCAGGAAACGACCAGAGAAGTCAAAGTCAAATTCCTGGTGATAGAGTGCCCTTCCCTCTACAACTCCATCCTTTGCCGACCCACTTTGGCCGAGTTGACAGAGGTCCCATCCACCGTCCATTTGAAAATGAAGTACTACACCAAGATGGGTCGCGTGGTCATGATCCACGGTGACATCGAGGCTGCCCGGAGATGCTATGATGTTGCGGTCAAAGGATAAGCCATAATCAACACCTCCAAGAGCGGCAAGAAGCCTAGTGTCGAAGAGTAGCCACCCTCCCTGTGGGTCAATTCCATCGACCTTGACAGTCGTCTCGGCAAAGACGATGCTGAAACACAGGGCCCCGTCAACGGGAAGGTTCCAACTCACCCGTTCTGCCCAGTTCCAGACAGAGAGTTCGAGCTTATCCCTCTGGGTGATGACCCCAACAGAATTGTGAAGATAGGCATCAGGCTACCATCGGTGACAAGGGAACAACTTGCAACTTGTCTCAAAGAGAACGCAGACCTGTTCGTGTGAAGCGCTGCTGAGATGCTTGGGCTCGACCCCGAGGTCGCTTGTCATCAATTAGCTTTAGATCCGGCAATTCGGCATGTAGCACAGCATAGGCGCAAGCAGTCTCCTGAGAAAGCAGAGGCTGCCGAGCGGGCTGTGAAAGACCTCTTAGAGGTGAATTTTATTTCTGAAACCCATTACACAACATGGCTCTCTAATGTAGTTCTTGTTAAGAAAAAAAATGGAAAATGGCGAATGTGTGTTGATTATACTGATCTCAATAGGGCATGTCCCAAAAATGCTTTACCTTTTCCTAATATAGATAAACTGGTCGAAAATTATGCAGGTTTTAAACTCTTGTCTTTTATGGACGCATATAGTGGATATAATCAAATCCATATGTCGGACACATACAAGAGGCACATGGCCTTCATGACCCCGATGGGTAATTACTACTACAACGTGATGCCCTTCGGGCTGAAGAACGTCGGGGCCACATACCAACGCATAATGAACAAAGTCTTCCGAGGAGAGATCGGGGACATGCTCGAGGTCTATATGGACAACATGATCGTGAAGTCGCACGAAGAAGTCGACCACGCCTAACATCTCCGAAAGGTATTCGAGCAGGCGAGGCAAAGAAGAATGAGGTTCAACCCAGAAAAATGCACCTTCGGCGTCCGAAAAGGGAAATTCCTCGGTTTCTACCTCACCGAACGAGGGATCGAATCCAACACCGACAAATTTCGAGCTTTTTTGGAATTCCCGACCCCAAACTCGAAGAAGTCCATTCAGTCTCTTAATGGCATGCTCACTTCCTTGTCCTGTTTCGTCGCCAAGTCCGCACATTACGCCTTCCTTTCTTCAAACTACTACGTAAAGAGGCCACCTTCGAATGGACTGAGGAGTGTGAACAAGTGTTTCTCCACCTAAAAAGGGTACTCTCTGAACCACTAGTCATGTCACGACCACTGGAAAAAGAAACTGTATACCTATACTTGTCCATTGCAACTGAGGCAGTCAGCGCCGTCCTCTTCTGTGAAACTACTGATGGGAAAAAACCTATCTATTTCACGAACAAAGCCCTTCAGGCCCCCGACCTGAGATATCAACAGATCGAGAAAGTCGCCTTGGCCCTAATAAATGCGGCGAGGAGACTACGACATTATTTCCTCGCCCATACGATTAAGGTCCGAACAGATCAATCCGTCAAACAACTCCTCGGTCGACCAAACATGGTCGGTAGAATGCTGAAATGGTCTATGGAACTATCAAAGTTTGACATCTAGTATGAAAGCAGGAAGGCTTTGAAGGCACATGTATTGGCCGACTTCGTCGCCGAGATGACACATAACCCGATCCCAACCAGTGGTGCCCATAAGTGGACGATCTTCGTCGACGGTGTATCCAACTCGACTAGGAGTGACATAGGCCTCATCCTCGAAAACAAAGATGGCATTTTAATTGAAGTGTCTCTTGCACTGGCCTTCCTGACTTCGAACAACCAGGCCGGATACAAAGCGTTCCTCGCGGGATTACGATTGGCCAAAGACCTGGGAGCGAAAAAAGTAAAGATATCTACAGACTCTCAGCTCGTGGCATCCCAGGTGAGAGGAGAATACCAGGCTAAAACGACAATCTCATCGAATATCTAGCTCTCGTGAAAGACAAACTAGAGAAGTTCAACGCCTGGGAAGTCCAACACGTTCCCCGTGAACATAACACACAAGCGGATGTCCTATCTAAACTGGCAAGCACGCGAAAGAAGGGAGGAAATAGGTATGTGATCCAGGAGATCCTTCCTCGACCAAGCATCGAGAAACCGCCTCCTCTGCTCGAAGTAAACGCTATTGGCGACACCCACTGCTGGATGACCCCCATCCACAACTACCTAATGAAGGACGAACTCCCAGCCGACCCCAAGGAGGCGTTAGTGACTAAAAGAAGGGCATGTTCTTATGTCATCCTCGAAGGAAAACTCTATTGACAAGGCTTTTCCATCCCGTTACTCAAGTATATCGAAGAGGAAAAAGTCCCAGACATCTTAGGAGAAATTCACAGGGGAATTAACGCTCAACACCTTGGCGGGAGGTCGTTGGCACACAAAGCTTTGGGGTGGGTTACTACTGGCCGACAATGCAACACGACACCAAGGAACATGTCAAGAAATGTGACAAGTTCCAAAGACACGTGAAAACATGCACCTCGCTCCCCCTAATGAATTGAAGACACTATCTTCCCTGTGGCATTTTACCTGGTGGGGAATGGATATCCTCGGTCTATTCGTGACCGGCTCCTACCAAAATAAATACCTCATTGTCGGGGTGGACTATTTTACCAAATGGATCGAAGCTGAAGCCTTGGCTAAGATCACCTCACAAAATATACTTTGTTTCTTCAAGAGAAATATTCTCGCCCGCTTCAGCATACCCCAAGTCCTCATCACCGACAACAGGACGCAAATCACAGACAAAAGATTTCAAGATTTCGTTGCCAACTTAGGCACGAAGCGACACTTCACATCCGTCGAGCCCCCTCAAACTAAAGGCCAAGTTGAGGCAACTAATAGTTGCGAGGGTTAAAATGCAGACTCGGAGAAACAAAGAAAGTGTGGGTCGAGGAGCTACACAACATCCTTTGGGCATATCGCATGACCCCGCATTCTACAACGGGGGAGACCCTATTCAGACTGACCTACGGGACCGAAGCGGTCATACCGGTGGAAATACGAGAGCCAACAAAGTGAATAGAAGCGCCCCTCGACGAGGAGCTGAACGACGAAGCTTTGCGAGTAGAACTAGAACTCATGGAATAAATTCGTTCAGAGGCAACCCTGCGGGAAGCTTCACTTAAGCAGAAAGTAGCTTTGCGTCACGACACGAAAGTCATAAAGAGAGAATTCAAAGTGGGCATCCTGGTCCTCAGACGGAACCAGAAGAACCCAAGAGAAGGCAATCTGGCCACGAACTGGGAAGGCCTTTACCGTGTTCGGGATAAAACGGACAATGGGGCTTATTACCTCGAAAACCTACAAGGGGAAGAACTTGCTCGACCACGGAATGCTGAAAAACTCAAGCAATACTATAGCTAAATAGCTCATGAAGGCATGGAAGGTACGACCATGGCACTTCATCCCCGATCGAAAGGAATATCGACTTCCCCCAAGGGCGAGCACTACCTTCCTCGACATTGGACACTTCAAAACGAACTTCAACGTCACAGTACCATGTCGGCATGACACCCAGCTCACGATGGAAAAGCCCAAGCCCCGGGATCAGGTCCTCGACCGCGAGCCTCGTCCCAATTTGTGGCGGACGTACGACCCACCACCTTGCCGGTTCCCTAAACCGACAAGACTATACAGTCGAGCAAACAAGTTCGCATAACATCATCTAAGTTAAACAAAATTAACAAAATAAACATCATCAAAGTAAGCAAACTTAACAAAATATTCTATTATAAACCCGACCAAAATTGATCGGTAAAGTACGTACAAAAACAAGATATGTGGCATGTGGTCATAAAGACAAAAGTAAAATGGCTCGCAGGCCTGAAACACAAAAACTAAGGCACATCAGCCAAACCTACTCTTCGTCATACTCCTTTTTGTCATCTTCTTCTCCCTTATCCTCTCCTTCTCCAGTGAAGGGACAGACGATCTCCCCATCAATTACTGTGTAGTTGAAAGCCGTCTCGTCGGTCACGAGCCCTGGGTTAATGATATTGAGTTGGTCAGGGGCATTATCGAAACCCTATTTGAAGACCCCGACAACGTCCTTCTCAAGGCTCCTGATCCGAGCAATCAGGTCAGCCCGATTCTTCAGGGCCAGCTCCTCACCGTTCTCAACTTCCCCAGGGAGAGCCATCTTCTCTAACACCTCGACCCTTGAACGGAGACGTCCATTCTCTGCCTCGGCCTCACTGAACTCGGCCTCCTTCTCCTTCAGTTTCTTATTCTCCTCAGCCAAGGTGTCGTGTAACACCCCGATTTCGTAATTTAATTATGTAGCTTGTTGTTGTCGATTAATTGGTGTTAGACAACCGTTGTTGCGTTAATGAAGAGAATATTTGAATTATTTTAGTGAATAATGAATAGTAGGAATAATTAATTTAGATTATTCAAATTATTATTATTATTATTATTATTATTTAATTAAAATAAGAGAAAAAGAGGTCTCGAGGATAGGTTGGTAATTGTGGAGAATAAGTTGAGGGCAAAGTTGGAAAAGAGTATTTGGGGTCCTAAGGGCAATTTTGACAAAAAGGGAATTGAGGTTTGAGATACGATCAGTTGCGATCGCTTTTGGGAAAAATAGGAGAGAAGAGGTATGAAGAACGATGAAGAAAAGTGAAGTTTTGATGAGATTTTCCGAAGATTGTTGATGAAGAACGCGGAAAAGCTTCACTCTAAGGTATGGGGAATATTGCTTTTGAATATATTTTGACGTAGAGTTTAGATAATAGGGATATTTGGGGTTTTAGGAGAAAACCTAGGATTAATGAGATTATGAATGATGAACTGTGATGAATTGATGTTTTGTGATTGTTGTTTTTGATGTATATGTGTTAAATATAGGTTTTATTGCCTTAATTTGGGTCAAAAGGGGTAAAAAAATGTAGTTTAAGGGTGTAGAAATGAAGGGAAAAGGTGCTGACATCACAGGAACCTCTATCAAGTTCGCAGTCAGCGAATAGCTCGCTTAGCAAGCTCCTTGCTCTCTTAGCGAGTGGCTTTCGGCGACTTTACTATAAAAACTTTGAAAATTCATCTCTTGAGCTTCGGGTGTTCGATTTGCACATCGTTCGAAGTTGTGCGAAGCTAAGATACTTTACTTTCATTTAAAAATAATTTTATGTTGCTAGAAACAATTTAAATAATATGAATTGATGTTGGAAGGTGATTTATTGTATATTGAACTAAAGACATGATACTATAGATGATAAATTTTGTTCTAAATGGGAGAACGGTGATGTTCTATGACTAGGGAGGGTAAAAATGATTCGCAGGGATTAGTTATATTGATGTAGAGGTGTAGTTAATGCGATAAGGTTGTTTTTAGTGGAGTTTGATGAATAGAGAATGATGATTAAGTGCTAACGACTTTGTGATGTTAATTATGTGTTGAAGGTTAAATGATGCTATAACGGAGTAAATAGAAGTTGTGAGTAATTGATGTTTATATTAACTAATTGACGAACATGTTGATAAGATGAATTATGATGATTGAGTGTAAAATGGAGTTATGATGCTATCTTATGATGTTTATGATTGCTATGTAACGATGAATGTATGTTGATAAATTACATGATTGATGTATAGATGTATTATGAAGAGTATGATGAAATATTTACATGAATGTTGATGCAATTGTTGATTATGACGATTATGTTGATGTTATTGCATTGTTGCTTTCATGGCATTCCCTATGTTAATTTGAGGCTTCAATCCCATTGTGTGGATTGAGGTGTTGTTGATTATGTTGTGCTCCCTTGTGGAGGGTAGATGGCCAGTGTCCATCACAAGTTGAAACCGGTACCACATGCTTTATGATGTTGCATTTCATTTTATGTGGCATAGCATGATGCATACGTGTTGATAGATGTTTGTTGAGTTTTTATGATATGATGGGTGATGATTTATGTTGTATTGCTATTGATGTATGTTACATGATTATCTTTACGATATGTTGATTATATTGATTTGTGATTACTCACCCTGTCTGCCTTTGGTGATGGTCTATTATGCCATCTTACAAATACTCAAGAATAGCTTGGTGCTGGGATGTAGCTGGAAGTATTGTGTATGTGTCGCTTATTTAGCAATATGGTGTCTTGCTCTGATAGATGTAACATTGGGTGGGTCACGCTTGAGTGAACAATATATTATTTGTTATGATGATTTTCTTGAGTTAATAGAAGCTAGTTGTATTTATTGATGATATTTCGACATGACCTAAGGTATTGGTATTTTGATGAAATAAAAGAAGTTTTATGTTTATAAATACGCGACATACTTTTGTTGATTATTGATTCATGAAAGAAAAAATGAATATACTAAATGTTTTGAAAAACCCGTTTGACGGTGTAATAATGTTGTTAAGACGTTTATGAAGAAAATGTGGCACCTTTCTGAGAAGCACTCTGATTATTTAAGTAATTGTTGCATTTTATTTTGTGGGGTTAGAAGGTTGTTACATTAGTGGTATCAGAGAAGGTCGGTCCATCCGTCCAAGTTGTCTAATGATATTCGTTCCTTTAGTATACCACATGTGTGTGCAACATTGTCGATACTTGCTTATTTCTAATCGTTGGTCTGCAGGTGTTGGTTCGGAACAAGTGGGGGGAAATCTATCGCTTCTCTAAGATGCTTTGGTTTTGGAAGGTTGGCTCAGCGCATATTGGATTGCAAAAGTGCAAATGTTGCTAGGACAATGTTGTTCCCAATTCCAGAAGGAATGTGGAGGTAAAGCTTGAGTCAACTAAGAAATTGTGCATGAGGTAATTGGGTGCACAAGTTGCCAAGAATGCTATTGGAGTTTGGAGGATATGGTTTATGCCCCATCATGATTTTCGGTTATCTATTGACAAATTGAGGAACTGATCACCCTTAATCTCTTGTTAATAGTAGACAGAATCGTGTTGGATGGAATAGACGTGTCTTTCCAGCTTAGATGGTGTGTACGGTGAAGTATAATTGATTTAAGTTGTGCACTTACAAATGGTTTTAACGATGCAGAGTATTATATTTGAGGATGAAGAAAGTCCGATTTGTGTATCTGTCGGTTAAGTTGGAAGGTTTTGAGGGAGAACAAACAAGTATTATTGATGTTTGCTTCTCGAAGAGCATAGAGCAATGTGACGGCTAATGATATGCAAGTGGTGTGTAATTTTGATGTTTTCCTAAGGATATTCGTGATTTTCTCTGAAGTGTGGATCTAAGTTCAATGAAAGTGAAAAGTTTTTTGTTCCATTAAGCAAGTGGTGAAGTTTATGGAAGATGGTGTAGAAATGTTTACTAGGTGAGTTTCTTTGATGGCATAAGAAAATACAGAGGTTGGAGATTTATCAAAAGTGTGTTACTTTTGGATATATTCTCATATGAAATCAAGAAATTTATGCAGAAATCGTAAGGGACGCTGAAAGCGTGTTTTAATTGATGGAATTGAGTGGAACCATGCATGTATATGCTTTGTAGTAATGTGGTGTTGTTGTAACTTGTATCAGGTATTCATGTGTGGTATGACTGTTGGTTAGTGATGTAAGTGATGAACTACCTTAGGGTTTGGAGTAATTGTTGGTAGATTATGATGATTAGTTGTTGCATGTTGTTAATAATGATGCTTGTATGATGATAATGTGGTAATTCGACATTTTCAATGGTTTTTCTGATGTTTGGTGATGCTTAGGTGTGTCTGAGTTCTGCAGAAATTGCAGGGTTTTATTCAGAAAATTGTGTTTCTCACTTAGCAAGATGGAGTTCGCTTAGCGAGCAAGAGTCAGGGAGTTCGTCGCTTAGCGAGCTGGCTTTCTCGCTTAGCGAGCCTTGTATTTTTCAGAAAATAATGTTTCTCCTGTTGGGTGACTTTTGATGCCTTGTTTATTGTGCCACGTTGCTAGGTTGTTGCTGGAAATTATTACATGCTTATTTATGCTAAACATAAGTGAAATGATTATGAGAGAGTATATTGGTGATAAAATGAGGAATTAAGGATATTCTGAAAACGATTATCAAGACAAGATACAGTCACCATGAGAACAATGTGATGTCGGTTGGTGTATCTAATGTACCTTCCATGTTTGTGGAGTATATGAATCAGATTTTTCATGAGTATTAAAGGGTATTTTTATGGTGATCCTTGTTGATGATATTTGACATAGTCTAAGTCTAAATGGGTACATGCAAAACCTTTACAGATTATGTTACAAGTATTGAGAGAAAGGAAGTTGTATGCCAATTGTCGAAATGTGGGTTTCGGTTGTAGGTAGTAAGTCTCCTTGGTCAGGTGATTTTCAGTGGTGCATTAATTGTTGATCTTTCTAAACATGATGTTGTGAGGCAGTAAGAGACTCTGAGGTATGTCTTTTGATTAAGAAGCTTATGGGAGTAGTAAGTTATTATAGCAGGTGTATTGAAGGTTTCTAAGTTGGTATTGTCATTGATCTAGTTGGCTCGGGAGAGTCAGGAATATGTGTGGGATGTTGAATGAGAGGAAATTTTTGTGGAAATCGAGAATGAGTTAGCAACTTCTCCTATGTTTTTTTTACCTAATCTGAGTGAGTGCTTTATGGTTTGTTGGGGTGCGGTGAAGATGGGATTTGGTGGAGTGTTGATGCAGAATGGTCAAGTAGTTTCATATGTTCCAGACAATTAAGAGTTTATGTGGGGATTATCCTACTTATGATGTAGAATGAGCATCTGTGGTGCTTGGTTTGGAGGTTTGCCAACATTATCTTTTTGAATCTAGAATTGAGGTGTTAAACGATTATAAGAGTTGGAAGCACTTAATGATAAGAAATAGTTGAATATGGGATGGAAAAGATGGATAGAATTGTTGAAGGATTTTGATTTGATTTGAGTTACCATCTGGATAAAGAAAATATGGATGAAGATGCCTTGAGTAAGAAGATATTGTATATGTCGACGCTTGGCGGGAAAAATTGAGATAACTGAATTATTCAGAGACATGGGTTGTTGTGTGAGACTACTTCTGTTAGAGTGAAATTAAGAATGTTCAATTGACTAGTGATATTGTGGAGAGGATCTGAGTAGGACAACAATCTGATTTGAAGTGGGATGATCAGTTGATTTTGATTAACCAGGGGACGGATGTGAACTTATGAATTGAGGAAAATGATGTGATGAGGTTTTGTGTTAAGGAGTGTATTCCAGATGTATCGGAGATTAAGAAGAGTATTTTAGAGCGAGGACGTCGAAGTAGGTTAAACATTTATCCTGGTGCTACGAATATATATCAGGATTGTATAAGGGGTTGAAGTAACCAATTATGAGGAAGGATATTGTTGGGTTTGTGTGTGCACGTTGATTGGCCATAAATCGTAGATGAATTGACTAATTCAGCTCATTTGTGCCAATGAAGATTAGTTATCCTATGTCAGAGTTAGTGGAAAAGGATATTGAAGAAATTGTGGAGTTGCACGGAATATTGTCGATGATTGTGTCGGACAGAGATTTGCGGTTTATGTCGAGGTTTTGGAAGAATTTTCAAGATGATTCGGGTGTTAAAGTTGAGGATGAATTCTGTTTATCATTCGTGGACGGATGGTCAGAGGCAAATGTCGTACCTCGAAAAATACGATCCTCGCGAAAGACGCGGAAAAAACAGACAAACAGAGTCGCCACCTAATTTTAATCTATTCCTAATAAAGGAAAAGGGAAATGTAGATAAACCCTATAAAAGAGTGAACTTGGTCATTGAAACCAGATTCTGAGTTCGGGAGTTGGTTACGCAAGAAGAAGGTATTAGCACCTCTTACGTCCGTTGTACTCAACGAGAACCTCTTAGTCTAATCTGCGATCGAATACTAACTGATATTAATGTTTTCTTAATGGTAAACAGTATGTTAAGGAAAATGGGTGGTTTTAGTCTTTGGGTGCTCGGCAAGGAGTAAGATCTGTGTGCCTACGTATTCTCTTGTGCAATGGGAAAGTCAGAGCCTCGTAGTTCGTGGTGTTAAGTTTGGTTGGTGTGTTTTAATAAAAGATTATTGGGATCACATTCTAATTGCTAAGCGTTGGCTTGTTTGCTCACGATAGGAGGCGGAAGCGCTAGCTTGTTTGCGAGATAGAAAGGATTTAAATAATGATCGCTTAAAAAAATGTTTGATTTAATTAATATTTTAGGAACGAACAGGTGAATGAACCACATCCCGTGGGGCGAGCCTCAGGAGAGTCCATTCAAGAATTCGAGGAATGCTAGACTCCAGAGTTCAATTCTTTCGTTATTTGATACATAAATTTAGGTGTTTTAATCACGAAAGATCGAATGAACTGCGTCCCATGGGGCGAGCCTCAGGAGAGTTCATTCAGGAGTTCGAGGAATGCTAGACTCCAGAATTCCATTCTTTCGATCCTTGATTTAGAAAATCTTTGCTAAAATTGTGTTTATTTTTATGGTTTTCGAATTGAAGTGGACTTGATATATGGATCAAGTGTGCTTGGATTTGGTAACTTGCTATGAAAAACAAGCGCGGTGCGTTCATTCGATTAAATTGCAAAGTTTAGGAAACGTGAAGTGTAATAGTGTTCGATGGCGATCAAGGAATGATCGACTTACGTGTGTGTATGAAGTGAAGTGTGTATGGATATACTTGGCGTTGGACCAAAGATTTCGTTTATCTTTGAAATGATTAGTCTTAGTGTGCGTTCGTATTTTGACTTAGCAATTTATCGTCAAAAATGCAAAAGTAATCATACAAGCAATCATATTATCATATCACAAGCAAGGAGGATCGAGCATACGCAAACATTCATCGCACACATAATCGAGCAAAGGTGAAAGATGAATTAATCAAATTAAATAGAAATATTTAATTAGATTAATCATCAAATTAATTAATCGAATTATATAAAAAACTATTTAATTTAATTAATCAATGAAAATGTTTTTGGATTTGTTTTGGATAATTAAAAATAGAAATTAATATAAACATACTCAAAAGAAATAAGCAATGAAAATATTTTGTTGTTGTTTTCTTTTAAAGGCTTAAAGGAGAATTAATTAATTAAACTAAATTATCTTAATAAAATTAATTAATCAAATAATTAATTAATTATATTAGGTAAAATAATTTAATTAAATAACTAATGAAATTTTTGTTATAAACTTTTTATAAAAGAAAATTTAAATAAAATCAAATGAAATGAAAATAAAAGTAATGGGCTGGTTTGGATCAAAAATCAGGAGGTGTGTGAATAGAAATAAAAGCTTAGGCCCCAGCTGCTAAGCCCAAACGCAGGGAGGGCCTATGATATGAACCCGGTCAACGAAAGTTGACTCCAAGAAATGATCTGGACCATCAGTTCCCCTAAAGAGTCAAAACTTGACTCTACCAGCGGCCTAAACATGGGGTGCACGGTTAGCATCAAAAGAAGGCATGTGTAAGATTATATTGGAAAGAAAGTTGGTCCGTGACATTTGTCAACGAAGGTGACAAGTGTCACCACCCTATTCCCAAAACCGAAGGCAATGGCAGATTTTCAAAAAGGAAAGAAGGGATTTAAAAAACGGTTTTTAACACAAAGATCAACTTACTCTTCACATTCTCTCACAACAATCCAACTATCTCACAACATTCATTATTTCTGTCTCCCTTTTTTTACGAAGAAAACCCTAGATCGAATGGAGGAGGTTGGTGGCTGACGGCGGCGCCACCGTCTCCTCCAGTAGCTTACCACCACCAACCCAAAAATTAAACACAAACCCTAACCAAAACTTTGTTCTAAACGAATCAACAATCACAACCTCAAGCTGAATCGAAAAGAAAAGAAATGGAAGCAATGATATCAATCGAGTAATGGGTGCATCAAACATGTTGAAGCGAAAGCGTAAAAAGGAAGAAACGATTACCAAACACAAACGCTAAAGACGCAGAAAACAGGTATTGACTCCTCCTTGTTGTTGAGTGTATTCACGTGCCTTCTTCTTCTTTGTTTGTTTCTTCCGACTTGTCTTCCCTTCTACTCTCTCAACTACTTTGTTTTGATTGTTGTTGATTTTTTCATGGAACAGATGAAGACGTGCTCAGATTTTCAAAGTGAGTCTCTAAGGAATTTTTTCGGTGAGATCCTTAAGCTTAGTGTGGTTATGGCTTTTCCTAAGGAAATTTTGTTCTGCCGTATTTTCTAGGGTTTTTTGTGGTAGTTTCTTTTTTTGTGTTTGCGGCTAGGGTTTTATGGTTTGTGTAGGTTGCAACGGCTAGGTTTCTTGTCTGATCCCCCTCCCAATCATTGCCAATCATTTCCTTTATATAGAGGAGTACCTGGGATAGGTTGGTACATGAGAATCATGAGGTGTGTTGAGTGATGCGTGTGAGCTGAGATGAATTGTTTTTTTTGTGAATCGTGTGAGGATGGATTCTGTTATGAGGGATTTGGAGTGGGGACCATGTGATGGTGACTCATGGTTTTGATTTTTGTTTGTAGTGAGGTGAAAGGCTTCTAGAACCTTATGGTGGTCCCCTGCTAATTTGAATTTTCACAACTTAAACAAAAACGTGAATCACCTTTTACTGCATAATTCTTTTCATTTTGCATGATTGTAAGATAAATTCATGTGAAATTCATACTCTTTAATCCCTTTGATTCTTCTTGATGCTCATTCAATATCTATTATGATTGGTTTCTTATGCAGGTGGTTGCACATCTTGGAAGAAAGTGTTTGTCCTTGCAAGGCTTTATATGGTATAGAATTATGGCCTGAGTATGATCTTTTCACGAGCTTCGAAGATTTCCTCAACTTGAGAACTAGGTTTGGTCTTGAGCATTAAACAGTTAACCACTGCCTTTCATTCACCAGAACAAATATCAAGAATACGGAGTCTATAATTCTACTGCATTTGAGGAACCGAGGAGTAGCAGAACCAAAGATCATCAAAGTGATCAGTGTACGAAAGTATGTGTTTCTCTTGTCATCTGGAGTATGAATGGTGACAGCTGTCTCAGACTAGAGCTGCTAGAAACTTTTACTGTGATGAAATTTGCAACACACTTTCAAATTCTTCCTGCTAATTTGCCTTTGTGTGTCACTTTTATTGATGCTAGCTTGAGTTTTGTGAACCCTGATTCATTAAATAGTGATTGTTGATTTACTCTGTACTTGCTCATGTGTGTTCTGACTTTTTCTTGCTAACTCATGAATTTCCTCTGCTGATGGGTAAAGCTTCAATTATTGTTGATTGATTTTCGTTGAATCAGTTTTTTCCAGCTATCTCCCCTGAGGAACATTTTGTAGTAGATGGAGACACAAATGAGGAATTTGAGATAGTAGCAAATAAAACACATTAAGTGTCAATGGTAACTGGATCCACCAATGATTTTCTTCTGGAGAATGAACCACACACATAGACTTGCAGCAACTGCAACTTTTCTTGCTACTTCTCTTAGCCTTGATGTTCCTCTTCTTCCTCCTACTTCCCTCATTCTCTTTCTGTTTGACCCTTAGAGTCTGAAAATGAGAGGGTTTTGTGTTTGTTGAGAGAGAGAGAGAGAGAGAAGAGACAAAGGGGTCTGCAGAAATCAGCAATGAGCAGGTTGTGTAACAATCGTTGGTGTTACATTTTAAAGTGACTATTATTGTTGTTGTTGTGTTATTTTCTTTTCTTGAATTCATCTTTCTTGTGATTGTGAATATTGGTTTTTGATTTTGGTCAAAGTACTAATGTATGTGTTCATGTCTTTATTTTTCATGTGCAAATTTGGAGCATGTAATTGATGAAGAATCCATTGGTATATTGATGATGGAAATTGTCTTTGAAGAGCTTGGATTGAAGGTCAATGTAGAAGTTGGGACTTTTGGGGATCTCATTAGGGATCTGACATGTAATCTATCATCTTTTCTCATGAAGATTAAGGACCTTGTGACTTTGGTTCTACAACAAGATGGACAAAAGGTATTTGTACAAGACAAACCTGTGATCTGTATACTTTAATTTTTGCAAGTTATCCAATAGGTAAATTTTCGAGTACAAATTATTCAGTCTTGTAAACCTGAAGCCTCTTTTTTTTATAGTGTTCACGGTCAGTGGAAGAACGACGAACTCGCTGTTAAGGACTCTAACACTCTTCTCTTCGATTCGAAGCCAATTACTGTCTTTGCACACAGGAACCCAGAAGAGATCCCATGGGCCAACACTGGTGCTGATATCAATGTTGAATCTACTGGTGTTTTCAGAAGCCTCTCCTCTTGCAACATTCTTATTCAACGTATCACCATTAGCATTTGGGCTTAAAGTCTTCACAGAGTGTGGATCTTCACTATTTTTCTTACTCCCAACCTCAGTGGATTTCAAACTTGTTTCTTTTTCAGATTTCAACTCATCCTTTTCAAGTTTCCCTGAGGCAGAGTCAGTTTGTTGCTCAGTGACATCACCTTGTCTTTCAATTGGTTCTGGTATCCTTGGCTGCACTTGATTATTGGTCCCAACCAACATATTCTGATTCCCTGGTCTAACAGGAATTGTATTGGCAGAGTGTGCAAATGGTTGTACGTGTCCTGCATGATTGGGAATTGAAGGCCTTCCAACGACATTTTGAGATAGTGTGGTATTAAGGAGCATGAACCTTTTAATTCTCTTTTTTTTATCATGATCCAATGGAATTTGGCATGAAACTCGTGTAATATTTGAATCATAACACTTGGTATCCTTTTGAAATTTTTATGCCATAAGATTGCACTTTCCCTGCTGTAAGATTGTGAAATGTTTGAGTCTCTTGTGAATGGAGATTATTTCCTTTTGATACATAATATGAAATCTTCACTTGCTTAACTCTTCTCTTGTTATCAGGTTATAAAACAAATAATCGTGGAGGAGCAACTTGGAGATGAATTGACCTGAGCATAGAACTTTGATGTTGCTTTCGGCCTTTGGAGCAAGAATTTGCACTTCCTGAACTTATGCATAATTCACTTTTAGTTTTCCACTAGAAAATTTCTACTGTTTAGTAATTAGATCTTCAAGCAATGCACCTCTTGAACACTTGTAATCTTAAAATACCAATAAAGGATTGTAATTGTCTTTGTGATACTCAGAAAACTCCTTCATTTGTATCTTGTATCTGAAATATTTTTACTTTACGGTCATCTTGTACTTGAAGCTCCCATGATTTTGAATGCAATCATTTGGGCATCTACACTTGAACTTTGTACCAAATGCGATTTTGAATTTAAATCTTCGCATTTCCATTAGATTTTATTCTTCAACATGATGATTTTTGTACCGTATTCATGGCATGGCGTCTCATTCAAACAAATTTGCACTTGTATTTTTTTTACAACCAACTACCCATTAATCATGAACTTAGTTAACACTTATTTCATCCAATTTAAGCCTTTGATATTGTTCCTTTTGAATTCTTTGGAACTAAGTATAATATGCAATTTGACCCAAATTCACCTTAGTATCACTTCTCCATATCATGGCTTTAAAGTCGACCTTGGAGTGCCATTCAACATTCATTGAAGCGCAACTTGTAACAGGTTTCAAAATTACCTTGAAAATGAATGCTCACATCACAGTCATAAGAATGAGAACCCATCTTTCTTTAACTTCCATCTGAATTACACACACTTGTAAGAACCTACAATCACAAATAAAAACACAAACAATCTCTCCCTGGTTTGCAGGTTAGAAGATCATGGCCAGAGGCCAGACGGTCATTCAAAGCATAACAAATCAATTAGTACGAGAAAATAAAAAAAAGGTGGGACAAATTTGGGGTATGACAGCAGAGAAGTAACTAAGATTGAATTGTTGATGACTTGTGTGTTGGACTTAAGGACACGAAGATAAGATGACGAAGTTAGACTCAACTTTGTGTCTTAAGACAATTTTCGAGGACGAAAATTCCTTAAGTGGGGGAGAGTTGTAACACCCTGATTTCGTAATTTAATTGTGTAGCTTGTTG
This sequence comes from Lathyrus aphaca, assembly GCA_963966055.1. Classification (NCBI taxonomy): domain Eukaryota; kingdom Viridiplantae; phylum Streptophyta; class Magnoliopsida; order Fabales; family Fabaceae; genus Lathyrus; species Lathyrus aphaca. The sequence continues at coordinate 317,154,562 of OZ014519.1, forward strand.
TTGTCGATTAATTGGTGTTAGATGACCGTTGTTGAGTTGATGAAGAGAATATTTGAATTACTTTAGTGAATAATGAATAGTAGGAATAATTATTTTAGATTATTCAAATTATTATTATTATTATTATTTAATTAAAATAAGAGAAAAAGAGGTCTCGAGGATAGGTTTGTAATTGTGGAGAATAAGATGAGGGAAAAGTTGGAAAAGAGTATTTGGGGTCCTGAGGGCAATTTTGACAAAAATGGAATTGAGGTTTGAGATACGATCAGTTGCGATCGCTTTTGGGAAAAAGAGGAGAGAAGAGGTATGAAGAACGATGAAGAAAAGTGAAGGTTTGATGAGATTTTCCGAAGATTGTTGATGAAGAACGCGTAAAAGCTTCACTCTAAGGTATGGGGAGTATAGCTTTTCAATATATTTTGACATAGAGTTTAGATAATAGGGATATTTGGGGTTTTAGGAGAAAACCTAGGATTAATGAGATTATGAATGATGAACTGTGATGAATTGATGTTTTGTGATTGTTGTTTTTGATGTATATATGTTAAATATAGGTTTTATTGCCTTAATTTGGGTCAAAAGGGGTAAAAAAAATGTAGTTTAAGGGTGTAGAAATGAAGGGAAAAGGTGCTGCCATCGCAGGAACCTCTAGCGAGTTCGCAGTCAGCGAATAGCTCGCTTAGCGAGTGGCTCTCGACAGCTTTACTGTAAAAACTTCGAAAATTCATATCTTGAGCTTCAGGTGTCTGATTTGCACACCGTTCAAAGCTGTGCGAAGCTAAGACAATGTACTTTCATTTAAAAATACTTTTATGTTGATAGAAATAATTTAAATAATATGAATTGATGTTGGAAGGTGAGTCATTGTATATTGAACTAAAGACATGTTGCTATAATGATAAATTTTATTCTAAATGGGAGAACAATGATGTCTTATGACTAGGGAGGGTAAAAATGATTCGTAGGGATTAGTGTAGAGGTGTAGGTAATGTGATAAGGTTGTTTGTAGTGGAGTCCGATGAATAGATAATGATAATTAAGTGCTAACGACTCTGTGATGTTAAATATGTGTTGAAGGTTAAATGATGTTATAACGGAGTAAATAGAAGTTGTGAATAATTGATGTTTATATTAACTAATTGACGAACATGTTTATAAGATGAATTATGATGATTGAGTGTAAAATGGAGTTATGATGCTATCTTATGATGTTTATGATTGCTATGTGACGATGAATGTATGTTGATAGATTACATGATTGATGTATAAATGTCTTATGAAGAGTATGATGAAATATTTACATGAATGCTGATGCAATTGTTAATTATGACGATTATGTTGATGTTGTTGCATCTTTGCATTCATGACATTCCCTATGTTGATTTGAGGCTTCAATCCCATTGTGTGGATTGAGGTGTTGTTAATTATGTTGTGCTCCCTTATGGAGGGTAGATGGCCAGTGCACATCACATGTTGAAACCAGTACCACATGCAATATGATGTTGCATTTCATTTTATGTGGCATAGCATGATGCATACGTGTTGATAGATGTTTGTTGAGTTTTTATGAAATGAAGGGTGGTGATTTATGTTGTATTGCTATTGATGTATGTTGCATGATTATCTTTATGATATGTTGATTATATTGATTTGTGATTACTCACCCTTCCTGCCTTTGATGTTGCTCTATTATGTCATCCTGTAGATACTCAAGAATAGCTTGGTGCTGGGATGTAGCTGGAAATATTTTGTATGCGTCGCTTATTTATCAATATGGTGTCTTGGTATGATAGATGTAACATCGGGTGGGCCATGCTTGAGTGAATAATATATTGTCTGTTATGATGATTTTCTTGAGTTAATAGAAGCTAGTTGTATTTATTGATGATATTTTGACATGACCTAAGGTCTTGATATTTTGATGAAATAAAAGAAGTTTTATGTTTATAAATCCGCTACATACTTTTGTTGATTATTGATTCATGAAAGAAAAATGAATATACTAAATGTTTTGAAAAACCTGTTTGACGATGTAATAATGTTGTTAAGACGTTTATGAAGAAAATGTGGTACCTTTCTGAGAAGCACTCTGATTATTTAAGCATTCTGATTATTTTAGTACATGTCGCGCTCACGCTTCACCTCGTCCAGCTCAGTCTTCAGCCCTTCTTGGAGCTTGTATTCCTCCTTATAATTTAACAAGTTTTGGGAAAGCAAGTTCTGTTCAGCGGTAACGGCCCGAAGTGCCTCCTCACTACCCCTTAATGCGGACAACGAGCAGGAGTTGTCGGACAGGACCAGGGTCGTCTCCATGACCCTAATCACTGCAGCAATATCCTGAGCAAGGTTGGCACACCTGCTCGCTACCTCCTGAACAAGGATTACCTTGGTATTAGTGGACATCACCGTGAAAGAACCTTTCGAGCTGAAGGCTTCTCGCTCTGAATAGCAAGGAGGAAGGAAGTAGGCCCCTTGATCTTCCGGAGGACCTCTGGGCAGAACAGTATCGTTTGGACGGGGATGTTTGGGGTGGGGAGAATCGTCCAGCAAGATAGTATCATTCTGCATGGGTGTCACAGGAGGAGTCTCTGGGCGGAGTGAATATGGATTCAGGCTAGCACTCCTAGACCCACCGGCCACATGTTCGGTGGCCACCTGGTGAAAACGACCTTTCCTCTTTTCCTTTGATTTTGTAGGGGATCCAGCCTAGTTGGCCAACTTCAGTGCTTGCTCCCGGAGTTTAGGCATTTCTTCTGCAAAATAAAAGAAGTCAGCAAGACAAGTTAAATAATAAAAGGCAAGAGAGTCGAGGAGATACTACCTAACAGTCTGATAGCTTCCTCATCTGAATAACACTCAAGCACGACTTTGGTGTTAATAAGTTGAGGTTCTAAAATAGGCAACCCGTCGTCGCCCAATATCGGGTTGTCCAATCGATCTACCCAGGTCGTAGGGCTAATGCTCCGGACAAATGCCACCAATTTTTTATAGACCAGCTTGTAATACCCCCTTTCTATACCCCAAATAAGCAATTAATTCACTTAGGCACATATTAAAATTTCATCAGAGTATATTTGAAAAACGGTATAAAAGAGCAATGCCACATTATACTTGAACTTAAAAACATACAACACCTGCTCAATAAAGATATGCAACAAACGGGGTAACTTACATACACAAGGATTTCATCCTTACACCCGTATTCATTAATTCATTAAACAGCGGAAACAAAACATAACAATTTCAAACTTATATACTTATCATAAATATATCTGCAAGTTTGAATCACCAAAATACTCCATGTTTACATAAAACATATCACATCAAAATACATATACAAATGTATTCACAAAAAGGCATCAAGCCAAATCCTAGCTACCCAGTGCTACATATCAGAGCCGACCGACCAAAAGATGAAGACGGACTTCACAAAAATATCATCCAGCAACTTACTCTGCAATGCCTCATAGAACATCATATAACAGCAGAAGGGTGAGAAACATTATCATAATAATATTGCATATAATTATATATCTCAACATATAAAATGCACATAAAGCATATTCTCACCACTATTCATACCTCATCACCCATACACATCGCAACGTGTACATACACTAATCAAGCATGTTCATCATGCACCAATTCACTAATTCACATAACTCGTATTATTTATGTTTACTCCTCAATTCTATTCATTCCGCATAAACATACGTCTAGCTATGTTTAATCACACATATACATTACAAATGTATAAACCACATACATATACATATCAAACATGCATATATACAATCAAGTATGTTTCATCACACATACTATCATCTCCATAATACTTCAAATAAACATTTACACATTCATGTTTATTTCTGCATATCATAATTAAAATGATAAAATGCAACTCATAGAGACCGACACACGACTCTATATAGATGCAATGCGGTACCGAATCAACATTTCAGCAGGTTCTCTCAGGAACCAAATGGAATCATCGCTTGTTACCTAAAGTAACTCCCCGTCGGGCACACGATGTTCACCCATTGCTCACACCCCACATGGGCACACAATGTTTATGGATTTCTCACACCCCACCCGGGCATACAATCCGATTGCTCAAACCCCACATGGGCACACAATCAATTTGAACAAATCACCCATCGCTCACACCCCACACAGGCACACGATGTTTCTGGATTGCTCACACTCCACATGGGCACACAATCCGATCGCTCACGCCCCACATGGGCACACGATCTTGTTGTAGTCATCGCTCACACTCCACATGAGCACACGATGCTACAACGGATTCGCAAAGAATCCCACAGCACAAGAATGCATACATTATGCTTACATGCAAAATGACACACAACATTCTTGAAAATGCATACATATTCACAATATAATTATGCGTTCATCTCATACAATTAGCATACATTCACATTTAATTCATGCTATGTATCTACTTGCCAAACGGCCACAACACAATAGTCAAACCCACAATTCCATAATTAACATAATTACGTTTTATCGGAAAAGTCGGGTAAAAGTCAGCTAAAAATTACATACTTTAGCATTATTAGATTCTACATGATTTTAGCTTCGAATCGATATAAGAATCACTAAAAACGGATACCCGAAACTCAAGGTACGAAACAAAACGTAAAAAACCAAAAATCCTACCAGGCTCGCTGAGCGACGAACAACTCGCTGAGTGAAAATCACCCTGGAACTTTTGCTGAGCAAGGGGTAGCTCGCTGAGCGACCACTGCGATTTCAGCAACATACCAGCTGCGAACAGTCAACCTTAACCACTCCAAAACTCCTCTAAACCCATACAAACATGATCATAACATATATCTAACATCATACTTTGATTATAACGATTTCTAACCGATTAATCTACCAATTTCTCACATTTCCACTAAAACCGTAACTATTCATCTTCTCTAACTCTCATCTAACCCAAAACTCAACCAATCAAACACATACATAATCATACACAATATTAAGATAACAATGCTTATCACCCTTACCCGATTATTTCGATTTCTTGGAGCAATCTTGAAGCTTTTCCAACTTTCCCTCTTTTCTCTTCTTTTCGTCTTCTCCCTTTTTCTTTCTTCTCTTTTTCTTTCTCTTCTTACCAACTTTTCTATTTCACTCTTTCTCACTCTCTTATATTTTCTTTCTTCTATTTTTATTCTTACTCTATTATTTCTATTTCCTTCCAACCAAATATCATTTTCTCACAAAAATACCAATTCTACTAATTCTAACTTATCACTAATTAACAAAAGTCTAAAATACCCTCTTATCCAATTTTACCCAAAAATTCACAAATCGGTAAAATCACACAACAAACCAACATATCACATATTCACATTAACATATTCTATTATCATGTTAATTTCACAAATAAAACAATTATCATATAAATAAAATAAAAGACTCCACAAAATTTGGGAAAATCGAATCGGGGCGTTACAACTCTCCCCCACTTTAGAAATTTTCGTCCTAAAAAATTACCTGATTCAAACAACTCCGAATACAACTCACGCATCCCACTCTCCAATTCCCAAGTCATATTGCCTTCCACAACGCCTCCCCACGTCACTTTCACAAGCGCAATATCCTTGCCTCTTAGCTTCTTGATTTCACGGTCCAAAATCCTAACCGGCAAAGCTTCCACCGTAAGGTTATCTCTTACCTCAACCTCATCCATAGGAATAACATTTGACGGATCCGGAACATACTTCCGAAGTTGCGAAACATGGAATACATCATGCAAATTCTAAAGATTCGGAGGCAACTCCACACGATAAGTCACAACACCAACTCGTGCAGTAATCTGATACGACCCAATAAAACGAGAAGTCAACTTCTTCGACTTCAAAGCACGACCCACACCCATAACCGGTGTAACTCTCAAAAACACATGGTCGCCTTCCTGAAACTCAAGATCCTTCCTCCTCTTGTCATGATAACTCTTTTGTCTACTTTTAGAAGCTCTCATCTTCTCCCGAATAAACTTCACCTTTTCCGTAGTTTGTTGTACCATCTCCGGTCCAACTACCGTTCTCTCTCCGGTTTCATGCCAACACAAAGGTGTTCGACATCTCCGACCATATAAAGCCTCAAATGGTGCCATACCAATACTCGAATGAAAACTGTTATTATAGGGGAACTCAATCAACGCTAAATAACTATCCCAAATACCACCTTGTTCTAGCATACAAGTACGCAACAAATCCTCTAACGATTGAATCGTCCTCTCGGTTTGACCATCCGTTTGCAGGTGGTAAGTCGAACTCAATCTTAGCTTAAAACCCAAAGCCTTTTGCAAACTTTCCCAAAAACTCGATGTAAATCTAGGATCTCTATCCGATACAATACTCTTAGGAACTCCATGTAACTTCACAATCACAGAAACATAAATCTCGGCTAAGTTCTCCAAAGAATAACTAATATCCATCGAAATAAAGTGAGAAGATTTAGTAAGCCTATCCACAATCACCCAAATAGCATTATGACCTCTTTGCATATTCGGAAAACCCTTAACAAAATCCATCGATATACTATCCCAATTCCATTCCGGAATATCCAACGATTGCATCAAACCACTAGGCTTCTGATGTTCCACCTTAGACTTCTGACAGGTTAAACACGCATACACAAAATGAGCTACACCTCTCTTCAATCCGAACCACCAAAAGATCTTCTTCAAATCTTGATACATCTTATTCGCTCCCGGATGAATACTTAAATTACTCCGGTGTCCCTCTTCCAATATCATCTTTTTCAACTCCTCATCATCGGGAATACAAATACAACCACAAAATCTCAAAACTCTAAAATTATCAACCTTGAAATCCTCATTCTCATTCATCATCAAATCAACAAATTTCAAATCCAACTTTTGCTTTTCAAAAACGGTTGCAAGAAAATCATTCGTAACATGAAGCATACCAAGTCTCACACTTCTCGGCGTCATCTCGCAAACCAAACTCAAGTCTCTAAAATTCTCCAAGAGTTCCCATTCTCTTATCATCAAAGCGTACATATGTAACAACTTACGACTCAAGGCATCGGCCACCACATTTGCCTTACCCGGATGGTAATTCAAACCAAAATCATAATCCTTCAAAAGTTCTAACCATTTCCTTTGTCTCATGTTCAATTCCTTTTGATCAAATAAATACTTCAAACTTTTGTGATCACTAAAAACTTCAAATATCGCACCATAAAGATAATGCCTCCAAATTTTTAGAGCAAAAACCACGGCCACTAATTCCAAATCATGCGTAGGATAATTATTTTCATGCACTCTCAATTGTCTTGAAGCATAAGCTACAACTTTTCCATCTTGCATCAAAACACCACCTAACCCAAACAATGAAGCATCACAAAACACCACAAATGGTTCCGTTGGATTCGGCAAAATCAAGATTGGAGCCGTTGTTAACCTTCTCTTAAGTTCCATAAAACTCTCTTCACAACGAATGTCCCAAATGAAAGCTTTTCCTTTACAAGTCAACTGCGTTAACGGAAGTGCCAACTTTGAAAATCCTTCAATAAACCTCCGGTAATAACCCGCCAAGCCTAAAAAGCTTTGAATCTCCGTAACCGATCTAGGAACTTCCCATTGCATTACCGCATCAATCTTCGATGGATCAACACTAATTCCACCATCGGAAATCACATGCCCAAGAAAACTTACCTTCGACAACCAAAACTCGCACTTTGACAACTTAGCATACAATTGTTTCTCTCTCAAAATCTGTAACACCATCCTTAAATGCTCTTCATGCTCTGCTTGAGACTTAGAATAAATCAAAATGTCGTCGATGAACACAACCACAAAACAATCCAACTGTTCATGAAAAATACGATTCATGTATTCCATAAACACACCCGACGCATTAGAAACTCTGAATGGCATCACGGAATACTCGTAATGACCATACCATGTCCTAACAGTCGTCTTTTGAATATCCTTCTCTTTCACACGAATCTGGTGATATCCTGATCTCAAATCAATCTTACTAAAAACACGTGCACCAACCAATTGATCCATCAAATCATCGATCCTCAGAAGCGGATACTTGTTCTTAATATTCACCTTATTCAACCGTTGATAATCAATACATAACCGCATGCTTCCTTCCTTCTTCTTTACTAAGAATACCGGTGCACCCCAAGGAGAAACACTCGGCCTAACAAATATCTTGTCCAACAAGTCATTCAATTGCTTTTTCAATTCTACCAACTCTGAAGCTGACATACGATACGGTGCCATCGAAATCGGTCTAGTACCCGGAACTAGATCAATAGAAAACTCAACTTCTCTTTCCGCCGGTACATCCATAATATCGTCAGGAAACACTTCTGGAAAATTACACACCACTGAAAACCTACTTATCTCCACTTCGCTTTCCACTGACCACGATGCAAACAAACCAAACAATTGAGCTTCGTCCACTAAAAGTTTCTTCAACTCTTTCGTGGATAAGAAACTCTCTTCTTCATCATCATCCAAAGAAGGAAACCTTACTAACTTATGATAACAATCTATATGAACTCAATTAAATTGCAACCAGTTCATACCCAAGATCACGTCCAAACCTTCCAACGGCAAACAAACTAAATCCATAACAAAATCTTTACCATACATGGTCAAAGAACAACTTACACACACCAAAGAAGTAGTTACCGACCATGAAGCAGAAGTCTCAATAACCATCTCACCACCCCAAGAAGACATAAAAAAATTCAAACGCTTAGCGCACTCAAGAGAAATAAACGAATTAATCGCTCCCGTATCAATAATAGTAACTAAAGGTGTACTATTAATAAAGCATGTACCTTTAATCAAACGGTCTGCACTAGTAGTATCCTTCCCTGCTAATGCAAACACCTTTCCTCCCGCCTGAGCTTGCTTCAGCTTAGTACACTTAGTACTAATGTGACCAACTTCCCCACAATTGAAGCACTTCACAACATTCCTCCTACACTCGGTAGTAGCATGTCCAAGACCTCCACAGTTTGAACATTTCACAATATTATTCCCACACTCAAAGGACTTGTGGCCTAAATCGCCACACTTGTAACACTTAACGGGGCCAGAACTACCTCCACCAGATCTCTTATCAAAGTTTCCCCTATGTTTCCCCTTATCAGTGGGTGTCACATAAGGTCCACTTCTAGCTTGTTGCTTCCATTTCCTCTCATTCACACTCTTGTAATGTGTAGAACGAGCTCTGCTATCTTCCTCAAAAATTCTACAACATTCAGTCAAATCTGAAAACCTTCTGATTCTCTGATATCCCACAACTTGCTTAATCTCAGGACGCAAGCCATTCTCATACTTAATGCACTTAGAAAACTCAGCAGTAGCAGCAACATAATGAGGATGAAATTGAACCAATTCCACAAACTTAGCAGTATAGTCAACCACTGATATACTACCTTGCTTCAGATCAAGGAATTCCATCTCATTCTTTCCCTTCACACTCTCAGGGTAGTACTTTCCTAAGAATTCAGTATGAAAAACTTCCTAAGTTATCTCTTCATCCTCCTCCTCAAGAGTTTGACTTCTACCGACCCACCAATCATCAGCTTCTTCCTTCAGCATGTGAGAACCAAGCCTCACCTTACTCTCTTCAGCACAATCCATGACTCTGAAGATTCTCTCAATCTCCTTCAACCAATTCTGAGCACCATCAGGATCAAATCTCCCCTTGAAGACCGGCGGTTGATTCTTCCTGAACTCATCATTCGCATTCACATTCGGCGCTCCCTGCACCGCCCTAGCCATTGCTTCCAAAGCAGCAGCCATCACATTGTCATTTCTACCAGCCATATTCTGATCATTCCCAAAGACAACAACAAGATTAAACAAAAGTTCAATCACAACAACATCAAGACAGACACAACTGACTCGAACATTGGCTCTGATACCACTTAATGTAACACCCCCTTTCTATACCCCAAATAAGCAATTAATTCACTTAGGCACATATTAAAATTTCATCAGAGTATATTTGAAAAAAGGTATAAAAGAGCAATGCCACATTATACTTGAATTTAAAAACATACAACACCTGCTCAATAAAGATATGCAACAAACAGGGTAACTTACATACACAAGGATTTCATCCTTACACCCGTATTCATCAATTCATTAAACAGCGGAAACAAAACATAACAACTTCAAACTTATATACTTATCATAAATATATCTGCAAGTTTGAATCACCAAAATACTCCATGTTTACATAAAACATATCACATCAAATACATATACAAATGTATTCACAAAAAGGCATCAAGCCAAATCCTAGCTACCCGGTGCTACATATCAGAGTCGACAGACCAAAAGATGAAGACGAACTTCACAAAAATATTATCCAGCAACCTACTATGCAATGCCTCATAGAGCATCATAAAACAGCAGAAGGGTGAGAAACATTATCATAATAATATTGCATATAATTATATATCTCAACATATAAAATGCACATAAAGCATATTCTCACCACAATTCATACCTCATCACTCATACACATCGCAACGTGTACATACACTAATCAAGCATGTTCATCATGCACCAATTCACTAATTCACATAACTCGTATTATTTATGTTTACTCCTCAATTCTATTCATTCCGCATAAACATACATCTAGCTATGTTTAATCACACATATACATTACAAATGTATAAACTACATACATATACATATCAAACATGCATATATACAATCAAGTATGTTTCATCACACATACTATCATCTCCATAATACTTCAAATAAACATTTACACATTCATGTTTATTTCTGCATATCATAATTAAAATGATAAAATGCAACTCATAGAGACCGACACACGACTCTATGCAGATGCAATGCGGTACCGACTCAACATTTCAGCGGGTTCTCTCAGGAACCAAATGGAATCATTGCTTGTTACTTAAAGTAACTCCCCTTCGGGCACACGATGTCCACCCATTACTCACACCCCACATGGGCACACAATGTTTATGGATTGCTCACACCCCACACGGGCACACAATCAGATTTCTCACACCCCACACGGGCACATAATCAACGTGAATAAATCACCCATCGCTCACACCCCACACGGGCACACGATGTTTCTGGATTGCTCACACCCCACATGGGCACACAATCCGACCACTCACACCCCACATGGGCACACAATCTTGTTGTAGTCATCACTCACACTCCACATGACCACACGATGCTATAATGGATTCACAAAGAATCCCACTTCACAAGAATGCATACATTATGCTTACATGCAAAATGACACACAACATTCTTGAAAATGTATACATATTCACAATATAGTTATGCATTCATCTCATACAATTAGCATACATTCGCATTTAATTCAAGCCATGTATCTACTTGCCAAACGGCCACAACACAATAATCAAACCCACAATTCCATAATAAGCATAATTACGTTTTATCGGAAAAGTCAGGTAAAAGTCGGCTAAAAATTACATACTTTAGCATCATTAGATTCTACATGTTTTTAGCTTCGAATCGATATAAGAATCACTAAAAATGGATACCCGAAACTCAAGTTACGAAACAAAACGTAAAAACCCAAAAATCCTCCCAGGCTCGCTGAGCGACGAACAACTCGCTGAGCGAAAATCACCCTGGAACTTTCGCTGAGCGAGGGGTAGCTCGCTGAGTGACCACTGCGATTTCAGCAACATACCAGCTGCGAACAATCAACCTTAACCACTCAAAAACTCCTCTAAACCCATACAAATATGATCATAACATATATCTAACATCATACTTTGATTATAACGATTTCTAACCGATTAATCTACCAATTTCTCACATTTCCACTAAAACCCTAACTATTCATCTTCTCTAACTCTCATCTAACCCAAAACTCAACCAATCAAACACATACATAATCATACACAATATTAAGATAATAATGCTTATCACCCTTACCCGATTATTTCGATTTCTTGGAGCAATATTGAAGCTTTTCCAACTTTCCCTCTTTTCTCTTCTTTTCGTCTTCTCCCTTTTTCTTTCTTCTCTTTTTCTTTCTCTTCTTACCAACTTTTCTATTTCACTTTTTCTCACTCTTTTATATTTTATTTCTTCTATTTCTATTCTTACTCTATTATTTCTATTTCCTTCCAACCAAATATCATTTTCTCACAAAAATACCAATTCTACTAATTCTAACTTATCACTAATTAACAAAAGTCTAAAATACCTTCTTATCCAATTTTACCCGAAAATTCACAAATCAGTAAAATCACACAACAAACCAACATATCACATATTCACATTAACATATTCTATTATCATGTTAATTTCACAAATAAAACAATTATCATATAAATAAAATAAAAGACTCCACAAAATTTGGAAAAATCGAATCTGGGCGTTACACAACTTGTCCTCGGCCCCCAGGTGCTCGTGTTTTACCCTGTAATGGATGGTCGATAGATCAAAATTATCCGGCTTCCACCTAAGGGATGTTCCTCGCCATTGGCATCCTGCCTCAGAAAATATAGATTGTCGAGGGCATACTGGATGATGGGCTTCATCGTATACCACCTGTCCTTGAAGTTTCAGACATAATCAACATAGGTCTTGAATAGCCTCGATGTCTGCTTGAAGGAAATCTAGCTATGTCACCCATCACTGCCCGACCGTTGCAGGTGGAAAATGCGGAAAAAGAAGGGCAGGGTGCAAGCTATCCCGAGGTACCGACACACCAATTCAAACGCCCAAATGAATGATATGGCGTTGGAGTGAAGCTGCGAGGGCGCCAGCCTGAGCCATCTAAAAACCCCCAATTGAAAATCATTGAAGGGGAGTCGCACCCCCGCTTCTAGGAAGGCGAATTCATACATGGCGAAGCGTTTCCCCATAAAACGCGAGCATATTCGTTCTTCGGACCGACAAGCGTAACACTGCCAATTAACAAATTCGTTGCCCTCCACACCCTCGACTAGGGTATGGGTGTTAACATGAACGTCGACATAGAGAGACTCCGTCTCCATCGGCTCGTCGGCCACCCATGAGAGATCGTCGCTCCCTGACGAAGAGGGCACGCTCCCTTCCACGGGACGTCTTTGGTTCGCATTATCTGAAAAGCATAAGGAACAAGTGAATTCGACGTTGCATCAAATTCACCCTTCCACCGCAGTCCAAGTGAAAGGGAGAAGAGGGAAATGCCCGACATATTCATACTAACATCGCTCGGGGCATTCAAGCAATGCCTAGGGTATCAAAAAGAAATCATGACGATTTCGCCCGGGACATTCAAAGAATGCCCGAGGTACTCAGGGAAATCATGAAGATTTTGCTTGGGGCATCCACAAGACGCTCACAATGTTCAAAATAAAGTCCTAAGTTTTCCCGGCTTGTTCGATCACTTCCCGGGACATTAATCTAAGTTTGATATACACGCCCGACGTACCCGTAAGATCTCCAAATCATTCATGCATAAAGCCCTAAAATTTGCCTAAAGATAGACATTTTACCTACTTTAGCGAGAAAGTCGCCACTACAACTAGCTACTAAGTCTAAAAATTACCAGAAAAGGGGTATTCAAGGAGTTACCTGACATGGTTCTGACGAGGAGATGACGACGGTGATCGGCGGAAACGACGACAGTTGTGTTAGCAGGAGAGAAGTTGAACAACCGGTTAATCGTAAGAGGAGAGCAGAAAAGGGAAATGAGGTGGTCCCCTCACCTTTTTTATATATCTGGGGTGCGTGGGGGACACGCCTAGGCAATCATTACCTAGATTCTCTAGGTCGGGCAGAGTTAATGTGTCGTAACGCAAGAAACAAAGCGTCACACATTAAGTTCATTGACATGTCACTCTGGAGAATCTTGAACGATGCTGGGCACGCGCGAATTTCCCCGACATTTGAAGACACCATGTGTCCATTGAAGCTCCCCGAAAAAGATCAGTGCTGCGCGGTTTCCAATACTATCTTACGCGTACCATAGCCTCACCGGCCATATCCCTCGAATTGAGTCCTTAGCTCTTAGGAGTGAATCCTCGCCTTCGCCAACGAGACAAACATTCGTTCCCCGACAAATTACTCCCCTTCGTTTACGAATCCCCTACATATCAATCGCGCTCGACAATGTTTTTCTTAACTAATCACTCCGTCCCGGAGTTTCAACTTGGGGGGCTCTTGTTTTGGACTGGGCCTCTAAGACACTGTTGGACATAAGTCCAAACCTGTCGGGAAGAGGCCCAATCAGTCAGGCAGGGGACCCGTCAGACAGGCAGAAGCCCAACCTCGCGGGAAATGGTCTAGACCGACGGGCAAACCCACGGTCCAGCGAACTCGTGCTAGGGAGACTGCGTCTCCCCCACGTACGTCACGTCACCCAATTGTCCATCATTATCTCCTAAAATGCAGGGATAGTTGGACCAAGAAAAAGACCATGTGTTAGGTCTTACATGCTCGTACGCGTACCTTGGCAGTTCTTCCTTGGTCCTAGCTAATTCAGCCCAAGAAAGGACCTTGGCCCAGCGTTGAGGGCACATATAAATACCTTTTTTCACTAAAGGGTCAGGTATTCTGAACTTATCATCACTTACCATTTTCTCTGTACCCATATTCACTTAAGCATCGGAGTGCCTTGCAGGTACACCCCCATCTTCTCTCTCAATCGTTACGTTCGCAGCCCAATACCTAGAAGGCTCTTCTGATCAGGTAAGATCAGGTAGCCAATTTAATTGGCAAATGTATACAATTTTTTTAAAATATTTATACAATTTCGCCATATGAATTGGCGAATCAATGCATTTGAGAAAAAAAATTGAATTACACGCTTTAGTCATATGAATTGGCGAATCTTAAAAAAATTTACATGCATTCACTATTCTAATTGGCGAATATAATTCAAACTATGTCATGTTGATAATTATACCAAAAACTAAATCATTTCAGTATTATTATTAATAAACTACGTTATTTAAAAAAAAATATTTGTCAGCTTTTTTATAGTTTGGTTGGGTAACCATTATTTGTGCTTAATAAACAATAAATTATTGAACTTTTTTGACAAGGAATTCAATACAGAGAACCACATGTTTTTGGCATCTAGTGGACATTATTCTCAAACTCCCGATCCTATCTCATAGATTTTAGAATCATGCGAAATAATATTAATATATCTAAGAGAAGAGATTAAAGGTATTATATTGATAGTTGTAATTAAATTAAGATTCATGACAATTATGTTATTCAACTGACTAGTAAGATACCCGTGCGGAAGTAAGATATCCGTGCGGGAGGACAGGTAAACTGCACGGGTAAAATTATTTGATACGGTATAAAATATATTTAAATATAAGATAAATTTGAAATATTTTAAATATATTTATATAAGTATTTAAATTTGAAATTAGTTATTAATTTTAAAATAAACAATAATTATATAAATTAATTAGTTATTAATTTGAAATTAGCTATTAATTTTAAAATGAACAATAATTATATAAATTAATTAGCTATTAATTTGAAATTAACTATTAATTTTAAAATGAATAATAATTATATAAATTAATTAGCTATTAATTTTAAAATGAAGAATGATTATATAAATTAATTAACTATTAATTTTAAAATGAACAATTACTATATGAATTCAATTACTATATGAATTCAATTGTATTAAAATACAAATATAAAAAAAAAAGGATTCGTGGGATGAAAAAAATTAATATTTGATAATAATGATTTTATCTTTCAAACTAAGATAATTATTGGTTAAAATAAAACATGTATTGTGTTTATAATGACCCGTGAAATAGAAAGAATATTTAATACAATATAAAATATATTTATATACAAATATAAATTTTGATGAAGAAAGACAAATGTAAAAAATGTATTTAGATATAAATTAATGTTTTTGTTTAAAAGAATACAAATGTTAAAAATGACTCGTGAGATGAAGAAAGACAAGAAAAAAGAAATTTTTATGCGATAACGATCTGTGAGATAAAAAATTATTTGATGCGATATAAAATATATTTAGATACAAATACAGAATTTAAAATGACATACTTAATTGTAAAATGAAAAATAATCAAGTAAATTGTATTAAATTATTATATAAGAAGAAAAAAAAATTATGAGAAGAAGAAAGAAAAAAACCAATGCAGGAGAGAGAAGAAGAATTGTGTGGTAGCAAATGGAATATTGCCAAGATGTATATGGATTGAATGTGGAGAAAATGGGGTGATTTGTTAATTACTCATTAGTCCTTTTGCAATGTAAATTTTTAAAATGAAAGGGTAAAATAGGAAGTACATGCAATAGAGTGTTAATGGGTTGATAGTAGATTAATTAGCTATTAATTGTAAAATGAATAATAATTATATAAATTAATTAGTTATTAATTTTAAAATGAATAATATTTATATAAATTAATTAGTTATTAATTTTAAAATGAACAATAATTATATGAATTTAATTGTATTAAAATAAAAATAGAAACAAAGGGACTTGTGAGATGAAAAAAATTAATATTTGATAATAATGATTTTATCTTTCAAGTTAAGATAATTATTGGTTAAAATAAAACATATATTGTGTTTACAGTAATCTGTGAAATAAAAAGAATATTTGATACAATATAAAATGTATTTATATACAAATATAAATTTTGATGGAGAAAGACAAATGTAAAAAATGTATTTATATACAAA
Source organism: Lathyrus aphaca (assembly GCA_963966055.1). Lineage (NCBI taxonomy): Eukaryota > Viridiplantae > Streptophyta > Magnoliopsida > Fabales > Fabaceae > Lathyrus > Lathyrus aphaca. The sequence continues at coordinate 317,171,311 of OZ014519.1, forward strand.
TTAATTTTTTTGTTAAAAAAAATACAAATGTAAAAAATGACCCGTGAGATGAAAAAAGACAAAAACATTATAAAGTAAATTGAAAAATATCATACAACAATTAAATGAAAAATAAAAATATATTTAGATACAAATGAAAAATAAAGAACAATTAAATCACTTTTGATGCGATATAAAACAATTAAATCACTCTTGATGAGATATAAAATATATTTAGATACAAATACATAATTTAAAATGACATACTTAATTGTAAAATGAAAAATAATCATATAAAGTAAATTGTATTAAATAATTATATAAGAAGAAAAAAAAATTATAAAAAGGAAAAAAAACCAATGCATGAGAGAGAAGAAGAGTTGTGTGGCAGACTGGCAGCAAATGGAATACTGCCAAATGACTGATATATATGGATTGAATGTGGAAAGAAAAGAGTCATTCGTTAATTACTCATTAGTCCTTTTTGCAATGTAAATTTTACAAAATTGAAAGAGTAAAATAGGACGTACATACAATAGATTTTTAATAGATTAATAGTAAATTTAAAAATATTAAAATGAATTAATAGAACACATAATTATGATTGATTAATAATATAAAATTATTTTATATTATCCATACACGTTTTTATATTTGTGATTTCTTGAATATCTCAAAATCCTATTTTAATATTTAAAATATTATTTTGAATAACAATTTTTCTAAATTTTTTACTTTTAATCTTAATTTGTAACTTTAAAAGTGTCGACTTTTGCACACTCTTCTTTCAACCTGAAAAATATCATACAACAATTAAAATTGATAACACATAATAAAAAATAATTAAATAGATAAATCGCCATATAAATTAGTGATTTTTTTGTTTTTATCCGTCAAGTTAATTTTAGGGATGAATATTTAAAAAATTAACATCAAAAAATAAAAAATAAGAGAGAGAAAATAAAAGAAAACTTACTAATTTATAATACAAATAACTTATTTTCATTAATTTTTTTTATAGACGAACCACTAAAGAAAGAAAAACTAAACAATAGTTGAAAACAAATAGAATATCATACTTATTAAAAGAACACCAGTAATTCAAAAGCCAACACAATATTATACTCAACATTGAGCCAAAACATTCACAAATTCTTCAATATTTTTATCAGATCTTCCGCCCTCTTCAAAAGAACTCTTGGCCAAATTCTTCCATTTCAAAGCACTTTTCCTTATTTCACTTCCTTTTTCAGTCTCAATAATTTCCTTTACACAATCCTTAATAGTTTCACTTCTAACAATATCTTTCTCATCAGCAACAGCTCTAACTCCAATTTTCCAAACATCAACAATAAGTTTTGCATTAGTGACTTGATCAGTCCAAAGTGGCATAGCAATCAATGGAACACCAATGCTCAAAGCTTCTAAAGTCGAATTCCAACCGCAATGCGTCACGAAACATCCAACAGCTTCATGTGTCAACACTAGAAGTTGTGGAGACCATGTTACTATTAGACCTTTTTTCGATGTTTTGTCAAACCCTTTTGGAAGATTACTTTGATCACAATCTCTAACAACCCATAAGTAAAAAGTTTCACTTTCTTTTAACCCATAGGCTAGTTCATGTGTTTGATCTTCACTTAGACCAGCCATGCTTCCAAATGAGACATAAACAACTGATCCTTTTGGTTTGTCATTAAGCCATTTGATGCAAAATTCTGTGTTTGGATCTGAGAGGTTAATGCCATATTCTCTGTCTTCTTTGAGTCTTTTGTCTAATAGCATAGATGGTATTGATGGTCCTATTGTCTTTAATGGCCAAATCTTGACCAACCAATCCACCACCTAAATTAAATTCCATTTCAAATTTGAATCATCAGCAAACCAAAAAAAAACTACTAGCAAGTCTTAAAAAAAATGTATGACATTCTATTATATAAAAGACATTTCATATCCGCTGAAATATGTTTTTTACATCGGGTCGGATGGTTTTCCGAGGTAGCACATGACGTTGGTAAATATGTCACCTTTCATATTAGTTGGTTCGATGATTTGAAAAGGAGCTTATCATCCCCGTAAGTAAATGTAACTGGTATGATAAGATTTGTATTCATCTTTATATTTTTTAAATAAGATTATGAATTAGACCATAACCCTCTAATTTAAAAAATAAAAATAAAAAAAGACAAATTTAAAATCTACTCTTAATTTTAAAGAATTTGAGTAACTCAGACATATGAATACAAATTCACTGTAATAACTAATGCACACGTTAATAAATATGATTTTGAATTTTCGAATTATAATTTAAAATTAAAAACTTAAATTCAAACCATTTCATATTAATAGAACCGTCACTGATGCACCGAATGCGTGAACTAGTGACCACACCAAATCTGAATACCGTACATATCTACGAAATCATTGTATTGAATGGAAAATTTCAGTTATGCAAACATACCTCATTTTCGAGTTCATAGAATGAGTTTGCAAGAACCAAATCAGCTTTACCAATATTGTCAAATTGATTCACCACAATATCAAAATATCCAGGATAAGATCCATACTTAGACAAAAAAGAAGGCAAATCCCCTTGAGCAAGTTTAGGCAATCCATTTAACAAATACTCAGATTTTGAAAGAGGCAACTCAATAAATTTCTCATGAGTCTGAAAATATATACTATTAACAGAACAAGATTGAGTGAAAAAAGCCACACCAAGTAACCCAAAACTCTTACCAACATCAAGAGCCCAAGGCAAAAAAGCATCAAAGATAACACAACTTGGTGGATTTTCTGAGGTGGAAAGTTTCTGAAGAAGCTCAGAAACTGATTCTGATCCAACTCTCCAAAAGGTTTCTTTGTAAATCTCTAAGCTTTCTGCTGCTGATAAGCCTCCTTCATCATATCCATCTGAGATGCTTTCAACTTCAATTGAAGATAGGTTTTTGTTGCTAATAGTTTTCCAAAGAGAAGTGACGGTTATGAGTGTTACCTTAATTTGTTTTTGTACTAAACGTTTTGAGAATTGAATCATAGGATTCATGTGACCTTGTGCTGGATATGGTAAGATCAAACAATGAGGTACATGGTTTTTCTTTTCCTTATCCATCTCTATTCTTGTTTCTATCTACTTTGGTTACAAATACGTATATATACACAAAACAAAACAATAATTTTTTAATTTTAAAAAAACTATTAAAAATCTTCTAGATAACTTTATTTTTTAATTTAAATTTTTTAAAATAATTAAATATAAAAAAATATCTATATTAAATGGATGATAGATAAAATTGCATCTCATTGATAGATAAAATATACATGGTTTCTTTCTTTCCTTATCCATCTCAATGATTGATTTTCCGGTTGCTTCTATCTATTTGGTTACAAATATATATACTCACACAAAATAAAAAGATTTTTTTTATACTCTAATTCATTTTTGTAAAACATTAGTATCTTATAGATAACATTATTTAAAATTTAAAGTTTTTAATATATATATATATATATATATATATATATATATATATATATATATATATATATATATATATATATATATATATATATATATATATATTAAAATTATGGCAGTTACAACCGTCCTAGTTTTAATAAAATATATATTATATAATTATGGCGGTTACAACCGTCCTAATTTTTTTTATTAAAATATATACTATATAATTATGGCGGTTATACCCGTCGCTATGTTTCTAATAAAAATATATTGTATAATTATGGCCGTTACAACTGTCGTTATTTTCATTTGAAACAAAATTCAGTAAACGAATTAAGACGGTTAGAAACCGTCACAACATAGAGTTTATGTTAGTTAAATATTCGTCGTGAATATAACGACGGTTTGTATGATGGTTTTCAAAACTATCGCTATTTGGCCTTGCGACGCACTATTCAGCGACAGTACTGAAACCGTCGTAACTCAAAAATTGCGACAGTTCTAACTATCGTAATCTGCCAAAATGAACCGTCGCAATTTGCCAATTTTCTTGTAGTGTACATGAGTTTTAGAGGTAATCTTCACGAGAGTTTTAGTAACCGCAAACACATCCTCCAACTTCAGACCTTGGGACAAACTTTCACAAAAACTCTCCATAGAAGGACTCTTCTCAAATAATATAGTACGGTCGTCCATCAAACGATGAATACCTTCTTTCAGCTTCCAACAACCATTGGATTGAGATGCATAATAATAAAAGTTTTCATTGCAGCCCGGAAATAAACCGGCTTGCAATAACTTCTTTTTAACAATTGACAAAGGAGTGGTCAAGTCGGCCACAATAGAAACATAAGGACCATCATCAATAGCATTAACAATCTTATCATGATTGGGCATAGAAGCGGTAATCACATTAGGAGTCTCAGAAGGATCAAACTCAATTTCCCCAGCATTAATCATATCCTGAATTTTATTCTTCAATGCCCAAAACTTATTAGTATCATGTCCGACACAGTTGGAGTGATATGCATACCTTTCATTGGGGTTATATCGATGAGAGGAAGTATTGGGATTTTGAGGAGGGTCTTTCCAGGTAATCAGCTCCCCTTTTAACATGTGTTGCAGTGCATGAGTCAATAACATATTGATTTTTGTAAATTGTCTCCTGGGTGTGTCCTGCTTACGCTAATTATTCTGTTGTTGATTTTGTTGCACATGTACAAGATTAGAGATCAGAACTTCTCCCACATATTGGTCGGTTGTTCTTATTACAACCCTGTTGGCCGTACATAACATTGGATTCCTTTTTCCCACTAGGTGGCTTCTTGGTGGTACTTGAAGAGGTATCCACTGGTATTTTACCATTTCGTATTCCACTTTCAACATGTTCTCTAGTCATTATCATCTCGGTGAACCCAAATGACGAACTTCCAATTATGTGGCTATAGAAAGTACCAGTCAAAGTACTCGTGAACATGTCAACCAATTCTCTGTCAGTTCAAGGAGGTGGAACCCTGCTTGCAAGATCTCTCCATTTCTGAGCATACTCTTTGAAACTTTCATTAGAGCCCATGAACATGCTTTGTAGTTGATACGAGTTGGCGCTAAATCAGAGTTATATTGATATTGTTTGTAGAAGGCTTCAGCAAGATCATTCCAGGTACGAATATTGGTACTCTCAAGTTGGTAGTATAATTCTAGTTGAGCTCCAGATAAAATTTCTTGGAAGAAATGTATCCACAACTTTCTATCAGTAGTGTGTGGATGGATCCTTCGGACATAGGACCTCAGATGCAGCTTCGGACATGAAACACCATCATATACCACAAAAGTAGGAACTTTGAACCCAAGAGGAATGACAACTCCAAAAATCAGACTCAAATCTTCGAAATCCAAACCAGATGTTTTCTGCAACTCCATGGCATTCAAATGGTCTTCTAGTAATCTGTATTTCTCATCACCGGCCGAATCATAGTAATAATTCTCCTCATGATCATAATTTCCAATAGTACCACAGTGACTATCTTCTTCTTTCACAGAATCATCGTCTCCATGAATTTCGACCTCATCGTCTGTCTTAATTTGACCTTTGAATCTCCTCCCCATGTTAATGAGGCCTACTGATTTTCTTGTTTTCTTTTTCTTCTTGGTCACGAGTGCTTTCAGTTCTTCCTGTCCCTTGGACAAGTTCAGGATCATCTCTTGGAATTGGGCGTTCTGGGTCTGGAGATCTTTGATAGTTTGTTCGAGAGCCATTTCAACTGAAATAAACAGTGAGAAGATAAGAAACTTGTTGTGGAAACCTATTATGCAATGGTATGGCATGTAAATGCATATGCAATGTTTTCAAGGACCTTGTAGGATTTAAATTTGTTAAAGAAAAACAGAAACAAAACTTGTATTAGTAAGTTCAGAATATAACTGCCCATTGGGCTTACAATGAAGGAAATAAGAAAGAAGCTAAAAAGGAAACAAAAGCATTTGAGACTTAAAACTCAAGTCTCCCATGGACGTTTCCTCTTCGTGTTGAGATATGTATTGAGGTTCTTCTCTTTGTGAAGTTGCTTTGTCAGCTCCAACACTTTCTCCTTGCTAGCATAAAACTGAGCCTCAAAGGTATCTCTTTCCTCTTTCAGTTGGATCCAAGATTTTTGTAGCTCTTCCAGGTCAATAGGCATGTCTGAATGAAGAATGGTGTAAGGAACATCTCCTTCAAAAATAGGCTTAACGATCACCGGTACAATAGAAGTATATGGAATCATAAGAGTTTGAGCACAAGATCACACCCATCTGAGGTAAGGCTCCATAAGGATGGAATATTTTGGTTCCAGAGTATTGCTATTAATCTTATTCACCATGCCCGAGGCACGTATAAACCTTTGACGATAACCTTGAGGATCATTTTCATAATCAAACACAATACCTTGAATAATCATATCATGAGGAGCATCACTCCGAGCATAACCAAATTGACATAGTGCCAAAGAAGGATTATAAGTGATGCCTCCTCTTATGCCAAGGAGTGGCACATTAGGGAACTCCCCACAACGGTCAATGATAGTGATGTTTTTCCATGGATCGGGAATGCCAATGGATATCTGAATGAGAGAGTGACATTATCCTTCTAGACTATCTCAAACCTAGTTCATTCTTCATCACAGATCGAGGAAGGTGTGAAATAAACCACCTTGATAGTAGATGTATTCAACACATCAGAGTCCCTCGCGCCTCCGTAGTACGAGTGTGAAGAGAGTGCAAAATATCTCCAAGCAAAGTAGGAATAGGATTATGAGTTAGAAATATCTTGATTGCGTCCACATCTATGAATTGGTCTGGATTAGGGAACAACACCAAACCATATATCAATAGGGCCAAGGTCTCCTCAAAAGCATAGTAACTCACAACATCTAAGAATAAATGAGATTTTTCTATCAAGACTTTAGAAAGAAGACCTTTAACTCCACTTCTTGTTTCCAATACAATATCTGGCTTCTTCAGGTTAAAGGTTTTTGATCAAGAATAGGTACACCAAGTAGCTTAGAGAATTCTTCCATTGTGGGCACCAACTGATAATCGGGAAATGTGAAACGGTGATGTTTAGGGTCAAAGAACTAGAACAAAACACTCATCATGTCTTCATTAAACCCTAAGGTTACCAAACCAAGTAGACAACCATGTCTTTCGGTGGATTGAGAGTTCTCAGGAACTTTTGAGACTAATTCCTTAAGCTTGGAAGGTATCCTTACAAAGTTGATTCGAATAGTGTTTCTGCAAGCGGAAGCCATAACCTGCAACAAAGGACAAAGATAAATCCTTTGGTCCTTGAAATGGTTAGTGAAAATGCTATGTTATGATGTCATGATGTTATGATGTTATGCTCATGTTTAAAGAAAATAAATGGTAAACACAAATTAGTCACACAAGAGCCTTAGGTTTAAGATCTTGCATGAAGTCCATAGGTAAGTACCCTCCCCACTGAAGTTTAGTTGGTTCAACCTGTCTTAGCAATAGTAACCGGGTTCTAAGAAATCTCAATATCACTGATTCTTCTCAAAGTTTATTTCAGTGTGGCAAGTGTTTCACCAACCAAAACATCCCAAGATTATAATCTCAATGAGTGTAGCATCGAGTATCAACCAACTTTAGACTGCACCAAAGCCGAATATCTCACTACTTTCTACTGGCCAAGATAGGTCGATTAGGGTTCTAAAGGGAAGTTAGTGTAAATGACACCACATGGTAGTCTGGTATTATCCTCAACTGACTTGAAGAACATCAATACCAACCAAAATGTCACACTAACTGTAGCTACCAAATCAACCATAGTGGTATACGCTATGCAGTTTCCTTGGTCCATTGCCACTTACCTAAGGTACACTAGATTCGGGTTAGGATCTTTCTCACAGTAGCCTCAAAACAAGTACCCATTAAAAATAAAGCATATAATTCAAACAAGTAGAGTGATTTAACTCTATGGTAACCCCTCTTTTTAAGAGTCTAAATTCCCCAACAGAGTCGCCAGTTTTGTAACACGGTGGGAGAACTGACTTTTAGTATTTGTCGCAAGATATGTTGCAGCAAGCAATAGTCACCACCGAATTTTATTTTATCCAATTAGGAAAGTCATAAAAGAATAGGAAAGACCTTTAAAAAGATTTAAGTTCGAGGGGTAGGTTATACAAAGGGAAGGTGTTAGAACCCTTTGTATCCATGGTTATCCATGGGCTCTTAAATTCTTAGCTCACTTTTTACTTACATTGTTTAAAAAGTGTAGTGTGTGATTAAAATATTTCGGTAAAGATTTAACTTTGTAATGATTCTCGTATGAATGTATACAAAGTGTTTACTTATTTGAAAGTATTCTAAAAAAGAGCGTGGGGTGTAAAAAGTATTTGTTTTGAAATTTGTGAGCAAGCATTTAAAAGTTATTTACCCTAAGTTGTAAGGTCTTTCTTGTCATTTTCGTTTCCTTAGGGATAGAACTGCCCTTACTATTAGTTAGTAAGTAGTCTTATCCTTGGATTTGGAGGGACAAGCGTAGGGTCATCGTTATGGTCATAGAAGGCAACATGTAGAGATACCTTAACCATTCAAAGAGACTATCATCATTTCTGTAGGGACAAGATCATTTATTCAAAGGCAATTTTGAAGGGACAACGGGGGACTATGATCTTTTATTCGAAAGGCAACTGTGATGATTTATTTCTTTAGGCAACAGGTTAAGGTATCTCTACGTTCGAGAGACTTGACCATTTATCGTAAGGCAACAAAGAGAGGTTACCCTAGATGTGTGAGTGTGCAAGTGTATTCAATTCAGTTATTTTAGTCTTGAAATTAGGGTTATCTAACGATTGATTTAAGTCTTTCCATAAAATCCTATTAAACATACAACAGTTTATAGTACGGAAAAATAAACCTAAGTTTAAGTTATTACATGACCTTGGGAGAGATACATAATTATAAAATAACCTGGCAGAAATATAAAGTGTAGAAAATTAAACCTAATTTATTACATGGCTTTAGCAGTTACATTATCGTAGAAAAAGAACTGGGCGAGAAAAATAATCTGAATGATTACAAATCCATACAACCTGTACATTTATTCTATGAAATAAAATCGGGAAGAAAAGATGAGATGAACAAAAGTTTCGGATATCGATTAATTGATTTTGGTTAGAAAAGATAAATTATTGATTAATTTGATTAAAAAAATAAACCTAATTTAATTTAATTATATAAGAAAAATATTTTTTATTATTTTATGGTTTTATGAAAAAAGATTTATTATGCTTTCTATTTTTTGATTGGTTAAAACAATAAAAATAATTGAATTAATTAAACAAATTAAAATAAAAGAAAATAAGAAGAAATAATGGAAAGAAAAGAAAATAGGTCAAAAAACAACAAAGGGGACGGTGCTAGGGTTTGAACCCAGGCCCTTTTGCTTCCCAAGTGCGCTCCACACCACCATGCCATTTGGTCTTTGGTGATTATATTTGGAAAGAAAACAAAATATATATTAAACGAAAAAAAATCAAATTTTCAGCCATTGTTCGTCGTCTTCCCCATGCACCTTTACCTACGCTTTTGGCTTCGTCGCTAAAGCTTATAGTGACGGTTTTACCCGTCACTATAGGACCTACAAATTAAAACATCATAAAAACACTATATCCAAAAAAATCTAAGGGCATGGATCGACTAGAAACAACCCTAGGAACTCATTGGTGCCCTCAATTTGGCCTAAAAACGTCTGTAAATGGAGATTCGAAGCATGGAAGTTTTATGCCCTATGGCATCTCTTGATTCGCACGTGAAACCTTCAAACTAATTGCTCAAGAATGCTCCATATGCTCATACAAACACAAACACACATCAATATATCACAAAATATGATTAGATTAGAAGTTTTAAAGATTCAAAGTTTTACCAAAAAAATGTGCCCTTGAGAAGCTTGATTCAAGCTTTAAAACTTGCAACAAAGGATTGAGATCTCTTCCTCTGGTCCTTAGGAAGAAGAATCAAGCCTTGGAAGGGATTTAAACTTAGTGAAAAATGGGATACAAATTTTGAAAGTTTCTTGAAAATTTTGGAAATTTTTAGAGTTCTATGATCAATGATTTCCCCTCCTTTCTATCTGAAGGTGTTATGTATTTATAGAGGAAGGATTTAGATCAACTTGTGGGCTTGGGTTCACATCTTTTTGGGATGATAGGATTTGATTAATTTTGTCATTGAAAACCTTCTATTTTAGTCATATTTGGTCATCATATCTTTCTCCTCTTGTTTTGCACGAATTTGGATCAAATATTATGTAAATAACTCTCAATATTTGATCCTAAAATAGTTTAAATATCAAATCTTTGATTTTTCATATTTATTTTGATTAAAATTGAATTTAAATGAATTAAATCCAATAAAATATGAAATAAATAAAGAAAAATCATAAAATATGACTTAGGGGTCGTGAACTATCTTAAGATTAAGTTTGGATTGTGAAAAGATAGGCCCATTTGGCACAAACTCAAGTTTTGGTCATTGTTTCCCTTATACACCTCCTCAATTTTGCTCAACTTTAACAATGCATAACTCTCTCAATTTTTATCCTATGAATGTGTTCTTGGACTTTTTAGAAATCTTGAAGTGTCCTTTAATCACTCCTTTTAGCACCATATCAATTTGATCATCCTTGTTCAAGTTATGAGCTTTTGAAAAAATTGACTTTTTGTTGACTTTTTAAAGGACCTGTAATGTCTTGGGTCATATCTCTCAAATGAAGCATTTCTGGCCTTGACCTTAGATAGACAAAGTTGTAGAGAATTTAATTTCCTTCGAGATAGGCTTCGATTGGGAAATTTATAGTGAAGCATATGAAAGTTAGGTCTGGTCAAAGTTCAATTGACTTTCTCCTTAAGAAACCCTAATTTAGTAACTTTTGCCTTTTGATGAATTTGAGGTTTTCTTGATGAATCATGATCAATCCTTGATCAAATGATGAATCTTACTTTAGAATCTTGATGTTGACCAAAAAATTTGAAGTTTGATTGTATGTTGACCACAATTGACTTTTAACCCAAGGTAACTGATTATTGATTATCTGAGCATCTGATTGATAAACCTTGTAGGGCAAGTCTTAAAACTTGTCATGAGGATCTTTTGAAGTATATGGGATATCATGAAGTCCATTTGAGGCTATAGAAGTCCAATATACTTTGAGAAACACAAAACCCTAATTTTAAATCTATTTCTTAGGAGGAGGCTTTGTCTGATGAAACCTTGAGTCCTTTTGAGCAATTGTGAATCTTATGACCATTAGGAGACCTCTTGATAAATATTGTCTTAAAGATATGAGGGAAAATTTTGAGGTACAACACCATGTCAGGTCGAGTTCTTCGCAGTTTTTGCTTTACTGGCGAGCAATCCTCACGGAGTGGCAACCTGTTCACTACGATATTAGTATCGAGCCCTATCATATTCTGGTAAGACCAGGAAAAGAAGTCACATATTCACGGAGCATGTCAGTCAATCGGCCCTTCAGGGATTCTTCTAAAGCAGCCCCGATCTTGACTTCTTTCTTCACCTCTCTGGTGCCCAGGTTTACAGCCTCAATGACCTCCTCATGTGGCTGAATCTCCCTCTCCTCTTGCTTCAGCAATCTGGCTAACTCCTCGGGCAATTCGCAATCTTCATCACCTTCATTGTCGGCTAGGTATATTGGATTGTCGTAGTCATAGCGAGCCATAGAAAGATCGTTATCGATGAGACCCGTTAGGGTGCATCTACATGAGTGGTGATTCATGCTAGATTTTAGAGAGCGGGAAAATTTTGAAAAATGAAAATGCACATTGCCATTTATTGTGTGAAAAATGAAATGAAAGACAGGGAACACTACGAATGAATGCAAAAACATCCATTTTATTGATTATTAGTATTACAAATTGAAACAATGAAGCCCTTATAATGAGCTAATATGCCTTGTTTCGCTCCCCCGAAAAGACACCTGGGTCTCAGGGTGCAGACGCGAACGGTCGGCGAAGAGATAAATGAAAGTGAACTGAATAGAGTCGCCAGCTAGGCATTTTTATCCCGAAGGAAAGGTAATGCTGCATAAACCTAGAAAAAGATGGATAAGATGGTTGCGAACTAGAGAAACTGAGAAAGGGAGTTGGTTACAACCTGGGAAGGTATTAGAACCCAGATTGTCCGTCGTACTCGACGGGATCCACACTTACAAGAATGTGTTTAAAAGGGGTAGTGTATGTGCTATCTGTGTGCAAAAGCTAAGAAAAGAATATACAAGTGTCGGTGCAAAACGGTGAATTGCTCAGGAACTGAGGCTTTAGAAAGAATGCTGGAAGAGGGGGAAGACACATAGACTTTTGTTCGATAACTGTTAAGTTATGCCTATGTATCCTCTCGTGCAATGAGGAAGTCAGAACACCGTAGTTCGACCCAAAGAGACTAAAAGAATAAATTGACTGTGAACTGCCTGCTTGCCTATGCTCAAGTGTGTGACTCGTCTGGCTCGAGTGCTAATTGTCTTGCATTAGGCGGAAGGAGCAAGTTCTCGTTTGTGAATGAGTATGATGAGAAAAGAATCCCGAAGGAGACGGTTATTGTTTGTTTTTGTGTTTTCAGTTTTGTTATTGTTTTTGGTGTTTTGCATAAGTTAATGAGCTTAAGCCTAAATCAAGGGCTTGTAAACTCATTATATCCTCCCTGATTAGGGATAATGAGCCTACTTAAGTATGAGATAAGCATCTCAACTTAATTACCGTGATGATGTAGGATTAAAATCATTAACCTACTTGTGATTAATTAGATGTTTTTGGGTTTTTTTTAGCGTTAAGTAATGAGTTTAATCTCTAATCACAGATTAATGAACTCATTACACCATCCTAATAGAAGGATAATAGATGAGAACATTTAAGCTGAGGAAGATACCTCAACTTAATCCATGGTTAGGGACTAAATTCATTATATAACAAGCCTTTATTAAGTGGATTTTAATTAAGGGATGAGATTAAGAAGTGAATTTTATGTTTGTAAGACATCTTGAGGGGGACTTGTCCATTAAACACTAGGGTTAGTCCCTCTTAATCATAAGGAAGAGTTAGAACCCTAATGTAAGGCCCAAGTTTCAAGATAAAGTCTTGGTGATTATTAGTGTGATTTGATTAAGAGGTTTAAACAAAATAAATGTTTAACACTTAGGATTAAAGTTATACACTCCATCCTAAGAGAAGGATGCAGGCATAACCCTAATTCCCAAGTCCTAAAACTTTAAGAGTTTAGTATCTGATTATTGAGATGAGAAGGGAGACTCAAGGAGACTCAAAGGTAAAAGCTAAGGGGGACTAAACATAACCCTAATTCCCAAGTCCTAAAACTTTAAGAGTTTAGTCTCTGATTATTGAGATGAGAAGGGAGACTCAAGGAGACTCAAAGGTAAAAGCTAAGGGGGACTAAACATAATCCTAAGATTATCATGCTTGGATGTTCCTATGGTTTGTTAGGCCTAAAAGAGAAGATCTTCAAGGAAGCCACCAATGGAAGAAGCAGGTGAAAGGAGGAGGAAGCAGAAGAATAAGTTACTTACTTCCTAAGAAGGTAAGTAACTTAAAGGAAGAAAGTGAGAGAGATGGAACATAAGTGAATTAAATTCACTTCAAAGACAAGTTAAAATGCATATGAAAGAGATAAAAAGAAGTGAGAGGTGAAGGCAAATCCACCTCCCAAAATAACTTACCAAACGTTCCTGAAAAGTTAGTATGGATGCATAAGTTATAAAGCATGAAGAATGAATTGAAATGAGATGAAATGAGATGCAAAGACCAAAGTCATAAGTGTTTATGCTATGCAAATGTCATGTGAGAAGATGCAATGTTATACAATGTGCATATGAATGATCATACAAGGATGATATGTTATGAAAGCATGCTTAGAAGTTTGAAAACACATGGATGTTTATGAAATGAATGAAAAACATGGAAAATGAATTAATAAATGATCAATCAAGGTTCTAACATGTCCTAAGATGTCTAAGATGACATATGAATGCTTTAAATGTCATGGAAAGTTAATGTGATGATTAATATGCAAGGTGAATGCAAATGAACATGAGAAATTAGGGTTTAATGGACATATGAGATGCAAATGGATAAAAAAGAAGCATACAACAAGATAAAAATTTGAAATCAAGCTCAAACAAACCCTAATACCATACTAGGTCACACCCCAAAGGAGAAGGTCAGAAGCCTATCCTATTGCAAGTTATGGTTTTCCTAAGTTTGCTAGGGTTTTTGGGTGATTTAAAAGGAAAAATGCAAATCAAATTGGAAATGCAAGATACAATCATGAGAAAAAGGACCTATAAACTACATGCAATATGTGAAACAATGCAAAAAGAATCAAGTTCAAACTCTTCTTGGTTAGGCAAAAATGATTTTTCAAAGTTAGGGTTAAAAATTGTGATTTTAAAGACCCTTAATTCAAAGAAAATTGGGAAACTATGATCAAACCTAAAAAGAAATTTGTATGAAGAGTTTGAAAATGTTTCTAAATGCATTGGAATGGTTCATGATTTTATTGGTGATATTTAGAAACCTAAATGCATTTTTAATTAATTAAAATACTTTAATTAATTAAAAATAGCATTTAAATATTTTAAAAATACTTTTTATATGCAAAAGCTAAAATAAAAAATGTTTTCTGATTGAGAAAAATATTTAAAGTCAGAATATAAAGAGAAATATTTTTTGAATAAGTTTTGATATTTTATAATAAATATGCAAAAGAAAATAGAATAAAATGAAAATAAAATGAATAAAATGCAAAGTAATCAGATCCTATGGCTGAGATTTGAACTGGGGAAATGAGGATTGACTACGCGCGCGTTTCAAGGGTCCAGATCAAATCTGGCTAAATTGATTTTAATTATATTAATTAATCAGAATTAACTTAAGTGAACTAATCCTGGCCATTCACGCGTTAAACTAATCAAGATCCAAAGGTCCAAAATCAAACTGGGCAACTATACCCTAATTAGGTCTAATCATTTTCAGGTGACCGGAGCGAAGCTCCGGTCATGTTCTCCGGCCAACCTCTCATGCTATCTTCCACCCTAGGCCACCCCAGACCCCCTAACTCTCCAGAATCACTCAACTAACAACCCTAAACACGAATCCAGCAACAAAATCCATTTATGTTTCATCAAAAGCAAGAATCGAAGCAAAACGGAAAATTATGCAAAACTTTCAGAAGTTCAATACATGCTTGTTTCGCAACCATTTTTAAAACCAATCATATCACCATGATCAGAGAGACATATAAAATCATTTTATAGCTTAAAAGAAGATTTCTGGAAAAAAAGTTCTTGATGACTACCTGAGATGATGAACTGCAAATATGGACTTTCAGAGCTCCTCCTTTGTGCAATCTAACCCCTTTGAGTCCCCTGAGGCTATTGAGAAGCTTTGCAAGAGTTTAAATGGCCTCCTTTGTGAGTTTCAGTTCTGAGAGGTGAGAAATCATGTTTATGATTCAGAGGCTTTTTGGGCAAAATGAAGGGTGGTTTGTGTTCCTTATGACATGAGTGATTGAATGGTGAAGGAAGTTTTGAGTTTGATTGGTTATGCTGAGAGATTCGAAGAGAGGAAGTTTTTGCAACTTTTTGTGATTCTGAGCTTAGGGTTGCATTCAGGCTTGCTTGTTATGTGTTTTGTGATTCATGATGTTTGAATAAACCAATGGGATTGCTCAGAAAGTGGGTGGTGGCACAGCTTGATTGGTATGGGCCAAGTTGCAAAAAGTCAAGGTTATGTGTACTTGAAGCATGACATGGGTCAGAGCTTGTTTGAAGGGGTGTCTGGTCTCAGCTTGCATCAAGGATGGCCTTTGGATCAATGTTATGCAGCTGGAAGGCTTGGATGAAGAGTTCTCATGGCTTATGCAAATTTCCCTCTTTAATGTTTCTTGTGATTCAAGTCATGAAATGCTTCAAATCTTAGGTCATTTCTGGTCTTTGGATGCTACCTTGACATGTTGTAACATATTTGTGCACATTAGAAGTCATTTAGAAGCTTGAACATGCCAATATGCAAAATCCCTCTTTGACATGAAACTTGAAATTATGTGATTTTTGCCAACTTTGAAAGGCCATATATTGAGGTCTAGGATGAATCAAGACATGTTCTTGTACTTTTTGAAAAGGGAAAGACCTAATCTACAACTTTCATGCCCAAGAAGTTTTCATTTGAAGCATTTTTGGTCATGAAAGAGGAGGTTGAAAATCTTTCCCAAAATGGAAAGTTTGCATTTCAAGTCATTTCCAAAAATGGCAAGTTTGTAATTGGCTCAAAATTCTTCAATCTTGTGAACTTCCAACCACTTATTAGATCAAATAAATATCATTGAACTTCAATTTGATGAAAATGACCCTTTGGTTCCATTGTTGGGGGCCTCAGATGCCCTGATTTTGACTTAACTTGCTCAGGAAGTTACCCAATGATCAGATGACTTCCACAATGAATTTCTTCATCAAACTTGGTACACATGATCCTTATAACATATTAAGACCATTAGAAACAAGAATGACCCAAAAATTTGGATTTAAGCCCTCTGAAACCAAAACCCTAATTTTGGTCATCTGTGTAGTGAAAACCCTAGCTCTGCTTCCATGCCTTTGCCAATTCTTGTGATCCCTTGTTTTTAATGAACTTTGGGGAGCATAATATGATCATAGAACACACATGGACCTTATTGGAAAGCTTTAAGACCTTTGGGATGGCTCAGATGAACTCTTGGATTTCTCAGATCACAAACCCTAGATGCAGATGAACTTGAACTATGCAGTGAAGCAAACATGCAATATGAGATAGTATGCTTATGCTAATGCAAAAATGAAAGATCACAAGACATTGTGTGATAAAGAGTGAGGGAAAATTTGGGGTGTTTACAGCTGCCCCTATTCAAACATGAGTTAGCTGTGCAGGGTGTAAGCGCCTGGCTTACCAGACAAACAAGATAACTTGTGGTTGAATACCAAAGACAGTCCGAAATTTGCACTCACTGGGGATAAGAAGAAAAGGGATATAAATTGTAAAAGGTAATATAGTATGATTATCAAATGAAGGCAATGGAGGAAGCCATCGAGCAGAGGACGACTGCTGGGGATAAGGTGGTAAGCAAAGCAATAACGGGGACGACCGACAAGCTGGGGAAATAAAGAGATCATGATGGGGACGGCCATCGGGTAATAAGATTTTCTGGGGATTTAGACAAGCATAGATGGGGATGGCCATCAGGCTTGGAAATTAAAGTAAACAACGATGGGGACGGCCATCGGGTTAAAGAATAAATGAAATAATAATGAGGGACGATCATCAAAAGGTGAAGGATGATCACCTAGCAGGGGGCAGCTGCTAAAAATTTCACGACATAGGACAAATGTCAGATAGAAAAAAGATCAACGATGGGGACGACCATCGGATACGCATGATGAAGGACGATCATCAAGAGGTGAAGGACGATCACCTAGCAGGGTACGGTTGCTCTCGGAGATTATCACGACATAGGACGAATGTCGGATAACAAGATCAACGATAGGGACGGCCATCAGATAAATGATGAGGGACGATCATCAAAAGGTGAAGGACGATCACCTAGCAGGGGCCGGCTGCTAAAAATGTATCACGACATAGAACGAATGCCGGATAGAAAGTTCCAATAATGTAAATTCCGTTGGGGAAAGGATGAGGGACGGTCATCCAAAGCTGAAGGACGATCACCTGGCAGGGGACGGCTGCCGAAAGTATCACGACATGGGACGAATGTCGGATAGGAGAAAGTTGTTCTATTGACGACTTACTGGGGAATCATAAACACGGACGAGTGCTTACGCTTTCAAGAATAACGGATATAAGTGTTTGACGATGTGTATAGATTAAAGATGCGGACGAGCATCCTTAGGACCATGATACAGACGAGTATCGGTAGAAACAAACGCTGACGTGTGTTCAAAGATGATGATACAAATGAGTATCAATTGGTTAACAAGGAACACGGACGAGTGTCGAATCTGCTAAATAGTGATATACGATGATATGGACAAGTATCAAAGGACCCCTGTATTGGTATGCACAAGTATTGTTTTGTTGGTGAGGTATGAGCAAGACACGAACGAGTGTTTGACTTGTTGGGGAAGTATGACACAGACGAGTGTCCAATATGTAAGTATAAATAGGCATCTGTTTTGAGAGTGCAAAGGAGATGCTTCGGCTTTCTGTGGGGGGTGTATTTTGTATATTGCTGATGAAATATTGATGGTTATTGCAGGTGAACTGGCTCGAACCTGGCTTGTAATCATGCAAATGTTTGATTATTGCTGTAATGCTTCGTTTTAGACGGAATGCTACGCTTACTTCGGTGATTATGATGCGAATGCTATGATTATGCAAAGGAGAAACTGATCCGAGACTCGGATCCTGCGGGGATAAAGATCTCTGGTTGATCTGCTTGAAGGAATAAACCCAGCTGGGGAAGAGATCATTGATGGATCTGTCCGGAGAAAGAACTCTGCTCGGGGAAATAGATCATTGGTAGACCTATTTGGGGGGAGAACTCAGCTGGGAAGAAGGAAGCTTTAGCCACTCTGTTGGAGATGTGTTTCAGGAATTACTCTGCTGAGGAGAGAGTGGAAGTTCTGTGGGGAATAGGAAATTTCTTGATTACCTTGTTGTGAAATAGTTGTCAGGCACTACTCGGGAGGTCCTGCTTTGGAAGTAGCATGCTGGGGATTCAATGCTGGATATGCCCCCTGTTGCGTATTGAATACCTGCAACCTGTTAAGACAAAGAAAAACGCGCAAGTACCCCGAGGTATCCCTAACCGGATTTCGTCATAAGAGTTAGACTTATCTGAAAGTAATATATTTCCTGCAAGCATTTTATTAGGAATGGCTTATATGTTTTTACGCAAGTGTTGTATTATGAACATTAGACATTTTGCAAACGAAACAAAAATGTACAAAGCAAGGTGTGACTGAAAACTCTGATTTTATTAATTTGGGTGCCTTGAATTGGCAAGTACAGTTAAAAGAAGCGAATCCCATGGAAGGAGGAGATTGCTGTAAATTGAGAAAATAAAAGTGTCGGCAATGTTGACGATGACGCTCCAATGAGCTTCCTTTGCTATGATTTGTATGACCTTGACGTTCTTCTTATCTTGCTTTCTGAAGAAGGCTGATTCTGACTGATGTTTTAACCTTTCGAAGCTTGCCATGTTGTAAGCGATACAGACGAATTCAAAATGCAGTTGTTCGCTTATTCCCTGATTTTGCGTGGATCGCCCTTTCGGGTTTTCAATCCACCGGGATACCCATTTTTGCCTGAGCTGTCCAATGCGGCTTTTCGACTCAGCGGGTGTACACATTTTTTTTTATTTTTCCCTTATTTTTTCCCGAGTCTTTTATTCTGTTTTTGACTCGCCGAAATGCCCTATTTTTGCCTGGACTAACATTCTGTTTTTATGTCCAGCGGGTCATTTTATGCGAAGTATTTTTTAACTGCATCTGAATTCACGGGGGATAAGAAATCCTCGCCATCCATAGTAGTGAGCATCAGTGTTCCACCAGAAAAAAATTTCTTTACTATGAATGGGCCTTCGTAGTTTGGCGTCCATTTGCCCATGTGGTCTGTATGAGGAGGAATAAGTCTTTTCAGCACAAGCTCTTCCACTTGGTATTCCCGAAGTCTGACTTTCTGATCGAAGGCTTTCTTCATCCGCTTCTGATATAACTGCCCATGACAGATGGCAGCTAGCCTTTTCTCCTCGATCAGATTCAGTTGATTGTACCAAGACCGGACCCATTCTGCTTCATCCAGTTTTACATCCATCATTACCCATAAGGAGGGTAACTCAACTTCAACAGGTAGGACAACTTACATACCATACACAAGCTGATACAGTGTTTCCCCAGTAGAAGTTCTGATAGAGGTTCGGTACCCATGCAAGGAAAATGGTATCATTTTGTGCCAGTCTCTATAGGTAACCACCATCTTCTGCACAATCTTCTTGATGTTCTTGTTAGTGGCCTCAATAGTGCCATTCATCTTTGGACTGTAAGGAGAAGAGTTGTGATGTTGAATTTTGAAGTCCCGACAAAGTTCTGCCCTCATTTTGTTGTTCAAATTGGAACCATTGTCAATAATGATTCGCTCGGGAACTCCATATCGACAAATGATGTCTCTTTTTAGAAATCTGGCTACCACTTGTCTGGTGACGTTTGCATACGAAGCTGTTTCAACCCATTTGGTGAAGTAATCAATGGCTACCAGGATGAATCTGTGGCCATTTGAAGCAGTCAGTTTGATCTTTCCAATCATATCAATTCCCCACATGGCAAAGGGCCAAGGTGAATACATCATGTTCAAAGGATTTTGAGGCACATGCACTTTATCTGCATAGATCTGACACTTGTGGCATTTTCTGGCATAGGCACAACAGTCTGCATCCATTGTGATCCAGTAATAACCTGATCTTAACAATTTCTTTGCCATTGCATGTCCCTCGGCATGGGTACTGAAAGAGCCTTCATGTACTTCGTGCATCAGTAGGTCCGCTTCCTTCTTGTCAACACATCTGAGCAAGACCATGTCGAAGTTTCGCTTGTATAAAGAACCGCCAGCATTGAGGAAGAAACTGCCGGCCATCATTCTTAATGTCTTCTTATCATTGGATGATGCCCCAGGTGGGTATGTCTGATTCTCCAAGAAGCATTTGATGTCATGGTACCAAGGCTTGTTGTCACTAACAGCGTCCACAAAAAAATACATATGTTGGTCGGTCTAGTCTTGATACCAGAATCCGAGGCACATAATTGGCGGTTTGAACCTTGATCATGGAGGAAATAGTAGCTAAAGCATCTGCCAACTGATTTTCGTCTCGAGGGATGTATTCAAGTTTGACTGTTGTGAAAAAGGTAAATAATCTCCTCGTATAATCACGGTAGGGAATCAGAAGCTCCTGATGAGTGTACCATTTGTCGTTGGTCTAATTGATTACCAAAGCCGAATCTCCGAATACATTCAATGTTTTGATCCTAAGGTCAATGGCTTCCTCAAGTCCCATGATACAGGCTTCGTATTCTGCTTCATTGTTAGTTCAGGCAAAGTCGAGTTTTGCCAAAAAAGGCATATGAACTCCTTTAGGTGTGATAAGCACTGCACCAACCCCACGACCATTCATGTTGACAGCCCCGTCAAACATCATAGTCCATGCTTCTTCTGGATCAGGCCCTTCAGTGTGAACTGGCTCTTCAAAATCTTTTTCTTTTAAGTACATGATGTCTTCATCAGGGAAATCAAATCTCATGGGCTGGTAATCTTCAATGGGTTGCTCAGCCAGGTAGTCAGACAATACACTGCCCTTGATGGCCTTTTGAGATGTGTACTGAATGTCGTACTCTGTCAGAATCATTTGCCATCTTACAATCCTTCCGGTAAGTGCTGGCTTCTCAAATATGTACTTGACGGGGTCCATCTTTGAGATCAACAAAGTAGTGTGAGTTAACATATACTGTCTTAGTCGGCGAGCAGCCCACGCTAAAGCACAACAAGTTTTCTCGAGCAGTGAATAACGTTGTTCACATTCGGTAAACTTTTTGCTTAGGTAGTATATTGCATACTCTTTTCGACCAGACTCGTCATGATGGCCCAACACCCCCCCCATTGACCCTTCTAATACTGTCAGGTACATTATCAGAGGTCTTCCTTCAATTGGAGGCATGAGAATTGGAGGTTCTTGTAGGTACTCCTTGATCTTGTCAAAAGCTTTCTGACAATCGTCGTTCAACCTGACTGTTTGTTCCTTTCTTAACAGTTTGAACAGGGGCTCACAGGTTGCAGTGGGGTGAGATATGAACCTTGATATGTAGTTCAATCTACCTAAGAACCCCCAAACTTCTTTTTCAGTCCTAGGTGCAGGCATCTCTTGAATGAATTTGACTTTTTCGGGATCAACCTCAATTCCCTTTTCACTTACAATAAATCCCTGCAACTTACCAGAACGTACCCCAAATGTGCATTTGTTGGGGTTCATCTTCAGCTGATACTTTCTCAGACACTTAAACAACTTCAGCAAATTCACCAAATGGTCTTCTTCAGTAAGGGACTTGGCAATCATATCATCCACATAACATTTGATTTCTTTGTGTATCTGTAACACGGTGGGAGAACTGACTTTAGTTATGTTGCGGATAGCAAGAGTCGCCACCGACTTTTATTTTATCCAAAGGAAATGGCATAAAAGAACAGGAAAGACCTTAAAAAGATTTTTGGGTTTGGGGGGTAAGTTATGTAAAGGGAAGGTGTTAGCACCCTTTACATCCATGGTTATCCATGGGCTCTTAGTTACTTAGCTCACTTTAAAATGTTTTTAAAATGTGAAGTGTGTGAATAGAAATTTTCTTAAGAGTTTTATAATGATCCATGTATGGATGCGTAAGAAACCTTTGTTTTGAAAATTGTTTAAAATGTGTGAAGTGTTTGAAATGTTTTGAAGAGTGAGCAAGTATCTAAGAGGAACCTACCCTAAGTTTAAATCTTTTCTGTTCTTGAATCCTTTAAATGATAAGACTATCCCTATTATTAAGGAATAGGTAGTCATTAATAATAGGTAAGACTATCCCTGAAAAACAAAATAAAATAACACAAAAGGCCTGGGGGGGATTTGAACCCAGGACCTTCACGCATTACACAAGCACACTTACCATTCCAGCCGGGAGGGCGCATCTGATAATATATGCATCACAATTCATTATATTTTAAGTTTAACAATTCAAATGAAAAACAAGAAAAATTGTTGAGGCCAGGATTCGAACACAAGCCTTTAAGCAATATACGCGCACACTTCACCACTGAGACACACACTGCATCTGTGAAATAAAACCAAAAACAATTCTAAAAATATTATATCAAGTATTTGAATTTCCGGATGGCGCCAAGAGCTTCATCTTCCTCCTCCAGCCCTGCGTTTATTGCTGCGAATTTACCTATGAAGTTTCCTGCGAATTTTCAAATACAGGAACCTACGAAAATTGGATTACCATCAAAACAGTGAAATTTCTTAAAATTAATTGGTGTGTTATGATCCCCAGGGTTCACATGACTGTTCTATGTTCTTAGAATTTATTTATATTAGCTCTAGCGTAAAATCCTAATTGCTTGGCCGAAACCCTAGCCATGGCAACTTCTCAAACCTGTAATGAAACTCCAATCAAACCATCCAGAATCAATCAACAGCTTAATACAAACACAAAACAATGATCAAAACTCATTAAAAACCAGCCAATATCCAGAATCGAAAATAAAAAATATTATGAACATGAGGAATCGGATTATGCAATATAAGGTGCTTTGGATGCAAATGAGTATTGAGAATGATTCAAGGATGTCCAATAAACATGTCTCAACCTTCAAATCTCTTTGGAATGGCCTCTATGGAAGAATCCGAATTTGAAATTTTGGATGATTTTTTGGATGTATGAACTTACTCTTTGAGGCAGGAATTCGTGTCTTGTGCATAGGGTTGTGTTGTATACTTATAGTAGAATCAAATTAGGTCAAGAGATTGGACCATTGTGTGGATTGTTTTGATTTTTGAGATTGAAAAAGATTGGTGCTTAAATTTCAAATATTCTTGAATAAGACCTTTCTATTTCAAGCCAATCTTCATCAATATTGAATCAATCTCATCCAAATTATAATAATGACCTTCTAGAACAAAAAAATATTTTAAATCTTCACATTTGATATTTTATTTAAATTTAAAATGATTTTTAATATAAAAAATCATAATAAATAAATTAAATAAAATAAAATTATGAAAATATCAAATAATTTTCGTGCATGATGTCATGGATCACTTTGGGTCACCAAAAGTTCAGCCCATTTAGCAAAATTTGGTTTTAAACCTCCATTTGCTTCATAAACTTCCCTAAAATTTCCCAACTTTGCAAGGGCACACATCCTTAAATTTTAATGCTATGAGGGTGTTCTTGGATATTTTGGAAATCTTGAAGAGTCCTCTAACCAACCCCATTGGTTTCATGTCCATATCATTTACCATTCTCAAGTTATGCCCTTTTGAAGTTGTTGACTTTTTGTTGACTTTTAAAAGGACCTATAATGTCTTAGCTCATACCTTCCAAATGAAGCATTTTTGGGCTTGGCTTGTGAGACACAAAGTTGTAGAGAATTCAATTTCCTTCAAAATGAGCTTTGGATGGGAAAAATGTGATGAAGCATGTGAAAGTTATGGCTGGTCAAAGTTCAGTTGACTTTTTCTGAGGAAACCCTAATTTAGAAACCTCTGATTCTTGATGATCTGAAATATCCTTGATGAATCATGATCAACCCTTGATCAAATGATGAATTTTACTTCATATAATTGATGTTGGCAAAAAATCATGAAGTTTGACTTTGGTTTGACCACAATTGACCTCAGTTTGACTTTTTAACTACTTTGACTGATTTTGACCTACCTGATCATCTGACTGAGCAAACCTTTGAGAAAAGTCTTGAAACTTGTCATGAGAATTATTAAACACATATAAGATGTTATGAAGCTCACTTGAAGTCTTGGAAGTCCATTTAGCCTGATTAAAGTCAAAACCCTAGTTTTGGATGCACTGCTTAGGAGAATGCATTGTCTGAGGGAATTGTCAAATCTTCTGACTATTTGTGAACCTTGTGAACTTCATGGGAGGTCTTGTGAACCTTGTGAACCTCATGGGAGGTCTTGTGAACCTTGTGAACCTCATGGGAGGTCTTGTGAACCTTGTGAACCTCATAAAGTATCTTGTAAACTTCATGAACTTTATGAAAGGTCTTGTGAACCTTGTGAACCTTCTTAGCACACAAAGTCTTGTATTGTGAGGGAAAATTTTGGGGTGCAACATCTGCCCCTGTTCAATTTTCTGAAACCTGAGGGGTTAGATTGGTATATGCGCCAGTCGTAACTTGGAAGGTTGAAGGGGATTGAACACAAAAGCCCAATAATTTGCACTCACCAGTGCGTAGAGTGATACTGATGACTAGTTGAATATGCTTGAGTGGGCTTAAAGATGCCACTTGGAGAAAAGTTCTTCAAATACATCTCTTGGGGGATAAAGCAGTCCAAGATATGAAGATATAACTTTCTGGGAAGATAAACAACGTCCCATAATAATGAGGTAACCTTTGGGAGGATAAACAACGGCCCAAGGTCATGATAGCTTTCAGGAGGATAAACAACGTCCCATAATAATAAGGTAACCTTTGGGAGGATAAACAACGGCTCAAGGTCATGATAGCTTTCAGGAGGATAAACAACGTCCCGAGGAAATGATAGCTTTCAGGAGGATAAACAACATCCTGAGGAAATGATAGCTTTCAGGAGGATAAACAACGTCCTGAGGAAATGATAGCTTTCAGGAGGATAAACAACGTCCTGAGGTATGGAGTATAACTTTTGGGAAGATAAACAACGACCCAAAGTCATAATATGCTTTCAGGAGGATAAACAACGTCCCGAGGAAATGATATGCTTTCAGGAAGATAAACAACGTCCTGAGGTATAAGAAGCTTTCAGGAGGATAAACAACGTCCTGAGGAAATGATAACATTTGGGAAGATAAACAACGGCCCAATAGTCACCAGTTGTTGATGAAGTTTGTCTGTTGGAGAATTAACCTGAAAAACAAGGTTATAACATTCTGTATGATAATATTAATTTATGCATTATGTATGTATGTATAATATGATGCACTTAAGTAATGTATTATGTATCTATGTATGATATGATGTAAATGATGTATGTATGCATCATGCAGCCTGAAGCGTCTGAAAATCTTCGTATAACAACTGTTGGCCAGGGAAAATAAATCCCAATTTGTTGCTGGAGAATATGAGGAATTCGTTCCCGTCTTGTTTTAATAATATAGTATATATAACCTCCCATCTTCGTTCGGTAGTAAGGTATCCATAACCTCCCGTCTTCGTTCGTCGTACTCCTATTGGAAGAGTAAATTCCCGACTATCCGTATGAGGATAAAAGAGATGGATATAAATTCCAGGGGATATGTGACTTGAAGTATTTATGAAGATGGATTTGCCCTACTGGGGGACTTGTAGCTGTCTTGTGGGGATGAACCGGCGAAGCTTCGTTGAATTCCTTCCCTCGTTCGTCCTTAGTAAATACTATTACTGCATTTTCATGTATTTCTGGTAATCATCAATCATATTAAGCATTTATTCATTTCTGGTAAACATCAATCATATTCAAAAGCATACACACATTCAAACACAATCAATGGACGTTTCGCTTATGTAAATAGGGTAAAAGTAAATCAGGATTCAAAGATGGAATTTTATTTATATCAAAAAGTGACCTATACATAGGTAGGTTTGTACAAGGAGACAGAAATCCTAGTAAGAGGAATTTGTCATAAAAGTTTTACAAAACAAAGAAAATCAGCTATGTGGGAAATAATCCTATTGAGTTCCAATTCTACTATTGCCATTATCTTCAAGTATCTCATCTTCTGCTGTCGAGACGAAAGAGATTGGATTGAGCTTTATCTGTTCAAACTTGAGTAAGTAACACAACTGGTTGCAGTTTCATGGGTGATCCAAACGAGACATAGTCATACGCTTTAATCCCTAACTTTTGCCTGGATTGCCCTTTCAGCTTTTCAATCCACCGGGATACCCTTTTTTGCCCAAGCCGCCCTTTCAGGTTTTTGACTTGCCGGGTGTACATTTATATATATATATCCCTAATTTTTGCCCGAACCCTTTTGGTTCGCCGGGATGCCCTTATTTTCTCCTAGGCCAGTCAACCTAGAGGGTCTCTTTTTATGCGTAGTATTTTTTAACTATGTCTGCGTTTACAGGCTGTGGGAAGTCTTCACCATCCATAGTAGTAAGTATCATGGCACCTCCTGAGAAAAATGTTTTGACTACAAATGGTCCTTCATACGTAGGAGTCCACTTGCCCCTAGGATCACCCTGTGGTAATATGATACGCTTGATTACCAAATCACCAGCCTGATACACCTTTGGCTTAACCTTCTTATTAAAAGCTTTGATCATTCGTCTCTGGTACATCTGGCCATGACAAACTGCTGCTAACCTCTTCTCATCAATCAAATTTATCTGGTCAAGTCGGGTCTGAACCCACTCATCTTCATCCAAACCTGCATCCTTCATAATTCTTAAGGAGGGAATCTGAACTTCAATGGGCAGCACTGCTTCCATACCATAGACTAAGGAGAATGGGGTTACCCCTGTTGAAGTGCGTATTGTAGTACGATAACCATGAAGATCAAACGGTAACATCTCATGCCAATCCCTATAAGTAACAGTCATCTTCTGTATAATTTTCTTAATGTTCTTATTAGCAGCTTCAACTGCCCCATTCATCTTCGGACGATACGGAGAAGAGTTGTGATGCTTAATCTTGAACTGCGTGCAGAGATCAGTAATCATAGTATTGTTCAGATTAGAGCCATTGTCAGTAATAATCCTTTCAGGGATTCCATACCTACATATGAGATTATTCTTAATGAATCGAGCCACAACATTCTTGGTAACAAATGCAAATGAAGCTGCCTCCACCCACTTCGTGAAGTAATCAATAGCAACCAGAATGAAACGATGCCCATTAGAAGCAGTAGGTTTGATCTCACCAATCATATCAATGCCCCACATAGAAAAAGGCCAAGGAGCAGTCAACACATTCAATGGTGATGGAGGTATATGCACTTTATCAGCATAGATTTGACACTTGTGACATGTTCTGGAGTGTTGATAGCAATCAGCTTCCATGGTAGACCAATAGTAACCTGCTCTCAATATCTTCTTTGCCATGGTATGACCACTAGAATGAGTGCCAAAGATCCCATCATGCATGTCTTCCATAATCTCTGTTGCTTCCTTCTTATCCACACAACGAAGCATAGTTGAATCATGATTGCGCTTGTACAAAATCCCATTACTCAAAAAGAACTTAGCAGAAAACCTCCTCAGAAACTTCCTATCTTTGACAGATGCCCCTTCAGGGAACTCCTGAGCTTCAAGATATCTTTTCACTTCATAGAACCAAGGCTTCTCTTCTGCTTCTTCAGTGTCAATCTCATTGCAGTATGCAGGCTTTTCAAATCTATCAATAGTAATCTTGGGAGCTTCATCATCCCAACTGATCTCAAACATGGATGCCATGGTAGCTAAGGCATCTGCCAACTGATTCTCTCTTCGTGGAATATGTCCAAAGGTAATCTCTTTAAAATGTGGGATCAACGAAAACACATGTTCTCTATAAGGAATGAGGTTATCATGCTTGGTATCCATATCTCCTTTAATCTGACTTACTACCAGGGCTGAATCTCCATATACGTCTAGGAACTGAATTTTCATATCAATGGCAGCTTTAATACCCAGGATACATGCCTCATACTCAGCCATGTTATTGGTACAATAGAAACAAAGTCTGGAAGTAATAGGGGTATGACAACCTTCAGGGGAACTGATCACAACACCAACACCATTACCAAGTGCATTGGAAGCACCATCAAAAACCATAGTCCATCGGGATCCTTGTTCAGGTCCGTCATATTGTCCAGGTTCTTTGGTAATAATCATAATGTCTTCATCGGGGAACTCAAAACTCATTGACTTGTAATCATCCACTGCTTGATGAGCCAAATGATCAGCCACAACACTTCCTTTAATGGCCTTCTGAGTAGTATACTGTATATCATATTCTGTTAAGATCATTTGCCATCTTGCAATTCTTCCGGAGAGAGCAAGTTTCTCAAATATGTACTTGATTGGATCCATCTTCGAAATCAACAAGGTAGTATGGGTCAACATATACTGTCTTAGTCGGCGAGCAGCCCATGCCAAAGCGCAGCAAGTTTTCTCGAGAAGTGAGTATCTTGTTTCACAGTCGGTAAACTTTTTGCTAAGGTAGTATATTGCCTGCTCTTTTCGACCAGACTCGTCATGTTGCCCCAACACACACCCCATTGAGTTGTCTAACACTGTTAAGTACATAATCAAGGGTCTTCCATCAACTGGTGGCATCAAAATTGGAGGTTCTAGCAGATATTTCTTGATTTCATCAAAGGTAGTCTGGCACTCATCATTCCATTCCATCACCTGATCTTTCTTCAACAACTTAAAGATTGGCTCACAGGTAGCTGTTAATTGGGAAATAAATCTTGCAATGTAATTCAAACGTCCCAAGAAACCTCTAACTTCCTTCTCAGTACGGGGAGCTGGCATCTCTCGTATAGCTTTCATTTTTGCAGGATACACTTCAATACCTTTTCCACTAACAATGAAACCCAGGAGCTTACCAGATCTAACTCCAAAAGTACACTTGTTTGGATTTAATCTCAACTTGTATTTCTTCAACCTCTCAAACAACTTATGCAGATGATCAAGATGTTGTTCTTCATTCTGGGACCTGGCTATCATATCATCCACATACACCTCTATCTCATGATGAATCATGTCATGAAACAAAGCCACCATAGCACGCTGATATATTGCCCCTGCATTCTTCAAACCAAATGGCATCACTTTATAACAAAAAGTGCCCCACTGTGTAACAAATGTTGTCTTCTCCATATCTTCAGGTGCCATCTTGATTTGATTGTAACCAGAGAAACCATCCATAAAAGGGAATACCTTATGCTGGGCAGTGTTGTCTACCAGAACATCAATATGAGGAAGTGGGAAGTCATCTTTGGGGCTAGCCTTGTTCAAATCTCTGTAGTCCACACACATACGTACCTTACCATCTTTCTTAGGTACTGGCACCACATTTGCAACCCACTGAGGATAATAAGTCACATCTAAGAACCCTGCATCAAACTGTTTCATTACCTCTGCTTTGATCTTCTCTGACATTTCAGGACGCATGAGACGAACCTTCTGCTTCTTTGGGCGACAATCTTCTTTTACTGGTAAACGGTGAACCACAATGTCTGTATCCAACCCTGGCATATCTTCGTAGGACCAAGCAAAGATCTCCACATAGTCATGTAACATCTGAATCAATATGCTCTTGACACTATCCTCTAATTCAGCCCCTATCTTGACTTCTTTCATGTTTTCCTCAGTTCCCAAATTCACAACTTCGACTGGCTCTTCATGTGGCTGTATAGCTTTCTCTTCTTGTTGTAACAACCTAGCAAGCTCTACAGGTACTTCACAATCATCCTCATTTCCGTCTTCAGTTTGATAGATCGGATTCTCGAAATTATAATTGGCAATAGTAGAACTGTTATCAACAGGATCCAGAGTGGATGAGGATCTGCATTTTAGTGATGTGGGTGTGTGTAAGAACACATAGCTGATAAAGGTAAAAAATAAAATAAAGAAAGACAAGGAGCACAATATTTACTAAAACGAAACGTCCACTGATTTTTATTGAATGAAGTATGCAAATGAAATGACATCCCGTAACAAGCACACCATTGTGCCCCGGGTAAGGCACAAGGCTTGAGAGTTTTAATTGTTCAAGAAATTACAAACTTAAAAGTAACAACACAGTAATAGTATTTACTCCTGACTAAAGGAGATAGGAATAACATCTTCAGCCTCCCAGTTATTGAGCCCATCACCCACAGTAGGAAAAATCCAAGCATCCAAGTTGTAGTCTTCATCATAGTCACCCACAGCATTGACCTGATTCTTTAAAATCCCCTGATTGGTGATACGAACAGCACGAGCACGACGAACAGCCTTCTGGGACTATTCAGTGAAACCCAAACCAAATTTGTCAGACTTGTACGGAATATCAGGAAGCTGTCCCCAAATAGTACAACCACCTTCATCCACTACAGCTCTAGCATCTTTGAGGGAGGCCATTGTTGGAGGTACTCTGGTGACCACAGGAACTTTCTTGACAACAGGAGGAGCTTCATAATCATTAACAATCCAAGGAACCACTTCAAATGTCTGACACGGAGTTTCAACATACTCACCTTCCACTTCCAGATATTTAAAAGTGTTTACATGGCTAACAACATATCCTTCTTCTCCATAAACAGTGACAACTTTCCCTTCTACCGGATATCTCAGCTTCTGGTGTAAAGTGGAGGTTACAACACCTGCCCCATGGATCCAGGGACGTCCCAGCAAACAAGAATACGACGGGCGAATATCCATTACATAAAAGGTAGCATTGAAAACCTGAGAACCAACTTTGATTGGGAGATCAATTTCTCCATGCACCACCCTTCTCGAACCATCAAAAGCCTTCACCACTATGTTACTGGGCTTCAGCACAACATCTTCAGGACTAAGCTTATTCAGGACTTCTTTGGGTAACACATTCAAAGAGGAACCATTGTCTATCAATACATGTGACAGGGTAGTGCCCCTGCATTCAATTGAGATACGCAGAGCCCTGTTATGATCCCTCTTGGCAGGAGTCAAATCAGCATCAGAGAAACCTAACCCATTATCATAGGTCAAGTGTGCAACACAATTTTCAAACTGGTCAACAGAAATTTCATTTGGTACATGAGCGGTCTTCAGAAACTTAATCAAGGCCTTGGCATGAGCCTCAGAACATAACAACAAAGACAGCATAGAAATCTTGGAGGGAGTATGCCCCAACTGATCAACAATTTCATAATCACTCTTGCGAATGATTTTCAATACTTCTTCCATCTGCTTAGAGAGATCATCAGCAGCTGGCACATCAGTAGGTATAGGTTCAATAACAGGACCTTTGCCCCGAGCATCAGTGGTGGAGGTAGCAGCTGGAGTAACTGCATTCTTGGAAGTAACTGGAGGAGAGAAAACTCTTCCGCTTCGTGTGATCTTACTAGATCCAGCAATATTATCAACATCAACAGGCATATCAGCTAAGGGTTCCTGCTTGACACCATGGATATAAACATCAGACCCATAATGCTAAGGCACAGCTTTATCAGAAGTATACGAAATAGGACCAGGAGTGGTAATGACCATAGGAGCCACTCTAGCTTCAACAACAATCTTCACAGGGCCTTCAGCAGTAATCTTAATTGGACCCTTATGAGTGATTTTGACAGGTCCCTTAGAAGTAATCATTACCGGCACTTTATCAACCATATCTACCTCTTCAATCTTCGCACGCTTAGTTATATGATCAACCATACTCTCTACAGAAGATGGAGTCCTTTCAAACACTATGGTATAATTATTCATGAGGCGTTGAATTCCATCTCTCAACCTCCAGCAGCTATCCGACTTATAGGTACAATACAAACAATCTTCACGACAACCTGGAAAGAACCCAGCTTGTACTAGCTTCTTCTTGATAACAGACAATGGTGTAGTCAACTCTACAACCGAGGAAATATGTGAATCTTCATCAATGGCATTGACAGTCTTCTCATGATTTGGCATGGGAGCAGTGATCACATTTGGAGTACCCGGAGGGTCAAACTCAATCTCTCCCGCATCAATCATATCTTGAATTTTGTTCTTCAATACCCAACAACTATTGGTATCATGTCCCTGACAGTTCGAATGATATGCACATCGTGCATTAGGATTGTACCTGGGAGAGGTAACATTAGGATTCTGAGGAGCATCTTTCAGAGTGATAAGTTCAGCCTTCAACAAGTGTTGCAAGGCTTGGGCCATTGACATATTGATCTTAGTGAACTGCCTTCTAGCCCTCTGTTGATTTCCCTGTGGCTGCTCTGGTGTTGTAGGAGTTGGATTTGAGATATGAACTGCACTCACAGACTGATGCCTTCTATTACGATCAGGTTGGCCATAAACAACATTTGACTCTTTCTTCCCACTGGGAGGCTTCTTTGCAGCACCTGATGAAGAAGCACCCACTTGAATCTTGCCACTCCTGAAACCACTTTCTACACGCTCTCCTGTCATTATCAACTCAGTGAAGCCAGATGATGAGCTTCCAATGAGATGACTGTAAAAAGGACCATTCAACGTACACATGAACATATCAACTAACTCCCTGTCAGTTAGAGGTGGTTGCACTCTTCCAGCCAAGTCTCTCCACTTCTGAGCATACTCCTTGAAGCTCTCTTTAGCACCCATAGACATGCTCTGAAGTTGCATGCGAGTAGGGGCTAAATCAGCATTGTATTGATATTGCTTATAGAAGGCTTCAGCAAGATCATTCCAATCACGGATGTTAACACTCTCCAACTGATAGTACCATTCCAATTGAGCTCCAGATAAGCTCTCTTGGAAGAAATGGATCCACAACTTTTTATCAGCAGTATGGGGTTGGATTCTCCGGACATAAGATCTCAAATGCAGCTTGGGACAAGAGACACCATCATAAACAACAAAAGTAGGAACCTTGAAACCAATGGGTATGACTACCCCAGATATCAAACTCAGGTCTTCAAAATCCAGCCTAGAAGATTTCTGTAATTCCATAGCATCCATTCTATCCACCAGCATCTTGAACTTATCTTCATTAGGCTCATGATAGTAGTTAGCCTCAGAATCAGAGTCCCCCATTGTATTATGGAGACTGCCTCCCTCTTTCTCAGACTCTTCAGACTCATAATCTTCAACCTGTTCTTTGGTCTTGACAGGACCTCTGAACCTTCTTCCCATGTTGATTAGGCCTCCTGACCTTCTAGTCTTCTTAGTCTTCTTGGCCAGCAGTGTCTTCAATTCATCCTGCCCCTTGGACAAGTTCAGGATCAGCTCTTGGAACTGTGCATTTTGTGCCTGGAGATCCTTAACTGTTTGTTCAAGAGCCATTGCTGAAATAAACAGCGAGAAGATAAGAAACCTGTGCACAATAAACCTGTGATGCAATGATATGGAATGTAAATGCGTATGCAATGTTTTCAAGGACCGCAGGATTTAAATTGGTTTAAACAAACAAGAAGGTAAACTTTTATTAGTAATAAATTTGTTTTGCCTCTTGGGCTTACAGAAAATGAAATACAGTAAATACAAGAGATGGGGTTTTAAGTCTCCCATGGACGTTTCCTCTTTGTGTTGAGGTATGAGTTGAGATTCCGCTCCTCGTGAAGTTGCTTTGTTAACTCCAGGATTCTTTCTTGGCTTGCTTTGTAATGAGCCTCGAAAGTATCCCTTTGCTCCTTCAACTGGATCCAGGATCTCTGTGAATCTTCCATGTCAGTAGGCATGTCTGGGTGAAGGATAATGTAAGAAGTATCCCCTTCAGCAACAGGTTCCATGGTAACTGGCAGGATAGCAGGATATGGCATCATGAGAGTCTGAGCACGAGATCACACCCATCTGAGATAAGCTTCCATAGGAATAGTGTACTTGGGCTCCAGAGTCTTGCTGTCAACCTTGTTCACTTTTCCCCATGCTCGTATGAACCTTTGTTGGTAACCCTGAAGATCGTTGTCGTAGTCAAACACAATACCCTGAATCAACATGTCATGTGGACCATCACTCCGAGCGTAACCAAACTGTCGTAAAGCTAGAGAAGGGTTGTAAGTAATGCCTCCTCTTATGCCTAGAAGTGGCACATTAGGAAACTCCCCACAACGGTCAATGATGGTGACATTCTCCATAGATCTGGAGCACCAATGGATATCTGAATGAGAGAGTGACATGATCCTCTTGGACCACCTGAACCCTTGTTCATTCTTCATCACTGAGCAAGGAAGGTGAGAAATAAACCACCTAGATAGCAAAGGTATGCAACACATCAGAGTTCCACGTGCCTTTGTAGTACGAGTGTGGAGAGAATGTAAGATGTCTCCAAGCAATGTAGGCACTAGGGTTCTAAAAGTTAGTTAGTGCATTGACAACATATGGCAGCCTCATATTATCCTCAACTTGACTTAAGGAACATAAGCACCAACCAAGAAGTCACACTAACTATGGCCACCAGATCAACCATATCGGTATACGCCGTACAGTTTCCTTGGTCTATTGCCATTTACCTAAGGTACACTAGATCCGGGTTAGGATCTTTCACACATAAGAGCCCAACAGATAAGTATAAAGCAAACAAGGCAAACAATTTTAAAGTGATCTAATTCCTAAGGGTACCCCTCTTTTATTAAATCCCCAGCAGAGTCGCTAGTTCTATAACACGGTGGGAGAACTGACTTTAGTTATGTTGCGGATAGCAAGAGTCGCCACTGACTTTTATTTTATCGATAGGAAAGGGCATAAAAGAACAGGAAAGACCTTAAAAAGATTTTTGGGTTCGGGGGGTAAGTTATGTAAAGGGAAGGTGTTAGCACCCTTTACATCCATGGTTATCCATGGGCTCTTAGTTACTTAGCTCACTTTAAAATGTTTTTGAAATGTGAAGTGTGTGAATAGAAATTTTCTTAAGAGTTTTATAATGATCCATGTATGGATTCGTAAAAAACCTTTGTTTTGAAAATTGTTTAAAATGTGTGAAGTGTTTGAAATGTTTTGAAGAGTGAGCAAGTATCTAAGAGGAACCTACCCTAAGTTTAAATCTTTTCTGTTCTTGAATCCTTTAAATGGTAAGACTATCCCTATTATTAAGGAATAGGTAGTCATTACCTTGGATGTAAGGGACAAGTGAAGGGACATCTGTTTATTTAGGCAACTGTGGGGTGTATAAGCAATTCGAAGGGACTTATCATCTTTATTCGAAAGGGACAAGATCATTACGAAGGCAACATTCGAAGGGACTTGATCTTTTTATCTGTTAAGGGACTAGATGATATGAAATGAGGGACTTTTGCTTTATACACCCTACTTGACCTTTTTGTAATAGGCAACATGAGAGGTATCCTTAAGGAAGTGAGATGGCGATCAAAGATCGACTTACGTGTGTGAGTGCACAATTTTAAATATTTATCTTTTAAATTAGTGCTCTAAATTGATTTTACATTACAAACATGTTTACACTCCCTATTTTACTAACCATAGCATTTAAAATAAATATTCAATATTACTATTACAATATTACATAAAAGAGGCAATTACAAAATAATAATAATAATTAAAGCAAATTAAATAAATAAGCAAAAAATAAATAATAATAATATAATTGGGTTAGTGAAATAATAATAATAAATCACAATATATAAATGGGGTTAGTAATAATAATATAAATATGAAAATAAATAGCATTAATAAAGAATATTAGCATAATAATTAAAAGGTCAAATTTTTATATAAACAATTATATTTTAAGATTAAGAAGAAAATATAAACAATTATATACTAATTATTATAAAATTTTAAATTATGTATAAGTTATAGAAATTAGGTTAATTATAAACATGTTATAAAATAAATCATATTTACAAAATTAAATCAACAAGTTTTAATTATTTTTAAACATATATTAAAAATTATTTACATACAAGAATCATAAACAAATTATAAAATATATACATATTGAATTATTATATTTAAAAAATTAAATTAAGAATTTTAATCATATTTTAAGCATATTTATATACAAGGTTTAAATTATAAACAAATTAAAAAAAATATGTACATGATTAAGATTTAGAAAATTAGGGTTTGTGAAAATTATTAGGGTTATGAATTTTAGAAAAAAAAAAATTAGGGTTTTATAATTTATTTTACAAATAATTAATGAAATTATATACAAATATATATTAATAGAAAAATATAATGAAATAAACATATTAACTTAAGTTTAAAGAAAATAATATAAATTTAAAAAGAAAATAAAGTTTTATTAAAAATAATGATTTAAATATTTTTTAGAAATTGTTTTAATTGATTAAAGAATAAAATAAAGAAATTGTTAAAATAGATAAAACAAACAAAACCTAAAAAAATAGGACCTGGGATTTGAACCCAGGTCCTTTACCTGGACAAGTAGAAGCATAACCACTGGACCACTGCAGCGCAGCTGATAGCACACTCCTTCCCATTTGTTTTGTTGTTGTTCTAGAAAAAATCCTGAAAAACAAAATAAAATAACACAAAAGGCCTGGGGGGATTTGAACCCAGGACCTTCACGCATTACACAAGCACACTTACCATTCCAGCCGGGAGGGCGCATCTGATAATATATGCATCACAATTCATTATATTTTAAGTTTAACAATTCAAATGAAAAACAAGAAAAATTGTTGAGGCCAGGATTCGAACACAAGCCTTCAAGCAATATACGCGCACACTTCACCACTGGGACACACACTGCATCTGTGAAATAAAACCACAAACAATTCTAAAAATATTATATCAAGTATTTGAATTTCCAGATGGCGCCAAGAGCTTCATCTTCCTCCTCCAGCCCTGCGTTTATTGCTGCGAATTTACCTATGAAGTTTCCTGCGAATTTTCAAATACAGGAACCTACGAAAATTGGATTACCAGCAAAATAGTGAAATTTCTTAAAATTAATTGGTGCGTTATGATCCCCAGGGTTCACATGACTGTTCTATGTTCTTAGAATTTATTTATATTAGGTCTAGCGTAAAACCCTAATTGCTTGGCCGAAACCCTAGCCATGGCAACTTCTCAAACCTGTAATGAAACTCCAATCAAACCATCCAAAATCAATGAACAGCTTAATACAAACACAAAACAATGATCAAAACTCATTAAAAACCAGCCAATATCCAGAATCGAAAATCAAAAATATTATGAACATGAGGAATCGGATTATGCAATATAAGGTGCTTTGGATGCAAATGAGTATTGAGAATGATTCAAGGATGTCCAATAAACATGTCTCAACCTTCAAATCTCTTTGGAATGGCCTCTATGGAAGAATCCGAATTTGAAATTTTGGATGATTTTTTGGATGTATGAACTTACTCTTTGAGGCAGGAATTCGTGTCTTGTGCATAGGGTTGTGTTGTATACTTATAGTAGAATCAAATTAGGTCAAAAGATTGGACCATTGTGTGGATTGTTTTGATTTTTGAGATTGAAAAAGATTGGTGCTTAAATTTCAAATATTCTTGAATAAGACCTTTCTATTTCAAGCCAATCTTCATCAATATTGAATCAATCTCATCCAAATTATAATAATGACCTTCTAGAACAAAAAAAAATATTTTAAATCTTCACATTTGATATTTTATTTAAATTTAAAATGATTTTTAATATAAAAAAT
Source organism: Lathyrus aphaca (assembly GCA_963966055.1). Lineage (NCBI taxonomy): Eukaryota > Viridiplantae > Streptophyta > Magnoliopsida > Fabales > Fabaceae > Lathyrus > Lathyrus aphaca. The sequence continues at coordinate 317,209,355 of OZ014519.1, forward strand.
CATAATAAATAAATTAAATAAAATAAAATTATGAAAATATCAAATAATTTTCGTGCATGATGTCATGGATCACTTTGGGTCACCAAAAGTTCAGCCCATTTAGCAAAATTTGGTTTTAAACCTCCATTTGCTTCATAAACTTCCCTAAAATTTCCCAACTTTGCAAGGGCACACATCCTTCAATTTTAATGCTATGAGGGTGTTCTTGGACATTTTGGAAAGCTTGAAGAGTACTCTAACCAACCCCATTGGTTTCATGTCCATATCATTTACCATTCTCAAGTTATGCCCTTTTGAAGTTGTTGACATTTTGTTGACTTTTAAAAGGACCTATAATGTCTTAGCTCATACCTTCCAAATGAAGCATTTTTGGGCTTGGCTTGTGAGACACAAAGTTGTAGAGAATTCAATTTCCTTCAAAATGAGATTTGGATGGGAAAAATGTGATGAAGCATGTGAAAGTTATGGCTGGTCAAAGTTCAGTTGACTTTTTCTGAGGAAACCCTAATTTAGAAACCTCTGATTCTTGATGATCTGAAATATCCTTGATGAATCATGATCAACCCTTGATAAAATGATGAATTTTACTTCATATACTTGATGTTGGCAAAAAATCATGAAGTTTGACTTTGGTTTGACCACAGTTGACCTCAGTTTGACTTTTTAACTGCTTTGACTGATTTTGACCTACCTGATCATCTGACTGAGCAAACCTTTGAGAAAAGTCTTGAAACTTGTCATGAGAATTCTTAAACACATATATTTTTATGAAGCTCACTTGAAGTCTTGGAAGTCCATTTAGCCTGATTAAAGTCAAAACCCTAGTTTTGGATGCACTGCTTAGGAGAATTCATTGTCTGAGGGAATTGTCAAATCTTCTGACTATTTGTGAACTTTGTGAACCTTGTGAACTTAATGGGAGGTCTTGTGAACCTTGTGAACCTCATGGGAGGTATTGTGAACCTTGTGAACCTCATGGGAGGTCTTGTGAACCTTGTGAACCTCATAAAGTGTCTTGTAAGCTTCATGAATTTTATGAAAGGTCTTGTGAACCTTGTGAACCTTCTTAGCACACAAAGTCTTGTATTGTGAGGGCAAATTTTGTGGTGCAATAGTATCATATCATGGAATAATGTTACCATAGCCCATTGATACGTTGCACCGGTGTTCTTTAGTCCAAACGACATTACCTTGTAACAAAATGTGCCCCAAGGTGTGATGAAAGTTGTTTTCTCCATGTCTTCAGGTGACATCTTGATCGGATTATACCCAAAAAATCCGTCCATGAAAGAAAACACCGAGAACTGAGTTGTGTTGTCGACCAATACATCAATGTGAGGTAATGGGAAATCATCCTTCGGGCTAGCTCTGTTCAGGTCCCGGTAATCCACACACATACGCACCTTGCCATCCTTCTTAGGCACAGGTACAATGTTAGCAACCCACGGAGGGTAACTAGTTACAGTAAGGAAACCGGCGTCCCATTGTTTTTGTACTTCTTCCTTAATCTTCATGGCCATATCTGGGCGAGTGCGGCGTAACGTTTTCTTGACTGGAGGACAATCTTCTTTCAAGGGTAGCCTATGCATAACGATATTCGTATCTAGACCTGGCATGTCTTGATAGAACCAAGCAAAGACGTCGACGTATTCCCGAAGCATGCTGATAAGCTATTCTTTTACTGGAGCTTGCAGACTGGCACCAATCTTCACCTCTTTTACATCTTCCTCGGTACCAAGATTAACAGTTTCAATTTCCTCCTGATGAGGAGTAATCACTTTCTCTTCTTGTCTCAACAACCTGGCTAGCTCTTCGGGCAACTCATAGTCTTCTTCAACCCCTTCATCGGCTTGATTAATTGGATTGTCGAAGTCATACAAAGTCATAGCAGTGCTGTTATCGGTGCAGTCTGGAGGATAATCTTTACAAGGGTTGAGATTTGTTCTCTTTAGTGATCAATTTTAATCTTGTTTAGAAAAAATGAAATTATTTATTTTGAAAACATTGCCATTCTATTGTTTTGTGCGAAAAATAACAAAAATGAAAAGACAGTGAACGAAAGAGAAAATTGTTTGCAAAAGATGTCCGATATTCATTGATATTCCATTTGCAAAAAAATACAAATATGGCCCTATTACAAAATGAGTCATGACAACTTGGGCAAGATGCAAGACTTGATGCATGCTAAAAAGCAGGAAATAATAATTACTCTGCAGGAGTAACCCTTATAATTTCCTGGGAAGACCAGTTAAGGACTTGTTGACCCGAGATCCTTGGACGAATCCAGCTCTCCAGGTTGAGGTCGCTTTCTGCCTCGTCTTCCACGTTATTGAAAGCATCTGGGGTGAGCATCCCCCTACTTATGAACTTGGGCTCCTTATCAGCCTCTGCTTGATCTTGTCGGAATGGTTTGTAACCCAAACCGAATTTGTCCTCTTTCTTCTCCACTGGTAGCAGCTTGCCCCAGCCTTGGGCATTTCCATCTTCAACAAACTTCCTAGCTTGTTGGTAGGAGACAATTGAAGTACCCATCCTATCCTCCTAGGATGCAGCAAATACTTCCGTTGTCGCCTCATTGACGTTCAGCGCTTCGAAACCTTGGCTCATGGTCTCGTGGATTTCCTCATCCATCTCAATGTATTTGTAGGTGGCCAGATGGCTAACAAAAATATATTCTTCACTACAGATTGTGATAATCTGCCCTTCCCACTCATATTTCAATTTCTGGTGAAGGGTCGACGTAACTGCGCCAGCGGCGTAAATCCATGGTCGACCCAAAAAACAATTGTAGGCCGGCTGAATGTCCATCACGTAGAAAGTAGTTTGAAAGACCTGCAGGCCAATTATCACAGGAAGCTCCACTTCTCCAAGAACAGACCTCTTGGAACCATCAAAAGCCCTAACCACCAGATTTCTTGGTCGGAGAGCTATACCATCATATTCAAGCTTGACAAGGGCTTTCTTTGGCAAGACATTGAGTGAAGACCCAGTGTCAACTAGAACATGTGAAAGCACAGCCCCTTTACACTCCAGAGTGATGTGTAAAGCCTTGTTATGATGACGACCTTCCATAGTCAAATCAGCGTTGGTGAAGCCTAGCCCATGGCTAGTATTAACATTAGACACCACTGTCTCGAGCTGATTTACCGTGATCTCCTCAGGCATGTAGGCTGCGTGCAGGACTTTAAGTAATGCATCCCGATGAGCTTCGGAACACAATAGCAGGGATAAGATGGAGATCTTGGAAGGAGTCTGGTGGAGCTGATCCACAACCTTATAGTCGCTTCTCTTGATTATCCTCATAAATTCATCCACATCTTGATCAAAGGATGTCTTATGGGCTTCTTTCAAAACTGGTTCTTCCGACACCACATTTTTACCTTTGGCTTTGGCAGAAACCTCTGCCCCAGTATTAACTCTTAGAACTTGTAACGCGAAGAGGCGTCCGCTTCGGGTGAAGCCTTTGCCTCCCCCGACATTATCGATATATGGTGTGTAATCTGAAGAATCAAGAGAGACTCTTTCCCCGTTGCAGTAAAGGTCTGAACCATAGTGCCATGGCACATCATTATCTTTATCATACGGAATAGGTCCAGGTATCATGATGGTGATTGGACTGACTGTAGTGGAGGTAGGAATTTTTATTGTTTGTGGATCGTAAAATATGGTGACGGGACTTTTGATTGATGGTGGTGGTGATTGACTGAAGTTGGGTTGTTATTGAGACTGTTGCTGAGATTGTTGCTGAAAATTGTTGGAATCAAGGACCATTGCTGGGTCGTAGTATATGGTGACTGTGGAAACGTCGTTGTTAATGGTTGTTGTAGTTGTAGAAGCGGATGCGGTTGAACTAGTGTTTGTTGTAGTTATGGAGGAGATGATTGTTGATTTTGTAGACGAGTCTGTAGGAACAATTGTCTTTGAAGTTGCAGGAGGGGTATTTGTTGTTGTTGTAAAAGGAGTTGCTGATGTTGTAGAAGCCGTTGATGTTATCTGCAAGATACCTTCTCTGATAAGGCCTTTGATGCCACTTATTAAGCTTGTACACCCATTGACGGAAACTTTGCAAGATTCACAGTAGGCCTCACAACCTGGAAACACCTGGCATTTTAAAAGCTGAGCTTTAACCTCTGCCAGAGGTGTTTGAATGCTTGCAGTATCTTCAATTAAAATCATGGGTTGATCCTCTTCAATTGCATTTATCCGGGGCTCACCATGGCTGGGCATGGGATTTTTCGTGACATTAGGAGGTGGTGCAAAGTTTAAAGCCTTTGAATCAACCAGATCTTGGACCTTCATGTGAAAAGCTTTGCACTTTTCTGTGGTGTGGCCAGGTGCATTATAATGGAAGGCACATTTGGCATTAACGTCGTAATTCCGTGGAAGGTTCTGAGGATCTGGTGGAGCCAAAGTCCTTAATTCAACAAGGTTAAGCTTCAGAAGTTATGGTAACAAAGTGGCGTAGGGCATTGGTATAGGCTCAATTACCCTGTTAACTTGAGATGGCCTTTGCTGGAAAGGACGCTGCTATTGGTTGTTATTGTTGTTATAGGACCTTTGTTGAGGAAACTGTTGCTGAGGAAATTGTTGTGGTTGCGGAGTGTATTGTTGTTGAGGAGGTGGAGTAGGAATTGTGACAGCGGCAATTGATCTTGGCATATACTGGGGCCTTCCTCTGCCCATGTGTACTGAGTTTGTTTCACCCGACCTGTGAGGCCCTGCAAATGGTTTCCTTGTGCTGCTTGAGCTGGCGCCTTTATCAGAAATCTTTCCCATTTTCAATAAACTCTCAATCCTTTCTCCAGCTATGACCACATCTGCAAAGCTAGTGGAAGAGAAAGAAGCCAACCTATCAATGTATGTCCCTTGGAGGGTGTTCATAAACATATCTGCCATTTCTCTTTCTAACATTGAAGTTTGAACGGCAGCAGCTAATTGCCTCCATCTCTGAGCATACTCTCTGAAGCTTTCCCTGGAGGATTATGACATACCCATTAGAAGAGTTCTGTTAGGAGCCATGTCTAGATTGTATTGATATTGGCGAATGAAAGCCTCGGCCAAATCTTTCCAATTTCTTACTATGGCCCTAGTCAGATGAGAGTACCATTCACGGGACGCCCCTGTCAAGCTATCTTCAAAATAAAACATCCATAGCTTTTCATCCATGGTGTAGGCCTTTAATATTCCCAGGAAGGATTGAAGATGGGTGCGAGGGCAAGATGTTCCATTATATCTTTCGAAGCAGGGAGGTTTGAATTTGTGAGGAATTCTAACTCCCTCTACCAGCCCCATATCCATAACATCAAATCCTAGAGAGTTTTGAGACTCCGGAGACCTCAAATTTTCTGCTATCTCGTCCAGCCGACGATCATAGACTTCATCTCTTTCCCCAACTACACTGAATTGTTCCTCCTGACAGTCCTCTTGCAATGCACGCCCTCCAGTATTACCATGGGTATTCCTGATAGCATTAATGTCAGGGTTAAGATGAGGTCCAAACTTCGGGGGATCAGTACGAGGTTGTACATGATCATTGTTGCTGGTACCCCCTGTACCTGGGTGGTTTTCTTCAGGAGTTTTCCGCTCGACCAACTCTATTAATCTTTCTTGGCTTTGGGCCAGTCCAGTCATCACTTCCATAAACTGGTTCATCTGAGCCCTCATTTCAGTTCTTTCATTAGCCATCTAGGTTCTTACATCAGTCAGATCTTGCTGAACCTGGTCCATCCGTAGGCTCGGAAGGTTGTTTCTTGTCGGATACCGGTGAACTCTATTGATGGGGAAGACTCTCCTACGAGCAATGTTTCTTGAAACCACAACACAGTGAGAAACAACAAAAACAAATACCTACAAAACAAAGAAATAAGGTTAGTATGCAATGCAAGATGCCTATTTGTCTTCCAAGGGTGTCCGGTTTGGTTCTTTTGGTTTTGACCTTCCAGACCTCGGGGAATGATGATGTTGAAGAAAGATGAAGCCCACAAAATAACACATAAACCATATATTACAAAATGTAAAGATACATAGTTTTGTGATTACAACAAGCCCTCATGATGGGTCAAAATACAACAAAATAAACAAAAGTACAAACAAAATGAAGTACAAAGAAATCAAACATCTAGCCCATAATCATCCTCTCTGACTTCCTTCAGGAGAGCATCAGTCACTGGGCCAACTGGATGCTCTATGATGGTCCTGATAAGAAGGTTCCTGGTGGCAATAGCACTTGTCAACTTCTTATACTTGTCTTGGTCTTTTGATCTCTTTAACCCCGCCCGGAGTTTCAATTCAGAGATCTCCTTCTGTGCTGCTAACAAGGCATCCTGATTCTTCTTCTCATTAGCTTCTAGATGCTTTATCTTAGCCTGGGTCTTCTGATCTTCCTATGAACGAGCCTCAGTGATTCTGATCCATCTAGCTTGACTCTCTTCCAAGTAGTGCTCAGCTATGGCCTTCTGAATCTTGGCTTCCTTGCAAGCATTCTTCAATACCAACTCCCCTTCTCTAGCCCTTCTGATGTAGTTATTTGTCTTCTCAATTTTGGTCATGTGCTCAATACAGAGTTTCTCTAACCTCTCATTGACCAGACGACTATCATTCCTCTCCAAGAGGGTCTTCATTAGAGCTTCAGATAGCTGAGTATTTCTCTCCTTCAACTTCTCAAACTCCTCTAAACTGACTGTGGCCATAGGTTCTACTGCTGATGGTCCAGACACATCTTCCAAGGTAAATGGCATGCAGGTGATCTGTCCTCTAATGTGAGACCAATCAATGTACTATGCTGATGCTATGTTGTTGCACTTGCCAAGAATGGCAGTCCCTTTTGTCTGAATGTTGTCCCAAGCCCAAGCTGCTTGTCGGGCAATGGCATGGTTATGCTGAATGTCACTGTAAAGGGTTTCTAATAAGTCATGCTCTCTTGGTGGATGTACCAAGGCATACCCTAATTTCCTTTTGAACAACAAAGGGTTGTAGTTGATGCAACCCTTCACTCCAATTAGAGGTACATTGGGATACTGCCCACAGTTGGTGATTATGTCTCTGCCCTTGGTGCTCTGAGTGCACCACATGATGTCTTCTGAAGTGAGAGTAATCATTCTCTTAGCCCAATTTCTTGACTGATGAGGATTCAAGAAAGCTTATGACTTTGGCAAGTGCCTTAATAGCCAACAATAAAAGAGAGGTGCACAACATCTGACTAATCTTCCCATCTGCTTCTCATTTCTCTGATGCACTGAGTAATAGAAATCCCCTAGCAAGGTGGGAACTGGATTCTTCAGCAAAAAAATATGGATAGCACTCTTGCTTACAAACTTAGGCTCGTCTGCAAACAAGATGATACCATATACGCTAAGGGCCAAAAGAGCACAAACAGTGTCCCACTTCCCTGCTGTAGCATGAATGGTGGCCTGAGTAACCAAGAAGTCCAAATGGAGGCCTGGGATTCCAGCCTTGGTGGTCATATTCTGATCAATGATGGTGGATTCCAAATACAAAGCCTTAGCTATATCCTTATTCCTGGGAGAAGTCATCTCAGGGTTGAGAGGAATCCCTCTCCTGATGGAGACCCCCAACAACATGGAAAATTCTTCTAACAAAGGGCCCAGCTGAAAGTCTAGAAAGGTAAAACACCTGAGTGGAGGGTCATAGAACTAAAGGCAGGTGTGGATCATACTCCTTTGGGATGCATCCAGGTCCATGATCATGTCCATAATACAACCATAATGTTCCCTGAATAAAGGGACATGATCAGGAGTGATGAGTGTCTGAATCTGTCTGATACCTGCCAGAGTGGGTCCATGTTGGCAATGGATGCTGAAGGAAACAACTGAGGAAAACTGTTGATGAAGGAAACTGAGGAAGATACTGAAGAGAATCTCTGATGAAGATAGCTGGTGAAGATGGCTGATGCAGATAGTTGAAGGAATCTGAGCAGTAGAACTGGTCAAAACCAAAACCAAATAAGATGTGGATACCCTGTAAAACAAATAGAAAAATGTTAAAATGATGCAAAATGATGTATGAAGAATGATATGCAAGGGTTTGTGATCAAGAGCTGGATTTGTTATCTGCCTTGATAGGGTCCATGTGTGTTCATAAGTCCAGATGAAGGCTTAGAGGACCAGTAACCAGGTGGGGGACTCAAATAAAGAGTCACAAGTCCAGGGTTTCATAAGAACATTCCAAAATGATGTGACCTTAATAATATTAGTAACAGGGTATGATGAGGCCAAGGGTTCCTGCAAACCTGTAATCATCCAAATCCCCTCACATGTATTATTCTAGAACAAGGATCCTCAAACTTGGATCAGTTATGAGAAGTGTAAACATTTCTAACCCGGAGGTACAGTGTTTATAATAATCATAAAGGATCCTCCTCTAATTCACCTCAGATGCTGAAGGTCATAAAAAGATCATCCAGACTTAGCAGGCTTCCCAGATAGCCCTGGTACTACAGGAAATCCGTAGCACGGAGTTCTTAAGAAGAAACCCATGTCTGAACCGTGTTTCATATTCCCGCACCAGACCGAAATGGAATGGGAAATATTATGAAGCCACTCTATCCTATGTGTCACTCAGGCTCCTGGTATGGAACCTTACTCACTGAATACCCCTCCCACCAAGGAAAACAACAGATCCAACACAGGTGATATGATGACAGTAATGAAATGCATAAAAACAGTAAATGAAAGCAATAAATAAAGTTGTACAAAAAGCAATAATAAAGCAATAAACAAAATCAAATGTAGCACATAACACCCCCATAAACACAAATCAAACAAGTGCTAGGAGAAACCCACAAAAAGAACCAGAAGCCCTGGTTGCAAGATAAGTACTCCCCAGCAGAGTTGCCAAGCTATCGCTCCCCCGAAAAGATACCCTGGGTCTCAAGGTGCAGACGCAAACGGTCGGCGAAGAGATAAATGAAAGTGAACTGAATAGAGTCGCCAGCTAGGCATTTTTATCCCGAAGGAAAGGTAATGCCGCATAAACCTAGAAAAAGATGGATAAGATTGTTGTGAACCAGAGAAACTGAGAAAGGGGGTTGGTTACAACCTGGGAAGGTATTAGCACCCAGATTGTCCATCGTACTCGACGGTATCCATGCTTACAAGACTGCGTTTAAAAGGGGTAGTGTATGTGCTATCTGTGTGCAAAAGTTAAGAAAAGAATATACAAGTGTCGGTGTAAAAGGGTGAATTGCTCAAGAACTGAGGCTTTAGAAAGAATGCTGGAAGAGGGGGAAGACACAGAGACTTTTGTTCGATAACTGTTAAGTTATGCCTACGTATCCTCTCGTGCAATGAGGAAGTCAGAACACCGTAGTTCGACCCAAAGAGACTGAAAGAATAAATTGACTGTGAACTTCCTGCTTGCCTATGGTCAAGTGTGTGACTTGTCTGGCTCGAGTGCTAACTATCTTGAATTATACGGAAGGAGAAAGTTCTCGTTTGTGAATGAGTGTGATGAGAAAAGAATCCTGAAGGAGACAATTATTGTTTGTTTTTGTGTTTTCAGTTTTGTTATTGTTTTTGGTGTTTTGCATAAGTTAATGAGCTTAAGCCTAAATCAAGGGCTTGTAAACTCATTATATCCTCCCTGATTAGGGATAATGAGCCTACTTAAGTATGAGACAAGCATCTCAACTTAATTACCGTAATGATGTAGGATTAAAATCATTAACCTACTTGTGATTAATTAGATGTTTTTGGGTTTTTGTTTAGTGTTAAGTAATGAGTTTAATATATAATCACAGATTAATGAACTCATTACACCATCATAATAGAAGGATAATAGATGAGAACATTTAAGCTGAGGAAGATACCTCAACTTAATCCATGGTTATGGACTAAATTCATTATATAACAAGCCTTTATTAAGTGGATTTTAATTAAGGGATGAGATTAAGAACTGAATTTTATGTTTGTAATACATCTTGAGGGGGACTTGTCCATTAAAAACTAGGGTTAGTCCCTCTTAATCATAAGGAAGAGTTAGAACCCTAATGTAAGGCCCAAGTTTCAAGATAAAGTCTTGGTGATTATTAGTGTGATTTGACTAAGAGGTTTAAACAAAATAAAGGTTTAAAACTTATGATTAAAGTTATACACTCAATCCTAAGAGAAGGATGTAGGCATAACCCTAATTCCCAAGTCCTAAAACTTTAAGAGTTTAGTCTCTGATTATTGAGATGAGAAGGGAGACTCAAGGAGACTCAAAGGTAAAAGCTAAGGGGGACTAAACACAATCCTAAGATTATCATTATTGGATGTTCCTATGGTTTGTTAGACCTAAAAGAGAAGATCTTCAAGGAAGCCACCAATGGAAGAAGCATATGAAAGGAGGAGGAAGCAGAAGAATAAGTTACTTACTTCCTAAGAAGGTAAGTAACTTAAAGGAAGAAAGTGAGAGAGATGGAACTTAAGTGAATAAAATTCACTTCAAAGACATGTTAAAATTCATATGAAATAGATAAGAAGAAGTGATAGGTGAAGGCAAATCCACCTCCCAAAATAACTTACCAAAAGTTCCTGAAAAGTTAGTATGGATGCATAAGTTATAAAGCATGAAGAATGAATTGAAATGAGATGAAATGAGATGAAAAGACCAAAGTCTGAAGTGTTTATGCTATGCAAATGTCATGTGATATGATTCAATGTTATACAATGTGAATATGAATGATCATACAAGGATGATATGTTATGAAAGCATGCTTAGAAGTTTGAAAACACATGGATGTTTATGAAATGAAATGAATGCAAAACATGGAAAATGAATGAATAAATGATCAATCAAGGTTCTAACATGTTCTAATATGTCTAAGATGACATATGAATGCTTGAAATGTCATGGCAAGTTCATGTGATGATGAATATGCAAGGTGAATGCAAATGAACATGAGAAATTAGGGTTTTATGGACATATGAGATGCAAATGGATAAAACAAAAGCATACAACAAGATAAAAAATTTAAATCAAGCTCAAACAAATCCTAATCCCATACTAGGTCACACCCCAAAGGAGAAGGTCAGAAGCCAATCTTATTGCAAGTTATGGTTTTCCTAAGTTTGATAGGGTTTTTGGGTGATTCAAAAGGAAAAATGCAAATCAAATTGGAAATGAAAGATAAAATCATGAGAAACATGACCTATACACTACATGCAATATGTGAAACAATGCAAAAAGAATCAAGTTCAAATACTTCTTGGTTAGGCAGAAATGATTTTTCAAAGTTAGGGTTAAAAATTGTGATTTTAAAGACCCTTAATTCAAAGAAAATTGGGAAACTATGATCAAATCTAAAAATAAATTTGTATGAAGAGTTTGAAAATGTTTCTAAATGCATTGGAATGGTTCATGATATTTTTGGTGATTTTTAGAAACCTAAATGCATTTTTAATTAATTAAAATACTTTAATTAATTAAAAATAGCATTTAAATATTTTAAAAATACTTTTTATATGCAAAAAATAAAATAAAAAATGTTTTCTGATTGAGAAAAATATTTAAAGTCAGAATATAAAGAGAAATATTTTTTGAATAAGTTTTGATATTTTAAAATAAATATGCAAAAGAAAATAGAATAAAATGAAAATAAAATGAATAAAATGAAAAGTAATCAGATCCTATGGCTGAGATTTGAACTGTGGAAATGAGGATTGACGGCGCGCGCGTTTCAAGGGACTAGATCAAATCTGGCTAAATTGATTTTAATTATATTAATTAATCAGAATTAACTTAAGTGAACTAATCTTGGCCATTCACGCGTTAAACTAATCAAGATCCAAAGGTCCAAAATCAAACTGGGCAACTAAACCCTAATTAGGGCTAATCATTTTCAGGTGACCGGAGCTAAGCTCCGGTCATCTTCTCCGGCCAACCTCTCACGCTATCTTCCACCCTTGGTCACCCCAGACCCCCTAACTCTCCAGAATCACTCAATTAACAACCCTAAACACGAATCCAGCAACAAAATCAATTTATGTTTCATCAAAAGCAAGAATTGAAGCAAAACGGAAAATTATGCAAAACTTTTAGAAGTTCAATACATGCTTGTTTCACAACCATTTTCAAAACCAATCATATCACCATGATCAGAGAGACCTATAAAATCATTTTATAGCTTAAAAGAAGATTTCTGGAAAAAAAGTTCTTGATGACTACCTGAGATGATGAACTGCAAACATGGACTTTCAGAGCTTCTCCTTTGTGCAATCCAACCCTTTTGAGTCCCCTGAGGCTATTGAGAAGATTTGCAAGATTTTAAATGGCCTCCTTTGTGAGTTTCAGTTCTAAGAGGTGAGAAATCGTGTTTATGATTCAGAGGCTTTTTGGGCAAAATGAAGGGTGGTTTGTGTTCCTTATGACATGAGTGATTGAATGGTGAAGGAAGTTTTGAGTTTGATTGGTTATGCTGAGAGATTCAAAGAGAGGAAGTTTTTGCAAGTTTTTGTGATTCTGAGCTTAGGGTTGCATTCAGGCTTACTTGTTATGTGTTTTGTGATTCATGATGTTTGTATAAACCAATGGGATTGCTCAGAAAGTGGGTGGTGGCACAGCTTGATTAGTATGGGTCAAGTTGCAAAAAGTCAAGGTTATGTGTACTTGAAGCATGGCACGGGTCAAAGCTTGTTTGAAGGGGTGTCTAGCCTCAGCTTGCATCAAGGATGGTCTTTGGATCAATGTTATACAACTGGAAGGCTTGGATGAAGAGTTCTCATGGCTTATGCAAATTTCCCTCTTTGATGTTTATGTGATTCAAGTCATGAAAGGCCATATCTTGAGTTCTAGGATGAATCAAGATATGTTCTTGTACATTTTGAAAAGGGAAAGATCTAATCTACAACTTTCATGCCCAAGAATATTTCATTTGAAGCATTTTTGGTCATGAAAGAGGAGGTTTAAAATCTTTCCCAAAATGGAAAGTTTGCATTTCAAGTCATTTCCAAAAATGGCAAGTTTGTAATTGGCTCAAAATTTTTCAATCTTATGAACTTCCAACCAATTCTTAGATCAAATAAAGATCATTGAACTTCAATTTGATGAAAATGACCCTTTGGTTCCATTGTTGGGGGCCTCAGATGCCCTGATTTTGACTTAACTTGCTCAGGAAGTTACCCAATGATCAGATGACTTCCACAATGAATTTCTTCATAAAACGTGATACACATGATCCTTATAACATATTAAGACCATTAGAAACAAGAATGACCCAAAAATTTGGAGTTAAGGCCTCTGAAACCAAAACCCTAATTTTGGTCATCTGTGTAGTGAAAACCCTAGCTCTGCTTCCATGCCTTTGCCAATTCTTGTGATCCCTTGACTTTCATGAACTTTGGGGAGAATAATATGATCATATAACACACATGTACCCTCTTGGAAAGCTTTAAGACCTTTGGGATGGCTCAGATGAACTCTTGGATTGCTCAGATCACAAACCCTAGATGCAGATGAACTTGAACTATGCAGTGAAGCAAACATGCAATATGAGATAGTATGCTTATGATAATGCAAAAATGAAAGATCACAAGCCATGGTGTGATAAAGAGTGAGGGCAAATTTGGGGTGTTTACACCTTGGGCAAGACATAGAGCTTTCATACAAGAATAAAACACAAGACAATTACTCTTAATGCTGAGTAACAGTGATGATTTCTTCTGATGACCAATTATTAAGTTCCACTCCTGGGACACTTGGCTTGATCCACTCATCAAATTTTGCAGTCGCTATCGATTATGTCTTCATGAATAGCACAAACGTTGTTGTGGTCCACCCATCCAGCATTGGAAAAAGTGATTGGGCCTTTACGACCTCTTGTACGTTGATCTGATGTTAATTGAGCAGGGTTGTAGCCGATTCCGAACATATCCTCTTTCTTGGGGACTTCTATTATCTTATTCCAACCTTCGTTGACCCCTAATTCCACCATTTTCAGAGCTTTCTTATAGGATGCAATGGATACACCCTTTTTTTCCTTCCGGAAAGGATGCTGATGAGGATGGCATATCTTCAGTCTTAACTGGCTCGATAGCCTGGCACGAGGTCTCATATATCTCACCATCCATATCCATATATTTGAATGAAGATAGATGGCTAATGAAGATGTCCTCCTCTCCACACATCGTGACGATTTATCCTTCCCAGAAAAACTTTAGCTTCTAATGGAGAGTCGAGGATACTGCCCCGGCTGCATGAATCCAAGGACGCCTGAGTAAATAACTGTATACTGGATGGATTTCCATGACATAAAAGGTCGTGTTGAACACCTGTGGGCCTACCTTGATCTGTAATTCCACTTCTCCAAAAACTGACCTTTTGGACCCATCAAACGCTCTGACTACCAAGTCACTTGGCCTGAACACCACTCTGTCATAATCCAGCTTGATCAACGCCTTCTTTGGAAGCACATTTTAGGGGGAACTCTATATTAACCAGCACGTGGGAAAGCACAACCCCTTTGCATTCCATTGAAATGTGAAGAGCTCTATTGTGATTGCGCCCTTCAGTAGTCAGATCAAGATCTATGAACCTTAATTTGTGACTGGCGTTCACGCTAGCAACCACCGTCTCGGGTTGGTTAACTAATATTTCTTATGGCACATAAGCATTATTCAAAATTCTGAGCACAACCTTCTTGTGGGATTCAGAACACGTTAGTAGCGACAAGATCGAGATTTTGAAAGGAGTCTATTGCAGATGATCGACTATCTTGTAGTCGCTTTTCTTTATGATCCTCAATAATTCCTCGGCTTCTTTGTCAAAAGTAATGTCCGAATCTGGCATAGGAACATCACTTGTTACAACTTTCTTGACTTTGAACTTAGCCTGGGCATTCACACTATTATTTAGTGGCACTGCGATGTTCTTCAAGGTCTGAGGCGCGAACAATCTTCCACTCCTCGTGAATCCACCGACTCCCACATTTTTGACTTGATGTGGAGTTGTGCTGGAAGTGGTTACATCTTGCTTCTGGCTGTTGCAACAAATTTATTCCCCCATAATGCCATGGGACAGCTTTCTCACTTTGATATAGCATAGGCCCCAGAGTGGTGAATGTGACTAGTGCTACTTTGGCTGGCACCGGAATTTCGATGGGGGTATAATATATGGTAACCGTAGAAACTTCCTCTTCTTTAACAACCCAGTCAAACTGAATACTTCCACCATCATTCATCTTCTGAATTCCTACCCCCAACCTGTCATATCCATTGGTAAATTCCTCGCATTCTGGACAAATTTCCCCACAACCTGGGAATATACCTTTCTTTGCCAAACAACCCTTCATTTCTAGCAATGGAGTCTTTAAGGAATTGAAATCATAAACAAGATTCAAACTGTCACTGTCATCAATGGCCCCCACAGTACTTCCATGAGGCGGCATGGGCTTTTGCAAGACATTTGGTGTAGGAGCAAAGTTGATCGCCTTGGAGTCCAATATATCCTGGACCAGGTGTATGAAGGCTTTGAAATTCTCCACGCTATGACCCGGAGCTCCATAATCAAACTCATTATGGGAATTGGCATCATACCCTTCAGGGATCTGTCCAGGTTTTGGAGGTTGTAAAGTTCTCATCTGAATCATTTGCAACTGAATGAGATTTTGAAACAGTTGTGAATATAACATCAGTGGCGTTTCGAATTGTCTATCTCTCGACCTTGGCAGATAGTATGATCTGGAAGCTCGTGGTTGCTGATAATTTTACTGACGCTGCTGCGGTGGTTGTTGTTGTTGTTGATTGGTTGCAGCAGGGATGGTGACAGATGCAGCTTGATAATAAGTACCCTGATTTTCTCTCTTTCTCTGCGAGTACACTGCCCCAGTTTCGCCTTCTCTTCTTTTTGAAAATGGCTTCTTGGTCCCCGAAGTAGAAGCTCCACCATTCTGGCTCTTTCCCTGTTTCATCCAATTTTCATCCCGTTCACCGGTCAAAATGATATCAGAAAACCCACTTGAGGAACACCCTGCTAGTCGTTCCATGAAATTCCCTGGGTGGGTATCCATGAACAGATCCACCATTTCTCTTTCAAGCAGGGGTGGTTGTACTGTCGCAGCCAACTCGCGCCACCTTTGCGCGTACTCTTTGAAACTCTCATAATTTTTCTGGGACAAGCTCTGCAACTGAGTTCTGCTCGGAGCCCTGTCGATATTATACTGATACTTCTTGAGGAACACCTCTCCTAGTTCCTTCCAGTTGCACACAACAGTCTATTCTAACTTCATATACCATTCAAGGGACCCTCCAAACAGGCTGTCCTGAAAGAAGTGCATCCAGATTTTTTCTTCTTTGGTATAGAAAGCTATCTTGCGATAGTAAGCCTGAAGATGAGTCTTGGGATATGAACTCCCATTGTATTTTTCAAATCCATAGGCCTTGAACTTCGTTGGATGATCAAACCTTGCACCAACCCCATGTCCGAAATACCAATCCCTAGGGTGTCTCTGCACTCAAGAGCTATGACCTTCTCCGCTAGCATCTGAAAGTCTTGATGATTGCCCCATACCGAATCCCAAATCCCCGTTCAACAAAGAGAACTGGTCAGCCCGATGATCCTCTACATTCTGAATCGGAATAGGAATACCCTGCGGAGTAGGAGGTCCTCCGGCTCTGGTTGGAATAACAATGGGGTTAAATGGATTGCCTTGAGCATCCAAAGTAACTCCGACGACCGGAGGCTCTACCTGTAACTGATCAAGCCTCTGGACAGTAGCCCTCAACTCTTGTTGTCCTAGGGCGACCCCTGCATCATGTTCATAAACTCATTCATGCGTGTACAGAGTTCAGTCAACTCAGCTTGAACAATATCCATAACGTTTCTTTGATTGCGACTGGTGGCGTACCGGTGAAGACGGTGATTTGCACTCCCTCCTAAATAAACAGATAAATTAGGGAACTCGAATAACATGCAAAGGAAAAAATGCAAAGATGATATGAATGCATGTAAATGCTATGTTCTTTCATTCTCAAGGTTATTTATGTCCCCATTCCGGTATTCAAGAATAAGAAAATCCAGATGGCCTATGAGAATTTTGACTTTTGGGAAAAGAATCCCACAGAGCTCCAGATGAGATAACTCGTGAAGAACCAATGCTTGGAACATGTGTCAGTGCAGTGATAGTACTCAGGAATTTGAAACATATAAAATAGCAGGAAATGAAGTCTGAGAATAACAATAAACTTCCCCGAAGGGTGCCAATTCTTACACTAAGGAAAAAAAGCCAAAGCTACAAGGAATCCCACAACAAGCTTGTAGGTAATCCGGTACAAACAAAGGAAACTAGGCCTTATGCAACTCCACATCCTTCAGCCTCCAGCTGAGGAGCTTGACCACCTGGAATAAGTGAACGATATCCGGATGGTTCTACTTGTACTTAGCTTCAACTTCCTTCTGCTTCTTCAAGTTGGCCTCCCATTTTTCCTGCCAGAGAGTTATTCTTTTATTGGCTTCATTTAGAGACTTCTTATCCTTTCAACGCTGATTCGTTTTGCGGATTTCAGCCAAACCCTTCTTGAAATAACGCTCTCTTTCTTCAAAGTCTATCTGCTTGACCTTCACCATTTCTTCAGCTTTCTGAACCCTTTCTTCTAACTTTTGATTAAAGGTCACCATCCTCTAATATGAACTGAGGGCTTCCTGATTCTCTGTCCTAAGTTGTTGAACTAAAACCTCCAGCTTTTGGTACTCCTCCAAAGGCACAGTAGTCTTAAGTTTCAATCAAGTCACAAATGCACTTTTGCTTAAAAGCTCATAAAGTGGTACATAAAAACAACCTGCTATTAAAACACTAGACACCCTATTTTGTCTTCTGAAATTCGTACTCAATTCTATGAGTTTCTGTTGTTTAAATAGGTATCTGAATTTTGGGCTTTCTGTAGAATGATCCAGCCCTAATGTGCAGCAACTGTCACCTTGAATTTAGGGTTTGTTACCTCCTATATTCTAGGTGCATTAGGTCTTCTGTTTTAATCTGAATCTTCAATTTAAAATTCCCTACAGATGCGCCTTGTTCTGTTTTTATCCAACATTAATTAATTCCAGATAGTTCTCCTTAAATATTTCTGATCTGTTAATCAATAATTAATTCTGGTAGCAGGTCTGAGATGTCTCAACATCTGTTGGGACATCCTGAAAAACTGAACTTAATTTATTCACACAATGTCCCAACATCTGATGAGACATCCTGAAATAAATTCACATACTCTGTTTGATAATGTCCCAACATCTGATAGGACATTCTGAACTGAATTTAACATTTCTTGTTTGGTCAAAAATTCTGCCAATTCTTAAACATCTACAAACTCCCCCTTTGGCTAATTTTTGGCTAACATCTTTCCTGGTTTTCAGAGTGCAGCAGAAGTTCTTTTTATCAGAGTATATCATTACTTTTCTGTTGATTCATATTTGAGTTTTACTCCCCCTCAAACATATATGAGTCCAGTCTTGTTTCAACAGAAATATTCACACTTATTCAGTTCAGGCAGAAACAAACAGATTTCATTCATTTAAACAGCAATTACATTTGATGTTATTTGATGTTGTTCTCCCCCTTGGTAGACACAAAATTAGGGGCCAAAGAACTATTGCTGTCATTACAAATGCCTCACATACACAGATCACTCAGATTCATCACTCTCAGTAGCTTCCTCCACTTCAGTGTCTTCATCTTTATCAGCTTCACTTGCAGCTTCACTGTCTTCATCAGATGCAGCTGTCTGATCTTCTTCACTTTCCAACCTCTTAATTATTTCCTCCAGCTTCTTCTTTCTAGCTTCAAGCTCTTTGCAGGTGCACTTTAGCTCAGCAATTAATTCTTTCTTGGAGATTGGATTCTTAGCAGAGGAGGGACCAGCAGATGTCCCAGCAGGTGTTTCAACATCTGCAGCATGGTGACTGAGAAATAATTTGTAGTGAAAAGCCAGGGGGCTCTCTCTCTTGCAGACAATGTCCTTCTCAGTTAAAATTCCAGGGTATTGACTTAGAACAATACCACACAGCAATGATGGAAAAGCTATTGGTAGCTTTGTTGCAGTAGAGATGGCATGCTTCATAGTCTGATCAAAAATATATTCTCCATAATCCATCTTGGTTTGAGTCCCCACAGCAAAGATGAATCTGGCCAGACCAGTTGAGATTGATGAAGTGTGGTTGGTAGGCACCCAGTTTGCAGTTCCAATCCTGTTAAGCATGGCATACTTTCTAGTAAGCATGCTCACAGAGAGCTTTCCCTTCACAGGCCAAGCTTTGACCTGATTTGCAGTGATCACCTTACAGATTTGATTATCTGTTTTCCCTAGCTCATTGGGTCCATCTGTGTCCCTTCCTAGATACTGATTAATGATTTGGGGAGAGAACTCAACACACTTACCTCTTACAAATACCTTTCTGAACTCTGAGGACTTACCATTTGAGCAATCCTCCTGAAGATTCACAATGAACTCTTTGACAAGAAGTTCATAGCAGGGAGAGAACTCTGAGACTGTCTTGAATAGTCCTGCAGCAGAGATTAGGTCAATGAGTTCTGTGCACTCAAGTGCATTGCTGCTTAGTTCTCTTTCCAAAGCAACCCTTCTTTGGTACACATATTTCCATCTGTTGACACTGGAGACATGATGGAAGGATATATTGTCCAAGGGAGCTTCTGGAACAACAGTTGAAGCTCTAGTTGGTGCTGGTTTCTTCTTGGGAGGAGATGTTGGGACATCTGATCCAACATCTGAATCTGATGGTGTTGCAGCTTTTCTCTTCTGAGTTTGAACCTTGCTCCATGGTTTTGCTGGACCAAAGGTAGCTTTAGCTTTGCCTTTCTTTGGACTAGCCTTCTTAGTCTCAGGGATGACAGGTTTAGCTCGTATCTTTCCTTTCCTGGACCTTAGTCTTTTAGCAATGCTGGGTTTCACAGATGATATGATCTCTGCATCAGAATCCTGTTCCAGATTGACTATTGGAGGGGATTGAGCAGTCTCCTCATCAGCTTGTTGATCAGTAGAAGATTGATCTTCATTTGAGTCTTTAGCCTGTTCCATAGAAACTTCTTTATCACTTTCACTTGAGACCTCTTTCTTGTCCTCAGTCTGTTCAGTATCAGCATCAGATGAGTTTGCTTTCTCATCTGCATATGTTCCAACATCCGTTGGGACATCTTGTTCTGCAGCAGTGTTCTTTGTATCTTGAGCAGGTTCTTCTTGAGGTGCAGGAATGGTGTTCAAGGGAACAGAGATTCCTTTCACTACTCTTTGTTCAGAGAAAACTTGGTTGACAATCTCCTTGATGGAATCATCAACATATTTGGAGTATTTAACATGTGAAGGAATTTCTTTAGCTTTGCTTCTGATTTGATTTTTACCTCTTTTTGGTGTTCTTGCCTTCTTAGTGTGAGAGGCATTTCCCTTGAGCTCGTCTAATGGTGTTGATTGCATTGGCACCATAGAAATAGGAGTGGCATGAACCACGTCTTCCTGGTTGAGAACTTCTTCAGCTGTTTTAGGGTTTTGAGACATTGTTGAGGAAGATGAATGTGCAGCTTTAGGGTTTAAGATTTCTGAAGGATTACTAGTTAATGTGATTCGCTTGTGATGATGTGATGAGACTCTTGATAGCTGCTTATAAGGAATTACTAAATAAGTAGCCGTTACAGTCCAAATGATTAGGAATGAAATTCCCAAGGATCTAGTCCAGACTAGCTTTGCCATCTGGAACTTATGCCATGCAATGTCATATGACATGTTGGCACATCTCATTAACTGCTAGATATCACATACACAGATTCCAAGTTTGCCCCTTAAGCTCTCAAATTGTGTAGCATCCAATGCTTTGGTAAAGATATCAGCTAATTGCAGATCTGTAGCAACATGCTCCAATGAAATCACCTTCTCTTCTACAAGATCTCTGATGAAATGATGTCTGATATCAATATGCTTTGTCCTGCTATGTTGAATGGGATTCTTTGATATGTTGATTGCACTTAAGTTGTCACAGTACAATGTCATGACATCCTGTGGGACATTGTACTCAGTGAGCATCTGCTTCATCCAAACCAACTGAGAACAACTGCTACCTGCTGCTATATACTCAGCTTCAGCTGTAGATAAAGATACACAATTCTGTTTCTTACTGAACCAAGAAATCAGATTGTTTCCTAGAAAGAAGCATCCTCCTGAAGTGCTTTTTCTGTCATCAGCACTTCCTGCCCAATCAGCATCACAGAAGCCAGTGAGAATAGGTTTGCAACCATGAAAGTACATTATGCCATAGTCACAAGTACCATTAACATATTTAAGGATTCTCTTGACTTGATTGAGATGACTGACTTTTGGATCAGCTTGATATCTTGCACAAACTCCTACTGCAAATGCAATGTCTGGTCTGCTAGCAGTCAAGTATAACAAGCTTCCAATCATGCTTCTATATAAACTTTGATCTACATTCTCACCCTTCTCATCTTTAGTTAGCTTTAAGTGTGTGGGAGCAGGAGTTCTTTTATGAGAAGCATTTTCCATTCCAAATTTCTTCACTATGTTCTTGGAGTACTTGCTTTGTGAGATGAACATTGAGTCTTCCATTTGTTTAACTTGCAGACCAAGAAAATAGGTTAATTCACCTACTAGACTCATTTCAAATTCAGATTCCATCTGCTTGACAAAATGTTTGACCATCTTATCAGACATCCCACCAAACACAATGTCATCAACATATATTTGAGCAATCATGACATTTCCTTCTTCATCTTTAACAAACAGGGTTTTATCAATCCCACCTTTTCTGTATCCTTGCTTGATAAGGAAAGTGGTCAGTCTTTCATACCATGCCCTTGGAGCTTGCTTCAACCCATAAAGTGCCTTCTTGAGTTTGTACACATGATTTGGACAGCTTGGATCAACAAATCCTTTAGGCTGTTCTACATATACTTCTTCATTAAGGTAGCCATTTAAAAAGGCACTTTTCACATCCATTTGAAATAGCTTGAATTTCAAGATACAAGCAATTCCTAACAGCAGTCTGATTGATTCTAGCCTTGCTACTGGTGCAAATGTTTCATCAAAATCCACCCCTTCAATTTGAGTGTATCCTTGAGCTACAAGTCTAGCTTTGTTCTTTGTAACAACTCCTTGTTCATTTGACTTGTTCTTATACACCCATTTTGTTCCAATTACATTTATATCATCAGGTCTAGGAACAAGATTCCACACTTCATTCCTTGTGAATTGACCTAATTCCTCTTGCATAGCACAAATCCAGTATTCATCAGTGAGAGCTTCCTTGATATTTTTAGGTTCTATTTTGGAAACAAAACAAGAACCTGAAATCACTTCTCTTGATCTAGTGCTCACACCTCTGTTGGGATCACCAATTATTAAATCTTTGGGATGATCCTTCTGTATTCTGATGGAGGGAGGTTTGCTTGAATCTTCTGACCTTGTATCATTTTGAGTGAAGTTATATTGATCATTCTTTTCTTCAGCTTCAATCTTGATATCAACAGATGTTCCAACATCTTCTGGGACATCTGTAGGAGCATCATCAATTATCACATTTATGGACTCCATGATAACATTTGTTCTGTAGTTAAATACTCTATATGCTCTGCTGTTTATAGAGTATCCAAGGAAAATTCCTTCATCACTTTTAGGATCCATTTTTCTCCTTTGCTCCCTATCTGCCAGAATATAGCACTTACTTCCAAATACATGAAAATACTTAACAGTGGGTTTTCTGCCCTTCCAGACTTCATATATTGTGGACAAAGTTCCTTTTCTCAAGGTAACTCTGTTATGGATATAGCAGGCAGTGTTCATGGCTTCAGCCCAGAAATACAGAGGTAGCTTTTTAGCATGTATCATAGCTCTTGCTGATTCTTGAATGGTTCTATTCTTCCTTTCAACAATCCCATTCTGTTGAGGAGTGATAGGTGAAGAATACTCATGATTGATTCCTTCTGAAGAGCAGAAATCTAAGAACTTTTGATTCTCAAATTCTTTTCCATGATCACTTCTTATTCTGATCACACAGCTGGATTTTTCCCTTTGCAATCTTTGACATAATTCTTTGAATACATCAAATACATCTGACTTTTCTTTGATGAAGTTTATCCATGTATATCTTGAAAAATCATCAACCACAACATAGGCATACCTCTTACCACCAAGACTTTCAACCTGCATAGGTCCCATAAGATCCATATGTAGAAGTTCCAAAACTTTGGAAGTTGTCAGATGTTGAAGCTTTGGATGGGACATCTTGGTTTGCTTGCCTATTTGACATTCACCACATATTTTGCCATCATCAATCTTCAGTTTAGGAATACCTCTTACAGCATCCATAGATATGATCTTCTTTATGCCTCTGAAATGAAGATGACCTAGTCTTTGATGCCACAGTTTCACTTCTTCTTCTTTAGCTAGAGAACAGGTTGAAGTGAGACTGAGATTTTGGGATTCCCACATGTAACAGTTGTCTTTAGATCTGGCTCCTTTCATGACAACCTCTTGTTCTTTGTTAGTCACTATACATTCAGATTTGGTAAAGTTTACACTGTACCCTTGATCACATAACTGACTTATACTGATCAGGTTAGCAGTTAAACCTTTAACAAGCAGCACATCATCTAGTCTTGGAACATCTTGACAATCCAAGGTTCCAACTCCCTTGATCTCTCCTTTATCTCCATCTCCAAAGGTAACATACCTGGATGAATGTGACTTTAAGTTTACTAGCAAATTCTTCAATCCAGTCATGTGTCTTGAGCATCCACTGTCAAAGTACCAGTCTTCTTTAGCTGATACTTTCAATGATGTATGTGCTATGTATGCAGTACTTTTCTTTGACCAGATGAGTTGAGATTTCTTTTGATGCTTTTGCTCTGAGTGTTGTTCAGCTGATCTCCAAGCTTGATTGTTGATCTTGTTCTTGTGTATGTGGCTTTGATCAGTCTGAATGTCAGCTTTAGGTCTCCAAACTTTCTTGATTACTTCTGTCTTTTGCTTAGGATATTGCTGACTTTTATGCAGCACTTTCTTGGTATCTACTACTTTCTGCTTGGAAGGTTGCTGACACATCTGATTTGGATATCCATGTAGCTTATAACAATGAGGTTTGATATGCCCAAATCTTCCACAGTGGTGACATCTCCATCTTTGATATTTTTTCTTCATTTTGTTCTTTTCAGAATGTTGAGACATCTGTTGGAACATTATGTTTGTCTTTGTGTTCTGATGTTGGAGCATCTGTTGGGACATCTTGTTTGACTGTGTAGTTTTTGAAGTAGTTCTGCTAGAGCTTGCTTCATCTCTGTCATATCCCAGTCCACTTTTGTCCCCTGAATGTTTATTATTGCTGAGAATAACATCCAGTGTGTTTGAGCTGCTGTTCAACATTCTAACAGATTTGGACATATGTTCCAATTTAGAGTTGAGAAGGCTTACTTCACTTGTTAAGGTTTCAATGATCTCCTGATCATTTGCTTTGTCATCTTCTAAAGTCTTATTCTGCTTCTTTAGCTTTATAACATCACTGCATATTTCAGAGCTTCTTTTGTATAGATCTTTGAATGCTTGCTCAAGTTCTTCATAAGTAAGTTCTCCACAACTGGAATCACTATCATATTCACACATTCCAGCTAGAGCAGTAATATGCTTAGCTGATTCTTCTTCTGACTCTCCTGAGTCTTCATCAGACCAGGTCACAGAGAGTCCTTTCTTTTGCTTCTTTAAGTAGGTAGGACATTCAAACTTGATGTGTCCATATCCTTCACATTCATGGCATTTGACTCCTTTATCTTGACTGGTCTTTTCAGCAAACTTTGACTTTCTGTTAGCATCATATGGTCTCCTGTTCTCAGAGTTTGTGTTTCTTCCACTGGATTTGAATTGGCCTTCCATTCCTCTGAGAATCTGTTTGAATTGTCTTCCAAGCAAGGCAAGGTTTTCTGATAAGCTTTTGTCATTTGCTGATTCATCATCTTCTTCTTCATCTGTATTTGACACCAAGGCTATGCTTTTGTTCTTTTTAGCATGTGTGTCATTCATTCCCATTTCAAAAGTTTGAAGGGAACCAATTAGTTCTTCAGCTTTCATGGAGCATATGTCTTGTGCTTCTTCTATTGCTGTGACTTTCATGTCAAATCTTTTTGGCAAAGATCTGAGAATCTTCCTTACAAGCTTTTCATCAGTCATCTTTTCTCCCAAGGCTCCAGAAGTATTGGCTATATCCAAGATGTTCAAGTAGAACTCATGAATTGATTCATCTTCCTTCATTCTTAAGTTCTCAAACTTGGTGGTGAGAAGTTGAAGTCTTGACATTTTTACTTTTGATGTTCCTTCATGAGTTGTCTTGAGGGTATCCCACACATCTTTGGCCAGCTCACAATGATGCACTAGTCTGAAAATATTTCTATCAATGCCATTGAATAAAGCATTTAGGGCTTTTGAGTTGCCTAGTTCTGAATCTTCTTCCTCTTTACTCCATTCTTCTTCAGGTTTCAGAACTATTGATCCATCTTTGGTGTCTTGAACAGGATGTTTCCATCCAACATTTACTGCTCTCCATGCCCTGTTGTCAAGTGACTTTAAGAATGCAATCATTCTTGGCTTCCAGTAGTCATAATTAGAACCATCCAGTATAGGTGGTCTGTTTACTGACCCTATATCTCTGTCCATGTTACAGAATTTGTTTTCCCTAGATCTCACCCAGTATAAACAGGCAGGGTGCCTGCTCTGATGCCAATTGAAATTCTGTGATCAGGTATGAGATGTCCTAAGAGATGTCCCAACACTTAATAGGACATTTGACAAATTTAACCAAAACTTAAACAGCAAGAAAAGTAAACAACACAGAAGTTTGTTAACCCAGTTCAGTGTATAACCACACCTACATCTGGAGGCTACCAAGCCAGGAGGAAATCCACTATTAGTAATATTAATTCTAGACTTAAACCACCCTGTTTAATCTATCACTTAATACTTACCCAATGCAATTTCTACCTAAGACTCACTTAGATAAGAGTACCCTACTCACTCCCCCTCAATCACCCAGTGATCAAGTTTACAAGTTTACAAAAGTTGAAGACATCCTTCAAACAATAACAGCTTGATTTTACTTAACAGTTTCAATCAAGTCACAAATGCACTTTTGCTTAAAAGCTCATAAAGTGGTACATAAAAACAACCTGCTATTAAAACACTAGACACCCTATTTTGTCTTCTGAAATTCGTACTCAATTCTATGAGTTTCTGTTGTTTAAATAGGTATCTGAATTTTGGGCTTTCTGTAGAATGATCCAGCCCTAATGTGCAGCAACTGTCACCTTGAATTTAGGGTTTGTTACCTCCTATATTCTAGGTGCATTAGGTCTTCTGTTTTAATCTGAATCTTCAATTTAAAACTCCCTACAGATGCGCCTTGTTCTGTTTTTATCCAGCATTAATTAATTCCAGATAGTTCTCCTTAAATATTTCTGATCTGTTAATCAATAATTAATTCTGGTAGCAGGTCTGAGATGTCTCAACATCTGTTGGGACATCCTGAAAAACTGAACTTAATTTATTCACACAATGTCCCAACATCTGATGAGACATCCTGAAATAAATTCACATACTCTGTTTGATAATGTCCCAACATCTGATAGGACATTCTGAACTGAATTTAACATTTCTTGTTTGGTCAAAAATTCTGCCAATTCTTAAACATCTACATTACCGAATATATCCAACTTAAATTTATAGGGCAACACCTCCGAACGTTCAATCATAAATACAACTGTGACAACTTCCCAAAATTTGTACAGATATTTACATACTTCATGAATTTCCAATTACCCTCAACACAACTACAACTTTACCATCTTAAATAATACATCCTTCAAAAATTACCTTAAACACACTACATCATTATGACAATATAAGATACAGGGGTCCAACGAATCTCTATTAGATAACTCATACCCTTCACTTCCAACTAATTCAACTTACCGAATACTCGATTCTTACTCATACCGACACAACCTTTTATAGATTCTTATCCGAATAGACACAACCAAACAACTCCTCTTATTCCAACCAAAACCGCTATTTAATAAATCAACTTATAATTCCACTTCTAATACTTGCAACTACCTTATATCTGACATTCTTATCAAATCACCATTTCACATTTCCACCTACTTTCCTTTCTAATCATCTCAAGAGAACTTCAAGTCTCAAGCTACTTAATTCATCATTAAACAAAATTGCAATTATTCTGAGTCCAACTATGAATTTTCTTATTACATTTCAATCCAAGCGCAATTTCATACTTCCCTCTTAAATTCAAACTAATACTCTCATATGATAACTTGCATCAACAAAACAAATAATACTCAAGCACTCGGCTTGACTTCAACCAATTCGATGTACATACTATACTAGATGGCATGACACAACTATCCCATCAATTATGATTACGTCTGCTATCAGCAATAGATTAAGGGTGATCAGTTCCTCAATTTGTCAATAGACATCCAGCAATCATAACGGTGACATAAGTCATCATTACCCAACACAATAGCATACTTCAACTTGTGCCTAGAGTCCGTAAGCATAATTCCTCGTCAACTCTCTAAGGCTTACCAACATCTCCTTAGTCTCCTTAATTCCAACTTCATCAACGACATAAAACCTCCAAAAATCCAGTACCGATTCCCTTATGTACATTCATAGTACCACACGACTCTCGATATCCCACTTAACACTTTATTCACTACAACAAGTACCATCCAAGTCGGTTTGCTCCATATACAACGTTCAACCAAGTTAAAATTCTTAACAACATTGATCAAACATCCATCTTCTTCTCAATATTACCATCATCTAATGTCAACACTTTAATCGTCCTCATTCGACATAATTCAAATTTCCATGCATTCTCCGATACCCACATTTTATTATTTAATAACAATTTCATCTTTACAACTTTTCAGCAATAGACGTTCAACTTTGAACACAATTATTTCATCCAATCATGACTTCATCCAAATTATAATCCTTAACAGCACAATTCAAACACCCGTCTTCCTCTCGACATTACTACCATATGACATTATCACTTTAATCATTCTCATTATATTTTTATTCACTCTCCGAATACTTATGCCTTCCTTCTAATACCAACATCTTATTATTTTTCCATCATTTTCATCTTTCTAAAATTTCCAACACACACGCCCCACTTTGAACGCAATTATCTTCTCCAATACAGACCTCCAAGTCACAAAATTATATTCTAACATGAAGAGAAATTTGTGCAGATTCCAGAACTCCAAGAATCGCTCGAATCCGACTTACGAGTAAAAAGTTATCCTCCTCACCATGGGACTGGTCAATAATTCCCGTATGCAGAATTTTCCAAAAATTAGCAGCAGCCCCAACTATTAAAATGCGCTTATCTCCCTCATCATAAACCTCCTAAACGAAAATCTTATATGCAAACTGAAAGGAATTTCATAAGCTTTCCAAAAAGACTAGAACCGCTTCAATCCGAATCACGGTTAAAAAGTTATGCCACTTCTCGTGACAGCTGTTCCAAGGTTGCAAAAACCAGAATTTTTGAGCTTGATGAATATAAATTCCACCTCTCTCCGTCTTACTTCCAAGTTCTACCAAAAATCTTTCTCTACATGCAACTTTGAAAATTACTCGACTTGAACTCAACTACACTCAAGGCATAGCAATCTACAGACTTGATCCTTCAACTTAATTCATCAACTTGTCTTTTTATTTTGAATGAATCCTTCTTTCAGAAACAATCACCACCCACAAATCCACACACTTCTCAACCCGACCGATACAAATTCACGAATCCATGTTCTCGCTGGTCCACAATAACATCTCTTGAACAAACTTGCACTCTTGTAATCAACCTCAACTTTGAACCAACTTCGACGTTCCAACAACAGTCCGGGAGTCAAGCTTCTCCCCCACTTAATTCCAACTAACACCTGCAACAACGACTAGAAACTAATAACAAGTACCGACAGTGTTTCACACACATGTCGCGTACTAAGGAATTAACAACACTAGACAACATTGGCCGGACGGACCGACCTGCTCTGATACCACTAATGTAACACCCTTCTACCCCAAAACATAATATTGAAATAATATCAGAGTAATCATCAAAAGGGTATTACATATCTTTAAAAATCAACACAACAGTGTCCTGTCCCGTAACACGGGTTAATCAACATCAAAATAACATAAATCATTTCACAGCGGAATTTAACTTCATTAATTCAAAACTTTATAAACATCATTTTCACCACCCTGAATTTTACATCAAAAAAAATGGAAAACATTATCCAGATAACAACATACTGAAAACAGTTAACAAAAGAAACCCATCCCAGTGTTACATGACACAGAGCAGGACACATAAACCAGAACCACTTCTAAGGAACACTAAACCATGCTCCGAGACTCATGAATTACTCCTATTGCACTGCAGGACTATTCTTCGACATCTACAAGTTACCCACGAAAGAGGCAACATTTCCAAGCAGGCAGGGTGAGTAATCATAATATATCATAAACTTATAAGAATATAGAATCATAAATAAATTAGTACACATAACATGACATCGTCAACTACGAAATTCAGCAAAAACCATAACACCATCATGAAATCAATTAACACCAACACAGTCATGAAATTCATCCAAAATATGCAATTCTACATCCTGATATGCAATATGCATGTGGTACCATTTTCACCAAAAGATGGATACATGACCATCAACCCTCCACAAAGGAGCACACCATAAGATGGATACATGACCATCAACCCTCCACAAGGGAGCACACCATAATCATCGAGACACTTCAATCCACACAATGGGATTGAAGCTACAAAATAGGCCGAAGCCCCATCGTGAATGTCATGAAATGCAATGATGCGTTACACCGTAAATATTCATCGAGAAGTCAAATGCGCATCATTCATTTCATATCTAACAGTTCAAACATCAAATAATCATATAATTTCATCGTGAAAATACACCGAAATCCCATCTCATTAGCTATCTCAAAACATCAAGACATCACCATTCATTTCATGTTCCTCAAATAATCATCGTAAAATAATACCTTTCGTCATGACAACACATTAACAACAAAACACCAATTCACAATAATATTGTGTTTATAATCATAAAAATCAATTCTCTTAACAACGCAAGAACCCATTCCTTTTAATCCATAATAACTAATCATCGATTTATAATAAAATCATGTTTATAATATTTATCATCATGATAGTACACCTATAACCCTCGTTCATCAACAACCCAAGATAATACACCATAACTCCAGTTCATTAACTATTTCAACTCATCAAGACTCGACCCAAACCCGGTAAAATTATAAGGTAATTCTATTCGTCTTTATAAAAACTCAGTTCAGAAAATTATCTCACTTCTCTCATTTTCATCCATCAAAATAAAGTTTAATTCATGCTCTTTCCGACGCTTCAAACGGAATGCGATTCGGACTTACGGTTTGAAAGTTATGGATTTTTAAAGAATTGAAAATTGCCTCTCAAACAGTGTTAACCGGTTAACCCATAGCGTTAACCGGTTAATGCCTGCGAAACTCCAGAAAAACACCAAAATTGAAATGGTTAACCGGTTAACCCATAGCGTTAACCGGTTAACGCACGATTTACAGCAGCTCTTTGCTATTCAATGCAGACTGCACTCCAAACATCAAAACTCCCAAATTTCACTACGGGATTCATATTAATCCACCCCAAAACCATTCCAATACATCAATCAAAATACAATAACATCGAGACAACAAGTTATACAATCAATTATAAGATTCAACACATTTTTATCACTCTAATTCATCAAAAGTTTACTCATAAACTCAACCTAAATCAAAAACCCCTAAACTCACAAAACTCATACAAATCTAATCTAATCATAATCCAATTCTTATATAATTATAATAGATTATGAAAACTCCCCATACCTTAGAGAATTTCGCCGATTGATACTCTTTATCCAAGGTTCCTCGTAACTCCTGACTCTAAGCTTCTTCTCCTTCCTTTCTTCATAGCTCTTTTCCAAAAACACGATAAATCCAATTTTGATCGTATACTCACTTTTACAAAAACTATCCCAGTTTATGTTTTTCCCAACTTAACCTTACTCTTTCTTCATAAAGACCATCTTGCCCTTTTCCTCAATATATTTTCAATAATAATAATAATGATAAAATAGTATAATAAAACACTATTTATCCTTATTATATAAAGATACTCTTATATTCCAAAATAACCAACATAACATTCATACTTCCACTTATATTATTTTAAATAATAACCAATAATCCGAATAATACTACATGATTATTCTTATTATTAATATTACTAAAATTATTTCACCACCGGCATCCGTCACATAATCGCCAATTGTCAATTCATTCATATATCCTCAAATAAGCCACAAATACTCATAATCGAATTTGGGGTGTTACAACACTCCCCCACTTAAAGAATTTTCGCCCTCGAAAATATATCCGATTCAACTATTTCAACTACTTAATCCATCCAACTAATCAATTCTCAACTCAGAAAGGCAGCTCCACATATCATACAAACCATAAGTCATAGCATTAACGACAATAACAATACGAACATTACACAAGTGATACACTTGACAATTAGCATCGCAACACAAGATAGTACCCAACTCAAGAATTCAATGATTGAAATGTTAGAATATCACCACATAGGAACACACAATTTCAACATCAAAACAATCGACTATCAACATCGTCGTCATTCGCAGACAAAAGACTACACCGCATCACACGTTCGCTGCGCACTCTGATTACTCTGCAAAGTTCCAGGACTACCAAGTTTATTTCCAACTTCTTCAATCACCAAACAAACACCTCAATAACACTTTCGACTTAACTCTTCTGAATTTCATTTCAATAGGTAATCTATTCTCGTAGTTACCGAATATATCCAACTTATATTTATAGGGCAACACCTCCGAACGTTCAATCATAAATACAACTGTGACAACTTCCCAAAATTTGTACAGATATTTACATACTTCATGAATTTCCAATTACCCTCAACACAACTACAACTTTACCATCTTAAATAATACATCCTTCAAAAATTACCTTAAACACACTACATCAT
The DNA here is from genome assembly GCA_963966055.1 of Lathyrus aphaca. Lineage (NCBI taxonomy): Eukaryota > Viridiplantae > Streptophyta > Magnoliopsida > Fabales > Fabaceae > Lathyrus > Lathyrus aphaca. The sequence goes on from OZ014519.1 coordinate 317,241,536, forward strand.
TATGACAATATAAGATACAGGGGTCCAACGAATCTCTATTAGATAACTCATACCCTTCACTTCCAACTAATTCAACTTACCGAATACTCGATTCTTACTCATACCGACACAACCTTTTATAGATTCTTATCCGAATAGACACAACCAAACAACTCCTCTTATTCCAACCAAAACTGCTATTTAATAAACCAACTTATAATTCCACTTCTAATACTTGCAACTACCTTATATCTGACATTCTTATCAAATCACCATTTCACATTTCCACCTACTTTCCTTTCTAATCATCTCAAGAGAACTTCAAGTCTCAAGCTACTTAATTCATCATTAAACAAAATTGCAATTATTCTGAGTCCAACTATGAATTTTCTTATTACATTTCAATCCAAGCGCAATTTCATACTTCCCTCTTAAATTCCAACTAATACTCTCATATGATAACTTGCATCAACAAAACAAATAATACTCAAGCACTCGGCTTGACTTCAACAGATTTGATGTACATACTATACTAGATGGCATGACACAACTATCCCATCAATTATGATTACGTCTGCTATCAGCAATAGATTAAGGGTGACCAGTTCCTCAATTTGTCAATAGACATCTGGCAATCATAACGGTGACATAAGTCATCATTACCCAACACAATAGCGTACTTCAACTTGTGCCCAGAGTCTGTAAGCATAATGCCTCGTCAACTCTCTAAGGCTTACCAACATCTCCTTAGTCTCCTTAATTCCAACTTCATCAACGACATAAAACCTCCAAAAATCCAGTACCGATTCCCTTATGTACATTCATAGTACCACACGACTCTCGATATCCCACTTAACACTTTATTCACTACAACAAGTACCATCCAAGTCGGTTTGCTCCATATACAACGTTCAACCAAGTTAAAATTCTTAACAACATTGATCAAACATCCATCTTCTTCTCAATATTACCATCATCTAATGTCAACACTTTAATCGTCCTCATTCGACATAATTCGAATTTCCATGCATTCTCCGATACCCACATTTTATTATTTAATAACAATTTCATCTTTACAACTTTTCAGCAATAGACGTTCAACTTTGAACACAATTATTTCATCCAATCATGACTTCATCCAAATTATAATCCTTAACAGCACAATTCAAACACCCGTCTTCCTCTCGACATTACTACCATATGACATTAGCACTTTAATCATTCTCATTACATTTTTATTCACTCTCCGAATACTTATGCCTTCCTTCTAATACCAACATCTTATTATTTTTCCATCATTTTCATCTTTCTAAAATTTCCAGCACACACGCCCCACTTTGAACGCAATTATCTTCTCCAATACAGACCTCCAAGTCACAAAATTATATTCTAACATGAAGAGAAATTTGTGCAGATTCCAGAACTCCAAGAATCGCTCGAATCTGACTTACGAGTAAAAAGTTATCCTCCTCACCATGGGACTGGTCAATAATTCCCGTATGCAGAATTTTCCAAAAATTAGCAGCAGCCCCAACTATTAAAATGCGCTTATCTCCCTCATCATAAACCTCCTAAACGAAAATCTTATATGCAAACTGAAAGGAATTTCATAAGCTTTCCAAAACGTCTAGAACCGCTTCAATCCGAATCACGGTTAAAAAGTTATGCCACTTCTCGTGACAGCTGTTCCAAGGTTGCAAAAACCAGAATTTTTGAGCTTGATGAATATAAATTCCACCTCTCTCCGTCTTACTTCCAAGTTCTACCAAAAATCTTTCTCTACATGCAACTTCGAAAATTACTCGACTTGAACTCAACTACACTCAAGGCATAGCAATCTACAGACTTGATCCTTCAACTTAATTCATCAACTTGTCTTTTTATTTTGAATGAATCCTTCTTTCAGAAACAATCACCACCCACAAATCCACACACTTCTCAACCCGACCGATACAAATTCACGAATCCATGTTCTCGCTGGTCCACAATAACATCTCTTGAACAAACTTGCACTCTTGTAATCAACCTCAACTTTGAACCAACTTCGACGTTCCAACAACAGTCCGGGAGTCAAGCTTCTCCCCCGCTTAATTCCAACTAACACCTGCAACAACGACTAGAAACTAATAACAAGTACCGACAGTGTTTCACACACATGTCGCGTACTAAGGAATTAACAACACTAGACAACATTGGCCGGACGGACCGACCTGCTCTGATACCACAAATGTAACACCCTTCTACCCCAAAACATAATATTGAAATAATATCAGAGTAATCATCAAAAGGGTATTACATATCTTCAAAAATCAACACAACAGTGTCCTGTCCCGTAACACGGGTTAATCAACATCAAAATAACATAAATCATTTCACAGCGGAATTTAACTTCATTAATTCAAAACTTTATAAACATCATTTTCACCACCCTGAATTTTACATCAAAAAAAAATGGAAAACATTATCCAGATAACAACATACTGAAAACAGTTAACAAAAGAAACCCATCCCAGTGTTACATGACACAGAGCAGGACACATAAACCAGAACCACTTCTAAGGAACACTAAAACATGCTCCGAGACTCATGAATTACTCCTATTGCACTGCAGGACTATTCTTCGACATCTGCAAGTTACCCACGAAAGAGGCAACATTTCCAAGCAGGCAGGGTGAGTAATCATAATATATCATAAACTTATAAGAATATAGAATCATAAATAAATTAGTACACATAACATGACATCGTCAACTACGAAATTCAGCAAAAACCATAACACCATCATGAAATCAATTAACACCAACACAGTCATGAAATTCATCCAAAATATGCAATTCTACATCCTGATATGCAATATGCATGTGGTACCTTTTTCACCAAAAGATGGATACATGACCATCAACCCTCCACAAAGGAGCACACCATAAGATGGATACATGACCATCAACCCTCCACAAGGGAGCACACCATAATCATCGAGACACTTCAATCCACACAATGGGATTGAAGCTACAAAATAGGCCGAAGCCCCATCGTGAATGTCATGAAATGCAATGATGCGTTACACCGTAAATATTCATCGAGAAGTCAAATGCGCATCATTCATTTCATATCTAACAGTTCAAACATCAAATAATCATATAATTTCATCGTGAAAATACACCGAAATCCCATCTCATTAGCTATCTCAAAACATCAAGACATCACCATTCATTTCATGTTCCTCAAATAATCATCGTAAAATAATACCTTTCGTCATGACAACACATTAACAACAAAACACCAATTCACAATAATATTGTGTTTATAATCATAAAAATCAATTCTCTTAACAACGCAAGAACCCATTCCTTTTAATCCATAATAACTAATCATCGATTTATAATAAAATCATGTTTATAATATTTATCATCATGATAGTACACCTATAACCCTCGTTCATCAACAACCCAAGATAATACACCATAACTCCAGTTCATTAACTATTTCAACTCATCAAGACTCGACCCAAACCCGGTAAAATTATAAGGTAATTCTATTCGTCTTTATAAAAACTCAGTTCAGAAAATTATCTCACTTCTCTCATTTTCATCCATCAAAATAAAGTTTAATTCATGCTCTTTCCGACGCTTCAAACGGAATGTGATTCGGACTTACGGTTTGAAAGTTATGGATTTTTAAAGAATTGAAATTTGCTTCTCAAACAGTGTTAACCGGTTAACCCATAGCGTTAACCGGTTAATGCCTGCGAAACTCCAGAAAAACACCAAAATTGAAATGGTTAACCGGTTAACCCATAGCGTTAACCGGTTAACGCACGATTTACAGCAGCTCTTTGCTATTCAATGCAGACTGCACTCCAAACATCAAAACTCCCAAATTTCACTACGGGATTCATATTAATCCACCCCAAAACCATTCCAATACATCAATCAAAATACAATAACATCGAGACAACAAGTTATACAATCAATTATAAGATTCAACACATTTTATCACTCTAATTCATCAAAAGTTTACTCATAAACTCAACCTAAATCAAAAACCCCTAAACTCACAAAACTCATACAAATCTAATCTAATCATAATCCAATTCTTATATAATTATAATAGATTATGAAAACTCCCCATACCTTAGAGAATTTCGCCGATTGATACTCTTTATCCAAGGTTCCTCGTAACTCCTGACTCTGAGCTTCTTCTCCTTCCTTTCTTCAGAGCTCTTTTCCAAAAACACGATAAATCCAATTTTGATCGTATACTCACTTTTACAAAAACTATCCCAGTTTATGTTTTTCCCAACTTAACCTTACTCTTTCTTCATAAAGACCATCTTGCCCTTTTCCTCAATATATTTTCAATAATAATAATAATGATAAAATAGTATAATAAAACACTATTTATCCTTATTATATAAAGATACTCTTATATTCCAAAATAACCAACATAACATTCATACTTCCACTTATATTATTTTAAATAATAACCAATAATCCGAATAATACTACATGATTATTCTTATTATTAATATTACTAAAATTATTTCACCACCGGCATCCGTCACATAATCGCCAATTGTCAATTCATTCATATATCCTCAAATAAGCCACAAATACTCATAATCGAATTTGGGGTGTTACAACACTCCCCCACTTAAAGAATATTCGCCCTCGAAAATATATCCGATTCAACTATTTCAACTACTTAATCCATCCAACTAATCAATTCTCAACTCAGAAAGGCAGCTCCACATATCATACAAACCATAAGTCATAGCATTAACGACAATAACAATACGAACATTACACAAGTGATACACTTGACAATTAGCATCGCAACACAAGATAGTACCCAACTCAAGAATTCAATGATTGAAATGTTAGAATATCACCACATAGGAACACACAATTTCAACATCAAAACAATCGACTATCAACATCGTCGTCATTCGCAGACAAAAGACTACACCGCATCACACGTTCGCTGCGCACTCTGATTACTCTGCAAAGTTCCAGGACTACCAAGTTTATTTCCAACTTCTTCAATCACCAAACAAACACCTCAATAACACTTTCGACTTAACTCTTCTGAATTTCATTTCAATAGGTAATCTATTCTCGTAGTTACCGAATATATCCAACTTATATTTATAGGGCAACACCTCCGAACGTTCAATCATAAATACAACTGTGACAACTTCCCAAAATTTGTACAGATATTTACATACTTCATGAATTTCCAATTACCCTCAACACAACTACAACTTTACCATCTTAAATAATACATCCTTCAAAAATTACCTTAAACACACTACATCATTATGACAATATAAGATACAGGGGTCCAACGAATCTCTATTAGATAACTCATACCCTTCACTTCCAACTAATTCAACTTACCGAATACTCGATTCTTACTCATACCGACACAACCTTTTATAGATTCTTATCCGAATAGACACAACCAAACAACTCCTCTTATTCCAACCAAAACTGCTATTTAATAAACCAACTTATAATTCCACTTCTAATACTTGCAACTACCTTATATCTGACATTCTTATCAAATCACCATTTCACATTTCCACCTACTTTCCTTTCTAATCATCTCAAGAGAACTTCAAATCTCAAGCTACTTAATTCATCATTAAACAAAATTGAAATTATTCTGAGTCCAACTATGAATTTTCTTATTACATTTCAATCCAAGCGCAATTTCATACTTCACTCTTAAATTCCAACTAATACTCTCATATGATAACTTGCATCAACAAAACAAATAATACTCAAGCACTCGGCTTGACTTCAACCAATTTGATGTACATACTATACTAGATGGCATGACACAACTATCCCATCAATTATGATTACGTCTGCTATCAGCAATAGATTAAGGGTGATCAGTTCCTCAATTTGTCAATAGACATCTGGCAATCATAACGGTGACATAAGTCTTCATTACCCAACACAATAGCGTACTTCAACTTGTGCCCAGAGTCCGTAAGCATAATGCCTCGTCAACTCTCTAAGGCTTACCAACATCTCCTTAGTCTCCTTAATTCCAACTTCATCAACGACATAAAACCTCCAAAAATCCAGTACCGATTCCCTTATGTACATTCATAGTACCACACGACTCTCGATATCCCACTTAACACTTTATTCACTACAACAAGTACCATCCAAGTCGGTTTGCTCCATATACAACGTTCAACCAAGTTAAAATTCTTAACAACATTGATCAAACATCCATCTTCTTCTCAATATTACCATCATCTAACGTCAACACTTTAATCGTCCTCATTCGACATAATTCGAATTTCCATGCATTCTCCGATACCCACATTTTATTATTTAATAACAATTTCATCTTTACAACTTTTCAGCAATAGACGTTCAACTTCGAACACAATTATCTCATCCAATCATGACTTCATCCAAATTATAATCCTTAACAGCACAATTCAAACACCCGTCTTCCTCTCTACATTACTACCATATGACATTAGCACTTTAATCATTCTTATTACATTTTTATTCACTCTCCGAATACTTATGCCTTCCTTCTAATACCAACATCTTATTATTTTTCCATCATTTTCATCTTTCTAAAATTTCCAGCACACACGCCCCACTTTGAACGCAATTATCTTCTCCAATACAGACCTCCAAGTCACAAAATTATATTCTAACATGAAGAGAAATTTGTGCAGATTCCAGAACTCCAAGAATCGCTCGAATCCGACTTACGAGTAAAAAGTTATCCTCCTCACCATGGGACTGGTCAATAATTCCCGTATGCAGAATTTTCCAAAAATTAGCAGCAGCCCCAACTATTAAAATGCGCTTATCTCCCTCATCATAAAGCTCCTAAACGAAAATCTTATATGCAAACTGAAAGGAATTTCATAAGCTTTCCAAAAAGTCTAGAACCGCTTCTATCCGAATCACGGTTAAAAAGTTATGCCACTTCTCGTGACAGCTGTTCCAAGGTTGCAAAAACCAGAATTTTTGAGCTTGATGAATATAAATTCCACCTCTCTCCGTCTTACTTCCAAGTTCTACCAAAAATCATTCTCTACATGCAACTTCGAAAATTACTCGACTTGAACTCAACTACACTCAAGGCATAGCAATCTACACACTTGATCCTTCAACTTAATTCATCAACTTGTCTTTTTATTTTGAATGAATCCTTCTTTCAGAAACAATCACCACCCACAAATCCACACACTTCTCAAATCGACCGATACAAATTCACGAATCCATGTTCTCGCTGGTCCACAATAACATCTCTTGAACAACCTTGCACTCTTGTAACCAACCTCAACTTTGAACCAACTTCGACGTTCCAACAACAGTCCGGGAGTCAAGCTTCTCCCCCACTTAATTCCAACTAACACCTGCAACAACGACTAGAAACTAATAACAAGTACCGACAGTGTTTCACACACATGTTGCGTACTAAGGAATTAACAACACTAGACAACATTGGCCGGACGGACCGACCTGCTCTGATACCACTAATGTAACACCCTTCTACCCCAAAACATAATATTGAAATAATATCAGAGTAATCATCAAAAGGGTATTACATATCTTCAAAAATCAACACAACAGTGTCTTGTCCCGTAACACGGGTTAATCAACATCAAAATAACATAAATCATTTCACAGCGGAATTTAACTTCATTAATTCAAAACTTTATAAACATCATTTTCACCACCCTGAATTTTACATCAAAAAAAAATGGAAAACATTATCCAGATAACAACATACTGAAAACAGTTAACAAAAGAAACCCATCCCAGTGTTACATGACACAGAGCAGGACACATAAACCAGAACCACTTCTAAGGAACACTAAAGCATGCTCCGAGACTCATGAATTAATCCTATTGCACTGCAGGACTATTCTTCGACATCTGCAAGTTACCCACGAAAGAGGCAACATTTCCAAGCAGGCAGGGTGAGTAATCATAATATATCATATACTTATAAGAATATAGAATCATAAATAAATTAGTACACATAACATGACATCGTCAACTACGAAATTCAGCAACAACCATAACACCATCATGAAATCAATTAACACCAACACAGTCATGAAATTCATCCAAAATATGCAATTCTACATCCTGATATGCATTATGCATGTGGTACCATTTTCACCAAAATATGGATACATGACCATCAACCCTCCACAAAGGAGCACACCATAAGATGGATACATGACCATCAACCCTCCACAAGGGAGCACACCATAATCATCGAGACACTTCAATCCACACAATGGAATTGAAGCTACAAAGTAGGCCGAAGCCCCATCGTGAATGTCATGAAATGCAATGATGGGTTACACCGTAAATATTCATCGAGAAGTCAAATGCGCATCATTCATTTCATATCTAACAGTTCAAACATCAAATAATCATATAATTTCATCGTGAAAATACACCGAAATCCCATTTTATTAGCTATCTCAAAACATCAAGACATCATCATTCATTTCATGTTCCTCAAATAATCATCGTAAAATAATACCTTTCGTCATGACAACACATTAACAACAAAACACCAATTCACAATAATATTGTGTTTATAATCATAAAAATCAATTCTCTTAACAACGCAAGAACCCATTCCTTTTAATCCATAATAACTAATCATCGATTTATAATAAAATCCTGTTTATAATATTTATCATCATGATAGTACGCCTATAACCCTCGTTCATCAACAACCCAAGATAATACACCATAACTCCGGTTCATTAACTATTTCAACTCATCAAGACTCGGCCCAAACCCGGTAAAATTATAAGGTAATTCTATCCGTCTTTATAAAAACTCAGTTCAGAAAATTATCTCACTTCTCTCATTTTCATCCATCAAAATAAAGTTTAATTCATGCTCTTTCCGACGCTTCAAACGGAATGCGATTCGGACTTACGGTTTGAAAGTTATGGATTTTTAAAGAATTGAAATTTGCCTCTCAAACAGTGTTAACCGGTTAACCCATAGCGTTAACCGGTTAATGCCTGCGAAACTCCAGAAAAACACCAAAATTGAAATGGTTAACCGGTTAACCCATAGCGTTAACCGGTTAACGCACGATTTACAGCAGCTCTTTGCTATTAAATGCAGACTGCACTCCAAACATCAAAACTCCCAAATTTCACTACGGGATTCATATTAATCCACCCCAAAACCATTCCAATACATCAATCGAAATACAATAACATCGAGACAACAAGTTATACAATCAATAATAAGATTCAACACATTTTTATCACTCTAATTCATCAAAAGTTTACTCATAAACTCAACCTAAATCAAAAACCCCTAAACTCACAAAACTCATACAAATCTAATCTAATCATAATCCAATTCTTATATAATTATAATAGATTATGAAAACTCCTCATACCTTAGAGAATTTCGCCGATTGATACTCTTTATCCAAGGTTCCTCGTAACTCCTGACTCTGAGCTTCTTCTCCTTCCTTTCTTCAGAGCTCTTTTCCAAAAACACGATAAATCCAATTTTGATCGTATACTCACTTTTACAAAAACTATCCCAGTTTATGTTTTTCCCAACTTAACCTTACTCTTTCTTCATAAAGACCATCTTGCCCTTTTCCTCAATATATTTTCAATAATAATAATAATGATAAAATAGTATAATAAAACACTATTTATCCTTATTATATAAAGATACTCTTATATTCCAAAATAACCAACATAACATTCATACTTCCACTTATATTATTTTAAATAATAACCAATAATCTGATTAATACTACATGATTATTCTTATTATTAATATTACTAAAATAATTTCACCACCGGCATCCGTCACATAATCGCCAATTGTCAATTCATTCATATATCCTCAAATAAGCCACAAATACTCATAATCGAATTTGGGGTGTTACAACTCTCCCCCACTTAAAGAATTTTCGCCCTCGAAAATATATCCGATTCAACTATTTCAACTACTTAATCCATCCAACTAATCAATTCTCAACTCAGAAAGGCAGCTCCACATATCATACAAACCATAAGTCATAGCATTAACGACAATAACAATACGAACATTACACAAGTGATACACTTGACAATTAGCATCGCAACACAAGATAGTACCCAACTCAAGAATTCAATGATTGAAACGTTAGAATATCACCACATAGGAACACACAATTTCAAAATCAAAACAATCGACTATCAACATCGTCGTCATTCGCAGACAAAAGACTACACCGCATCACACGTTCGCTGCGCACTCTGATTACTCTGCAAAGTTCCAGGACTACCAAGTTTATTTCCAACTTCTTCAATCACCAAACAAACACCTCAATAACACTTTCGACTTAACTCTTCTGAATTTCATTTCAATAGGTAATCTATTCTCGTAGTTACCGAATATATCCAACTTAAATTTATAGGGCAACACCTCCGAACGTTCAATCATAAATACAACTGTGACAACTTCCCAAAATTTGTACAGATATTTACATACTTCATGAATTTCCAATTACCCTCAACACAACTACAACTTTACCATCTTAAATAATACATCCTTCAAAAATTACCTTAAACACACTACATCATTATGACAATATAAGATACAGGGGTCCAACGAATCTCTATTAGATAACTCATACCATTCACTTCCAACTAATTCAACTTACCGAATACTCGATTCTTACTCATACCGACACAACCTTTTATAGATTCTTATCCGAATAGACACAACCAAACAACTCCTCTTATTCCAACCAAAACCGCTATTTAATAAACCAACTTATAATTCCACTTCTAATACTTCCAACTACCTTATATCAGACATTCTTATCAAATCACCATTTCACATTTCCACCTACTTTCCTTTCTAATCATCTCAAGAGAACTTCAAGTCTCAAGCTACTTAATTCATCATTAAACAAAATTGCAATTATTCTGAGTCCAACTATGAATTTTCTTATTACATTTCAATCCAAGCGCAATTTCATACTTCCCTCTTAAATTCAAACTAATACTCTCATATGATAACTTGCATCAACAAAACAAATAATACTCAAGCACTCGGCTTGACTTCAACCAATTCGATGTACATACTATACTAGATGGCATGACACAACTATCCCATCAATTATGATTACGTCTGCTATCAGCAATAGATTAAGGGTGATCAGTTCCTCAATTTGTCAATAGACATCCGGCAATCATAACGGTGACATAAGTCATCATTACCCAACAGAATAGCGTACTTCAACTTGTGCCCAGAGTCCATAAGCATAATGCCTCGTCAACTCTCTAAGGCTTACCAACATCTCCTTAGTCTCCTTAATTCCAACTTCATCAACGACATAAAACCTCCAAAAATCCAGTACCGATTCCCTTATGTACATTCATAGTACCACACGACTCTCGATATCCCACTTAACACTTTATTCACTACAACAAGTACCATCCAAGTCGGTTTGCTCCATATACAACGTTCAACCAAGTTAAAATTCTTAACAACATTGATCAAACATCCATCTTCTTCTCAATATTACCATCATCTAACGTCAACACTTTAATCGTCCTCATTCGACATAATTCGAATTTCCATGCATTCTCCGATACCCACATTTTATTATTTAATAACAATTTCATCTTTACAACTTTTCAGCAATAGACGTTCAACTTCGAACACAATTATCTCATCCAATCATGACTTCATCCAAATTATAATCCTTAACAGCACAATTCAAACACCCGTCTTCCTCTCGACATTACTACCATATGACATTAGCACTTTAATCATTCTCATTACATTTTTATTCACTCTCCGAATACTTATGCCTTCCTTCTAATACCAACATCTTATTATTTTTCCATCATTTTCATCTTTCTAAAATTTCCAGCACACACGCCCCACTTTGAACGCAATTATCTTCTCCAATACAGACCTCCAAGTCACAAAATTATATTCTAACATGAAGAGAAATTTGTGCAGATTCCAGAACTCCAAGAATCGCTCGAATCCGACTTACGAGTAAAAAGTTATCCTCCTCACCATGGGACTGATCAATAATTCCCGTATGCAGAATTTTCCAAAAATTAGCAGCAGCCCCAACTATTAAAATGCGCTTATCTCCCTCATCATAAAGCTCCTAAAAGAAAATCTTATATGCAAACTGAAAGGAATTTCATAAGCTTTCCAAAAAGTCTAGAATCGCTTCAATCCGAATCACGGTTAAAAAGTGATGCCACTTCTCGTGACATTGTTCCAAGGTTGCAAAAACCAGAATTTTTGAGCTTGATGAATATAAATTCCACCTCTCTCCGTCTTACTTCCAAGTTCTACCAAAAATCTTTCTCTACATGCAACTTCGAAAATTACTCGACTTGAACTCAACTACACTCAAGGCATAGCAATCTACAGACTTGATCCTTCAACTTAATTCATCAACTTGTCTTTTTATTTTGAATGAATCCTTCTTTCAGAAACAATCACCACCCACAAATCCACACACTTCTCAACCCGACCGATACAAATTCACGAATCCATGTTCTCGCTGGTCCACAATAACATCTCTTGAACAACCTTGCACTCTTGTAATCAACCTCAACTTTGAACCAACTTCGACGTTCCAACAACAGTCCGGGAGTCAAGCTTCTCCCCCACTTAATTCCAACTAACACCTGCAACAACGACTAGAAACTAATAACAAGTACCGACAGTGTTTCACACACATGCCGCGTACTAAGGAATTAACAACACTAGACAACATTGGCCGGACGGACCGACCTGCTCTGATACCACTAATGTAACACCCTTCTATCCCAAAACATAATATTGAAATAATATCAGAGTAATCATCAAAAGGGTATTACATATCTTCAAAAATCAACACAACAGTGTCCTGTCCCGTAACACGGGTTAATCAACATCAAAATAACATAAATCATTTCACAGCGGAATTTAACTTCATTAATTCAAAACTTTATAAACATCATTTTCACCATCCTGAATTTTACATCAAAAAAAAATGGAAAACATTATCCAGATAACAACATACTGAAAACAGTTAACAAAAGAAACCCATCCCAGTGTTACATGACACAGAGCAGGACACATAAACCAGAACCACTTCTAAGGAACACTAAAGCATGCTCCGAGACTCATGAATTACTCCTATTGCACTGCAGGACTATTCTTCGACATCTGCAAGTTACCCACGAAAGAGGCAACATTTCCAAGCAGGCAGGGTGAGTAATCATAATATATCATAAACTTATAAGAATATAGAATCATAAATAAATTAGTACACATAACATGACATCGTCAACAACGAAATTCAGCAAAAACCATAACACCATCATGAAATCAATTAACACCAACACAGTCATGAAATTCATCCAAAATATGCAATTCTACATCCTGATATGAAATATGCATGTGGTACCATATTCACCAAAAGATGGATACATGACCATCAACCCTCCACAAAGGAGCACACCATAAGATGGATACATGACCATCAACCCTCCACAAGGGAGCACACCATAATCATCGAGACACTTCAATCCACACAATGGGATTGAAGCTACAAAATAGGCCAAAGCCCCATCGTGAATGTCATGAAATGCAATGATGCGTTACACCGTAAATATTCATCGAGAAGTCAAATGCGCATCATTCATTTCATATCTAACAGTTCAAACAACAAATAATCATATAATTTCATCGTGAAAATAAACCGAAATCCCATCTCATTAGCTATCTCAAAACATCAAGACATCACCATTCATTTCATGTTCCTCAAATAATCATCGTAAAATAATACCTTTCGTCATGACAACACATTAACAACAAAACACCAATTCACAATAATATTGTGTTTATAATCATAAAAATTAATTCTCTTAACAACGCAAGAACCCATTCCTTTTAATCCATAATAACTAATCATCGATTTATAATAAAATCATGTTTATAATATTTATCATCATGATAGTACGCCTATAACCCTCATTCATCAACAACCCAAGATAATACACCATAACTCCGGTTCATTAACTATTTCAACTCATCAAGACTCGACCCAAACCCGGTAAAATTATAAGGTAATTCTATCCGTCTTTATAAAAACTCAGTTCAGAAAATTATCTCACTTCTCTCATTTTCATCCATCAAAATAAAGTTTAATTCATGCTCTTTCCGACGCTTCAAACGGAATGCGATTCGGACTTACGGTTTGAAAGTTATGGATTTTTAAAGAATTGAAATTTGCCTCTCAAACAGTGTTAGCCGGTTAACCCATAGCGTTAACCGGTTAATGCCTGCGAAACTCCAGAAAAACACCAAAATTGAAATGGTTAACCGGTTAACCCATAGCGTTAACCGGTTAACGCACGATTTACAGCAGCTCTTTGCTATTAAATGCAGACTGCACTCCAAACATCAAAACTCCCAAATTTCACTACGGGATTCATATTAATCCACCCCAAAACCATTCCAATACATCAATCGAAATACAATAACATCGAGACAACAAGTTATACAATCAATTGTAAGATTCAACACATTTTTATCACTCTAATTCATCAAAAGTTTACTCATAAACTCAACCTAAATCAAAAACCCCTAAACTCACAAAACTCATACAAATCTAATCTAATCATAATCCAATTCTTATATAATTATAATAGATTATGAAAACTCCTCATACCTTAGAGAATTTCGCCGATTGATACTCTTTATCCAAGGTTCCTCGTAACTCCTGACTCTGAGCTTCTTCTCCTTCCTTTCTTCAGAGCTCTTTTCCAAAAACACGATAAATCCAATTTTGATCGTATACTCACTTTTACAAAAACTATCCCAGTTTATGTTTTTCCCAACTTAACCTTACTCTTTCTTCATAAAGACCATCTTGCCCTTTTCCTCAATATATTTTCAATAATAATAATAATGATAAAATAGTATAATAAAACACTATTTATCCTTATTATATAAAGATACTCTTATATTCCAAAATAAACAACATAACATTCATACTTCCACTTATATTATTTTAAATAATAACCAATAATCTGAATAATACTACATGATTATTCTTATTATTAATATTACTAAAATAATTTCACCACCGGCATCCGTCACATAATCGCCAATTGTCAATTCATTCATATATCCTCAAATAAGCCACAAATACTCATAATCGAATTTGGGGTGTTACAACTCTCCCCCACTTAAAGAATTTTCGCCCTCGAAAATATATCCGATTCAACTATTTCAACTACTTAATCCATCCAACTAATCAATTCTCAACTCAGAAAGGCAGCTCCACATATCATACAAACCATAAGTCATAGCATTAACGACAATAACAATACGAACATTACACAAGTGATACACTTGACAATTAGCATCGCAACACAAGATATTACCCAACTCAAGAATTCAATGATTGAAACGTTAGAATATCACCACATAGGAACACACAATTTCAACATCAAAACAATCGACTATCAACATCGTCGTCATTCGCAGACAAAAGACTACACCGCATCACACGTTCGCTGCGCACTCTGATTACTCTGCAAAGTTCCAGGACTACCAAGTTTATTTCCAACTTCTTCAATCACCAAACAAACACCTCAATAACACTTTCGACTTAACTCTTCTGAATTTCATTTTAATAGGTAATCTATTCTCGTAGTTACCGAATATATCCAACTTAAATTTATAGGGCAACACCTCCGAACGTTCAATCATAAATACAACTGTGACAACTTCCCAAAATTTGTACAGATATTTACATACTTCATGAATTTCCAATTACCCTCAACACAACTACAACTTTACCATCTTAAATAATACATCCTTCAAAAATTACCTTAAACACACTACATCATTATGACAATATAAGATACAGGGGTCCAACGAATCTCTATTAGATAACTCATACCCTTCACTTCCAACTAATTCAACTTACCGAATACTCGATTCTTACTCATACCGACACAACCTTTTATAGATTCTTATCCGAATAGACACAACCAAACAACTCCTCTTATTCCCACCAAAACCGCTATTTAATAAACCAACTTATAATTCCACTTCTAATACTTCCAACTACCTTATATCAGACATTCTTATCAAATAACCATTTCACATTTCCACCTACTTTCCTTTCTAATCATCTCAAGAGAACTTCAAGTCTCAAGCTACTTAATTCATCATTAAACAAAATTGCAATTATTCTGAGTCCAACTATGAATTTTCTTATTACATTTCAATCCAAGCGCAATTTCATACTTCCCTCTTAAATTCCAACTAATACTCTCATATGATAACTTGCATCAACAAAACAAATAATACTCAAGCACTCGGCTTGACTTTAACCAATTCGATGTACATACTATACTAGATGGCATGACACAACTATCCCATCAATTATGATTACGTCTGCTATCAGCAATAGATTAAGGGTGATCAGTTCCTCAATTTGTCAATAGACATCCGGCAATCATAACGGTGACATAAGTCATCATTACCCAACACAATAGCGTACTTCAACTTGTGCCCAGAGTCCATAAGCATAATGCCTCGTCAACTCTCTAAGGCTTACCAACATCTCCTTAGTCTCCTTAATTCCAACTTCATCAACGACATAAAACCTCCAAAAATCCAGTACCGATTCCCTTATGTACATTCATAGTACCACACGACTCTCGATATCCCACTTAACACTTTATTCACTACAACAAGTACCATCCAAGTCGGTTTGCTCCATATACAACATTCAACCAAGTTAAAATTCTTAACAACATTGATCAAACATCCATCTTCTTCTCAATATTACCATCATCTAACGTCAACACTTTAATCGTCCTCATTCGACATAATTTGAATTTCCATGCATTCTCCGATACCCACATTTTATTATTTAATAACAATTTCATCTTTACAACTTTTCAGCAATAGACGTTCAACTTCGAACACAATTATCTCATCCAATCATGACTTCATCCAAATTATAATCCTTAACAGCACAATTCAAACACCCGTCTTCCTCTCGACATTACTACCATATGAAATTAGCACTTTAATCATTCTCATTACATTTTTATTCACTCTCCGAATACTTATGTCTTCCTTCTAATACCAACATCTTATTATTTTTCCATCATTTTCATCTTTCTAAAATTTCCAGCACACACGCCCCACTTTGAACGCAATTATCTTCTCCAATACAGACCTCCAAGTCACAAAATTATATTCTAACATGAAGAGAAATTTGTGCAGATTCCAGAACTCCAAGAATCGCTCGAATCCGACTTACGAGTAAAAAGTTATCTCCTCACCATGGGACTGGTCAATAATTCCCGTATGCAGAATTTTCCAAAAATTAGCAGCAGCCCCAACTATTAAAATGCGCTTATCTCCCTCATCATAAAGCTCCTAAACGAAAATCTTATATGCAAATTGAAAGGAATTTCATAAGCTTTCCAAAAAGTCTAGAACCGCTTCAATCCGAATCACGGTTAAAAAGTGATGCCACTTCTCGTGACAGTTGTTCCAAGGTTGCAAAAACCAGAATTTTTGAGCTTGATGAATATAAATTCCACCTCTCTCCGTCTTACTTCCAAGTTCTACCAAAAATCTTTCTCTACATGCAACTTCGAAAATTACTCGACTTGAACTCAACTACACTCAAGGCATAGCAATCTACAGACTTGATCCTTCAACTTAATTCATCAACTTATCTTTTTATTTTGAATGAATCCTTCTTTCAAAACCAACTTCGACGTTCCAACAACAGTCCGGGAGTCAAGCTTCTCCCCCACTTAATTCCAACTAACACCTGCAACAACGACTAGAAACTAATAACAAGTACCGACAGTGTTTCACACACATGCCGCGTACTAAGGAATTAACAACACTAGACAACATTGGCCGGACGGACCGACCTGCTCTGATACCACTAATGTAACACCCTTCTATCCCAAAACATAATATTGAAATAATATCAGAGAAATCATCAAAAGGGTATTACATATCTTCAAAAATCAACACAACAGTGTCCTGTCCCGTAACACGGGTTAATCAACATCAAAATAACATAAATCATTTCACAGCGGAATTTAACTTCATTAATTCAAAACTTTATAAACATCATTTTCACCACCCTGAATTTTACATCAAAAAAAAATGGAAAACATTATCCAGATAACAACATACTGAAAACAGTTAACAAAAGAAACCCATCCCAGTGTTACATGACACAGAGCAGGACACATAAACCAGAACCACTTCTAAGGAACACTAAAGCATGCTCCGAGACTCATGAATTACTCCTATTGCACTGCAGGACTATTCTTCGACATCTGCAAGTTACCCACGAAAGAGGCAACATTTCCAAGCAGGCAGGGTGAGTAATCATAATATATCATAAACTTATAAGAATATAGAATCATAAATAAATTAGTACACATAACATGACATCGTCAACTATGAAATTCAGCAAAAACCATAACACCTTCATGAAATCAATTAACACCAACACAGTCATGAAATTCATCCAAAATATGCAATTCTACATCCTGATATGAAATATGCATGTGGTACCATTTTCACCAAAAGATGGATACATGACCATCAACCCTCCACAAAGGAGCACACCATAAGATGGATACATGACCATCAACCCTCCACAAGGGAGCACACCATAATCATCGAGACACTTCAATCCACACAATGGGATTGAAGCTACAAAATAGGCCGAAGCCCCATCGTGAATGTCATGAAATGCAATGATGCGTTACACCGTAAATATTCATCGAGAAGTCAAATGCGCATCATTCATTTCATATCTAACAGTTCAAACAACAAATAATCATATAATTTCATCGTGAAAATAAACCGAAATCCCATCTCATTAGCTATCTCAAAACATCAAGACATCACCATTCATTTCATGTTCCTCAAATAATCATCGTAAAATAATACCTTTCGTCATGACAACACATTAACAACAAAACACCAATTCACAATAATATTGTGTTTATAATCATAAAAATTAATTCTCTTAACAATGCAAGAACCCATTCCTTTTAATCCATAATAACTAATCATTGATTTATAATAAAATCATGTTTATAATATTTATCATCATGATAGTACGCCTATAACCCTCGTTCATCAACAACCCAAGATAATACACCATAACTCCGGTTCATTAACTATTTCAACTCATCAAGACTCGACCCAAACCCGGTAAAATTATAAGGTAATTCTATCCGTCTTTATAAAAACTCAGTTCAGAAAATTATCTCACTTCTCTCATTTTCATCCATCAAAATAAAGTTTAATTCATGCTCTTTCCGACGCTTCAAACGGAATACGATTCGAACTTACGGTTTGAAAGTTATGGATTTTTAGAGAATTGAAATTTGCCTCTCAAACAGTGTTAACCGGTTAACCCATAACGTTAACCGGTTAATGCCTGCGAAACTCCAGAAAAACACCAAAATTGAAATGGTTAACCGGTTAACCCATAGCGTTAACCGGTTAACGCACGATTTACAGCAGCTTTTTGCTATTAAATGCAGACTGCACTCCAAACATCAAAACTCCCAAATTTCACTACGGGATTCATATTAATCCACCCCAAAACCATTCCAATACATCAATCGAAATACAATCACATCGAGACAACAAGTTATACAATCAATTATAAGATTCAACACATTTTTATCACTCTAATTCATCAAAAGTTTACTCATAAACTCAACCTAAATCAAAAACCCCTAAACTCACAAAACTCATACAAATCTAATCTAATCATAATCCAATTCTTATATAATTATAATAGATTATGAAAACTCCCCATACCTTAGAGAATTTCGCCGATTGATACTCTTTATCCAAGGTTCCTCGTAACTCCTGACTCTGAGCTTCTTCTCCTTCCTTTCTTCAGAGCTCTTTTCCAAAAACACGATAAATCCAATTTTGATCGTATACTCACTTTTACAAAAACTATCCCAGTTTATGTTTTTCCCAACTTAACCTTACTCTTTCTTCATAAAGACCATCTTGCCCTTTTCCTCAATATATTTTCAATAATAATAATAATGATAAATTAGTATAATAAAATACTATTTATCCTTATTATATAAAGATACTCTTATATTCCAAAATAACCAACATAACATTCATACTTCCACTTATATTATTTTAAATAATAACCAATAATCCGAATAATACTACATGATTATTCTTATTATTAATATTACTAAAATAATTTCACCACCGGCATCCGTCACATAATCGCCAATTGTCAATTCATTCATATATCCTCAAATAAGCCACAAATACTCATAATCGAATTTGGGGTGTTACAACTCTCCCCCACTTAAAGAATTTTCGCCCTCGAAAATATATCCGATTCAACTATTTCAACTACTTAATCCATCCAACTAATCAATTCTCAACTCAGAAAGGCAGCTCCACATATCATACAAACGACAAGTCATAGCATTAACGACAATAACAATACGAACATTACACAAGTGATATACTTGACAATTAGCATTGCAACACAAGATAGTACCCAACTCAAGAATTCAATGATTGAAACGTTAGAATATTGTCGCTCCCAACAAATGAAAATGGATCCATATGAGGGTACAGACGCGAACGGTCGGCGAGAGGGAACAGTGAGAACGCACAGCCGTGAACTCACTAGAGATGAAAAGAGTCGCCAGCTAGGCATTTTTATCCCGGAGGAAAGGTAATGCTGCATAGACCTAGAAAAAGATGGATAAGACGGTTGCGAACCAGAGAGACTGAGAAAGGGGGTTGGTTACAACCTGGGAAGGTGTTAGCACCCAGATTGTCCGCCGTACTCGACGGGATCCACGCTTAAAAGATTTGTGCTTTAAAAGGGGTAGTGACAGTGCAATCTGTGTGTCAAAGAGCTGGAAAAGGATGTGTACAGGTGTCAGTGTAAAAGAAATGAAGTGTATAAGTGATGTGAAGTATGAAAGTGTCAGTGTAAGAAAGAGTATGCTCATGATTATGAGGCTTAAAGAATGATGCTAGAAAGAGGGGGAATATACAGAGACTTTTGTTCGATAACTGTTAAGTTATGCCTACGTATCCTCTCGTGCAATGAGGAAGTCAGAACACCGTAGTTCGACCCAAAGAGACTGAAAGAAGAATTGACTTGTGAACTGCTTGCTTGTCAATGCTCAAGTGTATGACCTGTCTGGCTCAGGTGCTAACTGTCTTGCATTAGACGGAAGAAGCAAGTTCTCGTTTATGAGTGAAGGTGATGAGAAAAGAATCCCGGAGGAGACGATTATTGTTTGTTTTTGAGTTTTCAGTCTTTTATTGCATTTGAAAGTTTGTCATAAGTTAATGAGCTTAAACCTAAACCAATGGATCTAGTAAACTCATCACATCTTCCCTCTGATTAGGGGTAATGAGAATACCTTAAGTGTGAAGTCAGATTCTCACACTTAATCACCTTTGATGCAGGGTTAAGATCATTAACCTACTTGTGATTAATTAGATGTTTTTAGTGTTTTTGTTTAGTGTTGAGTAATGAGGTTAAGCCATAATCATGGATTAAACAGACTCATTACACCATCCTAAAAGAAGGATGATAGATGAGAATGTTTAAGCTGAGGAAAATTCCTCAACTTAATCCATGATTAGGGATTAAACTCATGACAAAACAAGCCTTTGATTAAGTGGATTTTATTTAATGGTATGATGATGAAGTGAGTTTTATTGTTTGTAAGACAACTTGAGGGGGACTTGTCCATTAACACTAGGGTTAGTCCTTCTTAACCACTTAAGGAAGAAATAGAACCCTAATGCAAGGCCCAAGTTACAAGTGTGATGTCTTGATATTTATTAAGTGATTTGATTAAGAGATTTAAACACATTAAGGGTTTAATACTTAGGATTAAAGTTATACACTCCATCCTAAAAGAAGGATGCAGGCATAAGCTTAATCACAAAGTCTTAAAGCCTTTAGGGTTTAGTCCCTGATTATGAGATGAGAAGAGAAGACTCAAAAGAGACACAAAGGTAAAAACTAAGAGGGGGACTAATCAAAACCCTAATTCATTGTCATGCTTGGTTGATCCTAAGGTTTGTGAGGTTTGCAAGAACAATCTTCAAAGGAGCCACCAGGAAGCAAATGAACAGGATCAAGAGAAGCAAAGCAACTTGCTTCATTCAAGAAGTCAAGTCACTTGAAGAAAGAAAGTAAGAAGAACAAGAATGAGCAAGCTCAATCTCAAACACAAATAGAAATGCAGCAATGGATGCAAGAGGGATGAAAAGAAAAGTTATGAGAAGAGAAGGCAAATTCACTTCTCAAGTTTACTTACCACCTGAAATGTTAGAAAGAAATGCAATGCAATGCAAGATGAGATGAAATGGTATGATGCAAAGCAAAACCAGAAGCATGTTGATGATGATTGTGATGTTATGAAGTGCTTCAAACATGAGGCAAGACATGGAAATGTTCATACAAGTTCATGGATGCAAATGGTGCAAGTTAAGGAGCATGAACAAACATGAGATGTTATGAAGCATACAAGACAAATGACATGGCAAATATGTAATGCAATGATCAAACATGCTTCCTACATGTCTTAAGATGTCAAATGAATCATAAGCATGCACAAAATGCAAAGACAAGTCATGCTATGCAAGAGAATGCAAGAAGGATGCAAGAGAAAGCCCAAATTAGGGTTCATGAATCAAACATCAAACACAAACCAAAAACAGAAGTAAACCCTAACATAAAAAATGTAAAATGGTACCCAAAGAAACCCTAAACCTATAATGAACCACTGCCCAAAGGGGAACTCTCAACTCTTAACCAATCTCAAGATATGATTTTTACAAGTTATTAGGGTTTTTTAGGGTTCTTAACAAAAGAAATGCCAAACAATTAGAAAATGCAAGATCAAATCATGGCCATTTTATCCTAGAAACTACATGCCAAACACAAAACAATGCAAGAAGAACCAATGTCCAACTCTTCTCCAATAGGCAGAAATGAGTTTTTGAATCCATGATCAAAATAATGCACAAAATATGATTTAATTCAATGAAAAATTCTTAAAATGCATCAAGATCAAAAAAGAAATTTGGTTTGAAGGTTGGACAATGTTTCTAAATGTCTTAGAACATTTCATGAATTTTTTTGTAATTTTTAAATACCTAAAAGTATTTTTAATTAATTAATTCCCATTAATCAATTAAAAATAATCTTTTAAATATTTAAAAATACTTTTTTAATGATGAAAAATAAAATAAAAATATTTTTGTGTCATAAAAATTATTAAAACTCAGAGGAAAAAGTTTCATAATTTTTATGTATTTTTTGCTATTTTAAAATAATTGTACAAGTTTAATGAAATAAAATGAATTAAAAATCAAATAAAAAAGAAAGTCAAAGGAAAGGATGGCTGAGATTGATTCTGAGTTTGAAAGTGTTGACTGGCGCGTGAATGAAGGGTGTGGATTGCACCTGACTTAATTAATTTAATTACGAATTAATTAAAGCTAATGAGAGAGATTAGGGCAAATGAAATGATCTGGGCCATCCAAAAGAGAGGGAAGTCAACAGGTCAACGCACATCCATGGCTCAAATTCAAACTAGTGTTAATGACCTGAGATTAGGGCTTAATGACTCAGGTGGCCGGAGAAGACCTCCGGTCGTCTTCTCCGACCAGCACCTCACCTGAAAACTCCCCAAATCCCTCAAATCGTAACGAAAATGAAAACTAAACACACCAAAATGATCCCCATGACCCCCTGAGCTAAAACCCTAAGTCCAAACAAATTTCTTCTTCCTCAAAACCATGAATCGAACAGAACAAGTTTTAGGGCAAACCAGTTTCAGAGACAAATTAAATGCTTATTTCACCATCATTTCAAAAACCAAAGACATATTCATGACCAGGACAACACAAAGAACAAGTTTGTAACAAGAAAAATGATTTCTGGAAAAATAATTTTTGAGCTACCTGAGATTTGGAGCTTTCAGTTTGAGGACTTTCTGGCCACTTCTCTTTGTGCGATCCACTCCACTTGGTCCCCAGAAGATGTTTGAATGCTCAATGAGAGTTTAAGCTGGCTGGATAGTGAGATTCGAAAGCTCCTGCTCAAGCTTGGTCAGAAATGGCAATGGAGTTTCTGGAGGTTTCAGGCCATTGTGAATGATGGTTTGTGATCCTGAGGATGAATGGAGAAGGTCTGGAGTGTTTGTTGGTGTGTTTGTGGTTTGTGGAAGGAGATTCGATTGAAACTGCAAAATGAAGTGAGAAATGGCAGTGAGATGTTCAGGCTGTTTCAGGCTTGTGTTCTTGGTGCTGGGTGGTCTATGGAGCAAGGTGAGTTGAATGGTGAAAATGGATGAAGTGTTTGTATGCTGGACAGAGAGATTCGAAGGCTTATGCAATGTGGGGTGATTTTGTGTATGTGAGTGTATGAATGGTTTCAGCCTTGCCTTGTGTTATGTCTAGCTTGCAAATTGTCCACATAACTCTCTCTCTCATTGGTCAGTTGATTTGACATGTGCTTTATGGATAGGTGAGGCCACTTTTGCAAAAAGTCAAATAATGTGTAAGAGAAGCATGGCTCAAGGTCTAGGCAAGTACATGGGCATGGGCTGGCGCAGCAAGGTGAGGTGAGAGGCTAGCAAAGCTCAGCATCCAAGGCTGCAAGTGGTAGGAAGCATGATCATGAGTTTTGCAACTTGTGACATTTTGGTTCACATGTGAGAAAGTCTTGTTACACAAACCAAACCATGGAGAAACTTGGTCCAATTCTGATTTTTAAGGCTCATAGAATGTTTGTGTAATGGTTTGGAATGAATTAGAGGTCACAATATGCATTGATCCATGGTTTTGCAAAATTCTCACTTAGGGCATGCCTTAAAAATCAATGATTTTAGCCAACTTTGCATTGCCATAACTTTTGATCCAAGAAGAGTTTGGTCATGTTCTTGTACTTTTTGAAAAGGGAAAAATGAGATCTACAACTTTCATGACCAAAGCTTTTCCATTTGAAGCATTTTTGGATCAATAATCAAGGCTTGAAAAATGACCTAAAATGATGCATTCTTGAAAAGTCAACTATGCCCAAAAAGTCAACATTTGCAAAAACCCTAAATTCTTGATTTCCATGAACTTCAACCTTCTTCCATGATCAAATAAAGATCATATACACTCAAAATGATGAAGATCACCCATTGGTTGGGTCATTGGGGGCCTCAGATGCCCTGATTTTACACTGACTTGTCTGAAAAGTCAACCTTTGATCAGATGACTTCCCCATGGAATTTCTTCATGAAAATTGATATGCATACTCCCTATACCATATAGAGACCAATGGAAACAAGAATGGCCAAAAAATTTGGAGTTATGGCCTCTGAAACCAAAACCCTAATTTTAGGTCAACTGTGCAGTCTAGCCTGGCTCTGCATCCACTCAAACCCTAGTTCTTGTGATTCCTCTGCAATTTTGGCTTTGAGGAGATGGAATATGACATATGAACACACATGGACCCCTTTGAGATGATTAGTGGCCTTTGGAGTGGCTCAAGATGCTTTGGGATTGCTCAGATCACAAACCCTAGGTGCAGATGCCTTAGAAACTATGCAGTGAATCAAAAATGAGATGTGAGATGATATGATTGTGTTTATGCATATGAGGATGATCACAAGCCATGGTGTGAATGGGTGAGGGAAAATTTGGGGTGTTTACAGCTGCCCCTATTCAAGCATGAGTTAGCTGTGCAGGTTGTAAGCGACGGCTTAACAGGCAAACAAGATAACTTGTGGTTGAATACCAAAGACAGTCCAAAATTTGCACTCACAGAAATGAAGAAGAAAAGGGATATAGATTGTAAAAGGAAAACAAAGTATATTGTAAAGTGGGTGACGGAGGACGACCGTCGAGCAGAGGACGACTGCTGGGTAAAGAGCAATGACGGGGACGGCCGACATGCTGGGAAAAGTGCAGGAAAATAAAGCAATGACGGGGACGGCCGACATGCTGGGGATAAAAGGTAAAGCTGAGACGGGGACGGCCGACTAGATGGAAAAAGTAAGATATCATGATGGGGACGGCCATCAAGATAAAGCTGTAAAATTCTCTGGGGACCGATGAAACATGACGGGGACGGCCATCAAGCTCATAAAGGTAACCAACGATGGGGACGGCCATCGGGCTAAAAGGAAAAGGGACCACGACGGGGACGGCCATCGGGTTAAAGAATAAATGAAATAAACAGATGATGGGGTACGGCCATCAAAAGGTGAAGGACGATCACCTAGCAGGGGACGGCTGCTCTGTTGGGGATAAAAGGAATATGATGGGGACGGCCATCAAAGGTGGAGGACGACCACCTGGCAGGGTACGGCTGCCGAAAATATCAACGATGGGGACGGCCATCGGATAGAAAAGGTCAACGATGGGGACGGCCATCGGGCGAGCATGATGGAGGACGACCATCAAGAAGTGGAGGACGACCACTCAGCAGGGGACGGCTGCTCTCAAGGTTTGTCATGACATAGGACGAATGTCAGATAACCAAAATCAACAATGGGGACGGCCATTGGATAAAGTGATGAAGGACGATCATCAAGAGGTGGAGGACGACCACCTAGCAGGGGACGGCTGCTAAAATCAACGATGGGGACGGCCATCGGATGAGCATGATGGAGGACGACCATCAAGAAGTGGAGGACGACCACTCAGCAGGGTACGGTTGCTCTCGGGGTTATCATAACACAGGACGAGTGTTAGATAAAAGAAAATGCTCTGTTGGTGATCTACTGGGGATATAGTGAACACGGACGAGCGTTCACAACCAAGAAAGGAAAGTATAAGTGTTTGGAAAGTATAAGTGTTTGGAAAGTATAAGTGTTTGGAAAGTATAAGTGTTTGGTATTGTATAGATTATAGATGCGGACGAGCATTCTTAAGACTATGATACGGACGAGTATCACGTAGAAACAAACTGACACATGTTCAGAGATGATGATACGGACGAGTATCAACGGGTTAACAAGGAACACGGACGAGTGTTGAATCTGAAAGAATTCTTCTGGGGAATAGTAGACACAGACGAGTATCTATATTCAAGGAGACATAAGTGTTTGACACGGTGTACGGATTAAAGATGCGGACGAGCATCCTTAAGACTATGATACGGACGAGTATCATGTAGAAACAAACACTAGACGCAATGTTCTGAGATGATGATACGGACGAGTACCAACTGGTTAACAAAGAACAAGGACTATTGTCGAATCTGTGGGGATATGAGCGGTGTATACAAGATACGGATGAGTATCTGTATAAGTGTACCAATGAGTAGTGAGTATATATATATAAGTGTTTATCTGCTGGGGAGAGTGACACAGACGAGTGTCAAAAGAGAAAAGTATAATAATAACAAGTATATGGGTGATGAAAGTGTAAGCGACTGCGCTGGGGATATGACACGGACGGGTGTCGAGAAAGTGTATATAAGTATATGTGAGTGCAAAGAGGATGTCTTTGGCTTTCTGCTGGTGATTTGACACGGACGGGTGTCAGGAAGTACCTGTAGTACGGGTGATTTTGTTTGTAAAGTGTATTCAGGCAACCTATTTGGGGAAGTGATGACACGGACGGGTGTCAGAAATATATACTGGTGTTTGGTGATTGGAGAGGCAACTGCTTTTGCTGGGACTCTGGTGGGGATTTTTGTACAATGATGATGAACGGTTTGTTATTCACAAGTGACAATTCAGAACATGGCTTATGATTATGCTATGCGTTTGGTTTTTGCCGTAATGCTCCGTATTAGACGGAATGCCACGCTCTGAGGGGGGTATTATGATGCAGATGCTATGATTATGCAAGGAGGCACAGATCCGGGATTCGGATCCCGTTGCTGCAAAGATCTCTGGTTGATCTGCTTGAAGTGAACATCCCAGCTGGGGATGAGATCATTGGTAGATCTGATGATGTATCTGCTTGGGGACATAGGTCACTGATTGACATATCCTTATAATGAGACCCAGCTGGGGTTTGTAGAAGCTTTCTTCACTCTGTTGTGATCTTCTATGCGCTGCTCTTCTGGATAGAGGCTGGAACTCTGTGGGGAGATGGTTCCCTGACTCCTGCGTTCTGCTGAGGAAGAATGGTTGGTACTACAGCTGGGGAATGCTGTTGATAACTCAGCTGGGGAGAGTAACGAGAGGCAACTCGGCTGGGGAGAAAACATCCTGAGTGTTAAGCCTGTTTGTTGATTTGGCAACTTTGCTGGGGAAGTGGGCACTCTCCAGTGCCACGTGGAAGATAGACCGAGTTGATAATGATTCGCCAACTTGCTGAGACGTAACCTGCATGCTCCAGGCTGCGTTCTGGATACCTGCAATCCTGCAACGATAAGGAAACGTACAAAAGGTCCCGAGGTATCCCTTACTGGATTCCGTCATAGGAGATAAGTACTTTCGAGAGTAAGTATATTCCCTGTAAGCATGTGTTTTTATTTTTAGAGAAAGGCATCTGTACTTATGCAATTGTATTTTTAGAGATATCAGACAACTCTTTGCAAAACATAAATGTAAAAACGAAACATGACCGAAAATCTGATTTTATTAATTCATGTGCCCTGAATTGGCAAGATACAGTCAAAGAAACATATCTCCTGAAATGAAGAGACTGTTACAAATTGAGAAACAAAATGCTGGCGAGGTTGACGAGGCTTTCAAGGAGCTTCCTCTTCTGCTATGACTCGTATGACAATGACGTTCTTCTCGTCTTGCTTTCTGGAGAGAGTTGATTCTGATTGAAGCTTGATCCTTTGAAGCTTACCAAGTTGTATATAATACAGACGAATTCAGAATGCAGTTGTTCGCTTATTCCCTTATTTTGCATGGATCGCCCTTTCGGGTTTTCAATCCATCGGGATACCCATTTTTGCCTGAGCTGTCCAATGCGGCTTTTCAACTCAGCGGGTGTACATTTTTTGTTCATTTTCCCTTACTTTTGCCCGAGTCTTTTATTCTGTTTTGGACTCGCCGGGATGCCCTATTTTTGCCTGGACTTACATTCTGTTTTTATGTCCAGCGGGTCATTTTATGCGAAGTATTTTTTTACTACATCTGAATTCACAGGGGACGGGAAATCTTCACCATCCATGGTGCTGAGCATCAGTGCTCCACCAGAGAAAACTTTCTTTACAACGAATGGTCCTTCATAATTTGGAGTCCATTTTCCCCTGTGGTCTGTATGAGGAGGGAGGATTCTTTTCAACACAAGATCCCCTACTTGGTACTCTCGATGCCTGACTTTCTGATCAAAGGCTTTCTTCATTCTCTTCTGATATAACTGCCCATGGCAGATTGCAGCCAATCTCTTCTCTTCGATCAGGCTCAATTGTTCGAATCGGGACCGAACCCACTCTGCTTCACTCAGTTTAACATCCATCAATACCCGTAAGGAAGGCAATTCAACTTCAACAGGTAGGACTGCTTCCATACCATACACAAGCTGATACGGCGTTGCCCCAGTGGATGTTCTGATTGATGTGCGGTACCCATGCAAGGCAAATGGTAGCATTTCGTGCCAGTCTTTGTATATGATCACCATCTTCTACACAATCTTCTTGATATTCTTATTTGCTGCCTCAACAGCGCCGTTCATCTTTGGCCTGTAAGGAGAAGAATTGTGATGCTGGATCTTGAAGTCCCGGCACAGCTCAGCCATCATTTTGTTGTTTAAGTTGGAGCCATTATCAGTAATGATTCGCTCGGGCACTCCATACCGACAGATGATATCTCTTTTCAGAAATCTGGCTACCACTTGCCTAGTAACATTTGCATATGAGGCTGCTTCAACCCACTTGGTGAAATAGTCGATGGCGACCAGGATAAATCTGTGACCATTTGAAGAAGTTGGCTCAATCTTGCCAATCATATCAATGCCCCACATAGCAAAGGGCCATGGTGAAGACATGATGTTCAAAGGATTGGGAGGCACATGCACCTTGTCTGCGTAGATCTGGCATTTGTGGCATTTCCTGGCATAGGTACAACAGTCTGCATCCATTGTGATCCAATAATAGCCTGATCTTAACAACTTTTTAGCCATGGCATGCCCTCCAGCATGGGTACCAAAAGATCCTTCGTGCACTTCATGCATCAACAAATCTGCTTCCGTCTTGTCAACACATCTGAGGAGTATCATGTCAAAGTTCCTCTTGTATAAAGACCCATCAGTGTTCAGAAAGAAACTACCAGCAAGCCTTCTTAAAGTCTTCTTATCATTGGAAAATGCCCCAGGTGGGTATGTCTGATCCTCCAAGAAGCACTTAATGTCATGGAACCAAGGCTTATCATCTTTTACAACATCCGCTGCAAATACATATGCTGGTCTATCAAGTCTTGATACTGAAATCTGAGGTACAAAGTTAGCAGCTTGAACTTTGATCATGGATGAAATGGTAGCAAGAGCATCTGCAAACTGATTCTCGTCCCGAGGGATATACTCAAGCTTGACTGTTGTGAAGAAAGTCAATAACCTCCTTGTATAATCCCTGTAAGGTATTAGATGATCCTGGTGGGTGTACCATTTTCCGTTGGTTTGATTAACTACCAAAGCTGAATCCCCGAATACGGTCAATGTCTTGATCCTGAGGTCAATGGCTTCCTCAAGACCCATAATGCAAGCTTCGTATTCAGCTTCGTTGTTAGTGCAGTTGAAAGTGAGTTTTGCCGAGAAAGGCATGTGAACTCCTTTAGGTGTAATGAGTACTGCACCAACACCGCGACCATTCATGTTAACAGCCCCATCAAACATCATAGTCCATTCTTCCTCCGGGTCAGGCCCTTCAGTGTGAATAGGCTCTTCATGGTCTTTTGATTTAATGAACATGATGTCTTCATCAGGGAAGTCAAACCTCATTGGCTGGTAGTCATCAATGGGTTGCTCAGCAAGATATTCAGATAGTACACTGCCCTTGATGGCTTTCTGAGATGTGTATTGTATGTCGTATTCTGTGAGAATCATCTGCCATCTTGCAACCCGTCCGGTAAGAGCTGGCTTCTCGAAAATGTACTTAACTGGATCCATTTTTGAGATTAATAAGGTAGTGTGGGTCAACATATACTGCCTCAGTCGGCGAGCAGCCCACGCTAAAGCACAGCAAGTTTTCTCGAGCAGTGAATAACGTTGTTCACAGTCGGTAAACTTTTTGCTTAGGTAGTATATTGCATACTCTTTTCGACCAGACTCGTCATGCTGGCCCAGCACACACCCCATTGATTCTTCTAATACTGTCAAGTACATAATCAGAGGTCTTCCTTCAACTGGCGGCATAAGGATTGGAGGTTCTTGCAGATACTCCTTGATCTTGTCAAAAGCCTTCTGGCAATCTTCGTTCCACCTGACCGTTTGTTCCTTTCTTAACAACTTGAACAAAGGTTCACAGGTTGCTGTGAGGTGAGATATGAACCGTGAAATGTAGTTCAATCGACCTAAGAACCCTCGAACTTCTTTCTCAGTTTTCGGTGCAGGCATCTCTTGAATAGCTTTGACTTTATCAGGGTCAACTTCAATCCCTTTATCGCTTACAATAAATCCCAGCAGCTTACCGGATCGCACCCCGAATGTGCATTTGTTGGGGTTCAACTTCAATTGGTACTTCCTCAGACGCTTGAACAACTTCAGCAGATTCACCAGGTGATCTTCTTCTGTAAGGGACTTGGAAATCATATCATCCACATAACACTCGATTTCCTTGTGGATCATATCGTGGAATAATGTTACCATAGCCCGTTGATACGTTGCACCGGCATTCTTGAGCCCAAATGGCATCACTTTGTAACAGAACGTGCCCCAAGGTGTAATGAATGTTGTCTTCTCCATGTCTTCAGGTGACATCTTGATCTGATTATATCCTGAAAATCCATCCATGAAGGAGAATACCGAGAACTGAGCCGTGTTATCCACCAATACATCAATGTGAGGTAATGGGAAGTCATCTTTCGGGCTGGCTCTGTTCAGATCCCGGTAGTCAACACACATTCTTACTTTGCCGTCTTTCTTAGGCACAGGTACTATATTAGCAACCCACGGCGGATAGCTAGTTACAGCAAGGAACCCGGCGTCCCATTGCTTTTGTACCTCTTCCTTGATCTTCATAGCCATGTCTGGGCGAGTTCGGCGCAGTTTCTGTTTAACCGGTGGGCATTCTTCTCTTAAAGGCAGCTTGTGTACAACAATGTCGGTGTCCAACCCTGGCATGTCTTGATACGACCAAGCAAACACATCAACATACTCTTGAAGCAGATCTATCAGCTGTGTCTTCACTGAGTCTTGCAGGCAGGCCCCGATTCTAACTTCTTTCACGTCTTCATCTGTACCAAGATTGATCACTTCGACCCCCTCCTGGTGAGGGGTAATAACCTTTTCCTCTTGTCTTAACAACCTGGCTAGCTCTTCAGGAAGCTCATATTCTTCTTCAACCCCTTCATCAGCTTGATTGATTGGATTGTCAAAGCCATACGATGTCATAGCCGTGCTGTTGTCGGTGCTGTCAGGAAGGCACTCTCTGCAAGGGTTAAGTTGGTTCATTTTAGTGATTGATTTTAATCTTGCTTTAGAAAAAAGTGAAATGAAGTTATCATTTTGAAAACACCGCCATTTATTTTTGTACAAAAAGAAAAATGGAAAAACAGTGAACAGAAAAGAAAAAGACTCGTTTGCAAAAAGATGTCTGATATTTCATTAATTTAATCTTGTTTGCACAAAAGTACAGATGGCCCTGATTACAAAATGAGTCTTGTCATCTTGGGCAAGATGCAAGACTTGGATGCATGCTATAAAAATACAGGAAATAATAATTACTCTGCATGAGTAACTCTTATAATTTCCTGGGAAGACCAGTTCGAGATACTGCTCCCCGGGATCTTTGGACGAATCCAATTCTCCAGATTGCGCTCCTCTTCCAGCTCGTCTTCCAGACAGTTGATAGCATCAGGGGTAAGCATCCCCCCACTGACAAAACCTGGCTCTGCAGCAGCCTTTGCTTGATGTTGGGTTGGTCTGTAACCCAACCCAAACTTGTCCTTCTTCTCCTCCACAGCTAAAACCTTGCCCCAGCCTAGGGCAGTTCCTTCTTCAACAACCTTCCGGGCTTGTTGGTATGATGACATTGGAGTACCAGATACAGCAGATGCTTCATTGACGTTCAAGGCTTCAAAACCTTGGCTCATTGTTTCATGGATCTCTCCATCCATCTCAATGTACTTGTAGGTAGCCAGATGGCTAACGAAAATATCCTCCTCCCCACAGATTGTGACAACTTGACCCTCCCACTCAAATTTTAACTTTTGGTGAAGGGTAGACGTTATTGCGCCGGCGGCGTGAATCCAGGGTCTACCCAACAAACAGCTGTAGGCGGGCTGAATGTCCATCACATAAAAGATAGTTTTAAAGGTCTGCGGGCCAATTGTCACAGGCAGCTCAATCTCTCCCAGAACCGATCTCTTAGAACCATCAAAGGCTCTTACCACCAGGTTGCTGGGTCTCAATGCCAATCCATCATATTCTAATTTCACCAGAGCCTTCTTTGGTAGGACATTCAGGGAAGAACCTGTGTCCACCAGCACATGAGAAAGGACAGCTCCTTTGCATTCCATGGTTATGTGCAAGGCTTTGTTGTGATTGCGGCCATCCGCTGTCAAGTCAGAATTGGTAAACCCTAGCCCATTGCTAGCAGTAACATTTCCAACCACGGTTTCCAATTGGTTGACAGTAATCTCCTCAGGCACGTAAGCTGCGTGCAGGACTTTAAGTAGTGCATTCCGATGGGCTTCGGAGCACATAAGCAGTGAGAGGATAGAGATTTTGGATGGCGTCTGGTGAAGCTGATCCACAACTTTATAATCGCTCTTTTTGATGATCCGCATAAACTCATCAACTTCCTGATCGAATGGAGTTTTCGAGGTTTCTTTGGCAGC
The DNA here is from genome assembly GCA_963966055.1 of Lathyrus aphaca. Taxonomy (NCBI): domain Eukaryota; kingdom Viridiplantae; phylum Streptophyta; class Magnoliopsida; order Fabales; family Fabaceae; genus Lathyrus; species Lathyrus aphaca. Next base: position 317,275,569 of record OZ014519.1, read on the forward strand.
TGGATCTTCCTGCACCGGGCCTTTTCCCTTTGCCCTGGCAACAGCTTCTGCCTCGGCAGTAGGTCTTTGAACTTGTGAGGCAAAGAGACGTCCGCTTCGAGTGAAGCCTCCGCCTCCCCCCACATTATCTACTTGTGGTGCAGGTGCTGATGTTTCAAGAGTGATTCTTTTCCCTTCACAATACACGTCGGAGCCATAGTGCCAAGGGATGGCCCTACTGCTTTCATATGGTACCGGTCCAGGCACCGTGACAGTGACTGGACTGATTGCTGCTGCTGAAGGGACTGTAATTGTTTGTGGATCATAAAAGATTGTAATTGGTGCACTGGTGGGAGCAGCACCTTCTGAATGGTAGGCAGAGTTGCTTTCAGGATCATAAAATATGGTAACAGTAGAGACATCTTCATGATTGATTGCTGGTGTTGTAGGAGGTATTGTTGGAAGGACTGTTGTCGTTGTTGATGGAGATTCGAAAAGGAATGAAGCTGAAGTTGTAGCAGGAGAAGCTGTTGAAAACTGATCATTTGGGAGGACAGATGAAGTACTTGTTGATGTTGCTGGTGAATTGTTGGGAACAATAGTTGCTGCATTTGTAGGAGGATCTGAAACCGTTGCTGATGAAGTTGTCGGATTTGTCGGAAATGATGTAGTGATCTGTAGCAAGCCACTCTGAATAAGGCTGTCAATGCCATTCCTCAGGTCCTCACACCCATTCCATGAAATATTGCAGTAGGGACACCCTAGTTCACACCCTGGAAATATTTGGTTTTCACGGAGTTGAGCTTTGATTTCCACCAATGGTGTCCTGATCTGATCCACACTAGTTATTAAATAAGACGGCTGGTCTTCTTCAATAGCGTTAATTCGGGGACCACCATGGTTTGGCATTGGGTTTTTATTGACATTGGGCGGAGGTGCAAAGTTCAGAGCCTTGGAGTCTACCAAGTCTTGTACCTTCATATGCAGAGCCCTGCATTTTTCTGTACTGTGACCAGGTGCGTTTGAATGGAAAGCACACCTAGCGTTGGAGTCATAGTTTCTTGGTAGACTGTTGGGATCCGGAGGTGCCAACGTTCTTAGCTCAACTAGGTTGAGTTTCAGAAGTTGTGGCAGCAAGGCAGCATACGACATTGGGATCGGGTCGATCACTCGGTTAGCTTGGGATGGCCTCTGTTGGAATGGCCTCTGTTGACTGTTGTTGGTGTTGTTGTAGTTCCTTGGAGGATACTGATTCTGCTGATACTGAGGTTGTTGTTGGAAGTTTTGTTGCGGAGGTTGATAGACTGGCTGAGGATGAGCTGGAGCAGGGATAGTGACTGCTGCTATTGTCCTTTGAACATATTGGGGCCTACCCCTGTTGGAATGGATGGCATTGGTCTCGCCAGTTCTTCTCGGGCCTACAAAATGCTTTCTTGTACTACTGGACGAGCTTGCACCGTTGTCTGAGATCTTTCCCATTTTTAACAGGCTTTCAATTCTCTCCCCAGCTATAACAACATCTGCAAAGCTAGTGGAAGAGAAAGCTGCCAACCTGTCAATATATGTTCCCTGAAGGGTGTTCATGAACATATCTGCCATTTCCCGCTCAGACATAGGTGGTTGAACAGCAGCAGCCAGCTGCCTCCACCTTTGGGCGTATTCTCGGAAACTCTCCCTCGAAGACTGTGACATTCCCATCAGGAGAGTCCTGTTGGGTGCCATGTCTAAGTTGTATTGATACTGTCTGATGAAGGCCTCTGCCAGGTCCTTCCAGCATCTAATTGTTGCTCTTGTCAGATGGGAATACCACTCCCTCGAAGCTCCAGTCAAGCTATCTTCAAAATAGAACATCCACAATTTCTCATCCATTGTATAGGCCTTCAGCCTTCCTAGAAATGATTGTAGATGAGTCCGGGGGCATGAAGTCCCATTATACTTTTCGAAACAAGGAGGCTTGAACTTATGGGGGATCCTGACCCCATCTACCAAACCCATGTCCATGACGTCGAAACCCAAAGAATTTTGAGATTCTAAGGACCTCAACTTCTCAGCTATTTCTTCCAACCGTCTATCATAAGTTTCCTCTCCAGCACCCATTACTGTAAATTGGTCCTCCTGAGGATCTTCTTGAAGTACTCTGGCTGCAGTGGCTGTTCCTTGAATGTTTGCAGGAATGTTAATCTCAGGATGTAGATGTGGGCCAAACACAGGGGGATTAACATGGGGTTGCACCCTTTCATTATTACTTGTGCCAGCAGTCCCCACATGGGGCTCATCTTGATTCCTCCCTTCTACCAAAGCTCTGAGCCTCTCCTGGCTTTGAGCTAAGTTGTTCATCACTTCCATGAACTGTGTTATCTGAGTTCTCATCTCCAACCTTTCGTTGGCCATCTGGTTTCTGACCTCCGTAAGGTCCTGCTGCATCTGATCCATCTGGATTCCCGGAAGGTTGCTTCTAGTTGGGTACCTGTGTGGCCTGTTGAGAGGAAATACCCGGCGGCGAGCAATAATTCCTGAGATTTACAACAGAGGTTAGCAACAACAAAACAAAAACCTACAAAACAAAAAGAGGGTTAGCATGCAATGCAGTATGCTTATTTGCTTTCAAGGTATCCGGTTTGGCCTTCAGTTTTGACCCTTCCAGACCCTTGAAGATGATGCTGCTGAAGTTGCTTTTGAAGTGATCTCAGGTGGAACAAACCAACACAAATATATTACAAAGGTGAAATAATACAAAATGTTCTTTTTACAACACAAGCCCCCAAAGGGGTCAAAATACATCACGAAAAAGCAAAAGTACATGAAAAGGAACAACAACAAGCAAATGATCAAACTCCAAGGCCAAACTCATCCTCACGAACTTCCTTAAGAAGTGCTTCGGTCACAGGGTCAGCCGGGCGCTCCGCGAGGTTCCTGATGAGGAGGTTTCTTGTTGCAACAGCTGCAATCAACTTCTTGTTCTGACTTTGATCTTTGGACTTCTTCACTCCTGCTTTGATTTTCAGCTCTGATATTTCCTCCTGGGCTGCTGCCAGGGCTTTTTCCATCTGCTCCATCTTGTCCTGGACTCTCTTGTCTTCTAGAGTACGGGCCTCAGTGATCCGGACCCACCTGGCCTGACTCTCTTTCAAATACAAGTCTGTTCTTGCTCTCTGAAACTGGGCTTCTTTACAAGCATTCTTCAGAATCTGTTCACCAGCTTTGGACTTGTTGATATAGTCTCCAGACTTCTCAATCTTAGTCAAGTGTTCCACCCTCAACTTCTCCAATCTCTCAATCTCCCTCACACCTTCACTCCTCTCCCGGAGGGTCTTCTGCAAAGCCTGGGTTAACTTCTCATTTCTTTCCTTCAAGCTCTCAAACTCTTCCAAACTGATAGTGGCAGGGGGTGGTGCTGAAGATGACTCAGGCATGTCTTCTATGGTGAAGGGCATTCCAGAGAATTGGGCCCTAGCATGGGACCACTCATAATATTGGACTGATGCCACATTATTGCACTTACCCAGAATGGTGCTTCCCTTGGTTTGAACATGATCCCAGGCCCAGGTAGCCTTCCTAACAACAGCCAAACTAATCTTGTTCTCACAGTAGAGGGTCTCAACCAGGTCCTGCTCCCTAGGAGTATGAACTAGTGCATAGCCTAATTGCCTCCTGAACAGCAGAGGGTTATAATTGATACTTCCCTTAACCCCCATTAAAGGCACATTGGGAAAGTGTCCACAGCTTGTGATTATATCTCTGCCCTTGGTGCTTTGAGTACACCATCTGATGTCTGCTGAAGTGAGAGTAGTGAGCCTCTTAGCCCAGTTGCTTTGCTGATGAGGATTTAGAAATGCATCTGTCCTGGGTAGATGCCTGAGAAGCCAAGCATGAAATAATGGGGCACAACACCTCACCAGCCTTCCCCTCTGCTTCTCATTCTTCTGATGTACTGAGTAATAGAGATCTCCTAGCAAAGTTGGCACTGGGTTCTTCAGGATGAACAGATGGATTGCATTCTTGCTAATGAATCGAGGCTCATCTGCAAACAATACAATTCCATATACACTTAAGGCCAACAAAGCACAAACAGCTTTCCACTCCCCCAGGGAAGCCTTCAGACTAGCTTGAGAAATCAGGAAGTCCAGATGAACACCAGGGATTCCAGCTTTAGAGGTCATGTGTTGTTCAATCAAAACAGGTTCCAGGTGCAAAGCTTTGGCTACTTCTCCATTGCTGGGAGAGACCATTTCAGGATTGAAAGGAATTTCCCTCTTGATAGGTAGACCAACCAAAGATGAGTATTCTTCCAAAAGAGGCCCCAACTGAAAGTCTTGAAAGGTGAAACATCTCAATGGGGGGTCATAAAACTGAATGCAGGTATGGATCAAACTCCTCTGAGATGGGTCCAGATCCATGACCAAGTCAAGTATATCCCCATAATGCTCCCTGAACAAAGGGATGTGATCTGGGGTGATCAGGGTTTGGATCCTCCTGATGTCTGATAAGTCTGGTTGGAAGAAATGATAAGTGATGTTGCTTTTCTTTGGAGCCATAAGTGCTGAGGCTGAGTAGAATAAGTGCTGATGAAGATGCTGAGGAGTGGGCCAATGGCTGGCTAGTGCAAGTAACTGAAGTATATGGCTGACAAGCTGAAGCAAGTGCTGGTGGAGATAGGTCAACATAGCAGATGGGGTCAAAACCAAAACCAGATGAAGGTGGATACCCTGAAACACAAATAAGCAAATGTTAATATGATGCAATGGGTATGTATGCAAATGATATGCAAGGGTTTGTGCCTGAGCTGGATCTGATTAACTGCCCTGGTATAAGTCCATGTGTGTTCAAGAATTCCAGATGGAGGTCTATAAATCCGGTAACCAGGGTGGGGGACTCAAATAAAGAGCCACAAGTCCAAGGTTTTAGAATCACAAGAACTGTCCAACATGGAGTATTCTTAACAAAGTCAAAGTAACAGGGTATTCTGAGGTCAAGGTACCTGCAAACCTGTAAACAGCCCAACCCCCTCACAGGTGATGATCTAGAACAAGGATCCTCAGACTTGGATCAGTTATGAGAAGTGTAAACACTTCTAACCCGGAGGTACAGTGTTTACAATAACCATAACAATTCCTCCTCTAATTCACCTCAGTTTCTGAAGGTCAAACTAAAAGGTCATCCAGACTTAGCAGGCTTCCCAGATAGCCCTAGCATTGCAGGAAATCTGCAACACAGAGTTCTCAAGAAGAAACCCATATCTGAACCGTGTTTCATATTCCCGCACCAGACCGAAATGGAATGGGAAAGAATATGATTCACTCTAGCCTAGGTGTCACTCAGGTCCCAGGTATAGGACCTTAACTCTCAATGAAACACCCACCCACCAAAACAAAAACCAAATCCAGCCAGCAACAATGACAGTATGATATATATAAATGCAATAAAGAAAGCAGTAAAGTAACTGTACATAAAGCAATAAACAAAAATAAATACAAGCACAAACAAGCACATAACACCCCAGTAAACACAAATCAAACAAGCGCTAGGAGGAACCCACAAAAAGAACCAGAAGCCCTGGTTGCAGTATAAGGCTCCCCAGCAGAGTCGCCAAGCTGTCGCTCCCGACAAATGAAAATGGATCCATATGAGGGTACAGACGCGAACGGTCGGCGAGAGGGAACAGTGAGAACGCACAGCCGTGAACTCACTGGAGATGAAAAGAGTCGCCAGCTAGGCATTTTTATCCCGGAGGAAAGGTAATGCTGCATAGACCTAGAAAAAGATGGATAAGACGGTTGCGAACCAGAGAGACTGAGAAAGGGGGTTGGTTACAACCTGGGAAGGTGTTAGCACCCAGATTGTCCGCCGTACTCGACGGGATCCACGCTTAAAAGATTTGTGCTTTAAAAGGGGTAGTGACAGTGCAATCTGTGTGTCAAAGAGCTGGAAAAGGATGTGTACAGGTGTCAGTGTAAAAGAAATGAAGTGTATAAGTGATGTGAAGTATGAAAGTGTCAGTGTAAGAAAGAGTATGCTCATGATTATGAGGCTTAAAGAATGATGCTAGAAAGAGGGGGAATATACAGAGACTTTTGTTCGATAACTGTTAAGTTATGCCTACGTATCCTCTCGTGCAATGAGGAAGTCAGAACACCGTAGTTCGACCCAAAGAGACTGAAAGAAGAATTGACTTGTGAACTGCTTTCTTGTCAATGCTCAAGTGTATGACCTGTCTGGCTCAGGTGCTAACTGTCTTGCATTAGACGGAAGAAGCAAGTTCTCGTTTATGAGTGAAGGTGATGAGAAAAGAATCCCGGAGGAGACGATTATTGTTTGTTTTTGAGTTTTCAGTCTTTTATTGCTTTTGAAAGTTTGTCATAAGTTAATGAGCTTAAACCTAAACCAATGGATCTAGTAAACTCATCACATCTTCCCTCTGATTAGGGGTAATGAGAATACCTTAAGTGTGAAGTCAGATTCTCACACTTAATCACCTTTGATGCAGGGTTAAGATCATTAACCTACTTGTGATTAATTAGATGTTTTTAGTGTTTTTGTTTAGTGTTGAGTAATGAGGTTAAGCCATAATCATGGATTAAACAGACTCATTACACCATCCTAAAAGAAGGATGATAGATGAGAATGTTTAAGCTGAGGAAAATTCCTCAACTTAATCCATGATTAGGGATTAAACTCATGACAAAACAAGCCTTTGATTAAGTGGATTTTATTTAATGGTATGATGATGAAGTGAGTTTTATTGTTTGTAAGACAACTTGAGGGGGACTTGTCCATTAACACTAGGGTTAGTCCTTCTTAACCACTTAAGGAAGAAATAGAACCCTAATGCAAGGCCCAAGTTACAAGTGTGATGTCTTGATATTTATTAAGTGATTTGATTAAGAGATTTAAACACATTAAGGGTTTAATACTTAGGATTAAAGTTATACACTCCATCCTAAAAGAAGGATGCAGGCATAAGCTTAATCACAAAGTCTTAAAGCCTTTAGGGTTTAGTCCCTGATTATGAGATGAGAAGAGAAGACTCAAAAGAGACACAAAGGTAAAAACTAAGAGGGGGACTAATCAAAACCCTAATTCATTGTCATGCTTGGTTGATCCTAAGGTTTGTGAGGTTTGCAAGAACAATCTTCAAAGGAGCCACCAGGAAGCAAATGAACAGGATCAAGAGAAGCAAAGCAACTTGCTTCATTCAAGAAGTCAAGTCACTTGAAGAAAGAAAGTAAGAAGAACAAGAATGAGCAAGCTCAATCTCAAACACAAATAGAAATGCAGCAATGGATGCAAGAGGGATGAAAAGAAAAGTTATGAGAAGTGAAGGCAAATTCACTTCTCAAGTTTACTTACCACCTGAAATGTTAGAAAGAAATGCAATGCAATGCAAGATGAGATGAAATGGTATGATGCAAAGCAAAACCAGAAGCATGTTGATGATGATTGTGATGTTATGAAGTGCTGCAAACATGAGGCAAGACATGGAAATGTTCATACAAGTTCATGGATGCAAATGGTGCAAGTTAAGGAGCATGAACAAACATGAGATGTTATGAAGCATACAAGACAAATGACATGGCAAATATGTAATGCAATGATCAAACATGCTTCCTACATGTCTTAAGATGTCAAATGAATCATAAGCATGCACAAAATGCAAAGACAAGTCATGCTATGCAAGAGAATGCAAGAAGGATGCAAGAGAAAGCCCAAATTAGGGTTCATGAATCAAACATCAAACACAAACCAAAAACAGAAGTAAACCCTAACATAAAAAATGGAAAATGGTACCCAAAGAAACCCTAAACCTATAATGAACCACTGCCCAAAGGGGAACTCTCAACTCTTAACCAATCTCAAGATATGATTTTTACAAGTTATTAGGGTTTTTTAGGGTTCTTAACAAAAGAAATGCCAAACAATTAGAAAATGCAAGATCAAATCATGGCCATTTTATCCTAGAAACTACATGCCAAACACAAAACAATGCAAGAAGAACCAATGTCCAACTCTTCTCCAATAGGCAGAAATGAGTTTTTGAATCCATGATCAAAATAATGCACAAAATATGATTTAATTCAATGAAAAATTCTTAAAATGCATCAAGATCAAAAAAGAAATTTGGTTTGAAGGTTGAACAATGTTTCTAAATGTCTTAGAACATTTCATGAATTTTTTTGTAATTTTTAAATACCTAAAAGTATTTTTAATTAATTAATTCCCATTAATCAATTAAAAATAATCTTTTAAATATTTAAAAATACTTTTTTAATGATGAAAAATAAAATAAAAATATTTTTGTGTCATAAAAATTATTAAAACTCAGAGGAAAAAGTTTCATAATTTTTATGTATTTTTTGCTATTTTAAAATAATTGTACAAGTTTAATGAAATAAAATGAATTAAAAATCAAATAAAAAAGAAAGTCAAAGGAAAGGATGGCTGAGATTGATTCTGAGTTTGAAAGTGTTGACTGGCGCGTGAATGAAGGGTGTGGATTGCACCTGACTTAATTAATTTAATTACGAATTAATTAAAGCTAATGAGAGAGATTAGGGCAAATGAAATGATCTGGGCCATCCAAAAGAGAGGGAAGTCAACAGGTCAACGCACATCCATGGCTCAAATTCAAACTAGAGTTAATGACCTGAGATTAGGGCTTAATGACTCAGGTGGCCGGAGAAGACCTCCGGTCGTCTTCTCCGGCCAGCACCTCACCTGAAAACTCCCCAAATCCCTCAAATCGTAACGAAAATGAAAACTAAACACACCAAAATGATCCCCATGACCCCCTGAGCTAAAACCCTAAGTCCAAACAAATTTCTTCTTCCTCAAAACCATGAATCGAACAGAACAAGTTTTAGGGCAAACCAGTTTCAGAGACAAATTAAATGCTTATTTCACCATCATTTCAAAAACCAAAGACATATTCATGACCAGGACAACACAAAGAACAAGTTTGTAACAAGAAAAATGATTTCTGGAAAAATAATTTTTGAGCTACCTGAGATTTGGAGCTTTCAGTTTGAGGACTTTCTGGCCACTTCTCTTTGTGCGATCCACTCCACTTGGTCCCCAGAAGATGTTTGAATGCTCAATGAGAGTTTAAGCTGGCTGGATAGTGAGATTCGAAAGCTCCTGCTCAAGCTTGGTCAGAAATGGCAATGGAGTTTCTGGAGGTTTCAGGCCATTGTGAATGATGGTTTGTGATCCTGAGGATGAATGGAGAAGGTCTGGAGTGTTTGTTGGTGTGTTTGTGGTTTGTGGAAGGAGATTCGATTGAAACTGCAAAATGAAGTGAGAAATGGCAGTGAGATGTTCAGGCTGTTTCAGGCTTGTGTTCTTGGTGCTGGGTGGTCTATGGAGCAAGGTGAGTTGAATGGTGAAAATGGATGAAGTGTTTGTATGCTGGACAGAGAGATTCGAAGGCTTATGCAATGTGGGGTGATTTTGTGTATGTGAGTGTATGAATGGTTTCAGCCTTGCCTTGTGTTATGTCTAGCTTGCAAATTGTCCACATAACTCTCTCTCATTGGTCAGTTGATTTGACATGTGCTTTATGGATAGGTGAGGCCACTTTTGCAAAAAGTCAAATAATGTGTAAGAGAAGCATGGCTCAAGGTCTAGGCAAGTACATGGGCATGGGCTGGCGCAGCAAGGTGAGGTGAGAGGCTAGCAAAGCTCAGCATCCAAGGCTGCAAGTGGTAGGAAGCATGATCATGAGTTTTGCAACTTGTGACATTTTGGTTCACATGTGAGAAAGTCTTGTTACACAAACCAAACCATGGAGAAACTTGGTCCAATTCTGATTTTTAAGGCTCATAGAATGTTTGTGTAATGGTTTGGAATGAATTAGAGGTCACAATATGCATTGATCCATGGTTTTGCAAAATTCTCACTTAGGGCATGCCTTAAAAATCAATGATTTTAGCCAACTTTGCATTGCCATAACTTTTGATCCAAGAAGATTTTGGTCATGTTCTTGTACTTTTTGAAAAGGGAAAAATGAGATCTACAACTTTCATGACCAAAGCTTTTCCATTTGAAGCATTTTTGGATCAATAATCAAGGCTTGAAAAATGACCTAAAATGATGCATTCTTGAAAAGTCAACTATGCCCAAAAAGTCAACATTTGCAAAAACCCTAAATTCTTGATTTCCATGAACTTCAACCTTCTTCCATGATCAAATAAAGATCATATACACTCAAAATGATGAAGATCACCCATTGGTTGGGTCATTGGGGGCCTCAGATGCCCTGATTTTACACTGACTTGTCTGAAAAGTCAACCTTTGATCAGATGACTTCCCCATGGAATTTCTTCATGAAAATTGATATGCATACTACCTATACCATATAGAGACCAATGGAAACAAGAATGGCCAAAAAATTTGGAGTTATGGCCTCTGAAACCAAAACCCTAATTTTAGGTCAACTGTGCAGTCTAGCCTGGCTCTGCATCCACTCAAACCCTAGTTCTTGTGATTCCTCTGCAATTTTGGCTTTGAGGAGATGGAATATGACATATGAACACACATGGACCCCTTTGAGATGATTAGTGGCCTTTGGAGTGGCTCAAGATGCTTTGGGATTGCTCATATCACAAACCCTAGGTGCAGATGCCTTAGAAACTATGCAGTGAATCAAAAATGAGATGTGAGATGATATGATTGTGTTTATGCATATGAGGATGATCACAAGCCATGGTGTGAATGGGTGAGGGCAAATTTGGGGTGTTTACAAATATCACCTCATAGGAACACACAATTTCAACATCAAAACAATCGACTATCAACATCGTCGTCATTCGCAGACAAAAGACTACACCGCATCACACGTTTGCTGCGCACTCTGATTACTCTGCAAAGTTCCAGGACTACCAAGTTTATTTCCAACTTCTTCAATCACCAAACAAACACCTCAATAACACTTTCGACTTAACTCTTCTGAATTTCATTTCAATAGGTAATCTATTCTCGTAGTTATCGAATATATCCAACTTAAATTTATAGGGCAACACCTCCGAACGTTCAATCATAAATACAACTGTGACAACTTCCCAAAATTTGTACAGATATTTACATACTTCATGAATTTCCAATTACCCTCAACACAACTACAACTTTACCATCTTAAATAATACATCCTTCAAAAATTACCTTAAACACACTACATCATTATGACAATATAAGATACAGGGGTCCAACGAATCTCTATTAGATAACTCATACCCTTCACTTCCAACTAATTCAACTTACCGAATACTCGATTCTTACTCATACCGACACAACCTTTTATAGATTCTTATCCGAATAGACACAACCAAACAACTCCTCTTATTCCAACCAAAACCGCTATTTAATAAACCAACTTATAATTCCACTTCTAATACTTCCAACTACCTTATATCAGACATTCTTATCAAATCACCATTTCACATTTCCACCTACTTTCCTTTCTAATCATCTCAAGAGAACTTCAAGTCTCAAGCTACTTAATTCATCATTAAACAAAATTGCAATTATTCTGAGTCCAACTATGAATTTTCTTATTACATTTCAATCCAAGCGCAATTTCATACTTCCCTCTTAAATTCCAACTAATACTCTCATATGATAACTTGCATCAACAAAACAAATAATACTCAAGCACTCGGCTTGACTTCAACCAATTCGATGTACATACTATACTAGATGGCATGACACAACTATCCCATCAATTATGATTACGTCTGCTATCAGCAATAGATTAAGGGTGATCAGTTCCTCAATTTGTCAATAGACATCCGGCAATCATAACGGTGAAATAAGTCATCATTACCCAACACAATAGCATACTTCAACTTGTGCCCAGAGTCCGTAAGCATAATGCCTCGTCAACTCTCTAAGGCTTACCAACATCTCCTTAGTCTCCTTAATTCCAACTTCATCAACGACATAAAACCTCCAAAAATCCAGTACCGATTCCCTTATGTACATTCATAGTACCACACGACTCTCGATATCCCACTTAACACTTTATTCACTACAACAAGTATCATCCAAGTCGGTTTGCTCCATATACAACGTTCAACCAAGTTAAAATTCTTAACAACATTGATCAAACATTCATCTTCTTCTCAATATTACCATCATCTAACGTCAACACTTTAATCGTCCTCATTCGACATAATTCGAATTTCCATGCATTCTCCGATACCCACATTTTATTATTTAATAACAATTTCATCTTTACAACTTTTCAGCAATAGACGTTCAACTTCGAACACAATTATCTCATCCAATCATGACTTCATCCAAATTATAATCCTTAATAGCACAATTCAAACACACGTCTTCCTCTCGACATTACTACCATATGACATTAGCACTTTAATCATTCTCATTACATTTTTATTCACTCTCCGAATACTTATGCCTTCCTTCTAATACCAACATCTTATTATTTTTCCATCATTTTCATCTTTCTAAAATTTCCAGCACACACGCCCAACGTTTAATGCAATTATCTTCTCCAATACATACCTCCAAGTCACAAAATTATATTCTAACATGAAGAGAAATTTGTGAAGATTCCATAACTCCAAGAATCGCTTGAATCCGACTTACGAGTAAAAAGTTATCCTCCTCACCATGGGACTGGTCAATAATTCCCGTATGCAGAATTTTCCAAAAATTAGCAGCAGCCCCAACTATTAAAATGCGCTTATCTCCCTCATCATAAAGCTCCTAAACAAAAATCTTATATGCAAACTGAAAGGAATTTCATAAGCTTTCCAAAAAGTCTAGAACCGCTTCAATCCGAATCACGGTTAAAAAGTTATGCCACTTCTCGTGACAGTTGTTCCAAGGTTGCAAAAACCAGAATTTTTGAGCTTGATGAATATAAATTCCACCTCTCTCCGTCTTACTTCCAAGTTCTACCAAAAGTCATTCTCTACATGCAACTTCGAAAATTACTCGACTTGAACTCAACTACACTCAAGGCATAGCAATCTACAGACTTGATCCTTCAACTTAATTCATCAACTTGTCTTTTTATTTTGAATGAATCCTTCTTTCAGAAACAATCACCACCCACAAATCCACACACTTCTCAACCCGACCAATACAAATTCAAGAATCCATGTTCTCGCTGCTCCACAATAACATCTCTTGAACAACCTTGCACTCTTGTAATCAACCTCAACTTTGAACCAACTTCGACGTTCCAACAACAGTCCGGGAGTCAAGCTTCTCCCCCACTTAATTCCAACTAGCACCTGCAACAACGACTAGAAACTAATAACAAGTACCGACAGTGTTTCACACACATGCCGCGTACTAAGGAATTAACAACACTAGACAACATTGGCCGGACGGACCGACCTGCTCTGATACCACTAATGTAACACCCTTCTATCCCAAAACATAATATTGAAATAATATCAGAGTAATCATCAAAAGGGTATTACATATCTTCAAAAATCAACACAACAGTGTCCTGTCCCGTAACACGGGTTAATCAACATCAAAATAACATAAATCATTTCACAGCGGAATTTAACTTCATTAATTCAAAACTTTATAAACATCATTTTCACCACCCTGAATTTTACATCAAAAAAAAATGGAAAACATTATCCAGATAACAACATACTGAAAACAGTTAACAAAAGAAACCCATCCCAGTGTTACATGACACAGAGCAGGACACATAAACCAGAACCACTTCTAAGGAACACTAAAGCATGCTCCGAGACTCATGAATTACTCCTATTGCACTGCAGGACTATTCTTCGACATCTGCAAGTTACCCACGAAAGAGGCAACATTTCCAAGCAGGCAGGGTGAGTAATCATAATATATCATAAACTTATAAGAATATAGAATCATAAATAAATTAGTACACATAACATGACATCGTCAACTACGAAATTCAGCAACAACCATAACACCATCATGAAATCAATTAACACCAACACAGTCATGAAATTCATCCAAAATATGCAATTCTACATCCTGATATGCAATATGCATGTGGTACCATTTTCACCAAAAGATGGATACATGACCATCAACCCTCCACAAAGGAGCACACCATAAGATGGATACATGACCATCAACCCTCCACAAGGGAGCACACCATAATCATCGAGACACTTCAATCCACACAATGGGATTGAAGCTACAAAATAGGCCGAAGCCCCATCGTGAATGTCATGAAATGCAATGATGCGTTACACCGTAAATATTCATCGAGAAGTCAAATGCGCATCATTCATTTCATATCTAACAGTTCAAACATCAAATAATCATATAATTTCATCGTGAAAATACACCGAAATCCCATCTCATTAGCTATCTCAAAACATCAAGACATCACCATTCATTTCATGTTCCTCAAATAATCATCGTAAAATAATACCTTTCGTGATGACAACACATTAACAACAAAACACCAATTCACAATAATATTGTGTTTATAATCATAAAAATCAATTCTCTTAACAACGCAAGAACCCATTCCTTTTAATCCATAATAACTAATCATCGATTTATAATAAAATCATGTTTATAATATTTATCATCATGATAGTACGTCTATAACCCTCGTTCATCAACAACCCAAGATAATACACCATAACTCCGGTTCATTAACTATTTCAACTCATCAAGACTCGACCCAAACCCGGTAAAATTATAAGGTAATTCTATCCGTCTTTATAAAAACTCAGTTCAGAAAATTATCTCACTTCTCTCATTTTCATCCATCAAAATAAAGTTTAATTCATGCTCTTTCCTACGCTTCAAACGGAATGCGATTCGGACTTACGGTTTGAAAGTTATGGATTTTTAAAGAATTGAAATTTGCCTCTCAAACAGTGTTAACCGGTTAACCCATAGCGTTAACCGGTTAATGCCTGCGAAACTCCAGAAAAACACCAAAATTGAAATGGTTAATCAGTTAACCCATAGCGTTAACCGGTTAACGCACGATTTACAGCAGCTCTTTGCTATTCAATGCAGAATGCACTCCAAACATCAAAACTCCCAAATTTCACTACGGGATTCATATTAATCCACCCCAAAACCATTCCAATACATCAATCGAAATACAATAACATCGAGACAACAAGTTATACAATCAATTATAAGATTCAACACATTTTTATCACTCTAATTCATCAAAATTTTACTCATAAACTCAACCTAAATCAAAAACCCCTAAACTCACAAAACTCATACAAATCTAATCTAATCATAATCCAATTCTTATATAATTATAATAGATTATGAAAACTCCCCATACCTTAGAGAATTTCGCCGATTGATACTCTTTATCCAAGGTTCCTCGTAACTCCTGACTCTGAGCTTCTTCTCCTTCCTTTCTTCAGAGCTCTTTTCCAAAAACACGATAAATCCAATTTTGATCGTATACTCACTTTTACAAAAGCTATCCCAGTTTATGTTTTTCCCAACTTAACCTTACTCTTTCTTCATAAAGACCATCTTGCCCTTTTCCTCAATATATTTTCAATAATAATAATAATGATAAAATAGTATAATAAAACACTATTTATCCTTATTATATAAAGATACTCTTATATTCCAAAATAACCAACATAACATTCATACTTCCACTTATATTATTTTAAATAATAACCAATAATCCGAATAATACTACATGATTATTCTTATTATTAATATTACTAAAATAATTTCACCACCGGCATCCGTCACATAATCGCCAATTGTCAATTCATTCATATATCCTCAAATAAGCCACAAATACTCATAATCGAATTTGGGGTGTTACACTTGGCATGACTCTTGACCATCTTAACAACCATCTCTCGATGAATGGAACTTTTGACATTCTCCTCAACATTACGACTATAAAAGGCTCCTGATTTATTCCATTTCACAATCTGGCCCAGGAAGACTTGATATCTTTGTAGGATAGCCTAGATACTTCTTGCTTCCAAAACATTAGCCATTGCAAACAATAAGTTGTCATATGTGGAAAAAACTGATGAGAAATAATAGGAGCTTGTACGGGCACCTTAATGTCGTGAATCCCTCCCATTGGGATTTCTCCCTTAAGCATCCCTAAAAATAGATTCGCGCATAGAATAAACAAATAGGATAAGAGAGGGTCCCATTGGAAGAGGCCCATCCTAGGAATGAAATTCTTACTTGCTTAACCGTTGTGGAGGATTTGATAGGCGACAGAATAGGTACATATGTGAATAAGATCCACCAAGTCCATAGGAAAACTCATAGAAAATAAAGTAGCCACAACAAAGTCCCACTCCAAATAATCATAAGCCTTCGACATATCCAATTAAGCGTCGTGACTCATTTCTTTCCTTTCGTTTTCTTCTTAAGCTAGTTAAAACATTCCAATGCTCTAATGGCATTGTAAGTAATCAATCTTCCATGAACAAAAGCCTTTCTGTCCTTATCAATCACCTATGAAAGAAACCGCTTCAGCCTATTTTCAATAGTTTTCATCACAACTTTCATGGTCAAGTTACATAGGCTAATAAGACGAAACATTTTTGGGGAAGAAGGATTCTTACACTTTGGAATCAGAGCAATAAAAGTAGAATTCAGAGAACCAAGATCTTTGTTATTGTTGAGAATTTCCAACACCAATCTGGTAACACCTGAACCCACTATATGCCAAAAATTCTAGTAGAACAAAATAGGGAGTCCATCTGGACCCGGAGCTTTCGGAGAATTCATTTGGAAAGGGGCTTACTTGACCTCAAGGGCGTAGAATTTCTTCTCACACAACTTTATATGATCTTGGGTCAGTTTACCTTTAACAGACTTGCAATTTTCTTCTTTTTGTTGCGGGTGAGAAGTCAAGAACAGCTCAGAGAAACAATTTTCTCACACGGTTTTTTCATCGAATTAGTTCTCCTTTTTTGTTCCATTTTTCCATGGAAAAACTTGGTGTTGCAGTCTCCATGATTCAGCCAAATAACCCTCATTTTTGTCTCCATATGATCTCCTCAAACTTCATGAGCTTGTTGTGTTGGTTCTCAATTGCTTTATGGGTCGTGATTTCCTCAACACTAGCCTCCCATCTGGAATCCTCCTTCAGTAACTCCCCTAATTTGGTCAGCTCCTTAGACACCCTCCCAATTCTATACTCTTTAAAATGATCATTAATCCTTGAATCGCTTGGATGCGGATGTGTCCTTGAAATCTCACGCCATTCCATAATTGCTCAATCAAAGCTTTTTATTTAAGATCCTTCGACCAGACCTCTTAGAACCTGAATATGTGTTTACGTTTTTTAATAGGTTCTTTAGTATCTGCTTCCAAAATAATTTCAATAGCAGCATGATAAAAACCATGACAAGAGAGATGCTTAACTTTGATAGGATCAAACCTTTAAATGAAGCTAGTAGAAGCCACCACTCGATCAAGCCAACATTGGATGTTTTCAGAATTTTGTTTCTCGTTAGACCATGTGAACGAGTAACTTTCTAACCCTAAATCAATTAGGCCACATAACTCCAGAGTTTGACACCCGCATGAAAACTAAGATGGATTTCTATTCACACCACCAAACTTATCATTCTCAACTATGATGTCGTTGAAATCCCTAAAATAGAAAACTTGGTCTCCTCCCCTCCTAATCACTTCCTTGACAAGCATCCAAGTACTCCTCTTGTTAACCTCACCTGGGAATCCATAGACCCCATTAAAGAATCAATCTTGCACCATGTTATCTCTTCTTATCAATCCACTGATGTTGAAAATAGATAAAGAGCTAATAACAATCTAATATTTATCCTTCCACAACATAACCATCCCTCCCGCTCTTGTTTACCAGTACCGTTACACTCCACCACCTAACAACAATAAAAACCAAACTTTATTTTAATAGCAAGAAATTCATCCTCTTTCAGGCGAGTTTCCATAAGAAAAATCATATCATGGTTTTCCAAATGGAGGTACCTTAACAAGGCTCGAACTACACGGGGACTCACTAACCCCCTACAGTTCCAACTGAGGACCTTCATTGTCATAGGCGATGTTGAACCTCCAACACCACCTCTGGTTCCATTGTTTCTATTTCTATGTCCACCGAGATATTTATTTTCTTATCATTTTCCCCAATCCTCTATTATTCCTATAGTTACCATCACCTCCACTAACTGTCTTTTTCCAATTTCTACCTCCAACGCAATTGGTTGAACTTGCTCCCCTTTCTTGACCATTTTCCGCCTCGTCCATTTATTTCTCTTACTGACTTTCCCTTTAATAAAATAAGCATCCTCCTTCCCCTTATTTGAAATGTCTACCGCTCCAAAAAAGTCAGCTACCAATTCAATCTATAGGCAGTATCTGACAGGTTTGTTAGACAAAAATTCATTATTCGCATCCACATACAATTCTTAACCCTTTTGTTGTTCCACCTCAACCACTTCACCCTCTTTTCCTTTGTCTTTATTTTATCACCTTCTTTGACTCGAAGAAATGTTGAAGAGTCATTTGCTACAATTACAAAAGTTGTACTCTTTCTTTCTCTATTCCTCAATGAACTCCAGGAATGGGGACGCTCGAACATATAAGCTAAAAGCCAAATCATGTTCTTCAGGATCTTCATACACGTCTTCACCCAAATCCCCTATACCCTCACAATCCTTCAACGGGTGCTAAATTCTACCACAAGGAAAAAAGTTTGGAAGTCGTTGGTACTTGAAATAGACTATAAGGTTGTTCTCCTTAAAATGGATCATTGTGCCTCGCTTTAACGATTGCTTGAGATCAATGGTTACCTTTAATATGAGAAAACAACCATTCTTATGGGCATCCTTCTGGCCTATCTCCTCAAACTTTCCCAAAATACCAACCATTTTCCTCTCCTTGGTCTGTGAGTGAATCATGACAGGAAGCTCATAAAATCTAACCCAAAAGACACAAAAATGCATGTTGAGATCTAACGACTGCTCTTCTCCCAACACACGAGCTAAAACCAAAAGGTTTTTGTCAAAACTCCAAGGACTATTTTGAAGAACATTCTCAAAATCCATTTTAGTTGCAAATCTGAATAAGAAGAGGTTCATGCTTAGTCCATGTGTTTCAATGGGGATTTTTGATCTTCCATGCGCTAATGGTTATCCTTCCACAACTTGCCTGCTAATGTGAACTAGAAAATCTCCTCATCGCACACATCATCAACCTCCGTAGTGACCCCTCTTCTTTTTCTTTGGATAGTGTTACATGCTTCCACTTTTCCATG
Organism: Lathyrus aphaca; assembly: GCA_963966055.1. Classification (NCBI taxonomy): domain Eukaryota; kingdom Viridiplantae; phylum Streptophyta; class Magnoliopsida; order Fabales; family Fabaceae; genus Lathyrus; species Lathyrus aphaca. Next base: position 317,294,788 of record OZ014519.1, read on the forward strand.
GAATCCAAGCCCATGGGAACAAGATGACCAGACAATGAATCGAAAATGATAAGGCGAAATACTTTCTAGAAGGAGAAGGGAACTTACCAATAATGATTGGGGAGAAAACCAGATGAATCTGGAGAAAGAAAAGCCATCAAACCCTAGATGAAGTAAAGCAATTGGAGGTTAGACAATCACGATAAGTCTAGAGAGAATGGAGACATTCTCTGTAATACCCCGTATTTTTTTAAAGCTCTAAACAATATTAATTGGTAATAATATTATTCTGGAATACTCTAAGAAATTTTAATGGAACTGAATAGAGTAATCAACGGGATATTATTTTATTAATTAATATTAGCTGACTCAGAGATTTTATAAAATATCGGATTAAGAGACATTTTTGGATACTCTCTAATTTTTGACCCATTGGTAAAAATGTAAGTTTTATATTTTTATATATATGGAAAGAATATGAGAGAAAGAAGAAGTTGGTAAGAAAAAGAAGAAAAGAAGAAAAGGAGAGGAGAAGAGAAGAAGAAAAGAGAAAACCCCAAAAACTTCAATTCCTCATTCTCGATCATCCGTCCGTCGAATCAACTCAATCTTTGCGCCAATCTTCATCTCTTGAGGTGGGTTCTTAGTTAGAAACTTTTATCTTTGATTTTGGTTGAGTTTTAGAGATTTTGTGGTTAGGGCTAAATTGGAAAATCTAAGAAAAATCGGAAGTTTAACGGTTAAAACTCGATTAAAACTTAACTAAAATACTCATATGATGTTTATGAACACGTTTGATTATGTTTTTCTGCAATGGTTGATGTTTGGGAGAGATTTGGTGTGGGAGAAGTGTTTTCCCGTAAGGCTAGAACTTCCTGAACTGGTGTAGCTCGCTCAACGAGCATACCTCACTCAGCGAAAGTTCCAGGGCAATTTTCGCTCAACGAGACCTGTAGGTTGCAACCTTGGTTTTTAATTCGAAACTTATGATCTGGGTATCTGTGTTTAGCGTTCCACGTATCGTTTTGAAGCTAATGACGAAGTCTATATTTTGAGATCAAGAAATGTTAGTTCCACCAGACTTTTACCCGACTATTCGATTAAAAGGTAACAAAAAGTAATTATGGAATTGTGAGTTAAAGATAAGGAATGGTGAGACTTGTGCGACACCTAGGAGTTTGTAGACTAATAAGAATTGAGGATCGCGCTTGATTGTGTTTCTCTTTGTTAGCTTGAGGTGGGTATTACATTGAGTCCCACGGGAAACGAGAGTTAGCTTGAGGTGGGTATTACATTGAGTCCCACGGGAAGCGAGAGTTAGCTTGAGGTGGGTATTACATTAAGTCCCACGGGAAGAGAGAGTTAGCTTGAGGTGGGTATTACATTGAGTCCCACGGGAAGCGAGAGTTATCTTGAGGTGGGTATTACATTGAGTCCCACGAGAAGCGAGTGATAACTTGAGATGGGTATTTCATTGAGTCCCATGAGAAATCTAGTGGTTCATACTTGAGGTGGGTGTTCCACTGAGTCCCACGGGAAGTCTTGTACGATGTATTGTTGGGTTGTTTCGTATCGACTTGGTTATTTTTTAGAGGAACCTTTGTACTCGTAGAATTGTTATGCTTGACCCTTAGAGCCGAGAGAACTCTAAGATAGGGAACCCACTGAGATGTTTTATCTCACCCCATGTTGATGTTGTTATTTCTGGTACTTCAGGTTCCACTAAGGTTAAGGATAAGGCGACTTGATTATCCTTACTAGTTGATAGCTTAGTCTTCTGCTGTGGATTTTTGAGATCTTCGGATCTAGTTCTTAGATCTTTTTGTAGTTGAACATCTTGTACTATTTTATAGCCTTGTTTAGTACCTTATGTTGTAGTGGCTATATTTATACAATGTGTTGCTAAGAACTTATTCATATTTCAGTACCAAATTATTAATATTATATATGAAAAATATGTTTTATGTATGTCTTTTGTATATGGGTATTACAGTTGGTATCAGACCAGGTTGTATCCTTGACCTAGCCTTGAAATATTATAAGTGTTTCCTTCCGTTCATACACGTTGACTTGCGATAGGACTAAATGTTATGTTTATGGTATTGAGCCTGATCAACTTAATCATGTTTTGATGACATTTAGGAAATATGGCTGGTAGACGTGGAACTCATGCTCGACCCAGTGTCACTCCTCCCGGTAGCGATCAAGCATGTAACAATGGGAATGCTCCTATGTTCCAATTTATGCAGCAGATGCAGCAACAGAAGCACCAATTCATGCAAGAAATGATGCATCAGATGAGTGGTAGCCTTCACCCTTACGTAGTTGCTCCTGGAGCTATGGGAGGAACATTTAGAGACTTCTTCTGCATGAACCCCCAAGAGATTCATGGCGGATTGGATCCAGTTAAGGCTCACTAATGGGTGACTGGAGTATAGAGGATATTCCAGATTGTGATTTGTAGTGAAGAAGACAAGGTGACTTTTGTGTCACATTTACTAAAGGGTCCTGCTGTTATATGGTGGGAGAGTGCTTCCAATTTGATGATGGTGCAAGGGATTCCGAGGGTATGGCAGAAATTTAAGACAGTTTTTATGGATAAGTATTTCCCGAGTTCCTTGAGGACACAAAAGGAGTTCGAATTTCAACAATTGAGGCAAGGGAGCATGACTGTGGCCAGTTATGCTGAGAAGTTTGAGAACATAGTGGCCTACTCTAGGAAGACTATGTATGCTCCTGATGAAAGGTGGAAAATTGACCAGTTCTTGTTTGGGCTAAGGGCTGAAATCTCGCATAGTGTCTCTCAAAGGGAGTTCACTACCTACTCTGAGATGTTGAGACAATGCTATGTTGCAGAACATAGTTTGATGAAAGTGCAGACAAAAGCAAGTGCCGGAAGGGCGGTTCAAGGAGATAGGGGGAGAACTAGTAAATCTTTTAGGCCGAGGCTTCAACCCTTCAAGGGGAAACAGGTGTCGAGTCCTAGATTCAGTTCTACTCCTTCTTGCTCCCGATGCCATAAGAATCATTTTTGTAGATGCAATCCGGGTGCCGTGGTTTGTTTCCTTTGTCAAAGAGAAGGACATTTTTCTAGAGATTGTCCCTAGAAGAAGGACCAAGTGCAAGCAAGAGTTTATACTATGGATGCTAGGAAGGAGAAGGGCGACAATTCCTTGATTGTGGGTAATTGTCTTGTTAACAATCATCCTTGTCTTGTTTTATTTGACTGTGGAGTTATGCATTCTTTTATATCTACTAGTTGTGCGAAGCGACTTGGGTTGCGACTATTTCCTTTGTCTCCTCCAATGGTGGTTACTACCGCTATGGATGAAACTGTCGAGAGGCCACTTAAGTGTGAGAAATGTACGTTATCCGTGGATGGTAGAATATTTCAGATTGACCTCATTTGTTTGCCCCTTAAGAAAATTGATGTTATCCTGGGAATGGACTGGTTGTCTGCTAATTCTGTGTTTATTAGATGTGAAGAAAAGTTGATCCTCATTCCCTCCGTTGAAGCGCCTCCGAAAGATGTTTTGACAATGATCTTAGAAGGTACGGTTGGAATGGTAAATTTTCTGTTTAAACAAGAGAAATCTTTTTTTTTGTCCTTACTAATGAGGAGAGTAATGACCAGCAAGTTTTAAACATTTTGATAGTTTGTGAATTTCCCGATGTTTTTCCTGAAGATGTCACTTCCTTACCTCCGGTGAGGGAAGTTGAGTTCTCAGTCGACCTAATACCGGGAACGGCTCCTATATCCGCGAAAGAGAAAATGAGGTTGAATTGAATAGAGTCACCAGCTAGGCATTTTTATCCCGAAGGATAGGTAATACTGCATAAACCTGGAAAGAGATGGATAAGACGGTTGTGAACCAGAGAAACTGAGAAAGGGGGTTGGTTACGACCTGGGAAGGTATTAGCAACCAGATCGTCTGTCATACTAGACGGGATCCACGCTTACAAGATTGTGTTTAAAAGGGGTAGGTGTATGTGTTATCTGTGTGCAAAAGCTAGGAAAAGAAAGTATAGGTGTCAGTGCAAAAGGTGAATTGTTCAAGAATTGAGGCTTAAAAAGAATGCTGAAAGAGGGGGAAGACAAAGACATCTTTGTTCGATAACTGTTAAGTTATGCCTACGTATCATCTCGTGCAATGAGGAAGTCAGAACACCATAGTTCGACTCAAAGAGACTGGGAAATGAATTGACTGTGAACTGCTTACTTGCCTATGCTCAAGTGTATGACTCGTCTGGCTCGAGTACTAACTGTCTTGCATTAGACGGAAGAAGCAAGTTCTCATTTGTGAATGAGTGTGATGAGAAAAGAATCCCGGAGGAGACGATTATTATTTGTTTTTGTGTTTTCAGTTTTTTTTATTGTTTTTGGTTTTTTGCATAAGTTAATGAGCTTAAGCCTAAATCAAGGGCTTGTAAACTCATTATATCCTCCCTGATTAGGGATAATGAGCCTACTCAAGTATGAGATAAGCACCTCAACTTAATTACCATGATGATGTAGGATTAAGATCATTAAACTACTTGTGATTATTAAGATGTTTTTGGTTTTTGTTTAGTGTTAAGTAATGAGTTTAATCACTAATCACAGATTAGTGAACTCATTACACCATCCTAATAGAAGGATAATAGATGAGAACACTTAAGTTGAGGAAGATACCTCAACTTAATACATGGTTAGGGACTAAATTCATTATATAACAAGCCTTTATTAAATGGATTTTAATTAAAGGGTGAAATTGAGAAGTGGATTTTAAGTTTGTAAGACAACTTGAGGGGGACTTGTCCATTAAACACCAGGGTTTGTCCCTCTTAACCATAAGGAAGAGATAGAACCCTAATGTAAGGCCCAAGTTACAAGATAAAGTCTTAGTGAATATAAATGTGTTTTGATTAAGTGGTGTAAACAAATTAAAGGTTTAACACTAAGGATTAAAGTTATACACTCCATCTTAAGATAAGGATGCAGGCATAACCCTAATTCCAAAGTCCTAAAACTTTAAGAGTTTAGTCTCTGATTAAGAGATGAGAAGAGAGACTCAAGGAGACTCATAGGTAAAAATCTAGGGGGGACTATATACAACCCTAAACGTTATCATGCTTGGATATCCTATGGTTTATGAGGCTTAAGAGGAAAGATCTTCAAGGCCACCAATGAAAGAAGCAGATGAAAAGAGAAAGAAGAAGAAGAATAAGTTACTTACTTCCTGAAGAAGATAAGTAACTTAAAAGAGAGAAAGTAAGAAGGAGGGAGAATGAGTGAAACAATTTAACTTCAAGAACAAATAAATATGCAAATGATAGGAAAGAAAAGGTGGGAGGTGAAGGCAAATCCACCTCCCAGATAACTTACCAAAGGTGCCTGAAATGTTAGTATGAATGCATAAGGAAAGAAATAAAATGGAATAAGACAAATGAAGGTGTGAAGACCAAATTCATAAGTGATTATGCAATGCTAATGTGTTATGATATTATGCAAAGTCAAACAAGATGCATATGAATGATCATACAAGGATGAGATGCAATGGAAGCATGTTTAGAAGCATGAAAACACATGGATGTTCATGAAATGTAATGGATGCAAAGCATAGCAAATGAATGAATAAATTATCAAGCAATGTTCAAGCATGTCTTAAGATGTCTAAGATGTCATACAAATTCTTGGAATGTCATGGCAAGTTCATATGATGATGATATGCAAAGGAGAATGCAAATGAAGATGCAAAATTAGGGTTTTAAGACAACATGAGATGCATATGAACAAAACAGAAGCATTTAACATGATAAAAAAAATTTAAATCAAGCTCAAAAAAAACCCTTATCCCATATAAGATCACACCCCAAAGGAGGAAGTCAGAAGCTTAACCTAGTGAAAGTTATGAAATTTCTAAGTTTGCTAGGGTTTTTGGGTGCTTCTAAAGGGAAAATGAAAATCAAATTGAAAATGCAAGATAAAATCATGAGATAAATAACCAATAAACTATATGAAATATGTGAAACAATGCAAAAAGAACCAAGTTCAAACTCATCATGGTTAGGCAGAAAAGAATTTTTCAAGTTAGGGTTAAAAAAATGTGATTTTTAAGAACCCTAATTCAAAGAAAATTGTGAAAATGGAATTAAACCTAAAAAGAAATTTGTATGGTGAGTTTGAAAATGTTTCTAAATGTATTGAAATGCTTCATGAATTTTTTGGTGATTTTTAGAAACATAAATGCATTTTTAATTAATTAAAATCCATTAATTAATTAAAAATAACATTTAAATATTTTAAAAATACTTTTTTTAATCCAAAAAATAAAACAAAATTTTTTTTCAGGTTAAGAAAAATATTTGAAACAAAAATGCAGGAAATGATATTTTTTTGATGATTTTTACTATTTTAAATAAAATGAACAAAAGAAATAAAAAGAAAATGAATTAAAATGAATAAAATGAAAAGTATGAAGATCTGATTGCCAGGATTCAAACTGGGAGAAAAGGCATTGACTGCGCACGCAATCCTATGGTCAGGATTCAAACTGAGGAAATTAATTTAATTAATCCTAATTAATTTAATTAAAATAGATTAGGGTTTAATGAAATGATCAGAACCGTCCAAACACGCGCTTACCCTAAAATCTAAAGGCCCACATTCAAACTAGGAAATTAATTAGGTTTTAGCCCTAATGACTTTCAAGTGGTCGGAGAAGACCTCTGGTCATCTTCTCCGGCAGCTCTCTCACACTAAATCCCTCCCCAGGCCATGAAAACGCATCAAAGTTTCTAGAAATGATCATTGAACATCATATAACACAAATCAAGCATCAAAACTCATTTATTTTTCATGAATCAACTGAATCGAAGCAAACAACAAAATACGGACATAGTTTCAGAGCAAGCATACACACTCATTTCTCAATCATTTTCAAAAGTAAAGACATCAGCATGATCAGGGAAGCATGTAGAATCATTTAAGAACTTAAAAGAGAGTTTCTGGAAAAATTGTTCTTGATGGTTACCTGAGATGAAGCTTTACAGTTTTGAGCTTTATGACCTTCTCTTTAATGCAAAATCACTCCAATGGATCCTATGAAGCTTGTGGAAGGCTTGAAACAAGTTTGTGATGGTTGATTTGTGTGTTTCAGTTCTGCTAAGGCATAAATCGTGTTTGTGTTTGGGCTTGTTTCAGGCCATGACAAGGGGTGGGAAATGATCCTTGAGGTATATGGAGTTGAATGGTGAAAACATTTTAAGTTTTGATGGCTGAGGAGTGAGTTTTGAAGAGAGGAAGTGTTATGGCAATTTTTGGGATTTCTGAGTGTGTGAGGATTCAGGCTCCAAGCTTGTGTGAAATAGGCTCCTTGATGTCCACATAAGTCATGTTGATCGGCCATAGAGTTGTTGTGGCACAGGCTGATTGGTATGGCTTGATTTGCAAAAGGTCAAAAGTTATGGTACCATAAGCATGGGCTGAGTCAGAGGTGGCTTTTGGGGTGTCTTGGCCTCAGCTTGATTCATGGATAGCCCTAGGATCATGTTTATGCAGCTGGCACAAGTGGATGAAGAGTTGTCATGGTTTTTGCAAAGTTTATGCATAATTGTCATTTTGAGATTTCTTGTGAATCAAGCCATGAAAACCATGCATTCTTGGGTCAATTCTGATGTTTTGAAGTTGCTTTGACATGTTATGGTACATAGAAGTTGATTAGAGATCATGAAATGGCTTGAAACTTGCTTTTGCAAAAATCCTTCTTTGGCATGAACTTGAAAATTATTGGATTTTTGCCAACTTTGAAAGGCCATATCTTGAGTTCTAGGATGAATCAAGACATTTTCTTGTACTTTTTGAAAATGGGAAGACATAATCTACAACTTTCATGTCCAAGAATTTTTCATTTGAAGCATTTTTGGTCATGAAAGAATAGGTTGAATATCTTTCCCAAAATGGAAAGTTTCCATTACAAGTCATTTCCAAAAATAACAAGTTTGCATTTGGCTTGAAATTATTCAATTTTGTGAACTTCTAACCACTTCTAAGATCAAATAAAGATCATAGAGACTCAAAATGATGATGGTAACCCTTTGGTACCCTTGATGGAGGCCTCAGATGCCCTGATTGTGACTTTACTTGCTCAAGAAGTTACCCAATGATCAGATGACTTCCACAGTGAATTTCTTCATCAAATTTGGTACACATGATTCTTATAACATATCAAGACCATTAGAAACAAGAATGACCACAATTTTGGGATTAAGGCCTCTGAAACCAAAACCCTAATTTTAGGTCATTTGTGTAGGAAATCTTTAGTCTGCCTCTATGCCTTTGTCATGCTTTGTGATCCCTTGACTTTTATGAACTTTGGGGAGCATATTATGATCATGAAACACACATGGACCCTCTTGGAAAACTTCAAGACCTTTGGGATGGCTCAGATCACTCCTTGGATTGCTCAGATCACAAACCCTAGATGCAGATGAAACAAATATGCAATATGAGATGGTATGCCTATGCTTATGCAAAAATGAAAGATCACAAGCCAAGGTGTGAGAAAAAGTGAGGGAAAATTTGGAGTGTTTACAGCTGACCCTATTCTAGCATGAGTTAGTTGTGCAGGATGTAAGCGCCTGGCTTAAAAGACAAACAAGATAACATGTGGTTGAATACCAAAGACAGTCCGAAATTTGCACTCACTGGGGAGGAGAAGAAAAGGGATATAAATTGTAAAATATAGTATAGTATGTATAAAATGAAAGCGATGGAGGACGACCATCGAGCAGAGGACGACTGCTGGGGGTAAAATGGTAAGCAAAGCAATGACGGGGACGACCATCATGTTGGGAAATAAATAAACCGCGATGGGGATGGCCATCGGGTAAGGGAATAAAATTCTTTGGGGATCAAAGGAATGAGGGAAACACTGACGGGGACGGCCATCAGGTTGAATGGTAAAGTAAACAATGATGGGGACGGCCATCGGGTAAGAACGGATGAAGGACGATCATCAGGAAAAGGAAAAGGGACCACGACGGGGACGGGGACGGCCATCAGATAAGCATGATGAAGGACGATCATCAAGAGGTGAAGAAAGATCATCTAGCAGGGTACGGCTGCTCTTGGGGATTATCGCAACATAGGACAAATGCCGGATAACAAGATCAACGATGGGGACGGCCATCGGACAAATGATGAGGGACGGTCATCATAAGGTGAAGGACGATCACCTAGAAGGGGACGGCAGCTAAAAAAGATATCGCGACATAGTACGGATGTCGGATAGAAAGTTCCAACAATAGGGATTCCACTGGGAAAAGGATGAGGGATGGTCATCTGAAGGTGAAGGAAGATCACCTGGCAGGGGACGGCTGCCGAAAGTATCACGACATATGACGAATGTCGGATAGGAGAAATTTGTTTTGTTGGCGACTTACTGGGGAATGGTAAACATGTACGAGTGCTTACGCCTTTAAAATAAACGATATAAGTGTCTGACAGTGTGTATAGACTAGAAATGCGGATGAGCATCTTTAGGACCACAATACGGACGAGTATCGGTAGAAACAAACGCTGACACGTGTTTAAGAGTGATGATACAGACGAGTATCAATCGGTTGAGCAAAGAACACGGACGAGTGTTGAATCTGTTGAGGGGTGATATATACAAGATACAGACGAGTATCGAAGACTTCTGTACAAGTATGCACAAGTATTGATCTGCTGGGGAAGTATGACACGAACGAGTGTCAGAAAGAATATGTATAAGTACAAACAAATATCTGTATTGAGAATTCAGGAGGCATTCTGGCGACCTTACTGGGGAAAGATGACACGGACGAGTGTCAAAACGAACATATATAAATATAAATAGGTATTCGTGTTTGAGATTGCAAAGGGGATGCTTTGGCTTTTGTCTGCAGGGGATATGAGTTTTATATATTGCTGGTGAAATGAATATGGTATTTGTCGGTGACTGGCTCGAACCTGGCTTGTGATCATGCAAATGTTTGATTTTTTGCCGTAATGTTCCGTATTAGACAGGATGCTATGCTTATTTTTGGTGAAAAATGATGCGAATGCTATGATTATGAAAATGAGAAACCCGATCCGACATCCAGATCCTGCAGGGAGGGAGATTTCCGGTTTGTCTGTCTGGAGGGAGAACTCAGCTGGGGAAAGAGGTCATTGGCTGATTTATTCGGAGGGAGAACTCTGTTGGGGATGATGAAGTTTCAGCAACTCCGTTGGGGTAGTATTTCATGTATTGCTCTACTGGTGAGAGAATGGTAACTCTGTGGGGAAGCAATTCTCATTAAAATCAAAGTGAGGATTACAAATGAAGTACAAACATCAATAATCCTAATACATAAGAGGAAGAGTAAACTAAGCCTATGGAATCCTATCCGAAGAAGTCCCGAATCCTGGCTGATACTTCATACGAATCCTCTTGATCTCACTCTTGTACCGTTCTTCCATATCTTCCTTATCCTTCACCAACTTGTCGACAATGGCCTTCCAAGCACCGGAAGTAGGAGGAATAGTAGATGGAGTACTAGAGGAAAGTAAATCCTCTCTCGGCCTCTTCGTGACGCGCCGCTCAAGTAGCTCAATAAGATCATCCTTCTCCTTAAGCTGCTCCTGCATAGTAGTCCTCTCAAGTAGCCATTCTTCCTTTTCTTTCTTCATCTTCTCTAACTCTTCTTGAAGAACCAACTTCTCATCAACAGGAGGTAGAAAAGCAGACAAAGGCAATATGGGAAACATAGGCTCCTCAGGTGGATAAGGCATCTTGAGCTTGGAAGCTCTAGATCGAACCCACTGAATATAACAATCAGAAGGAGGAAGGTGTTGTCTACCCAATTGACCTTTCTCTTTCCTATGAACAGCATGCCAAGAATGAGCAATCCTTTTCTTCATCTCTATATGATCGGCACCATTAAGAAAGAAGAAACGGGATAAGGCAAGATTGTTTGGAACATCCTTCAAACAATAACTGAACTGTCGTCTAGCCAAAATGGGGTTGTAGCTAATTCCCCCACGTGTACCAAGAAGAGGTACATTAGGAAATTCTCCACAACTATCAATAAGAACTCCAGTGTCATAATGAGAACTATACCATGTCATGTCCTTATGAGAAAGCGACATCAACCTCTGAGACCATCTTCGATTCTCTCTATTGTCCTTGAAAACATCTGACTTCGGTAGGTGCGAAATAAACCACCTATAAAGAAGAGGCGCACAACATACAATCTCTCCGTCACCTTTGGAGGTCCTATAGTGAAAAGCATGATACATATCTCCAAGCAAAGTAGGCACCGGGTTCTTCTTCAAGAAGATCTGAATAGCATTCTCATCCACAATACCATCTAAGTTTGGAAACAAGACAATCCCGTAAATAAGCAAAGCAAGAATAGCCTCAAATGCATCCTTATGACCCAAAGTAAGTGAAGTAGAAGCCTTTCCCATCAAGAACTTAGCATTAATACCACGAACACTCCCCTTCGGAAGAAACTTCCCATTAAGATCGGATTCCTTAAGAAACAGTGCTTTGGCGATGACCTTGATAGTAAGCTCATTCTATAAACCGGTGAAAAGAAACTCCTTGTCCAGAATAGGCAAACCTAACCAATGAGAATACTCCTCCAAAGTCGGTACAAGCTGATAATCCGGAAAGGTAAAACAATGGTGCAACGGATCATAAAATTGAGCTAAAGTAGGGACAATCCCCTCAGGTACATCAATATCCAACATATACAAAAGCTTCCCATGACATCCTCGGAACTCTTGGGTATCAACAACCAAAGCTCCTAGCTTTCTCAACTCTACAACATTAGGATTCTTGAAAGTGTACTTCTTTGTGTTCCTCCTTTCAAAAGTCATAGCCATAGACATCTGAAATTTTGCAAAAGTCCCTTATAAGTCCTTTGAAATCTTACGAACAATGCTCATGAATGTTATGATGGCATGTATGCAACAAACACAAACAAGATCACACAAGGCACACGGGCTTAGGTTCCGAGTCACGAGCATGAAGTCAAGGTAACAGAACACCAACCCAAACAGGTAAGTACTAAGGTTTTGTCTTCATTGTACCTGCAAGAAACCAAAAGGGTGCTAACAGAGGTGCCCGAAGTTAACAGCCATCTTTAGAATATCATCGGTATGTTGGATTACTCCCCAACCGATAACATTCTTAAAATATACCTCGTCCGAGTGTAGTATCGCGTGACAACCGCCATAGATTTACATCCAGACAGCTTCCGCACTACGTTCCTAAATTGGCTTAGATGGGTTAAGGGTTCTAAGGTCCTCAGTATGATCAGCTCAAGGTCAGAAAATAATGCCACGTACGATTACTCGTCATGACATTGATAGTCCAAGAGAGCCTAACCGAGTGGAGATTATCAAATTGATATTGCTTTGGACTACTCCATCACATATCGCTTCGAATATCGCCGTTCTATCATAAGTTTCAACTCAGATCCGAATTAGAATCTATCTCACACAGAGGATCACCAAAACCGAAACAGAACAACCAAATAACAAACAAATCAAACCAAAGCAATAAATAAATCAAAGTAGGCTAAATCCTCTTAGAGATTACTCCCCAGCAGAGTCGCCACTTTTCTGTAGCGGTAAAATCGTGAGTGTAAGTTATTGATTAACTTAACTCGATTAACACAGAGTCGCCACCGCGCTTTTCTTTATTTCCGAAAGGAAAAAGGTAAAAGAACGAATAAAAACCTAGGAGTCTAAAAGCAAAAGCTAAAAGAACAAACAGAGATTGGGTAAGGGGATTGGTTATGAATCGGGAAGGTTTTAGGCACCCGACTCATCCGTGGTACTTCACGGGAGCCCTTTGAAATACTTATTGCTTTTTGGTCTGAAATTGGTTTGTTTAAAATGATTGAAGAGATGAGGAGAAGAATGTTTTTTAATGATTTTGTGTTTGATAAGGTTTTAACGCCTTATGCCTACGTACCCACAAAGTGCAATGCGAGATCAAAACCTCGTAGTTCGTGGTACAAAATTTGAAAAGAACAAATGGGTTGAATTGATTTTAGAATGTAGAGATAAGTCGTCATCCCTTAGCGAATAATTACGCTAGAAAGGATGAATCATATCTAAACATGTGGAAAAATAAAAGGTGCACAAAGGCACAAAAACAATTGAGTGGGTTTGCATTTTTTTAAGTATGTAATAAGAAATGGTTTTGATATATTTACATGGATTAATATTTGGTTAAGAAAATAAAGTGAAAAGATTAAAAATCGCTTGACCTAAGTCAAGGTTTACTTATGAAAGCATTTGAAGTTTGAAAACAAGAAGGTTTTTAAAATAGGGAGAAGTTTTGAAAATTAAAGAATGGGGAGGAGATGAAGGGACTAATCCTAAATACTTGAATTAAAAAGCTAAGGAAAGAGTTTACCAAACCGATAATATGCACAAATCTTCAAAGTTCGGATTTCCATCTTCAAAGGCTAATGAAATAATCTTGAGGCCGAGGTTCCTAATCCATTCCAACTTGAGCAAGGGGGAAAGATTTTAAGGTCTAAGTCCATTCTCCAAAAAGCTCGGGATAGTAACCATTAGTCCAAAATTAGAAGTCACAAGTCTTTTAAGTGTTCAATCCTTTATTAGGCGTTTTAATATCCAAATGGACAAAAAAAAAGACAAGCAACAATATGAATATAAACAAATGATATATGATATAATATGACAAAATATAATAAGGATATAAGGGAGCAAGAGATTAAAATAAAAGAATAAGGTGCAAGAGATTAAATTTAAACAATTATATTCACATTATTATAATATTTACAATATAAGTGGTATGATGAACTTAATCAAGCACAACCACAACAAGGAAAATAAAGTCGAGGCAACCGGATCAAAATGGATCTTGATTCGAATCGGGACAACTTTAGGTCTATGTTAAGCAATCGCCGAGTAATTTACGGAGTAATTAACCTACAAATGAGGCCGGCCACCACTAATTAAAGTGGAAAATATTCGTGTTAATACATGTTAGAGAAACGATATAATGGATCGTTCTCCGAAAACATGCCACACTAAAAGAAAAAGGAAGGTCTAATCTTAATCGAGATTTTCGTTGAATTTCATCGAAAAGCAACCTATCACGATCTCAAAGTATGGAGAATGATCCAAATGATCATTCATCCATAGATTTGAAATAATGAAGATTAAACTTAATCGGAAATCAACAATCTCGAATCGGAGATTGTCATCGACCAAAAGAGAAAAAAGATGAAGAATAATGGATCAAAACAAAAGATCCAAAAAAGAAATAGGAATAATATTTTTAAATCCTTTTCTAAAAAAAAAACTCCTTCTAAAATACTTCCAAACTATTTTTTAATAAAATTCCTTCTAAAGAAAACCTTTCAAAAGCTTTTCTAAAATATCCTTTAAAAATATTTCATAGAACCTTTTTCCTAAAATAAATTCTAAATAAACATTATATTAAAAATAACTAATCAAAATCAGAATTAAAAGAAAAGAAATTAAAGTAAAAAAAAATAGAATGAGAATAGAAAAGGGAGGGGGAAAGAGAGATCCACGGGTGTGGGATTAGCAACAACAGTGGCCTTGGGCCCAAAACAAACTCACATCTCTCTTATTTTTTCACAAGAATAATAAACAATAATATGAAAATAAAAAAAAAATCAAAAACAGAAGCAAGTGCTTCTTCTTCCTTCAACTTTCATAGCACAAAAAAATAGGGGAAATGAACGAAACAAAAACGGCGGCACCGAGGCATAAGCGGCGGCTCACCTTCACGATTCAAACAAAGAACAATCAATCTCTCTTCTCCTTCCGCAAATGGATCGATACCTCTCCTTCTTCTTCTTCTCAAACTCTCGGATCTCTCTCTCTCAATCGCAAGTCTTCTCTCTCTGATTCAAACCGTAAACCTCTCCTCTTCTTCTTTCTGATTCGGATTCAATTCAATTTAGGTGTAGGGATTTGTGGATTTCGGAATTGGGAAGTAAGATTGAATGAGGGGTTTTCAATTTGGCAGCAATTTGGATGGCTATTCAAGCCTTTTTTTGAATGAAGAGAGGTCCTTCTTTTATAGAGTTTTTGATTGAAGTTTGAGTCTCAATTTCGTTGCCGTTTTGACAATTTCATCAGCGTTTTGGTCATGAGTTCCACGTGAGACTTGCTGAGTTTGTTTTGGTTTTGAATCTTCTACGTTTTGTTTCGGTTGGTTTTGCGTTTTGATATTTCATTTTGATTGCTGCGTTTTTATTCATGTCCAATTTGTTTGCATTTTGTTGTTGCAGTTTTGATGCGGGCTGTGCCTTTTATGCCGCGTTTTGGTTTTGATTTCTTTGCGTTTTGCAGGATGAGAACGCGTGCGTGTGGTGAGGCTTGGGCCTGCTTTGGAGACTTGTACGCGCGCGGGAAGCGTGACTTGATGCAGCTTGGGAAATGTTTGCTTTGGCTTGGATGATTTTCGTGTGGTATTAAAGCTGGCTGGCTGCGGAGTGAAGCGTGTTGGGAGTTGTACGTGTTGTTTGGCTTGCGGCATAGCCTTGGCTTGGGTGTGCAAAGGGCTACTTGGGAACTTGCGGATAAGTTGTTTTTTCGGGCAGCTGATGTTCGGCTTGAGGAAGTTGTATTTGGCAAAAGGCTAAAGCTTGTTTGTGGTTGCTTTGGGCTTACGGCGTGCAAGGGATGGCTTGTGACTTGTATGCTTGGCCTGTTGTGAGATAATGAGGCTTGGACATTTGGGGCTTTGGCAAGTTGGCTTTTGATAGCTGCTACGGGAATTGAGGGATGACGTGCGCTGATGTGATGAAAAGTGTTTGACAAAAGTATGAGGTGAAGGGCTTAGGCATAAGCTAGTACGGTTTTGCTTTGCTAAGGCTGGCGTAAAGTGTTTTTGTGTGAGGCTGCCTGCTGTGGGCCAGCTTGAGGGATTGATGGAAGGCATGTGGAGTTTTGTGAAATTGGTGGGGCTTGAGAAGGTGTATGGGGCTTATTGTTTGAATGTTAGGCCTTGAAATAAAATAAAAACAAATAAAAAGATAAAACAAAGAATTAAACAAAGCTCTATTTAATAAATTTTTCTATTATTAATTGGATTCTTAAAAAAACAAAAATATGGGTTTAAAGAAAAATGATTTGGTTTATATTTATTTTATGATGGAAATTGGAAAAAAAAAAATGGGCATTTGAGAAAATAAAAATAAATGGATTATTGATAAAAAAAATGGAAATTGAACTATATAAAAAAATACAAAAATGAAATAATCGGGAAAGAGAAATGAAAGGTTTAGAACTTGGTGCTTTGCAAATAAAAATGGATAATCGGGTAATTGAACAAAAGATGGTTTAATCAAGAAATGGATAATGGATGGAATTTGGTTTTCAAGCCCACAACAAATCCTAATTTTTCTTGCACAAGCCTCTGCTAAAATGCACACAGCCAACACAGACCCACTGAGCATTTCACAACTTAAACCAACTGTCATCTGAAAACTGTCTGATTATTTTCCTGATAAACTGAATCCATACTGGGGAAAATAAATCCTCAGATGAATCACTGATGAACTGAAGAAACATTGAAGATTCAAACCAAACTTCGCACAAGAAACACTGTCACACAACCCAACTTGTACTTTGAAAACGCATTGCCTGGTGAATGAATTACTGGCACACACAACTGGAAGTCAACAAATCTTTTGATAGTTTGACCAATATTAGGTCAAACATCCATCTGAAATCGAAGTGTGACTGAATCGACGCATCTGAATGAAATTATTGCCCTGTCTTTGAAATCCTGCAACACAGAGAAGAAGAAGAACACTGCAACATATTTTTGGTATTTTGGTTAGAAGTCAGTAAATATAAACAAATATATAAAGCAGTAAAAATAATGGTGATCCCCTGCGAAGCATAGACCCGATATCTGAGAAGAAACTCGAAGGCCAGTTTGATCTTGTTTGTATGCAAAATGCAGATGAAATGCGAAGAAATCTTAGGGCAAAAATTAGGGTGTTACAGCTGTCCCTATTTAAGTTTCTTCAATCCGGAGATATGAAGATTGACATCTTCGTCTCTACAAGATGGGAGAGACTTAAATATAGAATACCCAATTTTTGTCCTAAGAGAATAAATGATATGATATGAATATGATATGCAAACCCAAGATCTCTGTGGGGAAAATATGACCATCAGAGAAAAGCAAAAACTTGGGGACACAGAAGAAAATCCCGCTGGGGAAACAACAACAGACAACCAAAGAATTACCAGGAAAATAAATCATTGAATAACAGACTCCACTTGGGAAAAGATATGAAATATTCAAGGAACAAAATTCAACCAGGGAAATATAAACACCCTGCCAAGAATTATCAATCCAACAAAATATTCGAATCCAACAATGGAGAAATATTGTGTTAGATAAGAATCATTCACTACCTGTTTACTGGGTAGGAAATATAACAGACTCGACTATCAATTTACTGGATAGGAGCAAAATGCAGAGGGATAACCTCAATTACCTTTTTACTGGGCAATAAAATTCTCAACTACCTGATTTACTGGGTAGGAACATAAGGGACTCAACTATCGATTTACTGGATAGGAGCAAAATACGGAGGAATAACCTCAATTACCTTTTTACTGGGTAAGAAATATTCTCGACTACCTGATTTACTGGGTAGAGCAAACAAAGAACTCGACTATCAATTTACTGGATAGGAGTATGGTCTACTACCTGATTATTGGGTAGGAACTCAATCAAATGGAAACAGCTTCTATTACCTTTTTACTGGGTAAGAAGAAAATATTTGATTCTATTACCTTTTTACTGGGTAAGAGAAAAAATAACTTGACTACCGGATTTACTGGGTAAAACAATTCTCGACTACCTGATTTATTGGGTAAAACAATTCTAGACTACCTGATTTACTGGGTAGGAGCTTAAACAAATGAAAACAAACTCTATTACCTTTTTACTGGGTAAGAGAATAAAATCTCGACTACCAAATTTACTGGGTAGGAGCACAAGCAAAAGAATTTGATCAATTTGGTAATATTACCCACTATCGATTACTGATAGCTAAATTCCAGAGCAATATACTCAAGCTGGAGAAAATGTTGCCCATTATTAAACAATGATAGCTTAATTCCAAAGCAATATATCCACAAGAGGGGACAAAAGTTCAATCCAAGAACAAATTGGAAAGAAACGGTTAAACAAGACTCATCCCGAGGAGGAAATATCTCAACTGGGGAAAATTCCATCCAGATAATACACTGGGGAGGAAGCTAAATCAACATCATCCACGAGAAACAAACTCAGTGGGGGAATTAGAAAGGATTAACTATTTCTGCTTAAATGGTCGACATTCTAAACTTGAGAGGAAGACGACACACACACTCTGTGGGGAAAATCCACACCAAAGAGCAAATAACAATGATAAACGCAAGAATGCAAGCAAACAATGCCATGTTTATGCGTATGAATATGCTTATGAATATGCTGACAAAACAGACATAAAGATAAGAAACAGGGTGACATGAACACCACAACAACCGGATACTCGGCTAATCCCAAGGCAACAATGCAGGGATACAACGCTAGAGATTCAACTTGAAATCTGCAGGGGAATATCATAAGCCATCAAAGGAAATACAATCCTGTTACAAGGCTCAAATCATGATGAGACAGCATCTGCTAGGAAAATCATCCTACTGAGGAAAAGTAATAATCTGCTGAGGATGGAAATATTCTTGATAAAAATCAAACTTCACAAGGAATAATTGTCATACCACTCCTGCTCCATCTGGGGATAGAGTGCAAGACCTGCTAAAAATCACATAGGAACCTGCTGGAAATCAGCACATGCAGACCTACTGGGGATCCATAAGGATATCAGAAGTTAACATCATAGCCAAAACACAGTTACGAGGGATTTTAAATCAATACCCACCATCAGGTAAAAGAAAACCTCTAAACTGACTGCTATATCAATACTTCTATATCCAAAGATGCAAACAAATCGAGCTGAGGAACAAGAGCTCAGCTGGGGATTCCTAATACTTCTCAATTCAAAGATAACATGCTGAGGAAGAAATCAACACTCAGCTAGGGATTCTGAACATCCCTTCCAACAACTCTTCTGGGGAATACATACAATCTCCATTCATGCTTATTGTTGAGGAACAAACATCATTAACATCAATCTGTCAAGACTATCCAGGAACTTCACATGGACACAACCGAATCAAACCCTGCTTTGGGAGAGACAAGTTACACACATCCAGACTTTACCATTCTTGAAATCACCATCGATATCCTTTCTTTGTTCATATATCAAAAGAAAAATGTTTTTAAAATCTTCAAAGATTAAATTTATTAAATTTTTTTCGAAAATCATCATCAACAATAAATTGAAATTTTGTAAATAGAAACAATATAAAGAATTGCAAACAATTGGATAAAAGCTCAAATTTATTGATAGAATGGTAGTCAGCAAATGGCATGACTCCATGGATCATTACAAGTTTGAAAAATGGTAAATACATGGAAAAGGGCTACATTGAGATACAATGATCACTATTCTCCCTATCAACTTTGAACTCCACTGTGTCCGAAACTTCAGTCAAGGATGAGTGAATAAGAATCTTTGATGAATAATTCTTCTGAGGGATAGAATCTGAAATCCTCGGTTGCTACAAGTGATTCAGTCTGTCGACGCAGTTACTTGCCATGATCCCTAACTTTTGCCTAGATTGCCCTTTCGGGTTTTCAATCTACCGGGATAATTATTTCTGTTTTTGTCTCTAATTTTTTCCTGGACCGCCCTTTCGGGTTTTCAATCCACCGAGACACTCATTATTGCCTAAGCCGCCCTTTCGGGTTTTCAACTTAGCGAGCTGTTCTTTTATTTTTTTAGGCGAAGTATTTCTTGACTGCATCCGCATTCACAGGGCGAGTGATCTTCTCACCATCCATAGTTGCAAGAATTAATGAACCGCCAGAGAAGGCTTTCTTAACAACATATGGGCCATCATAGTTTGGAGTCCACTTGCCCCGAGAATCTTTAAGGAAAGACTGAATCTTTTTTAGCACGAGGTCGCCTTCTCTAAATACACGAGGTTTGACCTTCTTATCAAAAGCTTTCTTCATTCTTTGCTGGTACAACCGACCATGACACAAAGCTTTTATTCTCTTTTCTTCAATCAAATTCAACTTATCAAATCTACTCTGACACCATTCAGCCTCAGTCAACTTGGCTTCCATCAGAACTCTCATTGATGGGATCTCAACTTCGACGAGGAGCACTGCTTCCATACCATAAACAAGTGAGAAAGGGGTTGCCCCTGTTGAAGTGCGGACAGATGTACGATACCCATGCAAAGCAAAAGGGAGCATCTCATGCCAGTCCTTGTACGTCACAACCATCTTCTGAATGATCTTTTTAATGTTCTTATTCGCAGCTTCAACAGCCCCATTCATCTTCGGTCTATAAGGAGAGGAATTATGGTGTTGAATCTTGAAATCTTCACAAAGCTCTTTCATCATCTTATTGTTCAAGTTCGAACCATTATCAGTAATGATTCTATTCGGAACACCATATCTGCAGATAAGATTATTCTTGATAAACCGAACCACAACTTGCTTGGTCACATTCACATACGATGCCGCTTCAACCCACTTGGTGAAGTAGTCAATTGCCACGAGGATAAAACGATGTCCATTCGAAGCCTTGGGTTCAATCATGCCAATCATATCAATTCCCCACATAGAGAAAGGCCATGGGGAAGAAATCACATTGAGGTAAGCTGGTGGCACATGAATCTTATCAGCATACACTTGACACTTATGGCACTTTTTCACATACTTGCAACAATCAGATTCCATTGTCAGCCAATAGTAACCTGCTCTCAACATCTTTTTAGCCATTGCATGCCCATTAGCATGAGTACCAAAAGATCCTTCATGAATTTCTTTCATTAACATGTCTGCTTTGTGTCTATCCACACATCTGAGCAAGACCATGTCAAAATTTCTCTTGTAAAGCACACTTCCATTCAAGAAGAAATTGCCTGCCAATCTCCTCAAAGTTCTCTTATCTTTACCAGATGCCCCAAGCGGGTATTCTTGACTCTAGAGAAAACATTTAATATCATGATACCAAGGCTTGTCATCATGGACTTCTTCAACTGCAAACACATGAGTTGGTCTTTCAAGTCGCATCACACTGATCATGGGAACATCATTCCACTGGTGCACCTTTATCATGGAAGCTATAGTTGCCAAGGCATCTGCCATTTGATTCTCATCACGAGGAATATAATGAAACTCAACTTTGGTGAAAAAAGTTGATATCTTCCTGGCATAATCTCTATAGGGGATCAAGTGGGGTTGATGAGTTACCCACGTGCCCTGAATCTGATTAATTACCAAGGCAGAATCTCCGTATACATCAAGATATTTAATTCTCAGATCAATAGCTTCCTCAAGACCCATAATGCAGGCTTCATACTCAGCTTCATTGTTGGTACAAGGAAAAGTCAATCTTGCGGCAAAAGGAATATGTGAACCATGGGGAGTAATGATCATTGCTCCAATTCCTCTTCCACGTGCATTCACGGCACCATCAAAAACTAAACCCCATCGAGATCCAGGCTCCGGCCCTTCCTCAATCAAAGGTTCATCACAATCTTTTACTTTCAAAAACATCACATCCTCATCAGGAAAATCAAACTTGATAGGTTGGTAATCATCAATCGGTTGATGTGCCAAATAGTCAGCCAAGATACTACTTTTTATAGCTTTTTGAGTTTGGTACTCGATATCATATTCTGATAACAACATTTGCCAACGAGCAATCCTCCCAGTCAAAGCAGGCTTTTCAAAGATATACTTGATTGGATCCATTTTAGATATCAACCAAGTCGTATGATTCAGCATATACTGGCGAAGACGCTTTGCAGCCCAAGCTAAGGCACAACAAGTTTTTTCAAGCATGGAATACCGAGACTCACAATCAGTGAATTTTTTACTCAAGTAGTAAATTGCAGATTCTTTTCTTCCAGATTCATCTTGCTGACCAAGCACACAACCCATGGAATCTTCCAACACAGTCAAATACATGATCATCGGTCTACCTTCCACCGGAGGAGACAAAATAGGAGGTTCAAGCAGATATTCTTTAATACTTTCAAACGCCTTCTGGCAATCATCTGTCCAGACACAACCTTTATCTTTTCGAAGCAGCTTGAAGATCGGAGCACATGTGGCAGTCATGTGGGAAATTAACCTCGAAATATAATTCAATCGGCCCAAGAATCCTCTGACTTGCTTTTCGGTTCTTGGAGCAGGCATTTCCTGAATAGCTTTCACTTTATCAGGATCAACTTCAATACCTCTTTGGCTAACAATGAAACTTAGCAACTTTCCAGAACATACACCAAAGGTGCACTTATTCAGATTCAGACGAAGCTTATACTTCCTTAGCCTTTGAAATAATTTCAGCAAATGCTCAACATGATCCTCTTCGGTCTTCGACTTGGCGATCATATCATCAACATATACTTCGATTTCTTTGTGCATCATATCATGGAAAAGTGTGGTCATAGCTCTTTGATACGTCGCACCAGCATTCTTTAATCCAAAGGGCATCACTCTATAGCAGAATGTTCCCCATGGTGTAATAAATGTGGTCTTTTCCATGTCCTCGGGTGCCATCTTTATTTGATTGTAACCGGAAAATCCGTCCATAAAAGAGAACACATCAAACTTAGCCGTATTATCTACCAACATATCAATATGTGGCAAAGGAAAATCATCTTTCGGACTGGCTTTATTCAGATCTCTGTAATCAACGCACATTCGGACTTTTCCGTCTTTCTTCGGAACAGGAACAATATTGGCCACCCATTCAGGATAAGTTGACGTCAAAAGAAAACCTTCATCAATCTGCTTTTGAACCTCTTCTTTGATTTTTACTGCCATGTCTGGATGAGTTCTTCTGAGCTTCTGCTTCACAGGTGGACATTCAGGCTTCAGCGGCAATCTATGCTCCACAATATCAGTATCAAGACCTGGCATGTCTTGATAAGACCAAGCAAATACATCAACATATTCTCTGAGAAGATCTACAATCCTCCTCGTAACATCCGGATCAAGCAATGCTCCAACTTTGACTTCTTTCTTTTCATCTTCAGAACCCAAGTTGACCATCTCTATAGACTCTCCATGAGGCTGAATAATCTTCTCCTCGTGCTCAAGCAACCGAGAAATTTCATCTGGAATCTCTTCATCATCCTCTTCCTCAGCTTCAAACACAGGGAATTCAAAGTTGGAAGAGGGCATAGGATCATTGTTTTCAATGGGTTTATCATTCAATCTGCA
Organism: Lathyrus aphaca; assembly: GCA_963966055.1. Taxonomy (NCBI): domain Eukaryota; kingdom Viridiplantae; phylum Streptophyta; class Magnoliopsida; order Fabales; family Fabaceae; genus Lathyrus; species Lathyrus aphaca. The sequence continues at coordinate 317,318,154 of OZ014519.1, forward strand.
CAATGATTTTATTTTTATTTTAGAGCATGAACAAAAGTGCAAACAATATGCAGATAAACAATTATTATATATTTTGGGTTTTTTATGTTACCATTTTTTAGAATAAAGCAAAAATGAAAAAACGCATATGGAAATAACAAAATAACATTTTATTGATGATGATAAAATTTGAAACAAAGCCCGACAAACATCACTTTCACCTTGGGCAGAGTGAAAAGATTTTTGAAAGAAAATAAAAACAAATTACTTTGAAGAATGAACGATAAAAGGAACATCAACAGCGATCCAGTTCTGGAAAATCTTTCCATGCGTAACGAAGTCAAGCATTTCTTCGTCTTCATCATCATCAATGATGGCAGCAGCGGAATGATCGTTGATAAATCCAGCACTTCTGAAGCCTTCTTGAATAGTCTTGGGATCTTTGATAACTGCACCTGGTGCAAAGCCGATACCAAAACCTTCCTTATTGTCGACAGCATCAATAATTCTTCCCCAACCATCAGACTGACCAGCTTCAAGCACCCGCAGAGCATCTTTGAAAGAAGACATGGGCATGGCATTCTTCTTAACAACATTATCCACAACAGAAAGAGCTTGAAACGAAGTTCCCACCTCTTCCTCAGCATCAATATAGGAGAAAGAAGACAAATTTCTCACAAGCATCGCCCTCTCACCTTCAATGGTCACCAATTTACCTTCTCTCACAAACTTCAACTTCTGATGAAGAGTGGATGTTACAGCTCCTGCCTCGTGGATCCAAGGTCTTCCGAGGAGACAACTGTATGCGGGACGTATATCCATTACTTGAAAAGTAATCTTGAATATAAACGGTCCAATAAGAATAGGAAGATCCACCTCTCCAATCACTGTCTTTTACGACCCATCAAACGCTTTCACTATAATCCCACTGTGCCTCATGGGAGCACCTTGAAACGCAAGCTTTGACAAAGTCGATTTTGGCATAACATTCAGAGACGATCCGGTATCAACTAGCACCTTGGACATAGCGTCCTCTTGACAATTCACTGAGATGTGCAGAGCCAAGTTATGATTTCTTCCTTCTTCAGGCAGATCGTCATCACAAAAGCTCAAATTATTGCATGACGTGATATTCGCCACAATACTATCAAATTGATCAACAGTCACATCATGGTCAACATAAGCTTGATCCATAATCTTCTGCAATGACTGCCTATGAGCCTCAGAACTCATCAAAAGAGACAAAACTGATATCTTCGAGGGAGTCTGCAACAACTGCTCGAAAATATTATACTTACTCTTTTTATCAACTTTAGCACCTCATCATCATTATTACCAGATTGGCCCGATTGGACAACAACATCCATAATCTGCTTACTCGCACTGGTATCTTCAACTCTCTTTGGAGGATCTGAAGCATACACTCTACCACTTCTGGTGACCTTCGTCACATCAGCAATGCTAACTACAGACTTTGGAGTAGGAAGAGGGACTTCCCTACCATTCTCTATCATCGTAGCATTATAACGGTATGGAACAGCTTTATCAGACTCATATGGTACTGGACCAGGCACATTAATCACCAATGGAGTAACAGCAGTCTTGCGACTATCAAAAGAAATCACCACCCTCTCAGGAGCAACTCTCTCAGGAAGATTGAACTGAGGCATAATGACATTCACTTCATTCTCATATTCATCTCTCTTTGCTGTTACTTCAATCAGCTTATCGTCCATCATCTTTTGAATATCCCTTTTAACAATCACGCAACCACGAGGATTCACCGAGCAAATACAACATCCAGCATAGTCGTGATCAATATCGTGATATTCACTCAAGAAAGCATGCATCTCCACCAAAGATCTTCGGATATGACAGACTTCATAGATTTTGAACAAACCAGGACAACCAGCAACCATATTCACAGACGCATTACCATGCTTCGGCAACGGATTCTTCTGCACGTTTGGGTTAACATCATTGAAATACAGAACATTGTTCCTCATCAATTTCTGTACTTCAAACTTCAATGGATAACAGTTCTCAACATCATGCCCCGGGGCACCTTGATGAAAAGCACAGCGAGCCTCTGGCTTATACCACCATGGAATAGTCTCTGGAACAGGAGGTGGAGGACGAGTTTGCACAAGATTCTTTGCAATCAAAGATCGAAGTAGGTCTGCATACGGCACAGGAATAGGATCAAAACTTGGCTTAACCCGAGCTTGTTGATTACCACCTTGTTGCACAAAAGGTTGTTGATAACGAGGTTGGAACTTTGAAATTGCTGGCACAGTTGGAGCCACATTAATCATCGGTGTTACAGAAGCCACATGCTACGAATGATGATTCCCACGACTGTGAGGTCTTCTATAACTTTCATGGGATACTGCATTAGTCTCATTTTCCTTCTTTTTCCCGAAGTTGAACCTTCTAGAGCTTGAACCATTACTATTCTCTTGAGTCAACCGTCCCTCACGGACACCTTCTTCTAAACGCATCCCCATACTCACCATCTCAGTGAAGTCAGAAGGAGCGCTTGCTATCATCCTCTCATAATAAAAAGAACCCAACGTCTTCAAGAAGATCTTCGTCATTTCTTTTTCTTCCAGCGGAGGAACAATCTGGGCTGCCAGCTCTCTCCATCTCTGCGCATATTCGTTAAAAGTCTCTTTGTCCTTCTGGGACATAGCTCGAAGTTGATCTCTATCAGGCGCCATATCAACGTTGTACTTGTACTGCCTCACAAAAGCTTCTCCCAAATCATTGAAGGTCTTGATTTGACTATTATCCAAGCTCATATACCACCTCATGGGTGCACCAGTCAAACTGTCCTGGAAATAGTGAATCAGCAGCTTATCATTATCAGTCTGAGCAGACATCTTCCTTGCATACATAGTCAAATGGCTCAACGGACAAGTGTTGCCTTTGTACTTCTCAAACTCAGGCAACTTGAATTTGTAAGGAACTTTAACATTAGGGACCAGACAAAGGTCATAAGCATCTTTCCCGAACAAATCCTTATGCTTCAAAGCTCTCATCTCCCTCTGGATCTCAACAAAGCGTCCCTGGAAATCATCAAGTCTTTCAGCAACTCCAGCATCTTCACTGGGCTCAGCATGGTAAATCATTTCATCATGATGTGGAATATTGTGCACAACAGGCGGTATAGTAGTCACAACTGGAGGAAGAGTAGTCCAAACTGGCGGTGGGAGATTATTAAATGCAGCAGTCTCCGGACGATGAGGAGGACGGTAACCAGCAGGAAAAAAGTCAACGGGCATGCCCCAAGGTGTGCTAGCAGGTATACGATAGTGAGGAGAAATAACAGTCTCAACAGGAACGGATGCGGTAACAACCTCGGAGATGACAGTATTCTGAACAGGAGGACTAGGAGGTGGCTGATTATGAGCAACCACCAAATTTTCCATCATAGCAGTCACTCTTTCCAAGCTTTCCCTCAGATAAGTAACCTCTTCGCGCAGCTCGCGACTCTCTTATTGCAAAGTATCCATCACTCTTCTCCGATTAGCTCGAGTATCAAAGCGGTGAGTCAGCTTGACAGGAACACTGAATGAAGACCAGAAAACAACAATAAGATCCCTGGAGAACACTCAAAAAGCAAGACAAAATGCGAGTATGATGCATGCTATGTATATGCAAATGCAAAGATTTCAAAGGATTATAAGTTAACTTGCAATATTCATAAAGAGACATTTTTGAAATACTTAAAAAAACTCATTCTCATTAAAATCAAAGTGAGGATTACAAATGAAGTACAAACATCAATAATCCTAATACATAAGAGGAAGAGTAAACTAAGCCTATGGAATCATATCCGAAGAAGTCCCGAATCCTGGCTGATACTTCATACAAATCCTCTTGATCTCACTCTTGTACCGTTCTTCCATATCTTCCTTATCCTTCACCAACTTGTCGACAATGGCCTTCCAAGCACCGAAAGTAGGAGGAATAGTAGATGGAGTACTAGAGGAAAGTAAATCCTCTCTCGGCCTCTTCGTGACGCGCCGCTCAAGTAGCTCAATAAGATCATCCTTCTCCTTAAGCTGCTCCTGCATAGTAGTCCTCTCAAGTAGCCATTCTTCCTTTTCTTTCTTCATCTTCTCTAACTCTTCTTGAAGAACCAACTTCTCATCAACAGGAGGTAGAAAAGCAGACAAAGGAAATATGGGAAACATAGGCTCCTCAGGTGGATAAGGCATCTTGAGCTTGGAAGCTCTAGATCGAACCCACTGAATATAACAATCAGAAGGAGGAAGGTGTTGTCTACCCAATTGACCTTTCTCTTTCCTATGAACAGCATGCCAAGAATGAGCAATCCTTTTCTTCATCTCTATATGATCGGCACCATTAAGAAAGAAGAAACGGGATAAGGCAAGATTGTTTGGAACATACTTCAAACAATAACCGAACTGTCGTCTAGCCAAAATGGGGTTGTAGCTAATTCCCCCACGTGTACCAAGAAGAGGTACATTAGGAAATTCTCCACAACTATCAATAAGAACTCCAATGTCATAATGAGAACTATACCATGTCATGTCCTTATGAGAAAGCGACATCAACCTCTGAGACCATCTTCGATTCTCTCTATTGTCCTTGAAAACATCCGACTTCGGTAGGTGCGAAATAAACCACCTATAAAGAAGAGGCGCACAACATACAATCTCTCCGTCACCTTTGGAGGTCCTATAGTGAAAAGCATGATACATATCTCCAAGCAAAGTAGGCACCGGGTTCTTCTTCAAGAAGATCTGAATAGCATTCTCATCCACAATACCATCTAAGTTTGGAAACAAGACAATCTCGTAAATAAGCAAAGCAAAAATAGCCTCAAATGCATCCTTATGACCCAAAGTAAGTGAAGTAGAAGCCTTTCCCATCAAGAACTTAGCATTAATACCACGAACACTCCCCTTCGGAAGAAACTTCCCATTAAGATCGGATTCCTTAAGAAACAGTGCTTTGGCGATGACCTTGATAGTAAGCTCATTCTCTAAACCGGTGAAAAGAAACTCCTTGTCCAGAATAGGCAAACCTAACCAATGAGAATACTCCTCCAAAGTCGGTACAAGCTGATAATCCGGAAAGGTAAAACAATGGTGCAACGGATCATAAAACTGAGCTAAAGTAGGGACAATCCCCTCAGGTACATCAATATCCAACATATACAAAAGCTTCCCATGACATCCTCGGAACTCTTGGGTATCAACAACCAAAGCTCCTAGCTTTCTCAACTCTACAACATTAGGATTCTTGAAAGTGTACTTCTTTGTGTTCCTCCTTTCAAAAGTCATAGCCATAGACATCTGAAATTTTGCAAAAGTCCCTTATAAGTCCTTTGAAATCTTACGAACAATGCTCATGAATGTTATGATGGCATGTATGCAACAAACACAAACAAGATCACACAAGGCACACGGGCTTAGGTTCTGAGTCACGAGCATGAAGTCAAGGTAACAGAACACCAACCCAAACAGGTAAGTACTAAGGTTTTGTCTTCATTGTACCTGCAAGAAACCAAAAGGGTGCTAACAGAGGTGCCCGGAGTTAACAGCCATCTTTAGAATATCATCGGTATGTTGGATTACTCCCCAACCGATAACATTCTTAAAATATACCTCGTCCGAGTGTAGTATCGCGTGACAACCGCCTTAGATTTACATCCAGACTGCTTCCGCACTACGTTCCTAAATTGGCTTAGATGGGTTAAGGGTTCTAAGGTCCTCAGTATGATCAGCTCAAGGTCAGAAAATAATGCCACGTACGATTACTCGTCATGACATTGATAGTCCAAGAGAGCCTAACCGAGTGGAGATTATCAAATTGATATTGCTTTGGACTACTCCATCACATATCGCTTCGAATATCGCCGTCCTATCATAAGTTTCAACTCAGATCCGAATTAGAATCTATCTCACACAGAGGATCACCAAAACCGAAACAGAACAACCAAATAACAAACAAATCAAACCAAAGCAATAAATAAATCAAAGTAGGCTAAATCCGCTTAGAGATTACTCCCCAGCAGAGTCGCCACTTTTCTGTAGCGGTAAAATCGTGAGTGTAAGTTATTGATTAACTTAACTCGATTAACACAGAGTCGCCACCGCGCTTTTCTTTATTTCCGAAAGGAAAAAGGTAAAAGAACGAATAAAAACCTAGGAGTCTAAAAGCAAAAGCTAAAAGAACAAACATAGATTGGGTAAGGGGATTGGTTATGAATCGGGAAGGTTTTAGGCACCCGACTCATCTGTGGTACTTCACGGGAGCCCTTTGAAATACTTATTGCTTTTTGGTCTGAAATTGGTTTGTTTAAAATGATTGAAGAGATGAGGAGAAGAATGTTTTTTAATGATTTTGTGTTTGATAAGGTTTTAACGCCTTATGCCTACGTACCCACAAAGTGCAATGCGAGATCAAAACCTCGTAGTTCGTGGTACAAAATTTGAAAAGAACAAATGGGTTGAATTGATTTTAGAATGTAGAGATAAGTCGTCATCCCTTAGCGAATAATTCTGCTAGAAAGGATGAATCATATCTAAACATGTGGAAAAATAAAAGGTGCACAAAGGCACAAAAACAATTGAGTGGGTTTGCATTTTTTTAAGTATGTAATAAGAAATGGTTTTGATATATTTACATGGATTAATATTTGGTTAAGAAAATAAAGTGAAAAGATTAAAAATCGCTTGACCTAAGTCAAGGTTTACTTATGAAAGCATTTGAAGTTTGAAAACAAGAAGGTTTTTGAAATAGGGAGAAGTTTTGAAAATTAAAGAATGGGGAGGAGATGAAGGGACTAATCCTAAATACTTGAATTAAAAAGCTAAGGAAAGAGTTTACCAAACCGATAATATGCACAAATCTTCAAAGTTCGGATTTCCATCTTCAAAGGCTAATGAAATAATCTTGAGGTCGAGGTTCCTAATCCATTCCAACTTGAGCAAGGGGGAAAGATTTTAAGGTCTAAGTCCATTCTCCAAAAAGCTCGGGATAGTAACCATTAGTCCAAAATTAGAAGTCACAAGTCTTTTAAGTGTTCAATCCTTTATTAGGCGTTTTAATATCCAAATGGACAAAAAAAAAGACAAGCAACAATATGAATATAAACAAATGATATATGATATAATATGACAAAATATAATAAGGAGATAAGGGAGCAAGAGATTAAAATAAAAGAATAAGGTGCAAGAGATTAAATTTAAACAATTATATTCACATTATTATAATATTTACAATATAAGTGGTATGATGAACTTAATCAAGCACAACCACAACAAGGAAAATAAAGTCGAGGCAACCGGATCAAAATGGATCTTGATTCGAATCGGGACAACTTTAGGTCTATGTTAAGCAATCGCCGAGTAATTTACGTAGTAATTAACCTACAAATGAGGCCGGCCACCACTAATTAAAGTGGAAAATATTCGTGTTAATACATGTTAGAGAAACGATATAATGGATCGTTCTCCGAAAACATGCCACACTAAAAGAAAAAGGAAGGTCTAATCTTAATCGAGATTTTCGTTGAATTTCATCGAAAAGCAACCTATCACGATCTCAAAGTATGGAGAATGATCCAAATGATCATTCATCCATAGATTTGAAATAATGAAGATTAAACTTAATCGGAAATCAACAATCTCGAATCGGAGATTGTCATCGACCAAAAGAGAAAAAAGATGAAGAATAATGGATCAAAACAAAAGATCCAAAAAAGAAATAGGAATAATATTTTTAAATCCTTTTCTAAAAAAAAACTCCTTCTAAAATACTTCCAAACTATTTTTTAATAAAATTCCTTCTAAAGAAAACCTTTCAAAAGCTTTTCTAAAATATCCTTTAAAAATATTTCATAGAACCTTTTTCCTAAAATAAATTCTAAATAAACATTATATTAAAAATAACTAATCAAAATCAGAATTAAAAGAAAAGAAATTAAAGTAAAAAAAAATAGAATGAGAATAGAAAAGGGAGGGGGAAAGAGAGATCCACGGGTGTGGGATTAGCAACAACAGTGGCCTTGGGCCCAAAACAAACTCACATCTCTCTTATTTTTTCACAAGAATAATAAACAATAATATGAAAATAAAAAAAAAAATCAAAAACAGAAGCAAGTGCTTCTTCTTCCTTCAACTTTCATAGCACAAAAAAACAGGGGAAATGAACGAAACAAAAACGGCGGCACCGAGGCATAAGCGGCGACTCACCTTCACGATTCAAACAAAGAACAATCAATCTCTCTTCTCCTTCCGCAAATGGATCGATACCTCTCCTTCTTCTTCTTCTCAAACTCTCGGATCTCTCTCTCTCAATCGCAAGTCTTCTCTCTCCGATTCAAACCGTAAACCTCTCCTCTTCTTCTTTCTGATTCGGATTCAATTCAGTTTAGGTGTAGGGATTTGTGGATTTCGGAATTGGGAAGTAAGATTGAAAGAGGGGTTTTCAATTTGGAAGCAATTTGGATGGCTATTCAAGCCTTTTTTTGAATGAAGAGAGGTCCTTCTTTTATAGAGTTTTTGATTGAAGTTTGAGTCTCAATTTCGTTGCCGTTTTGACAATTTCATCAGCGTTTTGGTCATGAGTTCCGCGTGAGACTTGCTGAGTTTGTTTTGGTTTTGAATCTTCTGCGTTTTGTTTCGGTTGGTTTTGCGTTTTGATATTTCATTTTGATTGCTGCGTTTTGTTTCGGTTGGTTTTGCGTTTTGATATTTCATTTTGATTGCTGCGTTTTTATTCATGTCCAATTTGTTTGCATTTTGTTGTTGCCGTTTTGATGCGGGTTGTGCCTTTTATGCCGCGTTTTGGTTTTGATTTCTTTGCGTTTTGCAGGATGCGAACGCGTGCGTGTGGTGAGGCTTGGGCCTGCTTTGGAGACTTGTACGCGCGCGGGAAGCGTGACTTGATGCAGCTTGGGAAATGTTTGCTTTGGCTTGGATGATTTTCGTGTGGTATTAAAGTTGGCTGGCTGCAGAGTGAAGCGTGTTGGGAGCTGTACGTGTTGTTTGGCTTGCGGCATAGCCTTGGCTTGGGTGTGCAAAGGGCTGCTTGGGAACTTGCGGATAAGTTGTTTTTTCGGGCAGCTGATGTTCGACTTGAGGAAGTTGTATTTGGAAAAAGGCTAAAGCTTGTTTGTGGTTGCTTTGGGCTTACGGCGTGCAAGGGATGGCTTGTGACTTGTATGCTTGGCCTGTTGTGAGATAATGAGGCTTGGACATTTGGGGCTTTGGCAAGTTGGCTTTTGATAGCTGCTACGGGAATTGAGGGATGACGTGCGCTGATGTGATGAAAAGTGTTTGACAAAAGTATGAGGTGAAGGGCTTAGGCATAAGCTAGTACTGTTTTGCTTTGCTAAGGCTGGCGTAAAGTGTTTTTGTGTGAGGCTGCCTGCTGTGGGCCAGCTTGAGGGATTGATGGAAGGCATGTGGAGTTTTGTGAAATTGGTGGGGCTTGAGAAGGTGTATGGGGCTTATTGTTTGAATGTTAGGCCTTGAAATAAAAAAAACAAATAAAAAGATAAAACAAAGAATTAAACAAAGCTCTATTTAATAAATTTTTCTATTATTAATTGGATTCTAAAAAAAACAAAAATATGGGTTTAAAGAAAAATGATTTGGTTTATATTTATTTTATGATGGAAATTGGAAAAAAAAATGGACATTTGAGAAAATAAAAAGAAATGGATTATTGATAAAAAAAATGGAAATTGAACTATATAAAAAAATACAAAAATGAAATAATCGGGAAAGAGAAATGAAAGGTTTAGAACTTGGTGTTTTGCGAATAAAAATGGATAATCGGGTAGTTGAACAAAAGATGGTTTAATCAAGAAATGGATAATGGATGGAATTTGGTTTTCAAGCCCACAACAAATCCTAATTTTTCTTGCACAAGCCTCTGCTAAAATGCACACAGCCAACACAGACCCACTGAGCATTTCACAACTTAAACCAATTGTCATCTGAAAACTATCTGATTATTTCCCTGATAAACTGAATCCATACTGGGGAAAATAAATCCTCAGATGAATCACTGATGAACTGAAGAAACATTGAAGATTCAAACCAAACTTCGCACAAGAAACACTGTCACACAACCTAACTTGTACTTTGAAAACGCATTGCCTGATGAATGAATTACTGGCACACACAACTGGAAGTCAACAAATCTTTTGATAGTTTGACCAATATTAGGTCAAACATCCATCTGAAATCAAAGTGTGACTGAATCGACGCATCTGAATGAAATTATTGCCCTGTCTTTGAAATCCTGCAACACAGAGAAGAAGAAGAACACTGCAACATATTTTTGGTATTTTGGTTAGAAGTCAGTAAATATAAACAAATATATAAAGCAGTAAAAATAATGGTGATCCCCTGCGAAGCATAGACCCGATATCTGAGAAGAAACTCGAAGGCCAGTTCGATCTTGTTTGTATGCAAAATGCAGATGAAATGCGAAGAAATCTTAGGGCAAAATTTAGGGTGTTACAGCTGTCCCTATTTAAGTTTCTTCAATCCGGAGATATGAAGATTGACATCTTCGTCTCTACAAGATGGGAGAGACTTAAATATAGAATACCCAATTTTTGTCCTAAGAGAACAAATGATATGATATGAATATGATATGCAAACCCAAGATCTCTGTGGGGAAAATATGACCATCAGAGAAAAGCAAAAACTGGGGACACAGAAGAAAATCCCGCTGGGGAAACAACAACAGACAACCAAAGAATTACCAGGAAAATAAATCACTGAATAACAGACTCCACTTGGGAAAAGATATGAAATATTCAAGGAACAAAATTCAACCAGGGAAATATAAACACCCTGCCAAGAATTATCAATCCAACAAAATATTCGAATCCAACAATGGAGAAATATTGTGTTAGATAAGAATCATTCACTACCTGTTTACTGGGTAGGAAATATAACAGACTCGACTATCAATTTACTGGATAGGAGCAAAATGCAGAGGGATAACCTCAATTACCTTTTTACTAGGCAATAAAATTCTCAACTACCTGATTTACTGGGTAGGAACATAAGGGACTCAACTATCGATTTACTGGATAGGAGCAAAATACGGAGGAATAACCTCAATTACCTTTTTACTGGGAAAGACATATTCTCGACTACCTGATTTACTGGGTAGAGCAAACAAAGAACTCGACTATCAATTTACTGGATAGGAGTATGGTCTACTACCTGATTATTGGGTAGGAACTCAATCAAATGGAAACAGCTTCTATTACCTTTTTACTGGGTAAGAAGAAAATATCTGATTCTATTACCTTTTTACTGGGTAAGAGAAAAAATAACTTGACTACCGGATTTACTGGGTAAAACAATTCTCGACTACCTGATTTACTGGGTAAAACAATTCTCGACTACCTGATTTACTGGGTAGGAGCTTAAACAAATGAAAACAAACTCTATTACCTTTTTACTGGGTAAGAGAATAAAATCTCGACTACCAAATTTACTGGGTAGGAGCACAAGCAAAAGAATTTGATCAATTTGGTAATATTACCCACTATCGATTACTGATAGCTAAATTCCAGAGCAATATACTCAAGCTGGAGAAAATGTTGCCCATTATTAAACAATGATAGCTTAATTCCAAAGCAATATATCCACAAGAGGGGACAAAAGTTCAATCCAAGAACAAATTGGAAAGAAACGGTTAAACAAGACTCATCCCGAGGAGGAAATATCTCAACTGGGGAAAATTCCATCCAGATAATACACTGGGGAGGAAGCTAAATCAACATCATCCACGAGAAACAAACTCAGTGGGGAATTAGAAAGGATTAACTCTTTCTGCTTAAATGGTCGACATTCTAAACTTGAGAGGAAGACGACACACACACTCTGTGGGGAAAATCCACACCAAAGAGCAAATAACAATGATAAACGCAAGAATGCAAGCAAACAATGCCATGTTTATGCGTATGAATATGCTTATGAATATGCTGACAAAACAGACATAAAGATAAGAAACAGGGTGACATGAACACCACAACAACCGGATACTCGGCTAATCCCAAGGCAACAATGCAGGGATACAACGCTAGAGATTCAACTTGAAATCTGCAGGGGAATATCATAAGCCATCAAAGGAAATACAATCCTGTTACAAGGCTCAAATCATGATGAGACAGCATCTGCTAGGAAAATCATCCTACTGAGGAAAAGTAATAATCTGCTGAGGATGGAAATATTCTTGATAAAAATCAAACTTCACGAGGAATAATTGTCATACCACTCCTGCTCCATCTGGGGATAGAGTGCAAGACCTGCTAAAAATCACATAGGAACCTGCTGGAAATCAGCACATGCAGACCTACTGGGGATCCATAAGGATATCAGAAGTTAACATCATAGCCAAAACACAGTTACGAGGGATTTTAAATCAATACCCACCATCAGGTAAAAGAAAACCTCTAAACTGACTGCTATATCAATACTTCTATATCCAAAGATGCAAACAAATCGAGCTGAGGAACAAGAGCTCAGCTGGGGATTCCCAATACTTCTCAATTCAAAGATAACATGCTGAGGAAGAAATCAACACTCAGCTAGGGATTCTGAACATCCCTTCCAACAACTCTTCTGGGGAATACATACAATCTCCATTCATGCTTATTGTTGAGGAACAAACATCATTAACATAAATCTGTCAAGACTATCCAGGAACTTCACATGGACACAACCGAATCAAACCCTGCTTTGGGAGAGACAAGTTACACACATCCAGACTTTACCATTCTTGAAATCACCATCGATATCCTTTCTTTGTTCATATATCAAAAGAAAAATGTTTTTAAAATCTTCAAAGATTAAATTTATTAAATTTGTTTCGAAAATCATCATCAACAATAAATTGAAATTTTGTAAACAGAAACAATATAAAGAATTGCAAACAATTGGATAAAAGCTCAAATTTATTGATAGAATGGTAGTCAGCAAATGGCATGACTCCATGGATCATTACAAGTTTGAAAAATGGTAAATACATGGAAAAGGGCTACATTGAGATACAATGATCACTATTCTCCCTATCAACTTTGAACTCCACTGTGTCTGAAACTTCAGTCAAGGATGAGTGAATAAGAATCTTTGATTAATAATTCTTCTGAGGGATAGAATCTGAAATCCTCGGTTGCTACAAGTGATTCAGCCTGTCGACGCAGTTACTTGCCATGATCCCTAACTTTTGCCTAGATTGCCCTTTCGGGTTTTCAATCTACCGGGATAATTATTTCTGTTTTTGTCTCTAATTTTTTCCTGGACCGCCCTTTCGGGTTTTCTATCCACCGAGACACTCATTATTGCCTAAGCCGCCCTTTCGGGTTTTCAACTTAGCGAGCTGTTCTTTTATTTTTTTAGGCGAAGTATTTCTTGACTGCATCCGCATTCACAGGGCGAGTGATCTTCTCACCATCCATAGTTGCAAGAATTAATGAACCGCCAGAGAATGCTTTCTTAACAACATATGGGCCATCATAGTTCGGAGTCCACTTGCCCCGAGAATCTTTAAGGAAAGACTGAATCTTTTTGAGCACGAGGTCGCCTTCTCTAAATACACGAGGTTTGACCTTCTTATCAAAAGCTTTCTTCATTCTTTGCTGGTACAACCGACCATGACACAAAGCTTTTATTCTCTTTTCTTCAATCAAATTCAACTTATCAAATCTACTCTGACACCATTCAGCCTCAGTCAACTTGGCTTCCATCAGAACTCTCATTGATGGGATCTCAACTTCGACGAGGAGCACTGCTTCCATACCATAAACAAGTGAGAAAGGGGTTGCCCCTGTTGAAGTGCGGACAGATGTACGATACCCATGCAAAGCAAAAGGGAGCATCTCATGCCAGTCCTTGTACGTCACAACCATCTTCTGAATGATCTTTTTAATGTTCTTATTCGCAGCTTCAACAGCCCCATTCATCTTCGGTCTATAAGGAGAGGAATTATGGTGTTGAATCTTGAAATCTTCACAAAGCTCTTTCATCATCTTATTGTTCAAGTTCGAACCATTATCAGTAATGATTCTATTCGGAACACCATATCTGCAGATAAGATTATTCTTGATAAACCGAACCACAACTTGCTTGGTCACATTCACATACGATGCCGCTTCAACCCACTTGGTGAAGTAGTCAATTGCCACGAGGATAAAACGATGTCCATTCGAAGCCTTGGGTTCAATCATGCCAATCATATCAATTCCCCACATAGAGAAAGGCCATGGGGAAGAAATCACATTGAGGTAAGCTGGTGGCACATGAATCTTATCAGCATACACTTGACACTTATGGCACTTTTTCACATACTTGCAACAATCAGATTCCATTGTCAGCCAATAGTAACCTGCTCTCAACATCTTTTTAGCCATTGCATGCCCATTAGCATGAGTACCAAAAGATCCTTCATGAATTTCTTTCATTAACATGTCTGCTTTGTGTCTATCCACACATCTGAGCAAGACCATGTCAAAATTTCTCTTGTAAAGCACACTTCCATTCAAGAAGAAATTGCCTGCCAATCTCCTCAAAGTTCTCTTATCTTTACCAGATGCCCCAAGCGGGTATTCTTGACTCTAGAGAAAACATTTAATATCATGATACCAAGGCTTGTCATCATGGACTTCTTCAACTGCAAACACATGAGTTGGTCTTTCAAGTCGCATCACACTGATCATGGGAACATCATTCCACTGGTGCACCTTTATCATGGAAGCTATAGTTGCCAAGGCATCTGCCATTTGATTCTCATCACGAGGAATATAATGAAACTCAACTTTGGTGAAAAAAGTTGATATCTTCCTGGCATAATCTCTATAGGGGATCAAGTGGGGTTGATGAGTTACCCACGTGCCCTGAATCTGATTAATTACCAAGGCAGAATCTCCGTATACATCAAGATATTTAATTCTCAGATCAATAGCTTCCTCAAGACCCATAATGCAGGCTTCATACTCAGCTTCATTGTTGGTACAAGGAAAATTCAATCTTGCGGCAAAAGGAATATGTGAACCATGGGGAGTAATGATCATTGCTCCAATTCCTCTTCCACGTGCATTCACGGCACCATCAAAAACTAAACCCCATCGAGATCCAGGCTCCGGCCCTTCCTCAATCAAAGGTTCATCACAATCTTTTACTTTCAAAAACATCACATCCTCATCAGGAAAATCAAACTTGATAGGTTGGTAATCATCAATCGGTTGATGTGCCAAATAGTCAGCCAAGATACTACTTTTTATAGCTTTTTGAGTTTGGTACTCGATATCATATTCTGATAACAACATTTGCCAACGAGCAATCCTCCCAGTCAAAGCAGGCTTTTCAAAGATATACTTGATTGGATCCATTTTAGATATCAACCAAGTCGTATGATTCAGCATATACTGGCGAAGACGCTTTGCAGCCCAAGCTAAGGCACAACAAGTTTTTTCAAGCATGGAATACCGAGACTCACAATCAGTGAATTTTTTACTCAAGTAGTAAATTGCAGATTCTTTTCTTCCAGATTCATCTTGCTGACCAAGCACACAACCCATGGAATCTTCCAACACAGTCAAATACATGATCATCGGTCTACCTTCCACCGGAGGAGACAAAATAGGAGGTTCAAGCAGATATTCTTTAATACTTTCAAACGCCTTCTGGCAATCATCTGTCCAGACACAACCTTTATCTTTTCGAAGCAGCTTGAAGATCGGAGCACATGTGGCAGTCATGTGGGAAATTAACCTCGAAATATAATTCAATCGGCCCAAGAATCCTCTGACTTGCTTTTCGGTTCTTGGAGCAGGCATTTCCTGAATAGCTTTCACTTTATCAGGATCAACTTCAATACCTCTTTGGCTAACAATGAAACTTAGCAACTTTCCAGAACATACACCAAAGGTGCACTTATTCAGATTCAGACGAAGCTTATACTTCCTTAGCCTTTGAAATAATTTCAGCAAATGCTCAACATGATCCTCTTCGGTCTTCGACTTGGCGATCATATCATCAACATATACTTCGATTTCTTTGTGCATCATATCATGGAAAAGTGTGGTCATAGCTCTTTGATACGTCGCACCAGCATTCTTTAATCCAAAGGGCATCACTCTATAGCAGAATGTTCCCCATGGTGTAATAAATGTGGTCTTTTCCATGTCCTCGGGTGCCATCTTTATTTGATTGTAACCGGAAAATCCGTCCATAAAAGAGAACACATCAAACTTAGCCGTATTATCTACCAACATATCAATATGTGGCAAAGGAAAATCATCTTTCGGACTGGCTTTATTCAGATCTCTGTAATCAACGCACATTCGGACTTTTCTGTATTTCTTCGGAACAGGAACAATATTGGCCACCCATTCAGGATAAGTTGACGTCACAAGAAAACCTTCATCAATCTGCTTTTGAACCTCTTCTTTGATTTTTACTGCCATGTCTGGATGAGTTCTTCTGAGCTTCTGCTTCACAGGTGGACATTCAGGCTTCAGCGGCAATCTATGCTCCACAATATCAGTATCAAGACCTGGCATGTCTTGATAAGACCAAGCAAATACATCAACATATTCTCTGAGAAGCTCTACAATCCTCCTCGTAACATCCGGATCAAGCAATGCTCCAACTTTGACTTCTTTCTTTTCATCTTCAGAACCCAAGTTGACCATCTCTATAGACTCTCCATGAGGCTGAATAATCTTCTCCTCGTGCTCAAGCAACCGAGAAATTTCATCTGGAATCTCTTCATCATCCTCTTCCTCAGCTTCAAACACAGGGAATTCAAAGTTGGAAGAGGGCATAGGATCATTGTTTTCAATGGGTTTATCATTCAATCTGCACAATGATTTTATTTTTATTTTAGAGCATGAACAAAAGTGCAAACAATATGCAGATAAACAATTATTATATATTTTGGGTTTTTTATGTTACCATTTTTTAGAATAAAGCAAAAATGAAAAAACGCATATGGAAATAACAAAATAACATTTTATTGATGATGATAAAATTTGAAACAAAGCCCGACAAACATCACTTTCACCTTGGGCAGAGTGAAAAGATTTTTGAAAGAAAATAAAAACAAATTACTTTGAAGAATGAACGATAAAAGGAACATCAACAGCGATCCAGTTCTGGAAAATCTTTCCATGCGTAACGAAGTCAAGCATTTCTTCGTCTTCATCATCATCAATGATGGCAGCAGCGGAATGATCGTTGATAAATCCAGCACTTCTGAAGCCTTCTTGAATAGTCTTGGGATCTTTGATAACTGCACCTGGTGCAAAGCCGATACCAAAACCTTCCTTATTGTCGACAGCATCAATAATTCTTCCCCAACCATCAGACTGACCAGCTTCAAGCACCCGCAGAGCATCTTTGAAAGAAGACATGGGCATGGCATTCTTCTTAACAACATTATCCACAATAGAAAGAGCTTGAAACGAAGTTCCCACCTCTTCCTCAGCATCAATATAGGAGAAAGAAGACAAATTGCTCACAAGCATCGCCCTCTCACCTTCAATGGTCACCAATTTACCTTCTCTCACAAACTTCAACTTCTGATGAAGAGTGGATGTTACAGCTCCTGCCTCGTGGATCCAAGGTCTTCCGAGGAGACAACTGTATGCGGGACGTATATCCATTACTTGAAAAGTAATCTTGAATATAAACGGTCCAATAAGAATAGGAAGATCCACCTCTCCAATCACTGTCTTTTACGACCCATCAAACGCTTTCACTATAATCCCACTGTGCCTCATGGGAGCACCTTGAAACGCAAGCTTTGACAAAGTCGATTTTGGCATAACATTCAGAGACGATCCGGTATCAACTAGCACCTTGGACATAGCGTCCTCTTGACAATTCACTGAGATGTGCAGAGCCAAGTTATGATTTCTTCCTTCTTCAGGCAGATCGTCATCACAAAATCTCAAATTATTGCATGACGTGATATTCGCCACAATACTATCAAATTGATCAACAGTCACATCATGGTCAACATAAGCTTGATCCATAATCTTCTGCAATGACTGCCTATGAGCCTCAGAACTCATCAAAAGAGACGAAACTGATATCTTCGAGGGAGTCTGCAACAACTGCTCGAAAATATTATACTCACTCTTTTTATCAACTTTAGCACCTCATCATCATTATTACCAGATTGGCCCGATTGGACAACAGCATCCATAATCTGCTTACTCGCACTGGTATCTTCAACTCTCTTTGGAGGATCTGAAGCATACACTCTACCACTTCTGGTGACCTTCGTCACATCAGCAATGCTAACTACAGACTTTGGAGTAGGAAGATGGACTTCCCTACCATTCTCTATCATCGTAGCATTATAACGGTATGGAACAGCTTTATCAGACTCATATGGTACTGGACCAGGCACATTAATCACCAATGGAGTAACAGCAGTCTTGCGACTATCAAAAGAAATCACCACCCTCTCAGGAGCAACTCTCTCAGGAAGATTGAACTGAGGCATAATGACATTCACTTCATTCTCATATTCATCTCTCTTTGCTGTTACTTCAATCAGCTTATCGTCCATCATCTTTTGAATATCCCTTTTAACAATCACGCAACCACGAGGATTCACCGAGCAAATACAACATCCAGCATAGTCGTGATCAATATCGTGATATTCACTCAAGAAAGCATGCATCTCCACCAAAGATCTTCGGATATGACAGACTTCATAGATTTTGAACAAACCAGGACAACCAGCAACCATATTCACAGACGCATTACCATGCTTCGGCAACGGATTCTTCTGCACGTTTGGGTTAACATCATTGAAATACAGAACATTGTTCCTCATCAATTTCTGTACTTCAAACTTCAATGGATAACAGTTCTCAACATCATGCCCCGGGGCACCTTGATGAAAAGCACAGCGAGCCTCTGGCTTATACCACCATGGAATAGTCTCTGGAACAGGAGGTGGAGGACGAGTTTGCACAAGATTCTTTGCAATCAAAGATCGAAGCAGGTCTGCATACGGCACAGGAATAGGATCAAAACTTGGCTTAACCTGAGCTTGTTGATTACCACCATGTTGCACAGAAGGTTGTTGATAACAAGGTTGGAACTTTGGAATTGCTGGCACAGTTGGAGCCACATTAATCATCGGTGTTACAGAAGCCACATGCTGCGAATGATGATTCCCACGACTGTGAGGTCTTCTATAACTTTCACGGGATACTGCATTAGTCTTATTTTCCTTCTTTTTCCCGAAGTTGAACCTTCTAGAGCTTGAACCATTACTATTCTCTTGAGTCAACCGTCCCTCACGGACACCTTCTTCTAAACGCATCCCCATACTCACCATCTCAGTGAAGTCAGAAGGAGCGCTTGCTATCATCCTCTCATAATAAAAAGAACCCAACGTCTTCAAGAAGATCTTCGTCATTTCTTTTTCTTCCAGCGGAGGAACAATCTGGGCTGCCAGCTCTCTCCATCTCTGCGCATATTCGTTAAAAGTCTCTTTGTCCTTCTGGGACATAGCTCGAAGTTGATCTCTATCAGGCGCCATATCAACGTTGTACTTGTACTGCCTCACAAAAGCTTCTCCCAAATCATTGAAGGTCTTGATTTGACTATTATCCAAGCACATATACCACCTCATGGGTGCACCAGTCAAACTGTCCTGGAAATAGTGAATCAGCAGCTTATCATTATCAGTCTGAGCAGACATCTTCCTTGCATACATAGTCAAATGGCTCAACGGACAAGTGTTGCCTTTGTACTTCTCAAACTCAGGCAAATTGAATTTGTAAGGAACTTTAACATTAGGGACCAGACAAAGGTTATAAGCATCTTTCCCGAACAAATCCTTATGCTTCAAAGCTCTCATCTCCCTCTGGATCTCAACAAAGCGTCCCTGGAAATCATCAAGTCTTTCAGCAACTCCAGCATCTTCACTGGGCTCAGCATGGTAAATCATTTCATCATGGTGTGGAATATTGTGCACAACAGGCGGTATAGTAGTCACAACTAGAGGAAGAGTAGTCCAAACTGGCGGTGGGAGATTATTAAATGCAACAGTCTCCGGACGATGAGGAGGACGGTAACCAGCAGGAAAAAAGTCAACGGGCATGCCCCAAGGTGTGCTAGCAGGTATACGATAGTGAGGAGAAATAACAGTCTCAACAGGAACGGATGCGGTAACAACCTCGGAGATGACAGTATTCTGAACAGGAGGACTAGGAGGTGGCTGATTATGAGCAACCACCAAATTTTCCATCATAGCAGTCACTCTTTCCAAGCTTTCCCTCAGATAAGTAACCTCTTCGCGCAGCTCGCGACTCTCTTATTGCAAAGTATCCATCACTCTTCTCCGATTAGCTCGAGTATCAAAGCGGTGAGTCAGCTTGACAGGAACACTGAATGAAGACCAGAAAACAACAATAAGATCCCTGGAGAACACTCAAAAAGCAAGACAAAATGCGAGTATGATGCATGCTATGTATATGCAAATGCAAAGATTTCAAAGGATTATAAGTTAACTTGCAATATTCATAAAGAGACATTTTTGAAATACTTAAAAAAACTCATTCTCATTAAAATCAAAGTGAGGATTACAAATGAAGTACAAACATCAATAATCCTAATACATAAGAGGAAGAGTAAACTAAGCCTATGGAATCATATCCGAAGAAGTCCCGAATCCTGGCTGATACTTCATACAAATCCTCTTGATCTCACTCTTGTACCGTTCTTCCATATCTTCCTTATCCTTCACCAACTTGTCGACAATGGCCTTCCAAGCACCGAAAGTAGGAGGAATAGTAGATGGAGTACGAGAGGAAAGTAAATCCTCTCTCGGCCTCTTCGTGACGCGCCGCTCAAGTAGCTCAATAAGATCATCCTTCTCCTTAAGCTGCTCCTGCATAGTAGTCCTCTCAAGTAGCCATTCTTCCTTTTCTTTCTTCATCTTCTCTAACTCTTCTTGAAGAACCAACTTCTCATCAACAGGAGGTAGAAAAGCAGACAAAGGCAATATGGGAAACATAGGCTCCTCAGGTGGATAAGGCATCTTGAGCTTGGAAGCTCTAGATCGAACCCACTGAATATAACAATCAGAAGGAGGAAGGTGTTGTCTACCCAATTGACCTTTCTCTTTCCTATGAACAGCATGCCAAGAATGAGCAATCCTTTTCTTCATCTCTATATGATCGGCACCATTAAGAAAGAAGAAACGAGATAAGGCAAGATTGTTTGGAACATCCTTCAAACAATAACCGAACTGTCGTCTAGCCAAAATGGGGTTGTAGCTAATTCCCCCACGTGTACCAAGAAGAGGTACATTAGGAAATTCTCCACAACTATCAATAAGAACTCCAGTGTCATAATGAGAACTATACCATGTCATGTCCTTATGAGAAAGCGACATCAACCTCTGAGACCATCTTCGATTCTCTCTATTGTCCTTGAAAACATCCGACTTCGGTAGGTGCGAAATAAACCACCTATAAAGAAGAGGCGCACAACATACAATCTCTCTGTCACCTTTGGAGGTCCTATAGTGAAAAGCATGATACATATCTCCAAGCAAAGTAGGCACCGGGTTCTTCTTCAAGAAGATCTGAATAGCATTCTCATCCACAATACCATCTAAGTTTGGAAACAAGACAATCCCGTAAATAAGCAAAGCAAGAATAGCCTCAAATGCATCCTTATGACCCAAAGTAAGTGAAGTAGAAGCCTTTCCCATCAAGAACTTAGCATTAATACCACGAACACTCCCCTTCGGAAGAAACTTCCCATTAAGATCGGATTCCTTAAGAAACAGTGCTTTGGTGATGACCTTGATAGTAAGCTCATTCTCTAAACCGGTGAAAAGAAACTCCTTGATCAGAATAGGCAAACCTAACCAATGAGAATACTCCTCCAAAGTCAGTACAAGCTGATAATCCGGAAAGGTAAAACAATGGTGCAACGGATCATAAAACTGAGCTAAAGTAGGGAGAATCCCCTCAGGTACATCAATATCCAACATATACAAAAGCTTCCCATGACAGAACACCAACCCAAACAGGTAAGTACTAAGGTTTTGTCTTCATTGTACCTGCAAGAAACCAAAAGGGTGCTAACAGAGGTGCCCGGAGTTAACAGCCATCTTTAGAATATCATCGGTATGTTGGATTACTCCCCAACCGATAACATTCTTAAAATAGACCTCGTCCGAGTGTAGTATCGCGTGACAACCGCCTTAGATTTACATCCAGACAGCTTCCGCACTACGTTCCTAAATTGGCTTAGATGGGTTAAGGGTTCTAAGGTCCTCAGTATGATCAGCTCAAGGTCGGAAAATAATGCCACGTACGATTACTCGTCATGACATTGATAGTCCAAGAGAGCCTAACCGAGTGGAGATTATCAAATTGATATTGCTTTGGACTACTCCATCACATATCGCTTCGAATATCGCCGTCCTATCATAAGTTTCAACTCAGATCCGGATTAGAATCTATCTCACACAGAGGATCACCAAAACCGAAACAGAACAACCAAATAACAAACAAATCAAACCAAAGCAATAAATAAATCAAAGTAGGCTAAATCCGCTTAGAGATTACTCCCCAGCAGAGTCGCCACTTTTCTGTAGCGGTAAAATCGTGAGTGTAAGTTATTGATTAACTTAACTCGATTAACACAGAGTCGCCACCGCGCTTTTCTTTATTTCCGAAAGGAAAAAGGTAAAAGAACGAATAAAAACATAGGAGTCTAAAAGCAAAAGCTAAAAGAACAAACAGAGATTGGGTAAGGGGATTGGTTATGAACCGGGAAGGTTTTAGGCACCCGACTCATCCGTGGTACTTCACGGGAGCCCTTTGAAATACTTATTGCTTTTTGGTCTGAAATTGGTTTGTTTAAAATGATTGAAGAGATGAGGAGAAGAATGTTTTTTAATGATTTTGTGTTTGATAAGGTTTTAACGCCTTATGCCTACGTACCCACAAAGTGCAATGCGAGATCAAAACCTCGTAGTTCGTGGTACAAAATTTGAAAAGAACAAATGGGTTGAATTGATTTTAGAATGTAGAGATAAGTCGTCATCCCTTAGCGAATAATTCCGCTAGAAAGGATGAATCATATCTAAACATGTGGAAAAAGAAAAGGTGCACAAAGGCACAAAAACAATTGAGTGGGTTTGCATTTTTTTAAGTATGTAAGAAGATATGGTTTTGATATATTTACATGGATTAATATTTGGTTAAGAAAATAAAGTGAAAAGATTAAAAATCGCTTGACCTAAGTCAAGGTTTACTTATGAAAGCATTTGAAGTTTGAAAACAAGAAGGTTTTTGAAATAGGGAGAAGTTTTGAAAATTAAAGAATGGGGAGGAGATGAAGGGACTAATCCTAAATACTTGAATTAAAAAGCTAAGGAAAGAGTTTACCAAACCGATAATATGCACAAATCTTCAAAGTTCGGATTTCCATCTTCAAAGGCTAATGAAATAATCTTGAGGCCGAGGTTCCTAATCCATTCCAACTTGAGCAAGGGGGAAAGATTTTAAGGTCTAAGTCCATTCTCCAAAAAGCTCGGGATAGTAACCATTAGTCCAAAATTAGAAGTCACAAGTCTTTTAAGTGTTCAATCCTTTATTAGGCGTTTTAATATCCAAATGGACAAAAAAAAGACAAGCAACAATATGAATATAAACAAATGATATATGATATAATATGACAAAATATAATAAGGAGATAAGGGAGCAAGAGATTAAAATAAAAGGATAAGGTGCAAGAGATTAAATTTAAACAATTATATTCACATTATTATAATATTTACAATATAAGTGGTATGATGAACTTAATCAAGCACAACCACAACAAGGAAAATAAAGTTGAGGCAACCGGATCCAAATGGATCTTGATTCGAATCGGGACAACTTTAGGTCTATGTTAAGCAATCGCCGAGTAATTTACGGAGTAATTACCCTACAAATGAGGTCGGCCACCACTAATTAAAGTGGAAAATATTCGTGTTAATACATGTTAGAGAAATGATATAATGGATCGTTCTCCGAAAACATGCCACACTAAAAGAAAAAGGAAGGTCTAATCTTAATCGAGATTTTCGTTGAATTTCATCGAAAAGCAACCTATCACGATCTCAAAGTATGGAGAATGATCCAAATGATCATTCATCCATAGATTTGAAATAATGAAGATTAAACTTAATCGGAAATCAACAATCTCGAATCGGAGATTGTCATCGACCAAAAGAGAAAAAAGATGAAGAATAATGGATCAAAACAAAAGATCCAAAAAAGAAATAGGAATAATATTTTTAAAATCTTTTCTAAAAAAAAACTCCTTCTAAAATACTTCCAAACTATTTTTTAATAAAATTCCTTCTAAAGAAAACCTTTCAAAAGCTTTTCTAAAATATCCTTTAAAAATATTTCATAGAACCTTTTTCCTAAAATAAATTCTAAATAAACATTATATTAAAAATAAATAATCAAAATCAGAATTAAAAGAAAAGAAATTAAAGTTAAAAAAAATAGAATGAGAATAGAAAAGGGAGGGGGAAAGAGAGATCCACGGGTGTGTGATTAGCAACAACAGTGGCCTTGGGCCCAAAACAAACTCACATCTCTCTTATTTTTTCACAAGAATAATAAACAATAATATGAAAATAAAAAAAAAATCGAAAACAGAAGCAAGTTCTTCTTCTTCCTTCAACTTTCATAGCACAAAAAAACAGGGGAAATGAACGGAACAAAAACGGCGACACCGAGGCATAAGCGGCGGCTCACCTTCACGATTCAAACAAAGAACAATCAATCTCTCTTCTCCTTCCGCAAATGGATCGATACCTCTCCTTCTTCTTCTTCTCAAACTCTCGGATCTCTCTCTCTCAATCGCAAGTCTTCTCTCTCCGATTCAAACCGTAAACCTCTCCTCTTCTTCTTTCCGATTCGGATTCAATTCAGTTTAGGTTTTGGGATTTGTGGATTTCGGAATTGGGAAGTAAGATTGAAAGAGGGGTTTTCAATTTGGCAGCAATTTGGATGGCTATTCAAGCCTTTTTTTGAATGAAGAGAGGTCCTTCTTTTATAGAGTTTTTGATTGAAGTTTGAGTCTCAATTTCGTTGCCGTTTTGACAATTTCATCAGCGTTTTGGTCATGAGTTCCGTGTGAGACTTGCTGAGTTTGTTTTGGTTTTGAATCTTCTGCATTTTGTTTCGGTTGGTTTTGCGTTTTGATATTTCATTTTGATTGCTGCGTTTTTATTCATGTCCAATTTGTTTGCATTTTGTTGTTGCCGTTTTGATGCGGGTTGTGCCTTTTATGCCGCGTTTTGGTTTTGATTTCTTTGCGTTTTGCAGGATGCGAATGCGTGCGTGTGGTGAGGCTTGGGCCTGCTTTGGAGACTTGTACGTGCGCGGGAAGCGTGACTTGATGCAGCTTGGGAAATGTTTGCTTTGGCTTGGATGATTTTCGTGTGGTATTAAAGCTGGCTGGCTGCGGAGTGAAGCGTGTTGGGAGATGTACGTGTTGTTTGGATTGCGGCATAGCCTTGGCTTGGGTGTGCAAAGAGCTGCTTGGGAACTTACGGATAAGTTGTTTTTTCGGGCAGCTGATGTTCGGCTTGAGGAAGTTGTATTTGGCAAAAGGCTGAAGCTTGTTTGTGGTTGCTTTGGGCTTACGGCGTGCAAGGGATGGCTTGTGACTTGTATGCTTGGCCTGTTGTGAGATAATGAGGCTTGGACATTTGGGGCTTTGGCAAGTTGGCTTTTGATAGTTGCTACGGGAATTGAGGGATGACGTGCGCTGATGTGATGAAAAGTGTTTGACAAAGTATGAGGTGAAGGGCTTAGGCATAAGCTAGTACGGTTTTGCTTTGCTAAGGCTGGCGTAAAGTGTTTTTGTGTGAGGCTTCCTGCTGTGGGCCAGCTTGAGGGATTGATGGAAGGCATGTGGAGTTTTGTGAAATTGGTGGGGCTTGAGAAGGTGTATGGGGCTTATTGTTTGAATGTTAGGCCTTGAAATAAAAAAAACAAATAAAAAGATAAAACAAAGAATTAAACAAAGCTCTATTTAATAAATTTTTCTATTATTAATTGGATTCTAAAAAAACAAAAATATGGGTTTAAAGAAAAATGATTTGGTTTATATTTATTTCATGATGGAAATTGGAAAAAAAATGGGCATTTGAGAAAATAAAAAGAAATGGATTATTGATAAAAAAAAATGGAAATTGAACTATATAAAAAAAATACAAAAATGAAATAATCGGGAAAGAGAAATGAAAGGTTTAGAACTTGGTGCTTTGCGAATAAAAATGGATAATCGGGTAATTGAACAAAAGATGGTTTAATCAAGAAATGGATAATGGATGGAATTTGGTTTTCAAGCCCACAACAAATCCTAATTTTTCTTGCACAAGCCTCTGCTAAAATGAACACAGCCAACACAGACCCACTGAGCATTTCACAACTTAAACCAACTGTCATTTGAAAATTGTCTGATTATTTTCCTGATAAACTGAATCCATACTGGGGAAAATAAATCCTCAAATGAATCACTGATGAACTGAAGAAACATTGAAGATTCAAACCAAACTTCGCACAAGAAACACTGTCACACAACCCAACTTGTACTTTGAAAACGCATTGCCTGATGAATGAATTATATGCACACACAACTGGCAGTCAACAAATCTTTTGATAGTTTGACCAATGTTAGGTCAAACATCCATCTGAAATTGAATTGTGACTAAATCGACGCATCTGAATGAAATTATTGCCCTGTCTTTGAAATCCTGCAACACAGAGAAGAAGAAGAACACTGCAACATATTTTTGGTATTTTGGTTAGAAGTCAGTAAATATAAACAAATATATAAAGCAGTAAAAATAATGGTGATCCCCTGCGAAGCATAGACCCGATATCTGAGAAGAAACTCGAAGGCCAGTGCGATCTTGTTTGTATGCAAAATGCAGATGAAATACGAAGAAATCTTAGGGCAAAAATTAGGGTGTTACAGGGGGTAAAAACTTTGCGAGGAAATACTTTTTGTCAAGGAGTCCTGCTGATGATGTGATTGCCGACTCGGCTGGGGAAACTATGCTTGATATGCCCCGTGTTGTGAAAGATTTTTTGCATTGAGTACCTGCAACCTATTAAGACAAAGGAAACGCACGAGTGTCCCGAGGTATCCTCAACCGGATTCCGTCATAGGAGTTAGATTTGTCTGAAAGCAACATATTTCCTACAAGCATTTAAAAATGGCTCATATGTTTTATGCAAGTGTTATATCATGAACTTTTGGACATTTTGCAAACGAAACAAAAATGTACAAAACAAAGTGTGACTGAAAATTCTGATTTTATTGATTTATGTGCCCTGAATAGGCAAGTACAGTCAAAGAAGTGAATCCCCTGAAATGAGGAGATTGCTTTAAATTGAGAAAATAAAAGGGTTGGCAATGTTGAAGATGACGCTCCAGTGAGCTTCCTTTGTTATGACCCGTATGACCTTTATGTTCTTCTTATCTTGCTTTCTAAAGAGTATTGATTCTGACCGATGCTTTATCCTTTCGAAGCCTGTCATGTTGTGAGTGATACAGGAGAATTCAGAATGCAGTTGTTCGCTTATTCCCTGATTTTGCGTGGATCGCCCTTTCGGGTTTTCAATCCATCGGGATACCCATTTTTGCCTGAGATGTCCGATGTGGCTTTTCAACTCAGCGGGTGTACATTTTTTTCAATTTTTTTTCTTATTTTTGCACGAATTTTTTATTTTGTTTTGGACTCGTCGAGATGCCTTATTTTTTCCTGGACTTATATTCTGTTTTTGTGTCCAGCGGGTCATTTTATGCGAAGTATTTTTTAACTGCATCTGAATTCACAGGAGACGGGAAGTCTTCACCATCCATGGTTGCGAGCATCAGTGCCCCCCAGAGAAAAATTTCTTTACTATGAATGGGCCTTCGTAGTTTGGCGTCCATTTGCCCTTGTGGTATATATGAGGAGGAAGAAGTCTTTTCAGCACCAACTCTCCCACTTGGTATTCCCGAGGTCTAACTTTCTGATCCAAGGTTTTCTTCATTTGTTTCTGATACAAATGCCCATGACAGATAGTTGCTAATCTTTTATCTTCAATCAGATTCAGTTGATTATATCGAGACCGGACCCATTATGCTTCATCCAGTTTCACATCCATCATTACCCGTAAGGAGGGTAATTCAACTTCAACAGGTGGGACCGCTTCCATACTATACACAAGCTGATATGGTGTTGCCCCAGTAGATGTTCTGATAGAGGTTTGGTACCCATGCAAGGCAAATGGTAGCATTTCGTGCCAGTCTTTGTAGGTGATTACCATCTTCTGCACAATCTTCTTGATATTCTTGTTAGCTGCCTCAACAGTGCCATTCATCTTTGGCCTGTAAGGAGAAGAGTTGTGATGTTGAATTTTGAAGTCCCGGCAAAGTTCTACCATCATCTTGTTGTTCAAATTGGAACCATTATCAGTAATGATTCGTTTGGGAACTCCATATCGACAGATGATATCTCTTTTCAGAAATCGAGCTACCACTTGCCTGGTGACATTTGAATATGAAGCTGCTTCAACCCATTTGGTGAAGTAATCAATGGCTACTAGGATGAATATGTGACCATTTGAAGCAGTCGGTTCAATATTTACAATCATATCAATGCCCCCACATGGCAAAGGTCCAAGGTGAAGACATTACATTCAAAGGATTTGGAGGCACATGCACTTTATCTACGTAGATCTGGCATTTGTGGCATTTTCTGGCATAGGCACAATAGTCTGCATCCATTGTGATCCAATAGTAACCCGATCTTAACAACTTCTTTGCCATTGCATGTCCTCCAACATGGGTACCGAAAGAATCTTCATGTACTTCGTGCATCAGCAGGTCTGCTTCCTTCTTGTCAACACATCTGAGCAAGACCATGTCAAAGTTTCGCTTGTACAAAGAACCATCAGTATTGAGGAAGAAACTGCCTGCTAGCCTTCTTAATGTCTTCTTATCATTTGACGATGCCCCAGGTGGGTATGTCTGAGTCTCCAAGAAGCATTTGATGTCATGGTACCAAGGCTTGTTGTCAGTGACAGTGTCCACAGAGAATACATATGTTGGTCTGTCCAGTCTGGATACCAAAATTCGAGGCACATAACTAGCAGTATGTACTTTGATCATGGATGAAATGGTAGCCAAAGCGTCTGCAAACTGATTCTCATCTCGAAGGATGTATTCAAGTTTAACTGTTGTGAAGAAGGTCTACAATCTCCTCGTATAGTCACGGTAGGGAATCAGATGCTCCTGATGAGTGTACCACTTGTCGTTGGTCTGGTTGATTACCAAAGCTGAATCTACAAACACATTCAAGGTTTTGATCCTGAGGTCAATGGATTCCTCAAGACCCATGATACAAGCTTCGTATTCTGCTTCGTTGTTAGTGCAGGAAAAGGTGAGTTTGGCTGAGAAAGGCATGTGAACCCCTCTAAGTGTAATAAACACTGCACCAACTCCACGACCGTTGCAATTAACTGCCCCGTCAAACATCATAGTCCATGCCTCTTATGGGTCAGGCTCTTCAGTGTGAATAGGCTCTTCACAATCTTTTACTTTCAAGAACAAGATGTCTTCATCAGGGAAGTCAAATCTCATAGGCTGATAATCATCAATGGGTTGCTCGGCCAGATAGTCAGACAATACACTGCCCTTGATGTCTTTCTGAGAGGTGTACTGAATGTCATATTCTGTTAGAATCATTTGCCATCTTGCAACCCTTCCGGTAAGTGTTGGCTTCTCAAATATGTACTTGACGGGGTCCATTTTTGAGATCAACAAGGTAGTATGAGTCAACATATATTGTCTTAGTCGACGAGCAGCCCACGCTAAAGCACATCAAGTTTTCTCGAGCAGTGAATAACGTTGTTCACAGTCGGTAAACTTTTTGCTTAGGTAGTATATTGCATACTATTTTCGACCAGACTCGTCATGTTGGCCCAACACACACCCCAACGACTCTTCTAATACTGTCAGATACATGATTAGAGGTTTTCCTTCAATTGGAGGCATGAGAATTGGAGGTTCTTACATATATTCTTTGATCTTGTCAAAAGCTCTCTGACAATCATCGTTCCATCTGACTGTTTGCTCTTTTCTTAACAGCTTGAACAAGGGTTCACAGGTTGCAGTTGTCGCTCCCACCAAATGACACCTCAGGTCAGAAGGGGTACAGACGCGAACGGTCGGCGAAAGAGGAAGAGAGCACACAGGGGTGTGCTCAGAAAGACAAGAAAGAGTCGCCAGCTAGGCATTTTTATCCCGAAGGAAAGGTAATGCTGCATAAACCTAGGAAAAGATACGGATAAGACGGTTGCGAACCAGAGAGACTGAGAAAGGGGGTTGGTTACAACCTGGGAAGGTATTAGCACCCAGATTGTCCGCCGTACTCGACGGGATCCACGCTTACAAGATTGTGTTTTAAAAGGGGTAGTGTCAGTGCTATTTATGTATCAAAGCTGGGAAGAATGCAAGTGTCAGTGTAAAAGAGAAGTGAAGTGTATAAGTGAAGTGTCAGTGTAAGAACAAAAATGAAATGCTCAAGACCATGAGGCTTAAAGAATGAGGCTGAAAAGGGGGGATATACAGAGACTTTTGTTCGATAACTGTTAAGTTATGCCTACGTATCCTCTCGTGCAATGAGGAAGTCAGAACACCGTAGTTCGACTCAAAGAGAGTGAAAGGTAAATTGACTTATGAACTGCTTACTTGTCTATGCTCAAGTGTATGACCTGTCTGGCTCAGGTGCAAACTGTCTTGCATTAGACGGAAGAAGCGAGTTCTCGTTTATGAGTGAATGAGGTGAGAAAATAATCCCGTAGGAGACGATTATTGTTTGTTTTTGAGTTTTCAGTCTTTTATTGCTTTTGAAAGTTTGTCATAAGTTAATGAGCTTAAGCTTAACCCAATGGGTTAGTAAACTCATCACATCATCCCTCTGATTAGGGGTAATGAGAATACCTTAAGTGTGAAGTCAGCATCTCACACTTAATCACCCTGAAGCAGGATTAAGGTCATTAACCTACTTGTGATTATTTAGATGTTTTTGTTGTTTTCGTTTAGTGTTAAGTAATGAGTTTAAGCCATAATCAAGGATCTAATGGACTCATTACACCATCCTAATAGAAGGATAATAGATGAGAACATTTAAGCTGAGAAAAACTCCTCAACTTGATCCATGATTAGGGATTAACCTCATGACAAAACAAAGCCTTTATTAAGTGGATTTTAGTTAATGGTAAGATTAAGAAGTGGATTTTATGGTTTGTGAGACAACTTGAGGGGGACTTGTCCATTAACACTAGGGTTAGTACTTCTTAACCAGTTAAGGAAGAATTAGAACCCTAATGCAAGGCCCAAGTTACAAGCTTGATGTCTTGATGATTATTAGATGAATTGATTAAGGGATTTAAACACATTAAGGGTTTAACACTTAGGATTAAAGTTATACACTCCATCCTAATAGAAGGATGCAGGCATAAGCTTAATCACAAAGCCTTAAAGCCTTTAGGGTTTAGTCCCTGATTATGAGGTGAGAAGAGAAGACTCAATGATGACACAAAGGTAAAAAGCTAAATGGGGGACTAAACAAATCCTAAAAAGTTATCATGCTTGGAAGTCCTAGGGTTTGTGAGGTTTAAGAAAGAAGGAAACTTCAAAGAGCCACCAAGGAGATAAGCAGATGAAAGGAGAAAAGAGAAGCAAAACAACTTGCTTCACTTAAGAAGACAAGTTGCTTGAAGAAAGAAAGTAAGATGAACAAGAATGAGCAAACTCAATCCAAAGCACAAGATAAAATGCAGTAATGATGCATAAGGGAGATGAAAAGGGATTATGAGAAGTGAAGGCAAATTCACTTCTCAATGCAACTTACCCCCTGAAAAGTTAGTAAAGAAATGAAATGCAATGCAAAATGGGATGCAATGTCATGATGCAAACCAAAACCAGAAGCATGAGTATGATGTTAATGATGCTAAGAGATGATGCAAACATGAGGCAAGGCATGAGAATGATCATACAAACACATGGATGCAAGAGAAGCATGCTTTGAACCATGAATGTTCATGAAAAGTTATGGGATGCAAAAGACATATAACATGGAAAATGAAAGATGCAATGATCAAACATGATTCTAATATGTCCTAAGATGTATTATGAATCAAATAGATGCACAAAATGTCATGGCAAGTCAATGAATGCAAGCAAATGAAAAATGGATGCAAAAGAAGGCACAAATTAGGGTTCATGATCAACACACAAAGCAAAATCCAAAACCAGAAGCAAGAGACATGATAAAAATTTGAAAATGCAAACAAAGGAACCCTAGACCTACACAAACTCACTGCCCAAAAGGAGGGGATCCAACTCTTAACCTAGTGGGGGTTGTGAATTTCCTAAGATTGCTAGGGTTTTAAGGTACCTTGTCAAGAAAAATGAAAAACAAATTGAAAATACAAGATCAATTCAAACAAAATTTATCTTACAAACTACATGCTATGCAAGATACAATGCAAAAAGAATCATCATCCAACTCTCAATGGTTAGGCAGAAATGAATTTTTGAAGTTTGAACCAAAATATTACCTCAAAATGAATTTAATTCCATTGAAAATCATCAAAAGGTATCAAGAACAAAAAAGAAATTTGGTTTGAGAGTTGGACAATGTTTC
This sequence comes from Lathyrus aphaca, assembly GCA_963966055.1. NCBI lineage: Eukaryota > Viridiplantae > Streptophyta > Magnoliopsida > Fabales > Fabaceae > Lathyrus > Lathyrus aphaca. The sequence continues at coordinate 317,350,902 of OZ014519.1, forward strand.
TAAATGTTTTTAAATGTTACATGAATTTTTTTGTGATTTTTAAATACCTAAAAGTATTTTTAATTAACTAATTTTCATTAACTAATTAAAAATAATCTTTTAAATGATTTAAAAATAATTTTTAATGCAAAAAATAAAAATAAAAATATTTTTGTATTCTGAAAAATAATGAAAACCTTGACAAAAATTTTCATAATTTTTAAACATTTTTTGCTATTTTAATTAATTCGTGCAAAATAAATCAAAAGAAAATGAATTAAAAAGAAAATAAATGAAAGTAAGCAGATCTGAAGGCTGAGATTCAAAGCTGGGAGTCCAGGGTTGACTGCGCGCGCTATCCTACGGCTGGCATTTAAACTGACTAAACCTAATTAATTAATTTAATTAAATGGAATTAGGGCTTTAATGATAGATCCAGGCCATTGAAATGCGCGGGGGATTGACTTAGTCAGCCTGATCTACGCTCCACATTCAAACTACAATTAATGACACAATTAGGGCTTAATGACTCTCAGGTGGCCGGAAATGACCTCCGGTCATCTTCTCCGGCCACATGTCTCCCTGAAAATTGCTAGCTCACTCCCCAGGTCACTAAAACCTAATCTCTCTGCCCAGAATCCATCCCCAATCATCATAGAGCAAGAATCAATGATCAAAACACATTTATTTTTCATATCAAAGCTGAATCGAAACAAAATGCATTTAGGTCAAAAAAGTTTCAGACGCTTCATACATACTCAATACTCAATCATTTTCGAAACAAAACATATCAACATGATCAGTGAATCATAGAGAATCATTTAGGAACTTAAAAACATGTTTCTGGAAAAAATGTTCTTGAGCTCACCTGAACTGGAGCTTTGATCCTTGGAACTTTCTGGTTGCCCCTTTGATCCAAAACGCCTCTAATGGACCTCCTGAGAAGCTTGCAATGCTTGGTTGGAGTTTCTTTTGGCTGGTTTGAGAGATTGAGTGAGTTCTGTTCAGTGAGGGAGAGAAATCGTGTTTCAGTTTGAGGATGTTTCAGGGATGAATGAGGGCAGGGAAATGATCAGGGGAGTATGCTGAGATGTTTTGTGAAGTTTGTTTCAATGTTTGATGCTTGTATGATGAGTTTCGAAGGAAGTTGCATAAGAGGTGGAAAATGAGAATGCTGGCTTAGAGAGAGTTTCAGGCTTGTGTGTGTGGTGTGTTGAGCTGCTTTTGGTCCATGTATCAAGTGGTGATAGGTCAGAGAGTTGTTGGTGGCCTATGGTGATTGGTATGGGTCTTTTGCAAAAAAGTCAAGCTTTGTGTAAGAGAGGTATGGGCTCATGGCTAGCCAAGGACAAGAGGGGTGTCCTGCGCAGCAAGAAGTGTGGAGAGCCCTAGGATCAGTTTTGCAACCAGCCAGCAAATGGATTAGGGTTTGAAGGATATTTTGCAACTTTGTGACCTTTAGCCCCTTTTGTGATTTCTTGATCCACAAGTCATGAAAATGACCAAACTTTTGATGCCATCTGATCTTTAGGCCTTGGTTCATGTTTGCACAAAGTTTATAAGTCACTTTGAGGTCTCAATTTGCCTTGGCAAGGGATTTTGCAACTTTGCCTCTTTGGTGGAAAACTTGAAATTATGTGATTTTTCCCAACTTTGACAAGCCATAACTTTTGATCCAAAATGAATTAGAATGAGTTCTTGTACTTTTTGAAAAGGGAATGATCTATTCTACAACTTTCATGACCAAAGTTTTCCCATTTGAAGCATTTTTGAACCAAAAAGAAAAGGTTGAAAAAGTTTCCCAAAATGGCAATTTTCCATTACAAGTCATTTTCCCAAAAAGTCAACTTTGCAAATGGCTTGAAATTCTTCAAATTTGTGAAATTCTAACATATTCTATGATCAAATAAAGATCATACACAATCAAAATGATGAAGAACACCCTTTGGTTGGGTCATTGGGGGCCTCAGATACCCTGATTTTGCACTGACTTGCTCAAGAAGTCAACTCTTGATTAGATGACTTCCCCATGGAATCTCTTCATGAAAATTGATATGCATGATCCCTATAACATATAGAGACCAATAGAAACAAGAATGACCAAAAAATTTGGGGTTATGGCCTCTGAAACCAAAACCCTAATTCTAGGTCATCTGTGCAGTTAAACCTGGCTCTGCATCCATGCCTTTCCCAGTTCTTGTGATTCTTTGACTTTCTTGACTTTATGGGGATACAATATGATGCTTGAACATACATGGACCCTTTTGAAGTGATTGAAGACCTTTGAAGTGGCTCAAATGGCCCTTGGATAGCTCAGATCACAAACCCTAGGTGCAGATGACTTAAGAACAATGCAGTGAAGCAAAAATGCAATATGAGATGGTATGATTTGAACTTATGCATATGAAATGATCACAAGCCATGGTGTGAATGGGTGAGGGAAAATTTTGGGTGTTTACAGCTACCCCTATTCAAACATGAGTTAGCTGTGCAGGATGTAAGCAACGGCTTAACAGGCAAACAAGATAACTTGTGGTTGAATACCAAAGACAGTCCAAAATTTGCACTCACAGAATGAAGAAGAAAAGGGATATAGATTGTAAAAGAAAATAAAGTATATTATAAAGTGCGGGCGACGGAGGACGATCGTCGAGCAGAGGACGACTGCTGGGGGATGAAGCAATGACGGGGACGACCGACATGCTGGGGAAGATGCGGGAAATACAGTAGTGACGGGGACGACCGACAAGCTAGGGATATGAGAGATAGTGATGGGGACGGCCATCAAGTAAAGATATAAGACTCTCTAGGGATTATAGGTAAATGAATAAATGATGAGGTACGATCATCAAAAGGTGAAGGATGATCACCTAGCAGGGGACGGCTGCTCTGTTAGGAATAAGATGAGGGACGGTCATCTATTGGTGAAGGACGATCACCTGGCAGGGTACGACTGCCGAAAAGATCACGACATAGGACGAATGTCGGATAGAATGGTCGACGATGGGGACGGCCATCGGGTAAGCATGATGAAGGACGATCATCAGGAGGTGAAGGACGATCACCTAGCAGGGTACGGCTGCTCTTGGGGTTTATCATGACACAGGACGAATGTCAGATAACAAGATCAACGATGGGGATAGCCATCAGATAAAGTGATGAAGGAAGATCATCAGGAGGTGAAGGACGATCACCTAGCAGGGGACGGCTGCTGAGAGTATCGCGACATAGGACGAATGCCGGATAGAAAAGGGGTCTAATGAATAGAGACTCCGCTGGGGAAAGGATGAGGGACGGTCATCCGAAGGTGAAGGACGATCACCTGGCAGGGTACGGCTGCCGAAAAGGTATCATGACATAGGACGAATGCCAGATAAAAAGGAAATAGTTCAACAAGCTTTGTTGGGGACTTCGCTGGGGAAAAGTAAACACGGACGAGCGTCTACATCCAAGAAATGAAAGGTATGAGTGTTTGGACATTGTGTATAGACTAAAGGTGCGGACGAGCATCCTTAAGACTATGATACGGATGAGTATCAGGTAGAAACAAAAACTGACACATGTTCAAAGATGATGATACGGACGAGTATCAACTGGTTAACAAAGAACACGGACAAGTATTGATTCTGCGGGGACTCTTCTGGGGAATAGTAGACACAGACGAGTGTCTAAATTCAAGAAGACAATAAGTGTTTGACATAGTGTATGGATTAAAGATGCGGACGAGCATCCTTAAGACTATGATACGGACGAGTATCAGTAGAAACAAACACTGACACATGTTCAGAGATGATGATACGGACGAGTACCAACTGGTTAACAGAGAACACGGACGAGCGTCGAATCTGAGGGGATATAAGTGGTGTATACAAGATACGGACGAGTATCCGTATGAGTAATAAGTATGAGTGGTGTACCGATGAGTGTTTAACTTGCTGGGGAGAGCGACACGGACGAGTGTCAAAAGGAGAAAAGTATAGTATAAATAAGTATATGGTTTACAAAGTGTTCAGGTAACTATGCTGGGGAAGGTGACACGGACGGGCGTCAAGGAATTGTGTATGTATATCTGTGAGTGCAAAGGGGACGCTTTGGCTTTCTATTGGGGATATGACACGGACGGGTGTCAGGAAGTATCTGTATTTGCAAGAGAAATGTCTGGGCTTTCTGCCGGGGAATTTTGGGGAGCATTCTGTATATTGTTGATGGATTATCAGTATTCACAAGTGTTCAATTTCAGATCATGGCTTATGATTATGCAATATGTTTGATTTTTGCCGTAATGCTCCGTATTAGACGGAATGCTACGCTCTGTGGGGAGAATATGATGTGAATGCTATGTTTATGCAAAGACCGATCCGGGATTCGGATCCCATAGCTGCGAAGATCTCTGGCTGATCTGCTTGAAGTGGACATCCCAGCTGGGGATGAGATCACTGGTAGGTTTGTCATGTATGGCTTTGCTTGGGGAATAGGTCATTGATAAACCTGTCTCATTAATGAGGGACCCAGCTGGGGTTTGTAGAAGCTTTCTTCACTCTGTTGTGATTCCTTCACGCGTTGCTCTTCTGGGTAGAGGTTGACACTATGTGGGGAGATGGTTCCCTGGCTTTTGTACTTGGCTGAGGAGGAATAATGGATGGCAACTCGACTGGGGAGAAAACACCTCTGGTGCTAAGACTAAGTAGATAATAATTTGCCAGCTTGCTGGGTGGAGCTTTCATGCCCCATGTTGTGCTTTGGACACCTGTAATCCTGAAAAGACAGAGAAACGTACAAGTAATCCCGAGGTATCCCTTACCGGATTCCATCATAGGAGTTTAGACACTCCCGGGAGTAAGTATATTTCCTGCAAGCACATATTCTTAGTAGAAAGAGCATATGTATTCATGCAATCGGTATCTTAGGGATATCGGACATTTTTTTGCAAACAAAAAAATAAAATATACGAGACGAAACATGACTGAAAATCTGATTTTATTAATTCATGTGCCCTGAATTGGCAAGATACAGTCAAAGAAACAAATCCCCTAAAATGAGGAGATCGTTACAAATTGAGAAACAAGATGTTGGCAATGTTGGCGACACTTCAAGGAGCTTCCCTTTTGCTATGACTCGTATGACATTTGACGTTCTTCCCGTCTTGCTTTCTGAAGAAGGCTGATTCTGAAAGAAGATTGATCCTTTCGAAGCTTACCAAGTTGTAAGTGATACAGACGAATTCAGAATGCAGTTGTTCGCTTATTCCCTTATTTTGCGTGGATCGCCCTTTCGGGTTTTCAATCCACCGGGATACCCATTTTTGCCTGAGCTGTCCGATGCGGCTTTTCAACTCAGCGGGTGTACACATTTTTTTTACATTTTTTCCCTTATTTTTTCCCGAGTCCTTTATTCTGTTTTTTGACTCGCCGGGATGCCCTATTTTTGCCTGGACTTACATTCTGTTTTTATGTCCAGCGGGTCATTTTATGCGAAGTATTTTTTTAACTGCATCTGAATTCACAGGGGACGGGAAGTCTTCACCATCCATAGTGTTGAGCATCAATGCTCCACCAGAAAAAACTTTCTTTTCTACGAATGGCCCTTCATAGTTTGGAGTCCATTTTCCCCTGTGGTCTGTATGAGGAGGGAGGAGTCTTTTCAGCACAAGATCTCCTACTTGGTACTCTCGGAGCCTAACTTTCTGATCGAAAGCTTTCTTCATTCTTTTCTGATACAGCTGCCCATGACAGATTGCAGCCAATCTCTTCTCTTCAATCAGACTCAGTTGTTTGTATCGGGATCGGACCCATTCTGCTTCGTTCAGCTTAACATCCATCAGTACCCGTAGGGAGGGTAACTCAACTTCAACAGGCAGGACTGCCTCCATACCATACACAAGTTGATACGGTGTTGCCCCAGTAGATGTTCTGATTGACGTCTGGTACCCATGCAAGGCAAATGGTAGCATTTCATGCCAGTCTTTGTAGGTAACTACCATCTTCTGCACAATCTTCTTGATATTCTTGTTAGCTGCCTCAACAGCGCCATTCATCTTTGGCCTGTAAGGAAAAGAATTGTGGTGTTGGATCTTGAAGTCCCGGCATAGCTCTGCCATCATTTTGTTGTTCAAGTTGGAACCATTATCAGTAATGATTCGCTCGGGCACTCCATACCGACAGATGATGTCTCTCTTTAGAAATCGGGCTACCACTTGCCTTGTAACATTTGCATAGGAAGCTGCTTCAACCCACTTGGTAAAATAGTCAATGGAAACCAGGATGAACCTGTGGCCATTTGAAGCAGTTGGTTCAATCTTGTCAATCATATCAATGCCCCATATGGCAAAGGGCCAAGGTGAAGACATCACATTCAGAGGATTGGGAGGCACATGCACCTTATCCGCATAAATCTGGCACTTATGGCATTTCCTGGCATAGGCACAACAGTTAGCATCCATTGTGATCCAGTAATAACCTGATCTTAGCAATTTCTTGGCCATGGCATGCCCTCCTGCATGGGTACCAAAGGATCCTTCGTGCACCTCGTGCATTAATAAGTCTGCTTCTGCCTTATCGACGCATCTGAGAAGTACCATATCAAAGTTTCTCTTGTATAGGGAACCATCAGTATTCAGGAAGAAACTACCAGCCAGCCTTCTTAATGTCTTCTTATCATTGGAAGATGCCCCAGATGGGTATGTCTGATCCTCCAAGAAGCATTTAATGTCATGGAACCAAGGCCTATCATCCTTTATAACGTCTGCTGCAAATAGATATGCTGGTCTGTCAAGTCTGGATACTGAGATTCGAGGCACAAAGTTGGCAGCTTGAACTTTGATCATGGATGAAATAGTAGCCAGAGCATCTGCAAACTGATTCTCGTCCCGAGGGATATACTCAAGCTTGACCGTTGTAAAGAAAGTCAATAACCTCCTTGTATAATCCCTGTAAGGTATCAGATGATCTTGGTGTGTGTACCATTTGCCATTGGTTTGATTAATTACCAGAGCTGAATCTCCGAATACAGTCAAAGTCTTGATCCTGAGGTCAATGGCTTTCTCAAGACCCATAATGCAAGCTTCGTATTCAGCTTCGTTGTTAGTGCAGTTGAAGGTGAGCTTTGCCGAGAAAGGCATGTGAACTCCCTTAGGTGTAATGAGTACTGCACCAACACCACGACCATTCATATTAACGGCCCCATCAAACATCATAGTCCATTCTTCTTCTGGGTCAGGCCCTTCAGTGTGAATTGGCTCTTCATGATCGTTTGCTTTTATGAACATGATGTCTTCATCGGGGAAGTCAAATCTCATAGGCTGGTAATCATCAATGGGCTGCTCAGCAAGATAATCAGACAATACACTGCCCTTGATGGCTTTCTGAGATGTGTACTGGATGTCATATTCTGTGAGGATCATTTGCCATCTTGCAACCCGTCCGGTAAGTGCTGGCTTCTCAAAAATGTACTTAACTGGGTCCATCTTTGAGATCAATAAAGTGGTGTGGGTCAACCTATACTGCCTTAGTCGGCGAGCAGCCCACGCTAAAGCACAGCAAGTTTTCTCGAGCAATGAATAACGTTGTTCACAGTCGGTAAACTTTTTGCTTAGGTAGTAAATTGCATACTCTTTTCGACCAGACTCGTCATGCTGGCCCAGCACACACCCCATTGACTCTTCTAATACTGTCAAGTACATTATCAGAGGTCTTCCTCCAACTGGAGGCATAAGGATTTGAGGCTCTTGTAATTATTCCTTGATTTTGTCAAAAGCCTTCTGGCAGTCTTCGTTCCACCTGACCGTTTGTTCTTTTCTTAGTAGTTTGAACAAAGGTTCACAAGTTGCTGTAAGGTGAGATATGAACCTTGAAATGTAGTTCAATCTACCTAGGAACCCTCGAACTTCTTTTTCTGACTTTGGTGCAGGCATTTCCTGAATGGCTTTGACTTTATCAGGGTCAACTTCAATTCCTTTCTCACTTACAATAAATCCCAGCAGCTTACCGGATCGCACCCCGAATGTGCATTTGTTGGGGTTCAACTTCAGTTGGTACTTCCTCAGACGTTTGAATAACTTCAACAGATTCACCAGGTGGTCTTCTTCTGTGAGGGACTTGGCAATCATGTCATCCACATAACATTCAATTTCTTTATGGATCATGTCGTGGAATAATGTTACCATAGCCTGTTGATAGGTTGCACCAGCATTCTTCAGTCCGAATGGCATCACCTTGTAACATAACGTGCCCCAGGGTGTGATGAAAGTTGTCTTCTCCATGTCTTCAGGTGACATTTTGATCTGATTGTATCCTGAAAATCCGTCCATGAAGGAGAATACCAAGAACTGGGCCGTATTGTCAACCAATACATCAATGTGAGGTAAAGGGAAATCATCTTTCGGACTGGCTCTGTTCAGATCCCGGTAATCCACACACATCCTCACCTTGCCGTCTTTCTTAGGCACAGGTACAATATTAGCAACCCACGGCGGATAACTAGTCACAGCAAGGAATCCGGCGTCCCACTGCTTTTGTACCTCTTCCTTTATCTTCATTGCCATATCTGGACGAGTACGGCGCAGCTTCTGTTTAACCGGCGGGCAGTCTTCTCTTAAAGGCAGCTTGTGCATGACAATATCGGTGTCCAACCCTGGCATATCCTGATAAGACCAAGCGAAAACATCCACATACTCTCGAAGCATATCAATCAGTTGTTCTTTCACTGAGTCTTGTAAGCAGGCCCCGATCTTAACTTCTTTCACATCTTCTTCCGTACCAAGATTAACCGTTTCGACCTCCTCCTGATGAGGAGTGATAACCTTCTCCTCTTGCCATAACAACCTGGCTAGCTCTTCGGGAAGCTCATAATCTTCTTCAACCCCTTCATCAGCTTGATTGATGGATTGTCAAAGTCATACGAAGTCATAGCAGTGTTGTTGTCGGTGCAGTCTGGAAGGCACTCTCTGCAAGGGTTTAGATTGTTCATTTTAGTGATTGATTTTAATCTTGTTTAGAAAAAAGTGAAATGAAGTTTTCATTTTGGAAAACATTGCCATTTTATTTTTGTACAAAAAGAAAAATGAAAAACAGTGAGCGGAAAAGAAAAAGACTCATTTGCAAAAGATGTTCGATATTCATTGATTGATCTGTTTGCACAAAATTACAAGATGGCCCGATTACAAAATGAGTCTTGTCATCTTGGGCAAGATGCAAGACTTGATGCATGCTTAAAAATACAGGAAATAATAATTACTCTGCAGGAGTAACCCTTATAATTTCCTGGGAAGACCAGTTAAGGACTTGGCTCCCCGGGATCCTTGGACGTATCCAGCTCTCCAGGTTGCGGTCGCTTTCATCCTCGTCTTCCAAGTTGTTCACTGCATCTGGGGTGAGCATTCCCCCACTGATAAAACTGGGCTTCTTGGCAGCCTCTGATTGATCTTGTTGAGTTGGTTTGTAACCCAACCCAAATCTGTCCTCCTTCTTCTCCACAGGCAGCAGCTTGCCCCAGCCTTGGGCAGTACCCTCTTCAACAACCTTCTTGGCTTGCTGATAAGATGTCATGGAGGTTCCAAGTACAGCAGATGCTTCATTTATGTTCAGGGCCTCAAACCCTTGGCTCAAGGTTTCATGGATCTCTCCGTCCATCTCAATATACTTATACGTAGCCAGATGGCTAACAAAGATGTCTTCTTCACCACAGATGGTGATGATCTGGCCTTCCCACTCGAATTTCAGCTTCTGGTGAAGGGTAGACGTAACAGCGCCAGCGGCATGAATCCAAGGTCTACCCAACAAACAGCTGTAGGCCGGCTGAATGTCCATCACATAGAAGGTAATTTTGAAGGTCTGCGGGCCAATCATCACAGGCAGATCAATCTCTCCAAGCACTGATCTTTTAGAGCCATCAAACTCTCTCACCACCAAATTACTTGGACGCAATGCCAAGCCATCATACTCCAGCTTCACCAAGGCTTTCTTTGGTAGAACATTGAGTGAAGACCCAGTGTCCACCAGTACATGGGATAGAACAACACCCTTGCATTCTAGGGTGATGTGTAAAGCCTTGTTGTGGTTACGTCCCTCAGTTGTTAAGTCAGCATTGGTAAAGCCCAGTCCATGACTGGTGTTGACATTTGCCACCACAGTTTCTAGCTGATTAACTGTGATCTCCTCTGGCACGTATGCTGCATGCAAGACTTTCAGTAATGCATTCCTGTGAGCTTCAGAACACATCAATAGGGATAATATGGAGATCTTTGAGGGAGTTTGGTGAAGCTGATCCACCACTTTGTAATCACTTCTCTTTATAATCCTCATAAACTCGTCTACATCTTGTTCAAAAGATGTCTTCTGAGTTTCTTTGACAGTTGTCTCTTCAACTACCACACTCTTTCCTTTTGCTTTGGCAGCAGCTTCTGCTTCGGCGTTAGGTCGTTGCAATTGTGAGGCAAAAAGGCGTCCGCTCCTGGTGAAGCCTCTGCCTCCCCCAACATTATCAATCTGTGGAGAAGAAGTTGAAGAGTCCAAAGTGATTTTCTCTCCGTTGCAGTAGAGGTCAGAGCCATAATGCCAAGGTATGGCATTACTGCTTTCATATGGAACTGGTCCAGGCACCGTGATGGTAACTGGACTGACTACTGCAGAGGAGGGTACTGAAATGGTGTGCGGATCGTAGTAAATGGTGACCGGTGACCTGGCAGGAGGTGCCACTGTTTGTTGTTGAAAGTTGTTGTTTGGAGGAACACTTGACGGATCATAGTAAATAGTGACTGCTGAGATATCTTCATTAACTGCTGTTGGCATTGTAGAAGATTCTGCTGAATAAATAGATGCTGAAGTTGTAGAAGAAATGGTTGTTGACATCTGGTTTGTTGAAGTGATGGATGAAGCCATTGTTGATGATATTGATGAATTGGTCGGAATGATTGTTGTTGCAGTTGTAGGAGAGTCAGGAATTGTTATCAAAGGGATTGCTGGATTTGTAGGCGCCGTTGTTGTGATCTGAAGTGTGCCACTCTTGATAAGACCATATATGCCGCTTCTCAAGTTATCACACCCGTTGACTGAAATGTTGCAATAACCACAACCGAGCTCACACCCGGGGAACATCTGGCATTCTAGGAGCTGAGCTTTGATTTCTACCAGAGGTGTCCGAATCTGCCCAACACTGGTGATTAAGAAAGATGGTTTGTCTTCCTCAATGGCATTAATTCTTGGTCCTCCATGATTGGGCATGGGATTCTTGTTGACATTTGGCGGGGGTGCAAAGTTGAGGGCTTTAGAATCCACCAGGTCTTGTACCTTCATTTGCAAAGCCCTGCATTTTTCCGTATTGTGGCCAGGTGCATTGGAGTGGAAAGCACATCTGGCATTGACATCATAATTTCTTGGGAGATTAGAGGGATCTGGTGGTGCCAATGTCCTTAATTCAACCAAGTTGAGTTTCAGGAGTTGTGGCAATAAAGCGGCATAAGGCATAGGGATTGGATCAATCACCCTATTTGCCTGTGATGGTCTTTGCTGAAAAGGTCTTTGCTGTTGATTGTCGTTACTGTTGTTGTAGGTTCTTTGTGGCGGATATTGAACTTGATGCTGATAGTGTGGTTGTTGTTGTGGTTGATATGCTGGTTGCTGAGGAATCGGAGCTGGAATGGTGACAGCTGCTACTGATCTGTGGACATACTGAGGTCTGGCCCTGCTAGCATGAATGGCATTTGTCTCACCAGTTCTTCTAGGTCCTACAAAAGGCTTCCTGGGGTTACTAGACGAACTTGCACCATTATCAGAAATCTTACCCATCTTCAGAAGGCTTTCAATTCTTTCTCCAGCTATAACTACGTCAGCGAAGCTGGTGGAAGAAAAGGCAGCTAGCCTATCAATATATGTTCCTTGCAGAGTATTCATAAACATGTCGGCCATTTCTCTTTCCGACATGGGTGGCTGGACAGCAGCAGCAAGCTGTCTCCACCTCTGGGCATATTCCCTGAAGCTTTCTTTGGAGGACTGAGACATTCCCATCAAAAGGGTCTTGTTAAGAGCCATGTCCAGATTGTATTGGTACTGCCTGATGAAGGCCTCAGCTAGGTCCTTCCAGCATCTGATTGTAGCTCTGGTCAAGTGTGAATACCACTCCCTTGAAGCCCCAGTCAAACTGTATTCAAAGTAAAACATCCACAGCTTATCATCCATTGTATATGCTTTAAGCCTTCCCAGAAATGACTGTAAGTGAGTTCGTGGACAGGAAGTTCCATTGTACTTCTCGAAGCACGGGGGTTTGAACTTGTGAGGGATCCTTACCCCATCCACTAACCCCATATCCATGACATCAAAACCCAGGGAATTTTGAGACTCCAGAGATCTCAACTTCTCAGCAATTTCATCAAACCTTCTATCATAGGCTTCATCCCCAGCTCCCATCACAGTGAATTGCTCCTCTTGGGGGTCTTCTTGTAAAATCCTCCCTCCAGTAGTATTTCCTTGCACATTAGTCGGGATGTTGATCTCCGGATGAAGATGAGGCCCATATACTGGTGGATTAACATGAGGCTGACCCCTCTCGTTGTTACTTGTTCCTCCAGTTCCCAGATGGGGTTCTTCCGGGGTCTGTCTTTCTACCAATGCCCTCAACCTTTCTTGGCTTTGGGCCAAGCCATTCATTACTTCCATGAACTGGGTCATTTGGTTTCTCATCTCCAGCCTTTCATTAGCCATCTGAGTCCTGACCTCTGTCAGATCTTGCTGTACTTGGTCCATCTGGATACTAGGAAGATTGTTGCGAGTAGGATATCTGTGCGGACGGTTGAGAGGGAACACCCGACGGCGAGCAATAATTCCTGAATCACAACAGAGTTAGTAACAAACAAAACAAAACCCTACAAAACAAAACAAAAGTTAGTATGCAATGCAGCATGCTTATTTATTTTCCAAGGTATCCGGCTTGGCTCTTGGTTTTGACCTTTCCAGACCCCTGAGGAAGATGCTTTGATGTTGCCTGAGAAAAGAAACTCAAATGAAACAAACTGACAAATACATTACAAATGGTGGATCATACATAGTTTATTTTTACAACACATGCCCCTGAGGGGTCAAAATACAACATAAAAAGAAAAGTACATGAAATGGAAATAACAACAAGCAAAGAAGTTAAACATCTAATCCAAACTCATCCTCCTTAACCTCTTTCAAAAGTGCTTCAGGTACAGGACCGGCCGGATGCTTTGTAATGTTTCTGATAAGAAGGTTTCTGGTGGCAATAGCAGTGGTCAGCTTCTTGTGCCTGTCTTGGTCTTTGGACCTCTTCACACCAGCCTTAAGCTTCAATTCTGAAATCTCCTTCTGGGCTGCCAGTAAGGCTTCCTGTTGCTTCTTTTCATTGGCCTCTAATTGCTCAATCCTGTCTTGAGTTCTCTTATCTTCTTGATTACGAGCTTCAGTGATCCTGACCCACCTTGCTTGACTTTCCTTCAGATAGAGATCAGTCCTAGCCTTCTGAAACTGGGCCTCTTTACAGGCATTCTTCAAAATTTGCTCCCCAGCTCTTGATTTCTTGATGTAGTCCTCTGCTTTCTCAATCTTGGCTAGATGCTCCACCTTAAGCTTTTCCAACCTCTCAATGTCTAGACGACCATCACTCCTCTCCCAGAGGGTCCTCTTTAGAGCTTGAGACAGATTCTCATTCCTCTCTTTCAGTTTCTCAAATTCTTCCAGGCTGACAGTGGCTGGAGGTGGCACTGTGGATGGTCCAGGTGCATCCTCAATGGTGAAAGGCATCCCGGAAATCTGAGCTCTAGCATGAGACCAATCATAATACTGAGCTGAAGCCACATTATTGCATCTCCCAAGAATGGCCATCCCTTTGGTCTGGATGTTGTCCCAAGCCCAGGATGCTTGTCTGACAACAGCTAGATTAGGTTTTATCTCACAATAAAGGGTTTCAGCCAAGTCTTGTACTCTAGGAGGGTGAACCAAAGCATAACCCAATTGTCTTTTAAACAGCAAAGGGTTGTAGTTGATGCAACCCTTCACTCCCACTAAAGGTACATTGGGGAACTGTCCACAACTAGTAATTATGTCCCTGCCTTTGGTGCTCTGGGTGCACCATCTGATGTCATCTGAAGTCAAAGCAATAAGTCTCCTAGCCCAATTCTTCTGTTGGTGAGGATTCAGGAAGGCATCAGTCTTGGGTAAGTGTTTAAGCAGCCAAGTGTGAAACAGGGGAGCACAGCATCTCACCAATCTTCCTCTCTGCTTCTCATTTCTCTAGTGAACAGAATAATAGAAATCTCCCAGTAATGTGGGCACTGGGTTCCTCAGAAGGAAAAGATGAATGGCATTCTTGCTGATAAACTTGGGCTCGTCTGCAAATAGTATAACCCCATATACACTGAGGGCCAACAATGCACAAACTGCCCTCCATTCTCCCAAAGAGGCCTTCAGGATGGCCTGAGAAGTTAGAAAGTCTAGGTGCAGACCAGGGATCCCAGCCTTTGTAGTCATGTTCTGCTCAATCAAAATAGGCTCCAGCTACAGTGCTTTTGCCACTTCTTCATTGCTGGGAAAAGCCATCTCTGGGTTGAAGGGGATACCACCCCTGACAGGTACTCCAATCAATGATGAGAACTCCTCCAGTAAAGGTCCTAGCTGAAAGTTCTAGAAAGTGAAGCATCTCAAAGGAGGGTCATAGAACTGTAGGAAAGTGTGGATCAAACTCCTCTGAGAAGGGTCCAAGTCCATAACCATATCAAGGATGCCTCCATAATGCTCTCTGAATAATGGGATGTGGTCTGGAGTGATAAGTGCCTAGACCTGACTGATGCCAGCCAGCACAGGCTCAACGAAATGGTATGAAATGTTGCTCTTCTTGGGTGCCATGACTGATGATGAAGAGCTGAAATAAATGCTGATGATGAAGGCTGATACTGGTGATGAGCCACTGATAGGCTGAGGCTGGTGATAAGAGTAGTTGAAGCAGGCAACTGATGAAGATAACTGAAGCAGATAAGTGATGAACAGAGGTCTATGCAGATGAAGGGGTCAAAACCAAGCCAGATATAATGTGGATACCCTGAAAAACAAATAAACAAATGTTAAATGATGCAAATGATGAGTATGCAAATGATATGCAAAGGGTTTGTGATCAAGCTGGATCTGATTACTGCCTTGATATAAGTCCATGTATGTCTAAGAAGTCTAGGTGGAGGTTCAGAAGTCCAGTAACCAAGGTGGGGGACTCAAATAAAGAGTCACATGTCCAGGGTTCAAATCACAAGAATTGTCCCAAAATGAGGTACTCTTAATCAAAACAAAGTATCAGGGTATGATGTGGTCAAGGGTACCTGCAAACCTGTAAACAGCCCAACCCCCTCACAGGTGGTGTTCTAAAACAAGGATCCTCAGACTTGGATCAGTTATGAGAAGTGTAAACACTTCTAACCCGGAGGTACAGTGTTTACAATAACCATAAAAGATCCTCCTCTAATTCACCTCAGTTTCTGAAGGTCATAATAAAGGTCATCCAGACTTAGCAAGCTTCCCAGATAGCCCTAGCACTACAGGAGATCTGTAGCACAAAGTTCTCAAGAAGAAACCCATATCTGAACCGTGTTTCATATTCCCGCACCAGACCGAAATGGAATGGGAAAGAACATGAACCACTCTAGCCTAGGTGTCACTCAGGTCCCACGTATAGGACCTAAAACTCTCAGTAGAACCCCACCTACCAAAACAAAAACCAGATCCAGCCAGATGACAATATGACAGTATGATATATAAAGCTGTAAAGAAAGCAATAAATAACTGTACATAAAGCAAAATTAAATACAAATATACAAACACAATCAGCACATAACACCCCAGTAAACACAAATCAAACAAGCGCTAGGAGGAACCTACAAAAAGAACCAGAAGCCCTGGTTACAGTATAAGGTTCCCCAGCAGAGTCGCCAAGCTGTCGCTCCCACCAAATGACACCTCAGGTCAAAAGGGGTACAGATGCGAACGGTCGGCGAAAGAGGAAGAGAGCACACAGGGGTGAGCTCAGAAAGACAAGAAAGAGTCGCCAGCTAGGCATTTTTATCCCGAAGGAAAGGTAATGCTGCATAAACCTAGGAAAAGATACGGATAAGACAGTTGCGAACCAGAGAGACTGCGAAAGGGGGTTGGTTACAACCTGGGAAGGTATTAGCACCCAGATTGCCCGCCGTACTCGACGGGATCCACGCTTACAAGATTGTGTTTTAAAAGGGGTAGTGTCAGTGCTATTTGTGTATCAAAGCTGGGAAGAATGCAAGTGTCAGTGTAAAAGAGAAGTGAAGTGTATAAGTGAAGTGTCAGTGTAAGAACAAAAATGAAATGCTCAAGACCATGAGGCTTAAAGAATGAGGCTGAAAAGGGGGGATATACAGAGACTTTTGTTCGATAACTGTTAAGTTATGCCTACGTATCCTCTCGTGCAATGAGGAAGTCAGAACACCGTAGTTCGACTCAAAGAGACTGAAAGGTAAATTGACTTATGAACTGCTTACTTGTCTATGCTCAAGTGTATGACCTGTCTGGCTCAGGTGCAAACTGTCTTGCATTAGACGGAAGAAGCGAGTTCTCGTTTATGAGTGAATGAGGTGAGAAAAGAATCCCGTAGGAGACGATTATTGTTTGTTTTTGAGTTTTCAGTCTTTTATTGCTTTTGAAAGTTTGTCATAAGTTAATGAGCTTAAGCTTAACCCAATGGGTTAGTAAACTCATCACATCATCCCTCTGATTAGGGGTAATGAGAATACCTTAAGTGTGAAGTCAGTATCTCACACTTAATCACCCTGAAGCAGGATTAAGGTCATTAACCTACTTGTGATTATTTAGATGTTTTTGTTGTTTTCGTTTAGTGTTAAGTAATGAGTTTAAGCCATAATCAAGGATCTAATGGACTCATTACACCATCCTAATAGAAGGATAATAGATGAGAACATTTAAGCTGAGAAAAACTCCTCAACTTGATCCATGATTAGGGATTAACCTCATGACAAAACAAAGCCTTTATTAAGTGGATTTTAGTTAATGGTAAGATTAAGAAGTGGATTTTATGGTTTGTGAGACAACTTGAGGGGGACTTGTCCATTAACACTAGGGTTAGTACTTCTTAACCAGTTAAGGAAGAATTAGAACCCTAATGCAAGGCCCAAGTTACAAGCTTGATGTCTTGATGATTATTAGATGAATTGATTAAGGGATTTAAACACATTAAGGGTTTAACACTTAGGATTAAAGTTATACACTCCATCCTAATAGAAGGATGCAGGCATAAGCTTAATCACAAAGCCTTAAAGCCTTTAGGGTTTAGTCCCTGATTATGAGGTGAGAAGAGAAGACTCAATGATGACACAAAGGTAAAAAGCTAAATGGGGGACTAAACAAATCCTAAAAAGTTATCATGCTTGGAAGTCCTAGGGTTTGTGAGGTTTAAGAAAGAAGGAAACTTCAAAGAGCCACCAAGGAGATAAGCAGATGAAAGGAGCAAAGAGAAGCAAAACAACTTGCTTCACTTAAGAAGACAAGTTGCTTGAAGAAAGAAAGTAAGATGAACAAGAATGAGCAAACTCAATCCAAAGCACAAGATAAAATGCAGTAATGATGCATAAGGGAGATGAAAAGGGATTATGAGAAGTGAAGGCAAATTCACTTCTCAATGCAACTTACCCCCTGAAAAGTTAGTAAAGAAATGAAATGCAATGCAAAATGGGATGCAATGTCATGATGCAAACCAAAACCAGAAGCATGAGTATGATGTTAATGATGCTAAGAGATGATGCAAACATGAGGCAAGGCATGAGAATGATCATACAAACACATGGATGCAAGAGAAGCATGCTTTGAACCATGAATGTTCATGAAAAGTTATGGGATGCAAAAGACATATAACATGGAAAATGAAAGATGCAATGATTAAACATGATTCTAATGTGTCCTAAGATGTATTATGAATCAAATAGATGCACAAAATGTCATGGCAAGTCAATGAATGCAAGCAAATGAAAAATGGATCCAAAAGAAGGCACAAATTAGGGTTCATGATCAACACACAAAGCAAAATCCAAAACCAGAAGCAAGAGACATGATAAAAATTTGAAAATGCAAACAATGGAACCCTAGACCTACACAAACTCACTGCCCAAAGGAGGGGATTCAACTCTTAACCTAGTGGGGGTTGTGAATTTCCTAAGATTGCTAGGGTTTTAAGGTACCTTGTCAAGAAAAATGCAAAACAAATTGAAAATGCAAGATCAATTCAAACCAAATTTATCTTACAAACTACATGTTATGCAAGATACAATGCAAAAAGAATCATCATCCAACTCTCAATGGTTAGGCAGAAATGAATTTTTGAAGTTTGAACCAAAATATTACCTCAAAATGAATTTAATTCCATTGAAAATCATCAAAAGGTATCAAGAACAAAAAAGAAATTTGGTTTGAGAGTTGGACAATGTTTCTAAATGTTTTTAAATGTTACATGAATTTTTTTGTGATTTTTAAATACCTAAAAGTATTTTTAATTAACTAATTTTCATTAACTAATTAAAAATAATCTTTTAAATGATTTAAAAATAATTTTTAACGCAAAAAATAAAAATAAAAATATTTTTGTATTCTGAAAAATAATGAAAACCTTGACAAAAATTTTCATAATTTTTAAACATTTTTTGCTATTTTAATTAATTAGTGCAAAATAAATCAAAAGAAAATGAATTAAAAAGAAAATAAATGAAAGTAAGCAGATCTGAAGGCTGAGATTCAACGCTGGGAGTCCAGGGTTGACTGCGCGCGCTATCCTACGGCTGGCATTTAAACTAACTAAACCTAATTAATTAATTTAATTAAATGGAATTAGGGCTTTAATGATAGATCCAGGCCATTGAAATGCGCGGGGGATTGACTTAGTCAGCCTGATCTACGCTCCACATTCAAACTACAATTAATGACACAATTAGGGCTTAATGACTCTCAGGTGGCCGGAAATGACCTTCGGTCATCTTCTCCGGCCACATGTCTCCCTGAAAATTGCTAGTTTACTCCCCATGTCACTAAAACCTAATCTCTCTGCCCATAATCCATCCCCAATCATCATAGAGCAAGAATCAATGATCAAAACACATTTATTTTTCATATCAAAGCTGAATCGAAACAAAATGCATTTAGGTCAAAAAAGTTTCAGACGCTTCATACATACTCAATACTCAATCATTTTCGAAACAAAACATATCAACATGATCAGTAAATCATAGAGAATCATTTAGGAACTTAAAAACATGTTTCTGGAAAAAATGTTCTTGAGCTCACCTGAACTGGAGCTTTGATCCTTGGAACTTTCTGGCTGCCCCTTTGATCCAAAACGCCTCTAATGGACCTCCTGAGAAGCTTGCAATGCTTGGTTGGAGTTTCTTTTGGCTGGTTTGAGAGATTGAGTGAGTTCTGTTCAGTGAGGGAGAGAAATCGTGTTTCAGTTTGAGGATGTTTCAGGGATGAATGAGGGCAGGGAAATGATCAGGGGAGTATGCTGAGATGTTTTGTGAAGTTTGTTTCAATGTTTGATGCTTGTATGATGAGTTTCGAAGGAAGTTGCATAAGAGGTGGAAAATGAGAATGCTGGCTTAGAAAGAGTTTCAGGCTTGTGTGTGTGGTGTGTTGAGCTGCTTTTGGTCCATGTATCAAGTGGTGATAGGTCAGAGAGTTGTTGGTGGCCTATGGTGATTGGTATGGGTCTTTTGCAAAAAAGTCAAGCTTTGTGTAAGAGAGGTATGGGCTCATGGCTAGCCAAGGACAAGAGGGGTGTCCTGCACAGCAAGAAGTGTGGAGAGCCCTAGGGTCAGTTTTGCAACCAGCCAGCAAATGGATTAGGGTTTGAAGGATATTTTGCAACTTTGTGACCTTTAGCCCCTTTTGTGATTTCTTGATCCACAAGTCATGAAAATGACCAAACTTTTGATGCCATCTGATCTTTAGGCCTTGGTTCATGTTTGCACAAAGTTTAGAAGTCACTTTGAGGTCTCAATTTGCCTTGGCAAGGGATTTTGCAACTTTGCCTCTTTGGTGGAAAACTTGAAATTATGTGATTTTTCCCAACTTTGACAAGCCATAACTTTTGATCCAAAATGAATTAGAATGAGTTCTTGTACTTTTTGAAAAGGGAATGATCTATTCTACAACTTTCATGACCAAAGTTTTCCCATTTGAAGCATTTTTGAACCAAAAAGCAAAGGTTGAAAAAGTTTCCCAAAATGGCAATTTTCCA
Organism: Lathyrus aphaca; assembly: GCA_963966055.1. Lineage (NCBI taxonomy): Eukaryota > Viridiplantae > Streptophyta > Magnoliopsida > Fabales > Fabaceae > Lathyrus > Lathyrus aphaca. The sequence goes on from OZ014519.1 coordinate 317,371,143, forward strand.
TTACAAGTCATTTTCCCAAAAAGTCAACTTTGCAAATGGCTTGAAATTCTTCAAATTTGTGAACTTCTAACATCTTATATGATCAAATAAAGATCATACACAATCAAAATGATGAAGAACACCCTTTGGTTGGGTCATTGGGGGCCTCAGATGCCCTGATTTTGCACTGACTTGCTCAAGAAGTCAACTCTTGATTAGATGACTTCCCCATGGAATATCTTCATGAAAATTGATATGCATGATCCCTATACCATATAGATACCAATAGAAACAATAATGACCAAAAAATTTGGGGTTATGGCCTCTGAAACCAAAACCCTAATTCTAGGTCATCTGTGCAGTTAAACCTGGCTCTGCATCCATGCCTTTCCTAGTTCTTGTGATTCTTTGACTTTATTGACTTTATGGGGATACAATATGATGCTTGAACATAAATGGACCCCTTTTAAGTGATTGAAGACCTTTGAAGTGGCTCAAATGGCCCTTGGATAGCTCAGATCACAAACCCTAGGTGCAGATGACTTAAGAACAATGCAGTGAAGCAAAAATGCAATATGAGATGGTATGATTTGAAATTATGCATATGAAATGATCACAAGCCATGGTGTGAATGGGTGAGGGCAAATTTGGGGTGTTTACAGCAGTGAGATGAGATATGAACCTTGAGATGTAGTTTAATCTACCTAAGAACCCTCGAACTTCTTTTTTAGTATTAGGTGCGGGCATTTCCTGAATGCCTTTGACTTTATCGGGATCAACCTCAATTCCTTTTTCACTTACAATAAAACCCAGCAGCTTACCAGAACGTACCCCGAATGTGCATTTGTTGGGGTTCAACTTCAACTGATACTTTCTCAAACGCTTAAACAATTTCAGCAGATTCACCAGATGATCTTCTTATGTAAGGGACTTAGCAATCATATCATCCACATAGCACTCGATTTCTTTGTGGATCATATCGTGGAATAATGTTACCATATCCTGTTAATATGTTGCACCGGCCTTCTTCAGACCAAACGGCATTACCTTGTAACAAAACGTGCCCTATGGTGTGATGAATGTTGTCTTCTCCATGTCTTCAGGTGACATCTTAATTTGATTGTATCCAGAAAATCCGTCCAAGAAATAAAATACCGAGAACTGAGTCGTGTTATCCACCAATACATCAATGTGAGGTAAAGGGAAATCATCTTTCGGGCTAGCTCTGTTGTGGTCCCGGTAATCCACACACATATGTACCTTGACATCCTTCTTAGGTACGGGTACAATATTAGCAACCCACGGTGGGTAACTAGTTACAGTGAGAAAACCGACGTCCCATTGCTTTTGTACTTCCTCTTTAATCTTCATGGCCATGTCTGGGCGAGTACGGCGTAGCTTCTATTTGACAGGAGGACAATCTTCTTTCAATGGCAGTCTGTGCATGACAATATCCGTATCTAAACTTGGCATATCTTGATAGGACCAAGCAAATATGTCGACATATTCTCGAAGCATACTGATGAGATGTTCTTTCACTAGAGCTTGCAGACTAGCCCCGATCTTCACCTCTTTCACATTTTCCTCGGTACCAAGATTGATGGTTTCAACCTTCTCCTGATGAAGAGTAATCACTTTTTCCTCTTCCCTCAACAACCTAGCCAACTCTTCAGGCAACTCATAGTCTTCATCAACCCATTTATCTGCTTGATTAATTGGATTGTCGAAGTCATACAAGATCACAGCGGTGTCGTCGGTGCAATCTGGAGGATTATCTCTGCAAGGGTTGAGATTTGTTCATTTTAGTGATTGATTTTAATCTTGTTTAGAAAAAAGTGGGAATGGAGTTATTACTTTGAAAACATTTCCATTTATTGCTTTGTGCAAAAACAACAAAAATGAAAAATAGTGAGCGAAAAAAAGAAGATCGTTTGCAAAAGATGTCCATTTGTTCATTAATCATTCATTTTCACAAAATACAAATATGGCCCTATTAAAAAATGATTACTGAGACCTTGGGCAAGATGCAGGACTTGATGCATGCTTAAACAGGAAATAATAATTACTCTGTAGAAGTAATCCTTATAATTTCCTGGGAAGACCAGTTAAGGACTTGCTGGCCTGGGACCCTTGGACGAATCCATTTTTCTAGGTTGAAGCCACTTTCAGCCTCGTCTTCCACATTGTTGATTGCATTCGGGGTCAACAAACCCCCACTGACAAATTTGGGAGCTTCAGCAGCCTCCTCTTGGACCTATAGGGATGGTTTGTAGCCCAACCCGAACTTGTCTTCCTTGATCTGAACTTGCAGCAGCTTGCCCTAGCCCTGGGCATTCCCGTCTTCAACAACCTTTCGAGCTTGCTTATAAGAGGAGATTGAAGTACCACACACTTCAGTTGTTGCTTCATTGACATTGATGGCCTCAAACCCTTGGCTCATTGTCTCATGGATCTCTCTGTCCATCTCAATATACTTGTAAGTAGCTAGATGACTAACGAAGATATCCTCTTCCCTACAGATCGTGATAACTTGGCTCTCTCATTCGTATTTTAACTTCTGCTGAAGGGTCGACGTTATAGCGCCAGCGACATGAATCCATGGCCGACCCAACAGACAGCTATAGGCAGACTGAATGGCCATCACATAGAAGATAGTTTTGACGATCTGTGGGCCAATCACCACAGGCAACTCAATTTCCCCAAGAAACGATCTTTTAGAACCATCAAAGGCTCTCACTACTAGGTTACTTGGACGCAGTGCAAGACCATCATATTCCATTTTGACTAAGGCTTTCTTTGGAAGAACATTGAGAGAAGACCCAGTGTCAACCAAGACATGAGAGAGAACAAAACCCTTACACTCCAAGGTGATGTGCAAAGCCTTATTATGATTACGGCCCTCCCTAGTTATATCATCATTAGTAAAACCTAACCCATGGCTAGTATTGACATTTGAAACCACTGTTTCTAGCTGATTAACTGTAATCTCTTCTTGCACGTAAGCTGTATGCAGGACTTTGAGAAGTGCATTCTTGTGAGCTTCGGAACACATTAGCAGTGATAGAATAGAGATTTTGGAGGGGGTCTGATGGAGCTGATCCACAACCTTGTAGTCACTCTTCGATTATTCTCATGAACTCGTCTACATCCTGGTCAAAGGATGTCTTCTGAGTTTCCTTGGTAATAGGCTCTTCAGGCACCACACTCTTGCCCATAGCCTTGGCAGCAGCTTCTGCTTCAGCATTAGTTCTTTGGAATTGTGAGGCAAAGAGACGTCCGCTTCGGGTGAAGCCTCCGCCTCCCTCCATATTATCAATTTGTGGTGTAGAAGTATCAATAGTGACTTTCTTTCCATTGCAATACAAATCCGAGTCGTAGTGCCAAGGCACGACACTGTTGTTGTCATATGGAACTGGTCCAGGCACTGTGATAGTAATTGGACTGATTGTTGCAGAAGAAGGAATTGAGACAGTCTGAGGTTCATAATAAATTGTAACAGGAGGTCTGACCGGAGATGGTGTTGGTGATGAAGGTTGTTGTTGTTGATGAAGATGTTGATGTGAGTCTGGTAGATGGATTGTTGCAGGATCATAGTAAATAGTAACTGTGGAAATGTCTTCATTGATGGTTTTTGTTGTTGTAGAAGGATGTGTTGAACTGATGTCTGTTAAAGTGGAAGAAGGAATGGTTGTTGATGTTGTAGAAGAACCCGTTGGAATGATTGTTGTTGAAGTTGTAGGAGTGATATCTGATGGAATGATGTGTGCTGATGTTGTAGAAGGAATGGTTGTTGATGTTGTAGGAGCTATGACTGTTGAAGTGATCTGTAAGGTGCCTTCCTTGATAAGATTGTTGATGCCGGTTTTCAAATCTGCAAATCCGTTGATAGAAATCTTGCAAGCTTCACAATGGGCCTCACAACCTGGGAACACTTGGCACCTTAAAAGTTGGGCTTTAACCTCGGCCAGAGGTGTTTGAATACTTGCAACATTGTCAATTAGGTTCATTGGTTGTCCCTCCTCAATGGCATTTATCCTAGGCCCACCATGGCTAGGCATAGGATTCTTGGTAACACTTGGAGGTGGTGCAAAGTTGACTTCCTTGGAATCAATCAAATCCTGAACCTTCATATGCAAGGCTCTGCATTTCTCTGTAGTATGACCAGGTGCATTGGAATGGAAGGCACATCTGGCATTAACATCATAGTTTCTTGGAAGGTTCTGGGGATCTGGTGGGGCCAGAGTCCTCAATTCAATCAAGTTGAGCTTTAATAACTGTGGAAGTAAGGCAGCATAGGGCATCGGAATGGGATCGATAACCCTGTTGATTTGTGAAGTCCTCTGTTGAAACGGACGTTGTTGCTAATTGTTATTGTTGTAAGATCTTTGTTGAGGAAATTATTATTGTGGTGCAAAGTGTTGTGGTTGTGGAGGATACTGTTGTTCATGTGCTGGAGTTGGAATGGTAACAGCAGCTACTGATCTTGGCATGTATTGAGGCCTACCTCTGCCCATATGCACTGAGTTGGTCTCACTTGTCCTACGAGGTCCTGCGAAAGGTTTCCTTGTATTGCTGGAACTGGCACCATTATCTGAAATTTTGCCCAACTTCAGCAGACTCTCAATTCTCTCACCAGCTATAACTACATCCACAAAGCTGGTGGATGAGAAAGCAGCAAGTCTATCAATGTATGTCCCCTGCAGGGTGTTCATAAACATGTCATCCATTTCTCTTTCAGACATCGGAGGCTGGACAGCAGCAGCAAGCTGTCTCCAACTGTGGGCATACTCCCTGAAGCTTTCTCTTGAAGACTGTGACATACCCATTATGAGAGTTCATTTGGGAGCCATGTCCAAGTTATATTGATACTGGCGTATGAAAGCTTCGGCCAAATCCTTCTAGTTTCTGACTGTTGCTCTGGACAGGTGAAAATACCATTCACGGGATGCCCTGGTCAGACTGTCTTCGAAGTAGAACATCCACAACTTTTCGTCCATGGTATAAGCTTTTAGTCTCCCCAAAAAGGACTGCAGATGAGTACGTGGACAAGAGGTACCATTATATTATTCAAAGCATGGAGGCTTGAATTTGTGAGGAATCCTGACTCCCTCAACTAAACCCATGTCCATAACATCAAATCCCAAAGAGTTTTGGGACTCTAGAGATCTCGGATTCTCTGCTATTTCGTCCAGACGACGATCATAGGCTTCATCTTCAGCACCAATTACTGTAAATTGTTCCTCTTGAGGGTCCTCCTGCAAGGCACGACCTCCAGTATTTCACTGGGTATTTCTGATAGAATTGACTTCAGGATTGAGGTAAGGCCCAAACTCTGGCGCATATGTTCGTGGCTGCCCATGATCATTATTGCTAGTACCTCTTGTACCTGGATGATTCTCTTCTGGAGTTTGTCGCTCGACTAACTCTCTTAATCTTTCTTGGCTTTGGGCCAACCTAGTCATTACTGCCATGAACTGGTTCATCTGAGCCCTCATCTCAGTTCTTTCATTAGCCATCTGAGTTCTCACGTCAGTCAAATCTTGTTGTACTTGGTCCATCTGTAAGCTCGGAAGGTTGTTTCTTGTAGGATACCGATGAACTCTGTTGATGGGGAAAACTCTCCTACAAGCAATGTTTCCTGAAACAACAACAAAGTGAGAAAACAACAACAAAAGCACCTACAAAACAAAGAATGAGGTTAGTATGCAATGCAGTATGCCTATTTGTCTTCCAAGGGTATCCGGTTTGGTTCTTTGATTTTGACCATCCAGACCTCGGGTAATGAAGATGATGAAGAGAAATGAAGCCCAAGAAGAAATCCAGGTAATACATAAACCATATATTACAAATGCAAAAGATACATAGTACATGATTACAACAAGTCACCATGGTGGGTCAAAATCAACAAAATTATCAAAAAGTACAATAAAAAATAAAGTACAAGTACAAAGAAATCAAACATCCAGCCAAAAGTCATCCTCCTTGACTTCCTTCAGGAGAGCATCAGTCACTGGTCCAACTGGATGCTCTGTGATGGTCCTGATAAGAAGGTTCCTGGTGGCAATGGCACTTGTCAACTTCTGATACTTGTCTTGGTCTTTTGATCTCTTCAACCCCGCCCAGAGTTTCAACTCTGAGATTTCCTTACGTGCTGCTAACAAGGCTTCCTAATTCTTCTTCTCATTAGCTTACAACTGCTCTATCCTAGCCTGGGTCTTCTGATCTTCTTGCACACGAGCCTTAGTGATCCTAATCCACCTAGCCTGACTCTCCTTCAAGTAGTGCTCAGCTCTGGCCTTCTGAATCTTGGCTTCTTTGCAAGCATTCTTTAATACCAACTCCCCTGCTCGGGCTTTTTTTATGTAATCATATGTCCTCTCAATCTTGGTCATATGCTCGATCCGGAGCTTCTCTAACCTCTCATTGTCCAGACGACTATCATTCCTCTCCTAGAGGGTCTTCTTCAGAGCTTCAGAAAGTTAAGCATTCCTCTCTTTCAGCTTCTCAAACTCCTCTAAACTGACTGTAGCTATAGGCTCTACTGCTGATGGCCCTGGCACATCCTCTAGGGTGAATGGCATGCAGGTGATATGTCCTCTGATACGAGACCAATCAATGTACTGAGCTGAAGCTATGTTGTTGCACTTGCCAAGAATAGAAGTCCCTTTTGTCTGAATGTTATCCCAAGCCCAGGCTGCTTGTCGGATGATGGCATGATTATTCTGAATATCACAGTAAATGTTCTCTGCTAAATCCTGCTCTCTTGGTGGATGTACTAAGGCATACCCTAACTACCTTTTGAAAAGCAAAGGATTGTAGTTGATGCAACCTTTCACTCTAATAAGAGGTACATTGGGATACTGCCCACAACTTATAATTATATCTCTGCCCTTGGTGCTCTGAGTACACCACCTGATGTCTTCTGAAGTGAGAACAATCATTCTCTTAGCCCAATTTCTTGACTGATGAGGATTCAGGAAAGCTTCTGTCTTTGGCAAGTGTCTCAATAACCAACAGTAGAAGAGAGGTGCACAACATCTAACTAATCTTCCCCTCTGCTTCTCATTTATATGATGCACTGAGTAGTAGAAATCTCCCAGCAAGGTAGGAACTGGATTCTTCAGCAGGAAGAGATGGATAGCATTCTTGCATACAAACTTAGGCTCATCCGCAAACAAGATGACTCCATATATACTAAGAGCCAGGAGAGCACAGGCAGTTTCCCACTTCCCAACTGCAACATGACTGGTGGCCTGAGTGATCAAGAAGTCCAAATGGAGGCCTGGAATTCCAGCCTTGGTGGTCATATGATAATCAATGATGGTGGCTTCCAAGTGCAGGGCCTTAGTTATATCTTCATTTCTTGGAGCAGTCATCTCAGGATTGAAAGGAATCCCCCTCCTGATATGGACACCCAACAACATGGAAAACTCTTCTAACAAATGACCCATCTGAAAGTCTGGGAAAGTGAAACATCTGAGAGGGGGGTCATAGAACTGAAGGCAAGTGTGAATCATGCTCTTCTGTGATGCATCCAAATCCATGATCATGTCCATAATGCCACCATAATGTTCTCTGAATAAAGGAACATGATCAGGAGTGATAAGTGCCTGAATCTGCCCGATGCCTGTTAGGGAGGCTCATAGAAATGATAAGTAATGTTGCTCTTCCTGAATGAGTCCATACTGACAATGGATGCTGATGAAGACAATTAAGGAGAAAATACTGATGAAGACAACTGGAGAAGATATCAGCTGAAGAAGATCTTTGATGAAGATAACTGATGAAGAAGATCTTTGAGGCAGATAACTGATGAAGATGGATGGGCAGAAGAACAGTCAAAACCAAAACAAAGAAGATGTGGATACCCTGTAAAACAAATAGACAAATGTTAAAATGATGCAACATGATGTATGCATAATGATATGCAAGGGTTTGTGATCAAGTGTTGGATTTGTTATCTGCTTTGATAGGGTCCATGTGTATTCATAAGTCCAGATGAAGGCTAGAGAACCAGTAACCAGGTGGGGGACTCAAATAAAGAGTCACAAGTCCTTGGTTTCATAGAATCATTCCAAAATAGTGTGACCTTAAAACAATATCAGTAACAGGGTATGATGAGGCCAAGGGTTCCTGCAAACCTGTAAACATCCCAACCCACTCACAGGTATTGTTCTAGAACATGGATCCTAAGACTTGGATCTATTATGAGAAGTGTAAACACTTCTAACCTAGAAGTACAGTGTTTACATTAATCATAAAGAATCCTCCTCTAATTCACCTCAAATGTTGAAGGTCATCTAAAAAAGTCATCCAGACTTAGCAGGCTTCCCAAATAGCCCTATTACTACAGGAAATCCGTAGCACAGAGTTCTCAAGAAGAAACCCATGTCTGAACTGTGTTTTATATTCCCGCACCAGACCGAAATGGAATGGGAAAGAATATGAAGCCACTCTAATCCTATGTGTCACTCAGGCTCCCGGTGTGGAACCTTGCTCACTGAGATACCCATCCCACCAAGGCAAAACAACAAATCCAGCACATGATATGATAATGATAAATGAAATGCATAAAACAGTAAATGAAAGCAATAAATAAAGTTGTACAGAAATCAATAAATAAAGCAATAAAAAAAGCACACATAACACCCCCATAAACACAAATCAAACAAGCGCTAGGAGAAACCCACAAAAAGAACCAGAAGCCCTGGTTGCAAGATAAAGTTCCCCAGCAGAGTCGCCAAGTTGTCGCTCCCCTGAAAAGACACTAGGTCCCAAGGTGCAGACGCGAACGGTCGACGAAATAGAAAATGAGGTTGAATTGAATAGCGTCTCCAGCTAAGCATTTTTATCCCGAAGGAAAGGCAATGCTGCATAAACCTAGAAAGAGATGGATAAGACGGTTGCGAACCAGAGAAACTGAGAAAGGGGGTTGGTTACGACCTGGGAAGGTATTAGCACCCAGATCGTCTGTTATACTCGATGGGATCCACGCTTACAAGATTGTGTTTAAAAGGGGTAGGAGTATATGCTATCTGTGTGCAAAAGCTAGGAAAAGAAAGTACAGGTGTCAGTGAAAAAGGTGAATTGCTCAGGAACTGAGGCTTAAAAAGAATGCTGAAAGAGGGGGAAGACAAAGAGACCTTTGTTCGATAACTGTTAAGTTATGCATACGTATCCTCTCGTGCAATGAGGAAGTCAGAACACCGTAGTTAGACTCAAAGAGACTGGGAAATGAATTGACTGTGAACTGCTTACTTGCCTATACTCAAGTGTATGACTCGTCTAGCTTGAGTGCTAACTGTCTTGCATTAGACGGAAGAAGCAAGTTCTCGTTTGTGAATTAGTGTGATGAGAAAAGAATCCCGGAGGAGACGATTATTGTTTGTTTTTGTGTTTTCTGTTTTTTTTATTTTTTTTGGTTTTTTGCATAAGTTAATGAGCTTAAGCCTAAATCAAGGGCTTATAAACTCATTATATCCTCCCTGATTAGGGATAATGAGCCTACTCAAGTATGAGATAAACAACTCAACTTAATTACCATGATGATGTAGGATTAAGATCATTAACCTACTTGTGATTATTAAGATGTTTTTAGTTTTTGTTTAATGTTAAGTAATGAGTTTAATCTCTAATCACGGATTAGTGAACTCATTACACCATCCTAATAGAAGGATAATAGATGAGAACACTTAAGATGAGGAAGATACCTCAACTTAATCCATGGTTAGGGACTAAATTCATTATATAACAAGCCTTTATTAAATGGATTTTAATTAAAGGGTGAGATTGAGAAGTGGATTTTAAGTTTATAAGACAACTTGAGGGGGACTTGTCCATTAAACACTAGGGTTAATCCCTCTTAACCATAAGGAAGAGATAGAACCCTAATGTAAGGCCCAAGTTACAAGATAAAGTCTTAGTGAATATAAATGTGTTTTGATTAAGAGGTGTAATCAAATTAAAGGTTTAACACTAAGGATTAAAGTTATACACTCCATCCTAAGATAAAGATGCATGCATAACCCTAATTCCAAAGTCCTAAAACTTTAAGAGTTTAGTCTCTGATTAAGAGATGAGAAGAGAGACTCAAGGAGACTCAAAGGTAAAATCTAGGGGGACTATATACAACCCTAAAAGTTATCATGCTTGGATATCCTATGGTTTATGAGGCTTAAGAGGAAAGATCTTCAAGGCCACCAATGGAAGAAGCAGATGAAAAGAGAAAGAAGAAGAAGAATAAGTTACTTACTTCCTGAAGAAGATAAGTAACTTAAAAGAGAGAAAGTAAGAAAGAGGAAGCATAAGTGAAACAAGTTCACTTCAAGAACAAATAAATATGCAAATGAGAGGAAAGAAAAGGTGGGAGGTGAAGGCAAATCCACCTCCCAGATAACTTACCAAAGGTGCTTGAAATGTTAGTATGAATGCATAAGGAAAGACATGAAATGGAATAAGAGAAATGAAGGTGCAAAGACCAAAGTCATAAGTGATTATGCAATGCTAATGTGTTATGAGATGATTTAAAGTCAAACAAGATGCATATGAATGATCATACAAGGATGAGATGCAATGGAAGCATGTCTAGAAGCATGAAAACACATGGATGTTCATGAAATATAATGGATGCAAAGCATAGAAAATGAATGAAGAAATGGTCAAGAAGTGTTCAATCATGTCTTAAGATGTCTAAGATGTCATACAAATGCTTGGAATGTCATGGCAAGTTCATATGATGATGATATGCAAAGGAGAATGCAAATGAAGATGCAAAATTAGGATTTTAAGACAACATGAGATGCATATGAACAAAACAGAAGCATTCAACATGATAAGAATATTTAAATCAAGCTCAAACAAACCCTAATCCCATATAAGATCACACCCCAAAAGAGGAAGTCAGAAGCTTAACCTAGTGAAAGTTATGAAATTTCTAAGTTTGCTAGGGTTTTTGGGTGCTTCTAAAGGGAAAATGGAAATCAAATTGAAAATTCAAGATAAAATCATGATATAAATAACCTATAAACTATATGCAATATTTGAAACAATGCAAAAAGAACCAAGTTCAAACTCGTCATGGTTAGGCAGAAAAGAATTTTTCAAGTTAGGGTTAAAAAATGTGATTTTTAAGAACCCTAATTCAAAGAAAATTGTGAAAATGGAATCAAACCTAAAAACAAATTTGTATGGTGAGTTTGAAAATATTTCTAAATGTATTGAAATGCTTCGTGAATTTTTTGGTGATTTTTAGAAACCTAAATGCATTTTTAATTAATTAAAAACCATTAATTAATTAAAAATAACATTTAAATATTTTAAAAATACTTTTTTTTAATGCAAAAAATAAAACAAAAAATGTTTTCAGGTTAAGAAAAATATTTGAAACAAAAATGAAAGATTTTTGGGAGTGTTATGCAAAAAATATTCGAAGAGAGGAAGTGTTATGGAAATTTTTGGGATTTCTGAGTGTGTGAGGATTCAGGCTCCAAGCTTGTGTGAAATGGGCTCCTTGATGTCCACATAAGTCATGCTGATTGGCCAGAGAGTGGTTGTGGCACAGGCTGATTGGTATGGCTTGATTTGCAAGAAGTCAAAAGTTATAGTACCATAAGCATGGGCTGAGTCAGAGCTGGCTTTTGGGATGTCTTGGCCTCAGCTTGATTCATGGATGGCCCTAGGATCATGTTTATGCAGCTGGCATAAGTGGATGAAGAGTTGTCATGGTTTTTGCAAAGTTTATGCATAATTGTCATTTTGAGATTTCTTGTGAATCAAGCCATGAAAACCATGCATTCTTGGGCCAATTCTGATGTTTTGAAGTTGCTTTGACATGTTATAGTACATAGAATTTTATTAGAGGTCATGAAATGGCTTGAAACTTGCTTTTGCAAAAATCCCTCTTTGGCATGAACTTGAAAATTATAGGATTTTTGCCAACTTTGAAAGGCCATATCTTGAGTTCTAGGATGAATCAAGACATGTTCTTGTACTTTTTGAAAATGGAAAGACATAATCTACAACTTTCATGTCCAATAATTTTTCATTTGAAGCATTTTTGGTCATGAAAGAATAGGTTGAATATCTTTCCCAAAATGGAAAGTTTCCATTACAAGTCATTTCCAAAAATAGCAAGTTTGCATTTGGCTTGAAATTCTTCAATTTTGTGAACTTATAACCACTTATAAGATCAAATAAAGATCATAGAGACTCAAAATGATGATGGTAGCCCTTTGGTACCCTTGATTGAGGCCTCAGATGCCCTGATTTTGACTTTACTTGCTCAAGAAGTTACCCAATGATCAGATGACTTCCAGAGTGAATTTCTTCATCAAATTTGGTACACATGATTCTTATAACATATCAAGACCATTAGAAACAAGAATGACCAAAAATTTTAGATTAAGGCCTCTGAAACCAAAACCCTAATTTTAGGTCATCTGTGCAGGAAATCTTTAGTCTGCCTCTATCCCTTTGCCATGCTTTGTGATCCCTTGACTTTTATGAACTTTGGGGAGCATATTATGATCATGGAACACACATGGACCCTCTTGGTAAGCTTCAAGACCTTTGGGATGGCTCAGATCACTCATTGGATTGCTCAGATCACAAACCCTAGATGCAGATGAAACAAATATGCAATATGAGATGGTATGCCTATGTTTATGCAAAAATGAAAGATCACAAGCCAAGGTGTGAGACAAAGTGAGGGAAAATTTGGGTTGTTTACAATATGATGTTTATGAACACGTTTGATTATGTTTTTCTGCAATGGTTGATGTTTGGGAGAGATTTGGTGTGGGAGAAGTGTTTTCCTGTAAGGCTGGAACTTCCTGAACTGGTGTAGCTCGCTCAGCGAGCATACCTCTCTCAGCGAAAGTTCCATGGATATTTTCGCTCAGCGAGACCTTTAGGTTCCAACCTTGGTTTTTAATTCGTAACTTATGATCCGGGTATCCGTTTTTAGCGTTCCACTGTTTCGAAGCTAATGATGAAATCTATATTTTGAGATCAAGAAATGTTAGTTCCACCCGACTTTTACCCGACTATTCAATTAAAAGGTAATGAAACGTAATTATGGAATTGTGAGTTAAAAATAAGGAATGGTGAGACTTGTGAGACACCTAGGAGTTTGTAGACTAATAAGAATTGAGGATCGCGCTTGATTGTGTTTCCTTTTGTTAGCTTGAGGTGGATATTACATTGAGTCCCACGGGAAGCGAGAGTTAGCTTGAGGTGGGTATTACATTGAGTCCCACGGGAAGCGAGAGTTAGCTTTAGGTGGGTATTACATTGAGTCCAACGGGAAGCGAGAGTTAGCTTGAGGTGGGTATTACATTGAGTCCCACGGGAAGCGAGAGTTAGCTTGAGGTGGGTATTACATTGAGTCCCACGGGAAGCGAATGATAACTTGAGATGGGTATTTCATTGAATCCCATGAGAAGTCTAGTGGTTCATACTTGAGGTGGGTGTTCCACTGAGTCCCACAGGAAGTCTTGTACGATGTATTGTTGGGTTTTTCCGTTTCGACTTGGTTATTTTGAGAGGAACCTTTGTACTCGTAGAATTGTTATGCTTGACCCTTAGAGCCGAGAGAACTCTAAGATAGGGAACCCACTGAGATGTTTTATCTCACCCCATGTTGATGTTGTTATTTCAGGTACTTCAGGTTCCGCTAAGGGTAAGGATAAGGCGACTTGATTATCCTTACTAGTTGATGGCTTAGTCTTCCGCTGTGGATTTTTGAGATCTTCGGATCTAGTTCTTAGATCTTTTTGTAGTTGAACATCTTGTACTATTTTATAGCCTTGTTTAGTACCTTATGTTGTAGTGGCTATATTTATACAATGTGTTGATAAGAACTTATTTGTATTTCAGTACCAAATTATTAATATTATATATGAAAAATATGCTTTATGTATGTGTTTTGTATATGGGTATTACATTCTCTCTCTAAAACAAGTGGGTTAAAAAGAAATAGAGAACGTACCTTATTTTAAATTGCAAATTTCTTTATGGATGTCTAAGTTTCTGAATACATCTCCTTAGTAAAATTTATCCTTCAACTCGCTTTAAATATCATCGCCAGGTTCCATCTATAATATGCTTCGAGCGATTTTGGAGTCAATAAATTTGTTGATCTAAGACATGATTATTGTATTTCATTTATCCTAAACGATGGAATCATGATTTTCATCAGGTGGTCAAGTCAGTGCTCCATTGATGAAGTGTAATTTGTTCTTGGATCTTAAAGTCCTGTTCATGGAACGAGATCAAGAATGATAATTATTACGGATGAGCAATGGAGAAATGGAGAAACAAGAACCAAAACAGAATTTTCATTTGGGTGCATGAAAAGGGGTTTAGGGTATCAAATTGATAATATTTGTTAGCATTGAAGGATCTTGATTTAATGGCAAAAGAAAAATGGGATTGGTGAACAAAAGAATTATTGAAATGCAGTTGATATAATTTGATCAGAGTTCTAACTCATACCATATTAAAAAATGGAATTGAAGATGGAAAGAATGTAAAATAAGGAGCATGATAAAGATGAAGAAGTTTCGCAATATACACTATCTATATTTTACATCCAATGTGTTCTTACTTATATATCGTAATCGTTTTTATAACTGTTTAACAAGTTGCTAAGTTCAATTATAGTTTTGACAATCTTAAGAGTGTGTTTGGATGGAGTAATTGAAAATTTTTAAGGAATTCAAAATTCTAGGTAATTCAAATGATTCAATTAGAATCCATTCAATTTTAAATTCTTTTGTTTTGCTAGAGTATTAAAATGATTCATTGTAAATTTTTGGGGGCATTTTCATAATTTTTTAAATTTTTTGGATCAAATCTAAAATATGAAAAATATGGATCAATTTGCAATTTTTGAAAATTTGAAGGACCAATTTGTAAAATATGAAAATTATTAGGGACTTATTTACAATATTATTGAAAATTTTGGGGGTGAATTTGAAATTTTTATAAAATATGAGGACCTTCTTGCAAAATTTGAAAAATTAGTAATAAACAATTTAATATTCATATTATATAGAGTGATGAAGCAATTTGAAATTCTCTACTTTTTGGTGTCATTTTAAATTCATTAAATTTAACATGAATAAAATACTACATAAATTTACATCATTTAAACAATTCTACATATTTTGTATCCAAACAATGGATTTTGGTCAAGTCATTTGAAATTCCCTCAAAAAATTAATTTCCCTCATTAAAATGTTTCATCCAAATACACCCTAAGAGTGTGTTTGGATGGAGTAATTGAAAATTTTTAAAGTATTCAAAATTCTAGGTAATTCAAATGATTCAATTAGAATCCATTCAATTTTTCTTTTGTTTGGATAGAGTATTAAAAGGATTCATTTTAAAAATTTTGGGGTAATTTTCATAATTTGTTAAAAAAATTGGTCAAATCTAAAATATGAAAAATAGGGACCAATTTGTAATTTTTAAAAATTTGAATGACCAATTTGTAAAATTTGAAAATTATTAGGGACTTATTTGTAATTTTTAAGAAATTTTGGGGGTGAATTTGAAATTTCCATAAGATGTGAGGACTATTTTGCAAAATTTGAAAATTTAATGATAAAAATTTAACATTCATATTATATATAGTGATAAAGTAATTTGAAATTATTTACTTTTTGGTGTCATTTTTAATTCCTTAAATTTAATATGAATAAAATACTCCATAAATTTAAATCATTTTAACAATTCTCCATATACTTATCCAAACAATGAATTTTGATCAAATCATTTCAAATTTCCTCAAAAAAATTACTTTCCCTCATTAAAATGTTTTATCCAAACATACCCTAAGACTAATTAACTTGCCTTCTTATTATCACATTTAAGAGAAGAAGAATGTACCCTACGACTAATTAACTTGCCTTCTTATTATCACATTTAAGAGAAGAAGAATGTATCAAAATAACTTCAATGCGGCCTTAGGGTTAGGTAGCATTGCTTTTATAACTCTTCAAAGCTTTCTACATACCAGAATTAATTTGAGTCAAAATATATCCAAAATTAAATGTTTCTTTGAAATTGAAACACTACATGTTATTGTGGATATTAAAGTCATGACAACTATTTCTTTGCCATGAATATCTAAATATTTTGCAAATCCAACTCAAACCTTCCAAATAAAAAACACAGTGGGAGCCCATGGGAATAAACATGATGAAAATTGACAACACCAAACTTGGTTCTTTGTAAATTAGTACAGAATATACTACTTCCCCAATTTATATCAAGAATATCAATTTTTTCTACTTTTGATGTATTAAAATAAAATTTAGATAGTAATAATTCTATTAAATTATATTTATTAAAATATTTATATATGCATTATTTCAATGAATAAAAAATATAAGATTATAACTTTTTGTGTGATGTGTAAAGTCTATATGAACCCGATTAATATTATTATCTTAAAAAGTTTACAATTAATTAATTTTTTCACAATATTTTATAAAAAAATTGTAACACTTCAAAAACCACCCCAACTTATACTTTACATATATTTTAAAATTAGGGATGGTAAAACGGATCCGATCCATTCACTTAAATTTTTGTCTCCGCCCCGCCTTCATCTTTTTTTTTTTGTGGAGAACTTAGATTTTAGGCTCGCATCCTCGATTTTGACCGTTTTGTCATGCTCCATTTTTTTTTAGAGTTTTTGTGGGACGGGTATAAACGGGACGGATATGCCTGTTTGCCACCCCTACTTATAATCGTTGTTATTTAATTGTTGAAATATATTAATTTAAATTTTTAATACCATAATATTGTTAAAATTTATATTAATGTTAATATCTTCCTTTCATTTATAGTAACATATAAAAGTAATTTAATAATAATAAATAGTTATAAATATAAATGTAAATACAGTTATAGATTTTAAAATTTTAGAATAAAAGTGTCCGCAGTAAAAGAATAATATCTAAATATGAAATTAAAAGTGTTTCTTAAGATTAAATAAATATAACTAAAATGAATAAATAGTATAGAAAGGAGAGACCAAAATGTGGTGATTTTAAAATGATTTTATGGCATTATAGTATATAAAATTATTAATATTAATATATAAATAAAAATAAAAATTTTAGTTAAAAATCAAATTTTAAATTTTTGTATGCTCATTTGTTAACCCATATTTATTGAGCTACCTCACTTATCTTTAAAAATAATTTGCAAATTAATGATTGATTTTTGTTTCAAGTTATGCACCTCAATTTAATAATATGTCTTTTCTATAAGGATTTTCACAATCATAGTGGACAATACTATTGAATCATTTATTTGGAGGTCAACATGATTAAGCATTTTTGTATTAGAGTCTTTCTTTAGATTGAGGTATATGAGTTCAATTTCAAAACAATGTGAAATTATTTTTAGATTGATGTATATGAGTTCAATTTCCAAACAATGTGAAATTATTTTGGACAACCTGAAACAAAAATCAATAATTAATTTGCAAATTATTATCTTAAAAGTGAGTGAGGTAACTCAACATATACTGAATACTGAAACGTGTTAGTTAAATGGGTATAAACAACTTATTTAAAATTCGATTTAATATATATATATATATATATATATATATATATATATATATATATATATATATATATATATATATATATATATATATATATATATATATATATATACATTTACAGTATAAAAAATTTTACACTGTTATTTCATTATCATTCTTTGTTTGTATTATTTTATTTGTTTTAAAAATAAAATTTAAAGTTATTCCAACATTCAACGGTTATATATTAATATTAATAATTTTATATACTATAATGCCACAAAATATCATTTGCTTGTGTAGTTTTATTCGGGAATCAATTCATATACCTCGATCTAACTATACGCCTTTTTCAAAGGGAATGGGAGATACTAAGGTCATTAATTTGGAGGTTAATATGATGAAGAATCTTTATATTAAATTTTATTTATGAGCAATGCATCTAACACATCTAGTGAGGCGAGACATAACACATATTTATTCAAAATATTAAGATGATAATCTCCATTTTCTTAACAAATACCTAGTAGCTGCACTGGAACGGATTTGAGGTTTATCAAAATTTGGCACGTTAGTGAGACCTCGAAGTTCACACCATATTTCTTAACCCCGTCTAGAGAAAATTGTTCCGAGTCACATTATATAGTTGCACATTATATAGGAATCAAAGTTAAGAATAGTTTATATATGAAATCATACATCTCAACTCATCTAGACACATAAAGGATACAATCGTCAAAATTCTCTCTCTTAAATGAATAATACCGTAGCACAAAATCGTAACGGTTCTCACACCTAAAATAAACAATAGTTATTATAGTAACGCCGACTTTAGATCATCTAGACAATTTTAAAAATATTTTTTCAATTTTATATATATATATATATATATATATATATATATATATATGGAAATATTCTTACTCCAGGAATAGAAATAAGTGTTATTAAAACTTATTTCACATCTTAATTATTGATTCATTTGTAATCAATGATTATAATAATTAGTAATTATTAAAAATATGATTAATTGTTTCTCTCTCCTTATTTAATTAAGGGTTAATTATTATAACCATTGATTAAAAATAAATAAATCAATGATCAAAATATGGAATAAGATTTTATAAACGGAGTAAAAATATCTTTAATATATATATATATATATATATATATATATATATATATATATATATATATATATATATATATATATATAATTTTTATAATAGTAAGGCACTATTGATGAGAAATTTGATATGGTAAGTAATTAATATAGGTACCAACCCTTCTGAAATGTACAGAATCATTGAATAGCAATTAAAGCACAAGAATGAGACACAAACAAGAGTCAAAGAAGAAAAATGGAAGGAACACCAAAGAATGAAGAGACAGAAGAGGTTATTTCAAATGACAAGATTACCCCTTTTTATCTTTATCATCCATGTTCTCTACTGCAAAAATTCCTTGGAACTTTCTTCAAATGTTTTGGCTTTGAAATTGAAACCAACAAAAAAGAACATGAGGTAAAGTCTCATTCAGACCATACAGAAGAGGATCTTGGAAGTGAAGAAAACAAGGAAAGAAATGAACATGAAAGTTCCCAAAATGTTGTTACATGTGCAGAACAAAATGAATGTTCAACAAGCACTACTCAAAGTTTTGTAAGTTATTCTCTCTATCAATTTGAGAATCATTAAAAAAATATATATTTTAAAGTTTTTTTTTCTCTATTTTTTTTTTAATTCATTTTCCTATTTCTTTCTACATTATCAATTATAACTCTATGTTTTCTCTTTTTGTTACAGCAATTTATGAGAACTTTGATAGTTAGGCGTAGTGGACCAAGAAGATCAGATCTTAGTAAAGGATCAGGTCCTGGGATTAATTAATTAATTAATTAATATTTGCTTATAAATATCTCTATGAACTTGTAGTATATTAGTATAAGCAGAAATGTTTATTCATAGATAATATTTCAACATTTCTTTCAAATATGTAGGGTCTTCTATATATGTAACAACTTTTGTATGTGTGGAAATTTACTATTATGCATAACAATGCTAAATAGGGTGTAAGTCACTTTGGATCGATTTTGAGTTAAAAAGTTATTATCCAAATATTTAAATATGTTGTTTGATTCAATTTGGGTTGCTTCCATGAAAATATTAGAATATCAAATACATTTCAATGTTTCAATTTGCCTTTTTGATATGAGAAGCTGGAAATCCAAGCTTCTATCATATTCATGTCATCCTCTTGGACAATTCTTTCAGCTTCTTCTTTGTTTGCCTCTTCTTTTGCTAGAAGTCTTGCTTCTTCAGTAACATTTTCTTCAGCTTCTTTCTGCTTTGCATCCAGAAGCTTGAATTTTCTTATACGTTCTAGCTTTTCTTCTCTATTCTTTGCCAGCTGAACTCCAACAGATTTAGTAGTTTTAGAGAAGCTTGAAATCTTAGCAAATTCATACTCTAACTACTTCTGAAGCATTTCCCAAGAATGCTCAAGCTCCAGAGACTTGATGCTTGTGCTAGCTTCTGCTTTTAATCTAGGTGCCTTCTCTAAAGCTTTGACACGAAATAGACTAATGCATTCATCAAGATTTTTTAGGAGGAGGTTTTTCATAAAGAACTAGAGCTTGGTTAGGTTGAGCAGAGTTGGTTTCAAAAAATGATGGAGAAGAAGGTGATGTTAAATCGAAAATTTCTAAGACCGTATAAGGTTCAGATGTAGCCATTTTAATGGTGCTAGGGAATGAGGATCAACAACTTGGGGTGTCGAAGCACTAGCATTTGATTTTAGTTGAGTAAAAGCATATTGAATAAAACTTTGAAAGACAGGTATATTTTATTGAGGAGATGGAGTGGTTATTGAAGGTGTGAAAGTTGAAGTGTTTTCAGATGGAATTGGCGAGATGATTGATGAAAGGGAAGTTTTTGAAGAGGTTGTTGTTATACTAGTTGTTGGAGGTGGAATTGAAAAAGAAGGTGATTTATAAAAATAACTTGAGGTGAGGAAATGGGAATTTGAACGGTGTGATGGTTATAAGTGGTTTGTGGTAGTGGTGATGAATCAATAATAGTTTCAGCAACAGATATAGAAATAGAAGGAGCAGAACTTGACTTACTAGATAGAGTAGTGTGAGAAGTCTGAGCAGTAGTCTTTGAAGTTCTAGATTGGATATCCTTATTCTTCCTTTTCTGAGGCATAAAGGACTCTTCAACTTGCTTCCTCTTGCCTGTGAGAGGATCAATGGAAGGAGGTGCAGGGGTAAGATCTTCAAATTCTACCGAAGACAAGTCATGTCCTACATCTACCATTGCAGTAATAACTTCAGCAATTATATTAGGACCATCAACTTGGTTAAAGAAAATAGTTCTCCATTGGGATTCTGCGACCAACTATAACATCATGAGATGGAGGCTGAAGAGGATCCACTATTAATTTCTTGATCATTCTCATATTTTTAAGAGTTTTGCCATTAAAGGCTTCTCTAATGCTTGGAGTCAAATCATTTGTATAATTGGCTTTATTAATCAGAGAATCAACTAGACCGTTTTCAACGAAAATGTCCGATAGCAATCTTCCAAAAGGAATGTAGTGCCTAACGGGCTTATCTGGCAAAGATGTTGTCCTTGTTTTGTTTATCAAATCCCTTAAGTGGTAGAGCATAATGGAAGGGAGACACATCTTCTTATTGATATGCAGATAGTATAACATGTACTTCTGATTTGTGTTGATATAGTCAGGAGAACTATTTGGGAATCTTGGATTGATACAACCAAATATGATCTTGTGCCAGATTCTCTGGTTATCAATCAAGTCCTTGCTCTTATATTTTATTTTCTCAGGAGAATAACTATCCTTACGGAAGATGACTTTATTGATGACCTTCATCATTTCTTGAGATTTTCCCTCCATATTATAAACTCGCTCATGTTCCAAGAAATTCATTCCCGGAAGATCTGATGGAATTCTCGGTGATAATAATTTTATCCCCCAAAACATGAGAGACAGTGTGAAGGCTATCACAGTATGCTTGTTTCCAGAAATCTTTCAAACTGCGGCGGGTTGAAACTCACTGCAGGGGATTGATAACTGTGATACGAACATCAGATGATACATTGATTCTACCTTAACTTTTCTTTCCAAGGTCCAAATTGTACCGACATCATATACAGCACCTTGACTATGATGTCAATATTTCAGGCACGTGCATTATGTTGTTATGCAGTCAAAAGTTCGGTTGATAAGGTATGCACAAATCATCACAGGAAATCATATCATATGTATGAGAAATAATAGTCAATTTATTCATCATCAGAAAAACAAAGGCTTTTATTTTATTTTTTTCTCAGATTCATTGCGACAAGACGTATCTCTTTGGTGAAAAGCACAAATATTCAGATACTAAACAAACAATCAAACAAACAGAAAAAATAACAACTAAAAATAAGTGCTACCAATCACAAATAATATCAAATAATAGTTATTCAAATTCCACAAGGCAATATTTCTATAGCATCGTATAACTTTTATTTGATAACATTTTATCCTATAATAGTATCTCACATTCTAAGTTATTCTGTTATTTATGATGTTTGCACAATATATGTATCGTTCCTATCTGCTCTTGATTCTGGCAATCTTAGAAGAGGCTCTCTACGGTGAACTTACTGTAAGAGGTTTATTTATACCGCAAACAAGTGTTATTCTTTTAATGGCTGCCCAGAAAAACCAGTAAATGTAACATAGTCTAATGGAAAATACTGAACTGAGAAACATAGAACCACATATCGACAGCTTACTGACTGAGAAACCTAAGATATGATAATATCACATGCAAAAAAAGCCATAACATCCATACTGCAATATGCAACAATATTACAATAATTACAAATGAAGTTTTGAATGTATTACATGTCTTGTATCCTCCCTCTCCTATAATGTAAGTACAGAAAATCGAAGCTGAATGGTTTTATTCTGAAACTCTCAGATTTGCACATTGTATCAGCCCCACAAAGCACAAACAGAGGCTTTTGGACAGAAGCAATTAAATATTTTCGGTATTGTTCAGTTTGCAAAGCCAGCCATAGTATGTAACTAAAAAGATATTAATATAGACAGGAATTGCATGCTCTTTGAAAAGAAAAAGAAAAATACGGAGGATTCTTCAACAGCATAAAACACACTCACAAGATTTCAGAGTTTGGACTGAAGGAAATGTGTGGTTGAATGATAATTCATCATCACATATCATAAGTGGTACGGCTATTATCTGAATGAGTGTGAGATCCAACATTTGAGTTTTGAGAGGTAAATAAGTTGGGATATGAGAAATATGAGTCATCTTCCATTGAAGGTAATCTCTTAGGCTGGTGACTAATGGATTTGTCATCCAATACATGATCAGTAGGTAGGGAAGAATCAAAATCTTCCTTGGGTGTGTCAAATGAAGGAAAACTTGATGAATGAGAGCCTATGGAATCATAATGATCATGGTGAGTATCATGATCCTTAAAAACATTGCCATCAGGGTTACCAGCCGCATTGAAATGATCCCTTTCTGTGGTAGATTCATTGTTCCCTCCAGCATAAAATGGATTCTCAGAGCTATTGTCAGGTGTATGTTCATTACTTCTCATCTTGGTAAGCTCACTAATATGGAGTTGAGCAAGGCTGGCTGCTGAACGAGCTGCAGCTGCTGCACGTTCAGCAGTTTCAGCAGCAGCATGTGCGGCAGCTACAACATCTTGCAAGTCCAAATTAGTTTCGGATTTTGCAGTTGGTAAAGAGAAGTCCTTGGCTTCATACCTTGCAGTTGATAAAGAGGGAGCTGAGTCATTGTGCCTTGTAAACAATGCAGATGGTTCTGATGGAGGCGAGATAGATTTTGCAGTTGACAAGGGAGGCAAGTCACTATGCCTTACACCATATGAAGCAGGTGATTCTGATGGTGGGGAAATAGATTTTGCATTTGACAAGGAAGGTGAGTCATTATGTCTTGCATAATATGATCCAGATGATTCTGATGGAGGGGAGATGAATGGCAAAAATTGTTTACTTTCCAATTTATCAAATGAAGTATGTGGTTTATCACTGTGAACTGTTGGCTCATCATGTTCCTGCTTCATATCTGCAAATTCTCCAGAATGGCTTGATGAATGAAGATCAACTTTAGGGTGTGGCATATCAGCTGGAGGTATAACCATATCAGGAGCTGTGGCAAAATTTGCACTTGGCTGGACAGATGCCTTTGGAACTTCAGGAAAGTCCAACATGTCAGAGTCCGAATCAGAATCAAATTGCTCTTTTTTGGGTGTATCATGAGTGGAATACAACTGCTCATCATGTTTTTCTTCGGGAAGGGGCAATTTTGACCCACTAAAAAATTCAGCTGGACCATTCTGATAAGGAGAGAAACGTATTGTAAGATAATGGTGTGTGAAAGAACAAATTGAGCATAGCATGATCGTTTTTCCCCTTCTAGCTACTTATTACAATACTTACCAGTAAGTCTTCATGTTTTTTAAACATTTCGGTTTCAGAAGTAGCTGGATCCCAATCTAGCTCATGTTCAGTAGCAATGTCTTTTAGAAGATTGAGTTTCTTTTCTGGTGAAGGAGCGCGAATTGAAAGTAGCTCTATTAACTGCATTTGTAATTCACATTAAGAATATCATACAACAAAATAAACTCCTGTGTAAGATGCTTTATCCACAAAGAAAATTAAGTGTCTGTATAGTATGAAAATTCATGGAACCTGTCGATTAACACCGCAATCTGGCCTGAGCTCAGTAGCGGCAGAAATGAACTCCTTCCCATATTTGGTCGCAAATTGCAACTGAACTTGCAACAACTCTGGAAGATCCGCACACCTAGGTGCAGCAAAACATATACTAGATATAGCTTCCTTCAAGTCTAGGGGACATTCCCTGAACAACATTGAAAGTTTAGATCCATAATAAAAAGAATAATGATTCACTTAGTTTTTGTGCTTCAACTACAACAATGAGTAGGTCTTAATCATAACACACACTTGCAGAAAAAAAGAGTTGGGCACCAGAACAACATTTAAAATTCCATTGAACAATTTAGCACCTGTCATGTTCTCAAATACATACACAATTGAACAAGATTCCTAGCTTTCCCAATTATTCTAATTATCGGGTAAAAACATTGAAAAAGTCAATCAAAGTAAAATATATGTATGTTTCTTTGCAGTGTATGTATTCTTTCCATGTTTGACACTCATGAGAGATGAATGACAAAACTCAATTAACATCTTATGAAAAATTGGAAAGGGTGGTCGCAACTCATGTATAGCATTTGAAAACCATCAACGGTAGTTCATCACTAGTTTGAAATTTTGGAGCAAATATTGTTGTAAATAAGTTTGCCAATTACTAAAGTGGTACAAATAGCTAATGATTGTGTTAATTGGGACAGTCTAGGTAGCTGCGCATAGTTTCAAATAAAATCAGCCGCTAAGGTGTTTGTAGAATGCTAGAAATGCAGTTACAAATTCCTTGAGATTCAGCAAGACTTCTTGTTTGAGCTAGGAAGGACAGATGTGGTGCTAGGAGTCAAATGACTCACGGGATTGGGAGAACTTAAAACAAATTTCAGGATTAAACTATGTCTCTAGAAGTAAAAGGGAAGGTTACCGTATTAAAAGGAGAATCAACCATGGCAAGGTCATCTGCATCTTTCAAATCAATTTTGAAAGATATTGGCAATGAGGAAGTAGGCTTTCTAATTGAGTGTAACATCATACAACAGGGAAGCAATGTTGAAGTCCCACCAGTAGTCACAACTGTCTTAAAATATTCTGAAGAAGTGTTTCAAGAGTCTCAAAGTCTACCACCATCAAGGAAGGATGATCACATCATCACATTAAAGAAGCAGATATCCCCAATTTGCCACCGTACATTAACACAATGGAGGAGCATATACCGCATTTGAGAACGGCGCTGGAGATGCTGGGACAACATTCATTGGTAGTTAACATAAATAAATGCAATTCTGGTCAAAGAAAACAGGAATATCAGGGCCAGATTATTTTGGGGACAGGGGTTGAAGCTGACCCGCAGAAGGTTGAAGCAATGCCATCTTGGCCAGTCCCTAAAGAGGTGAAAAGATTGAGAGGGTTCCTTGGTTTGATGGGATACTACAGAAATTTGCTAGATGGTATGGTCAAATAGACAAACCTTCAACTGAGCTTTTAGAGAAAGTAGTATTCTATGAACCAAAGGGGCAGAAACAGCCTTCAATAGATTGCGACAAGCAGTGGCTGAATTACCAACTCTTGCAGAACCAATTTTTTTACATAGGATTCACCTTGAAAACAGATGTATCCAGTAAAGGGGCTGTTGCTGTATTACTACAGGAAGGTAAACCACTTGCATTTTTAAGCCAAGGGTTGTCAGAAAGAGCACAAAAGAAATCTGTCTATGAGAGAGAGTTAATGGAGGTCGTGTTTGCAGTCACGGAGTAGCACCATCACGTATTGAGGAAACTATGGACTCTATTCAGTGTTCCTTTCCCTCTTTTGCCCTTGAGGACAAGGTAACTCAATTGGGTGGGGGTATTGTTAGTCGTTCATTTCATTAGTTAAGGGGAAATAATATTTGTAACAACTTTTAGTAAGGCAGCAATGGAAGTTAGTTACAATAGGAGAGGTTAAATAGGAGTCCGCTAGTAAGAGAAAAGAGTTTGGTTGTAAATCATAGCGTGGGAGAGAAAGGTCTCTGAATGCCTTAAAAGAGAGTTTATTCTCATTTTCAGTCCATTCATCATTTTGTACTCAAGTGTAGTTCTAGCCCCATTGGCAGAACTCAACCATATCTTGTGAATAATAAGTAGTTCAATTCAGTGAACTACCAATCTTAACAGTTTCTAAAGTCTTCCTCTACCTCATTTAATTGGATTGTATCCATATCAATCCACTTTTCTTACGTGAGGCTTTGTGGGTGACCAAACTGCCTAACAAAAGATCTCATTTTTCCCCTCTTAGGTTCTATTCTGACTTTGCAAACATCAATTTGTAATTTTATATTTTTTTGTATGTCCAATTATCCTCTTACATAACTATTAATAGTAAATATAATCATAGCCACTCTTAGCTTACTAGCAACTAACCAAACACCATCATAAACAAAATGCATTTTGTATTGTTTTGTTGTAAAACAAATACATCATACGCTATTTAGTCAGTTTTGTAAGACATCATTTTTAAAGAATGGCTAGCTTGAGCATAAATCACATTTACTATCAAACAAAAGGCTAAGCTGATCATCCAGATATTAATTTGAGCTTTAAAATACCTTTGAGATTCAATAATTGGAAGGCGGACAGAAACAAGTTCACAAAAGAGTTCAAGGATCTCTTGAGCAGCCATCATGTTCTCCTCTCTAATAATATGTTCTACCTGCATATATGATCATATATCAATAACAGCACTATAAAAGAACAAATGACAAGATTTTCTTTGAAACCCCATTGCTTTCAAATTTTGAAACTAAATAAATATGCAACATGCAAATTGGGTATACCCTAATACGAGCCGTGGCTTCTTGACCAGTCTCAAGTAACTTGGCAATCTCGCGTCGCATATTCTTCAATTGAATTTCTCTTCTGTTTCTGAGTAACTTTATCCGAGGAATTGACAGTTTAAGCAGAGTTTTGCTGCAAGTGAGAAACTTCAAAATTAGTACTTAAATTTTAATCACAGAATCGAAAGGAAAAATGGCAATAAAACAGAACTCTTGTACAGATGACAATAATTATTTAAAATAAATAAAGTGAAATACAATACTCGTGATTCACATATAAACAGTTAAATTTTTATCACAAAGTCGAAAGGAAAAATGGAAAATAAAACAGAACTCTCGTACAGATGACAATAATTATTCAAATTAAATAAAGTGAAATACAATACTCGTAACTCACATATAAACAGTTAAATTTTAATCAGAGTCAAAAGGAAAAATGGCAATAAAACAGACCACTTGTACAGATGACAATAATTATTTAAATCAAATAAAGTGAAATACAATACTCCTAACTCACATATAAACAGTTAAATTTTAATCACAAAGTCAAAAGGAAAAATGGCAATAAAACAGAACTCTTGTACAGACGACAATAATTATTTAAATTAAATAAAGTGAAAAACAATACCCGTAACTCACATATAAACAGTTATATTTGATTGTTCTAAGTAACATGTGCCCATAGAGAATAAGCAACCCCGTATTAGAAAATCAATTGATCAATTAATAAAACAAAACATAGAAAATTGTCCTCATCTCCTCTAAGTTAGTGTAAATAGCACACATGCATGCACCCTAATTTTATTTTATTTTAATTATTCCCCATAATATTAAAAGGTATAACACCTGTTTTGCAACTTTTAGCAGGTAATCAAGCTTTTCATTCATTTTGAGTCTTCTGTCCCTTGCTTCTTAAATATTGTACCTTAGCTTCTTTCATTCTCACTAAAATAAGCAAGATTCCTAAAATTTGTATAGCCTACTAGGAAATCTTTGGTCGAATAATTTTATAGCACTCATAGTGAATTCTGTGCCCTCAAATCCCAAAGCATTGTAAATCTGTGTTTGGACTTGATTACTTACTAAAATCTTGAACGTGAAAGAAAAATTGCACAGAAACTGAACCATGTTAGCCAGGGTACACTCATGAAGATGAGAGGGAACACAAGGTCTAAGCATTTAAGTCCCCCAGCAGTGTTCAACGAAACAAATTAATGTTGCTTTTAATAGCTGAGAATAGAGGGCTGAACCTACGACTCTCTAGTCTCAATAATCAATCACTACGAGTTATAGAATGATGTATATCTTTGGTCATTAACCTTTGCCTTACTTCTCTTAGCATTATATTTGCAATTTGTTCCACCTCGAACTCTTTTAGCTGCTTGAAGATAGTTTGTCATCAAGTCTATTCAGAAACTCTTGTCAAAAACGATGCATCGGTTCCTCCAAAAATTGGTTCTTTTTTATTCATATAATGACTATATAGGGAAAAACTAAAGTCCAGCATTGGTTGCAGATATGGCCTATATCGTGTTTATAAAGCTTAGGAAATCCTCACCTTAAAAACCAGACTTGTGGGTTTGGATTAAACCATGATAAAAGATGGAAATAGAGGTTATCCTGGATCAGTTTCTGGGCAACCATATTATCCATGCACCAGGCTTAATAACTATGAGTGTAAGGAGATGTATAAGGAAAAACACAAGAGATATGGACAATCCTCGCCTAACAAGCTAGTTTTGAATATTTGAATTAGCCCCAAATAGAGTAGCCGATAGCAGCCAATGCGGTGCTATCCTGCTATAGCGTAGCGCAGCGGAGGCTGACAGCTATGGGAAAAGCCTTACTGGTGCAGAACACTATAGAGGCCGCTATAGAGTAAATAGTAGGATAGCGGAACTGAGCAGATCCCGGCCCAGAGCAGTTTTAAATGTATAAGTTGGCACGTTTTATTAATTATTTAACGTAGAGACAAAAAAAAAAGTTGCATCATAGGAAAATTCAACATTTTATGATTATGTCAGTATGAAACAAATGGTTCCTTCAATAGTAACAATAATTATCCCAAATATTGATCAAACAAACAAATCACAACAATAAACCATCCCAAACAATTCACCACAAACCCTAATTAACACACCCTAACCAAAAATACTGAAAACAATCATAAACAAAATTCCAGAGCAGTAATAAAAAAGCAAAAAAAAATAACAAGAGATAAAACAAATACAAACAGTACCACTTGGAAGCCTTAAAACCCTGAGCGAAAAACGAATTAAGCATCGACATCGTTAGGGTTTCGATCAGAATGAGTTCCTAAACAACAAAGAGAAATTAACAGAACACAGAAATCAAATATTGTGGCGAGATTAGGGTATCGAAGAAAGAGTAATAGTAATTTCAATGAGAAAAAAAAAAGAGATGAAATTGAATAAGGTAAAGGATTGGTGAGTGTAACCTTTTTCTTCTTCTTCTTCTTCCTTAATGAGCAAGGATTCTAATTTTTGTAATGAACGATCTCTGAAACATACAGCTACAACCTCTCTTTTTTTTCTTTTCTTTTTTTATTAGTTTTCTTAATGCACTTTACTCTTCACCGCGTTAGATATTATTTTTTAGTTAAAACTGAATTATATATATTTGTTATAATAATTAATTTATAAAGACAATGGGATTCTCTCGAGTCTATTATATACATATCAAAACTAGAATTTTTTTAATATAACATAGTTTAATAATTAAATTTTCAAAATAACATAATTTTTAAAAAAATTACCAAATTAACATAGTTTGGTAATGCATTCGCCAATTGATGTGATGAACTAGTCTAATTTCTCTTGAATTCGCCAAATGGATTGGCTAGCATCAAAATTTTTTGCCTAATTTGCCATTCCATTTGGCGAATGAGTTGTAATTGCATGCATGCATTCGCCAAATGGAATGTTGCATGTTTATGGATGTTTAGGGTTAGCAATTTTTTTACTATATATATGCCTCATTCATAAACATGTATGCCTCACTCATAAACATCAGATTTATCTCACTCATTCCTTAGAAACCCTAAAAATTCATTCCTTTCAATCTCCCTCTCTCACAATATGGCTTCTCCCCGTCCATCTAGTTATGCATCGACACCGTCTTCCTCAACATCAGAAGAACCACTTCCAAAATTTGATATTTTGAAGAAAAATGCTTTAGTGTTTTTCTCGGCAACAAAGCCTCCTCTGAAGATGCTGTTATGGAACCCCCAAACTTTGGAACACTTGCACAGAGAATTAACCTGCTGGTTAAAAGGAGAGGTCGGCCACAAAGAAAAGATAATTAAAATTGAAAAGCGGGTTGTGGAGTCTGGTGTGACGAAATGGAGAAAAATTGTCAATGATGCAGGTGTTCTTTCGATGATGCTAGGCGGAGGTGAAGTTGTCCTGATGGTTCTGATAGGCTAGATTTGTTGAATGTTGCAGTTGTTCTATTTATGTATGGTCATGTTTGAATTTATGTATTTTTCCGTTTTATTTATGTATGGTCATTTTCTGAATCATGTATTTCCTTGTTTTATTTATGTATGTTCGTGTTTGTGGTTGTATGATTTTACTGATATGAATGAAACGAACTAGGCTTCCATTTAAAATAAATATGGTTACAATGATTTAATTTACGATGTTGAGCTTGGTCCAACGTTGGGACATTTTTTACGATTGTGACCGGGCTGACGACATGAACTACACAGTCTCACCATCTTATTCGCCGTATCCATTTCGGTGCGAATACGCGTGCTGTTAGGACGACCTTTTTTCTTTCTTCGCATGTTCTCATTGTGCCAGACTATTTCCCCGTTGTAGGAGGGCCAGTAGTCCTCATTTGCAACAACCGGAAAGCTTTTGTTGTAGACGTTGCAAAGATTGTGCACTTGGTAAACAGGGGATAGTAAGCCTGAAGGGTCCAGCCGAACCTTCGAACATGCCGCTATGACATGGGAGCAAGGCATGCGAAAGGCTTGAAATTTTCCACAATCGCACCAATTGTTATCAAGTTCTACCCGATAGGATCCCCTCGGTCTCCCTTCGTTGTGATCCATGATCTCATCAACATTGAAATGTCCCTTATTGCGGTTAAACACGGTGACCACATGTGTGTTAGACTTGGATGCTTCGTCTTTGATGAATGTCATAGAACTATCGCTGAACACTTGACCAGACTGTAGGATTGAACTCCACTTTGAACGCTTGGTGTCAAAAAGTGCTCCGAGCCTAAAGTAGGTTGACCTCACCAAAGCGGTTATCGGTAGGTTGCGGATTCCTTTGAAAACAGAGTTCATTGATTCAACGAGGTTTGTTGTCATGTGACCCCAGCGTTGTCCTTTGTCGTAGGCCCTGGTCCACTTATCTAAAGGAATCTGGTTTATCCATCTGAACACATCTTCATTTGCCAGTCTGATTTCGTCACGATAATGTTTGAATGACGGTTCGGTTAATGAGTACCCTGCGTTCACGACCTTCTTCCGCAGTGTCTTGTCTTTGATCTCTCTCATGAAGTTTTGCGCTATGTGTCTAATACAATAGACATGTGTTGAAGGCGGTTCCTGCCAGCCGTTATCAACATTCTTCCATGCACTCTCAATTGATGCATGTCTGTCCGAAATCAAACATAAGTTAGACTGGGGAGCCACATGCTGTTGGTGTAAGCCCTAGAGGCCAATACTTTTTGGTACTTGTATCCGATTATTCGTTTAATAATAAAAGGCATTTCTTTATTATGTTTGTCTTTCAGAATAATAAAGTCCCTAGAATAGTTAGTCTGTTTAATGAAATGTTAAGTGTGACTTAATCATGAGATCCCATTAAACATAAAGATATTATTCTTAAAATATCCGTAGTCAAGCTTTATTGCAAAGTGGGATAACATTAAAGCATTGAGACTATTATGAAGATAGACTGATGATCACATCTCATGGATCATGGATAAAGAGTTATCAAGTCTTGACATAGGTATAAATATTAGGAGTAATATTTATACCGGATTGACCCGCTATGAGAATACTACATAGTATGTTATGCAAAGTGTCATAAGTTATTCTCATGGTGATAATGGTGTATTACCACCCTTCGACCTGAAACCACTATGGACCCTAGATGTAGAGTCGGGTGCTTTATTGCTGATCAAACATTATCCGTAACTGGATGATCATAAAGACAGTTGATGGGCACTCCACGAAGCATGCTGAGGGACATGAGTGTCCTAGATGGAATTTGCCAATCCTGCATAACAGGAGAAATGTCTAAGGGCCCAATATTGAACTGGACAAGGATGACACAGTGTATGCCTTGTGTTCAATATAGACATAGGGGCAAAAGGGTAATTGTACAAACATATATTATCACGAAAAAGGTTTTGTCAGATCACATGACATTTTCGTGACTTGGGTAGCAGTGATGTGTTGCTAGATACCGCTCACTGTTTATTATGTTAAATATATAATTTAATATAATTACCAACGTTACGAAATCCTACAGGGTCACACACATAAGGACAGTTTGATGAGAGATAGAGAAATCAAAGGAACACCGTAAGGTACGGTGCACTTAAGTGAAAAATAGAAATTCGGATAATATAATAATAATTATTGTTATTTTATAATGGTTATAAAATAATAATAAAATAAATATATTTATTATAATAATAGTTATTATAATAATATATATAATATTATTATGGATCATGTGAATTGGGCTTTTAGCCCGCAGCCCACAAGAGAGTCTATAAAAGGAACCCTTGTGATGAAGCTTTCACTGGATGCAATTTCGTTTTTGATTCTCTTTTCTCACTCAAATAATTCCGTTCGTAAGCAGCTAGCACTGTGACCGGAAGCTGTTCGTGTGGACTGAGTAGAGGCGTTGCACTTCATCAACGCTTGTGATCGCTGCATCAAAGATCTGTATCGCCACAAAGAGGTAACGATTCTATCACTGACCATGCTCATTCGTAAGGATCACTAAAGGAAAATTTTTGTTTTCCGCTGCGTTTAGATCGCAATTTTCCTTCAGTGGTATCAGAGCCACTTACGAAACCATGGATCTGATAGCTGTTAAATTTCCGTTTTTTCTGTATTTGATTCGATTAAAACACAGAATGAATTTAACAATAAACGATTAATTAAATTTGGCATCTGTTGTGTACGATTTGGATGATTGATGTTGATTATGCTTCAGAAACCGACATTAGTATGGTGAAGTTGTGCGATACATTGATCATCCATAGGTTACACAATTAGATCGATCACTTTTATATAAGATATAA
The DNA here is from genome assembly GCA_963966055.1 of Lathyrus aphaca. Lineage (NCBI taxonomy): Eukaryota > Viridiplantae > Streptophyta > Magnoliopsida > Fabales > Fabaceae > Lathyrus > Lathyrus aphaca. Next base: position 317,404,532 of record OZ014519.1, read on the forward strand.
GAAATTCTGATGCAAAGATGGTATATGGGATATACTGTTTTGATTTCATCCATTCAATCACATAAGGATTGTAATTCTTTTGAAAGATCATCATTTTCATTCGCTTTGGAATCTGACGTTAGTATGGTGAAGCAATGACATGTTGATCTATCATATTGAGTTATCAATCGAGTTGTGTTTGACGGCATGAAATTGTTGCATTAGGATTAATGGCAGTACAAGTGTTGTATTGCCGCAGACTTTTCCGGTTGGGGTTGTAAATGCACAAAAGTTGTGCAGGAAACGACGTGAAATACAATGAAGTGTTCATAAAAATTTTCGCCGGGGCGCTGCCCCTGACAACCCCGCAAGGAGGCGCTGCCCCCTTGACCCCCGTCCGCTGAACGGTCAGCGGAACCACCGTCCGCTGACCAGGCAGCGGAACCCCCGGCTAAGTCTGCAAAGTGTGATCAATCAGCCGAAATTTAATTTAGTTTATTTAATTATCGGAATTTTAAACTAATAATAAAAGTGTGTTTATTATTATTTATTTGTGGTGATCAGTTATGGCCTTAGTTTATCCTTTATTATTGTTTTGGGATTTTTTAAATACGGCCTGCGTGTCGTGCCTCTCTCTCAATCTCTTTATGTAACTTCTTTTCTCATCTCACTCCCTCGTATGTAAAACGAGTTTTCTTATATGTAATGTAATATTATGTTATGAAGAAAAAGGAAGTATTCAATATTAAAGGAGGATAACCTTGGAGATCATGCTTGGAGAAGCTTAGATCGTTATTAGGTTAGCTTAGGTTCTCTCATTGGCTTGAGAGAACAATTGCGTTAGGGGCCATAATTGTATCTTTTTATATGTATGTTGATGCATGTAATTGTATGTTGATGCATGTGAGAGACGTTTTGCATGTTAAGCCGGTGAGATCAAACTAATAACAAATTCCCTCAAAATTAAATATTAAGTTTATGCTTTCCAATTTTTAGCACTCATCAAGACTAGTATCGAGCATTGTAGGTTTCGCCTACGCGAGGTGCATGTTCTATATTAGTAAGGTGTGATGGGATAATTGTAATATCCAATTGCTAAAACAATGGGTCAAACTTAACTAAACAAATTATAATAAGATTATACATGTTTAGAAGCAAGAATTGGGAATGATTCATGTGATGGATCAGAATAAGGAGTTATTCACCCAATTGAAAATATTCGAGAGTTGTATGAGATACAATTGGAAAGAGTTCCTACCTAAATAACTTAGTTTTGTGTAATCAGCCTAACGCTGACTTAAAACAAAGTGAAACATGGATCTCGACCCACTAGAAAGTCTTCCAACGGGATTTTCCGAATCAAATGATGAGGGTCATTTGTTTTGAATAAAATAGTGGGAGCATATTTGATTAAAGGCCTAATTAAATATGTTGTTTTAATGATACTTATATTTTCATATTTCTCTTGTAGATTACCATGACAACAAACACATCGAACAATATTTTGCGATCCATCCTAGATAAGGAAAAATTGTCTGGGACAAATTTCCTGGATTGGCACCGTAATCTGAGGATTGTCCTCAAGCACGATAAGAAGCTGTATGTCTTGGAGACACCAGTTCCTGAGGAGGAACCTCCTAGTTCTGCACCAAAGGCAGAAAGAGATGCTTATAAGAAGCATTTCGATGATGCCAATGAAACCGCTTGCCTCATGCTTGCTACCATGAACTCTGAGTTGCAAAAGCAACACGAGAACATGTCTGCGTTCGATATGATCGGACATCTGAAAATGCTTTATCAAGAGCAAGCAAGAAATGAGAGGTTTCAGGTTTCAAAGTCCCTTTTTAACAGCAAGTTAGCTGAGGGAGCCCCTGTAAGTCCCCATGTACTCAAGATGATTGGGTATGTGGAGAACCTTGACAGATTAGGGTTTCCCCTTGGAAAAGAACTTGCAATTGATCTGATCTTGCAATCGTTGCCAGAGAGCTTCAGTCAGTTTGTCCTGAATTTCAATATGAATGACTTGGACAAAAGTCTTCCAGAACTGCTAGGCATGTTGAGAACTGCTGAGCAGAATATGAAGACAAAAGGGAAATCCATTCTGATGGTCAGTAATGGAAAGAAACAGAACAAGAGGCCCATCAAACAGGGTGGTAGAGGGAAAGGCAAGGAAGTTGCCAAACCCAAACCCACTCCTCCTGTTTTGAAGCCTAGTGGAGGAATAGCAAAGGAGGGCACTTGCTTCCATTGCGGTAAGACCGGACATTGGAAGAGAAATTGCCCAAAGTACCTGGAAGATAAGAAAAATGGAGTAGAGACTTCAAATTCAGGTATTTTTGTTATTGAAATTAATTTATCTACTTCTGCATCATGGGTATTAGATACTGGATGCGGTTCTCACATTTGTACTAATGTGCAGGGGCTAAAAAGGAGTAGAGATTTGGCAAAAGGTGAAGTTGACCTACGAGTTGGCAATGGAGCAAAGGTTGCTGCTTTAGCTGTAGGAACTTATGTTTTAACTTTACCTAGTGGTTTAATAATTCAGTTAGAGAACTGTTATTATGTACCTGCAATTAGCAGGAATATTATTTCCGTTTCTTGTTTGGACAAGTTTGGTTTTTCATTCATAATAAAGAACAATTGTTGCTCCATTTATTTGAATGATATATTCTATGCTACTGCAAAAATGAATAATGGACTATATGTCCTTGATCTTGAAATGCCAATTTATAACATTAATACTAAAAGGTTGAAACCTAATGAGTTGAATCCAACTTACCTTTGGCACTGTCGATTAGGCCACATAAATGAGAAACGCATTTCCAAACTCCATAAAGATGAACTCTTGGACTCTTTTGATTATGAATCATATGAGACATGCAGATCTTGTTTAATTGGAAAGATGACAAAGTCCCCATTCACAGGAAAAGGTGAAAGGGCTAGTGATCTTTTGGCACTCATACATACTGATGTATGTGGACCACTGAACATACCAGCCAGAGGAGGTTTTCAGTACTTCATCACTTTCACTGATGACTTCAGTAGATACGGATATGTGTATTTAATGAAACACAAATCTGAGTCCTTTGAAAAGTTCAAGGAATTCAAGAATGAAGTACAAAACCAACTAGGTAAGAATATTAAAGTTCTTCGATCAGATCGAGGCGGTGAATATTTAAGCCTAGAATTTGATGACCATCTAAAAGAGTATGGGATTCTATCCCAACTTACTCCTCCTGGAACACCACAATGGAATGGTGTATCTGAGAGAAGAAATCGAACCTTGTTAGACATGGTCCGATCCATGATGAGTCACGCCGATCTTCCAAACTCCTTTTGGGGACATGCATTATTAACAGCAGCTTACACACTTAACCGTGTTCCATCCAAAAAGGTTGATAAGACACCATATGAGATATGGAGTGGTAAGAAACCACATATGTCTTACATGAAGATTTGGGGTTGCGAAGTTTACGTCAAACGACAAATTTCAACCAAGCTTGAGCCCAAATCTGACAAATGCTTATTTGTGGGGTATCCTAAAGAAACAAGAGGATATTACTTCTACAATCCTTCTGAGGGCAAAGTGTTTGTCGCTCGAACTGGAGTCTTTCTGGAAAGGGATTTTATTTCCAAAGGAAACAGTGGGAGGAAAATAGAGCTTGAAGAAATTCAAGAATCACAAAACATTGAAACACCTATGGAGGAACTAGAGCAGGAAACACAAGTAGTTGTGGAAGAGCAACCTGCTCAAGTAGAACAAGACCAGCGTAGGTCAAGCAGGACACGTCACCAACCTGAGAGATATGGATATCTCATAAGTGATCAGGGTGATGTATTACTCATGGATCAAGATGAGCTTGTGACCTACAAAGAGGCCATAACTGGTCCTGAGTCTGAGAAGTGGCTAGAAGCCATGAAATCTGAAATGGATTCCATGTACACAAACCAGGTTTGGACCTTGGTAGAACCTCCTATAGGAGTTAACCCTATAGGATGCAAGTGGGTCTTCAAGAAGAAGACTGACATGGATGGTAAGGTACATACCTATAAAGCAAGACTGGTTGCAAAAGGCTATAAACAAATTCATGGGGTTGACTATGATGAAACCTTTTCACCAGTTGCAATGCTTAAATCTGTTCGGATTTTACTTGCCATCGCTGCATATCATGATTATGAAATATGGCAGATGGATGTCAAAACTGCTTTCCTTAATGGGAATCTTCTTGAGGATGTGTACATGACACAACCTGAAGGATTTGACATACCACAAGAAGCCCAAAAGATATGCAAGTTACAGCGATCAATCTATGGATTGAAGCAAGCTTCCAGAAGCTGGAATCTTCGTTTTGATGAAACCGTAAAACAATATGGATTCATCAAAAATGAAGATGAACCTTGTGTCTACAAGAAGGTTAGTGGGAGCATGATCGTGTTTCTGGTATTATATGTAGATGACATATTACTCATTGGAAACGATGTCCCTACTTTGCAACAAGTGAAGACTTGGTTAGGGAATTGTTTTTCTATGAAAGACCTAGGTGAAACAGCCTATATATTAGGAATTAGGATCTATAGAGATAGATCACAAAAACTGCTTGGCCTAAGTCAGAGTACATACATAGATAAAGTGTTGAGACGCTTTAATATGCATGATTCCAAGAAAGGATTCATATCTATGCAACATGGTCTGTGTTTATCAAAAACACAATCCCCTTCAACTAAGGAAGAAAGGGATCGCATGAATAAGATTCCATATGCATTTGCAATAGGATCTATCATGTATGCCATGTTATGTACTCGACCAGATGTCTCGTATGCATTAAGTGCAACGAGTAGGTACCAATCTGATCCCGGTGATGCTCACTGGGTAGCTGTCAAGAATATCCTTAAGTACTTGAGAAGGACTAAGGATTCATTCTTGATATATGGAGGTCAGGAAGAGCTTGATGTAATTGGTTACACTGATGCTAGCTTCCAGACAGATAAGGATGATTTTAGATCACAATCTGGTTATGTGTTCTGTCTCAATGGTGGCGCTGTGAGCTGGAAAAGTTCAAAGCAGGAAACAGTTGCTGATTCTACAACTGAGGCCGAGTATATTGCTGCCTCAAATGCAGCAAAGGAAGCTGTTTGGATCAAGAAGTTCATTAGTGAACTTGGCATAGTCCCTAGCATTGTGGATCCCATTGGTTTATATTGTGATAACAATGGTGCTATCGCACAAGCTAAGGAGCCTAGATCTCACCAACGATCCAAACACATACTTAGGCGTTATCACCTCATTCGAGAGATAATCGATCGGGGAGATGTGAAGATATGCAGAGTACCTACACTTGACAATATCGCTGACCCATTAACAAAGCCTCTTGCGCAACAGAAGCATGATGGTCATACTAGATCTATGGGTATTAAGGGTATGCCTAATTGGCTCTAGTGCTAGTGGGAGATTGTTGGTGTAAGCCCTAGAGGCCAATACTTTTTGGTACTTGTATCGGATTATTCGTTTAATAATAAAAGGCATTTCTTTATTATGTTTGTCTTTCAGAATAATAAAGTCCCTAGAATAGTTAGTCTGTTTAATGAAATGTTAAGTGTGACTTAATCATGAGATCCCATTAAACATAAAGACATTATTCTTAAAATATCCGTAGTCAAGCTTTATTGCAAAGTGGGATAACATTAAAGCATTGAGACTATTATGAAGATAGACTGATGATCACATCTCATGGATCATGGATAAAGAGTTATCAAGTCTTGACATAGGTATAAATATTAGGAGTAATATTTATACCGGATTGACCCGCTATGAGAATACTACATAGTATGTTATGCAAAGTGTCATAAGTTATTCTCATGGTGATAATGGTGTATTACCACCCTTCGACCTGAAACCACTATGGACCCTAGATGTAGAGTCGGGTGCTTTATTGCTGATCAAACATTATCCGTAACTGGATGATCATAAAGACAGTTGATGGGCACTCCACGAAGCATGCTGAGGGACATGAGTGTCCTAGATGGAATTTGCCAATCCTGCATAACAGGAGAAATGTCTAAGGGCCCAATATTGAACTGGACAAGGATGACACAGTGTATGCCTTGTGTTCAATATAGACATAGGGGCAAAAGGGTAATTGTACAAACATATATTATCACGAAAAAGGTTTTGTCAGATCACATGACATTTTCGTGACTTGGGTAGCAGTGATGTGTTGCTAGATACCGCTCACTGTTTATTATGTTAAATATATAATTTAATATAATTACCAACGTTACGAAATCCTACAGGGTCACACACATAAGGACAGTTTGATGAGAGATAGAGAAATCAAAGGAACACCGTAAGGTACGGTGCACTTAAGTGAAAAATAGAAATTCGGATAATATAATAATAATTATTGTTATTTTATAATGGTTATAAAATAATAATAAAATAAATATATTTATTATAATAATAGTTATTATAATAATATATATAATATTATTATGGATCATGTGAATTGGGCTTTTAGCCCGCAGCCCACAAGAGAGTCTATAAAAGGAACCCTTGTGATGAAGCTTTCACTGGATGCAATTTCGTTTTTGATTCTCTTTTCTCACTCAAATAATTCCGTTCGTAAGCAGCTAGCACTGTGACCGGAAGCTGTTCGTGTGGACTGAGTAGAGGCGTTGCACTTCATCAACGCTTGTGATCGCTGCATCAAAGATTTGTATCGCCACAAAGAGGTAACGATTCTATCACTGACCATGCTCATTCGTAAGGATCACTAAAGGAAAATTTTTGTTTTCCGCTGCGTTTAGATCGCAATTTTCCTTCACATGCAAGCGAAGATTTTTAAGGAAAAAACTCCATCCCTCGGCTGGCTCTCCCTCGACGATAACGAATGCAATTGGGAAGATATTGTTGTTGCCGTCCTGTGCCACTGCCATCAATAGAATTCCTTTGTATTTCCCGTAGAGCCATGTTCCATCAATTTGGATTATAGGCTTGCAGAAGGAAAAACCCTTTATACATGGGTCAAAAGCCCAAAAGAGCCGGTGGAATATGCCATTTCCACTAATACAATGACTTTCCGAAGTATACGCCGGCAAGGTCTCAAGGATGACAACGGTCCCAGGTGCATAGTGCTTCAGTTCCAGCAAAAACTTTGGGAGTTCTTTGTACGAGTCCTCCCAATTTCCGAATACAACGGCAACAGACTTAGTTCTAGCAATCCATGCTTTCCTGTATGATAGAGTATAATTGTGCTTCTGAACTATGTGCTTAATTATCGTGCTGACCTTGACCGAAGGATCGTCAACAACGATTGATAGGATATCGTTGCATATTAGCTGAGAGCTCAGTTGCCAATGATCCTGCAGTGAGTTGGTTATTACACATGTATGCTCCGGTCCCATTGAAGCAACCTTCCAATCTTCACTTCTCTTTCTGTATGATGCTGTCAATCGAAACGGACACGCCACGTTACGACAACGTATCATATATAGTGTAGGATTCGTTCGGTCGACCTTATAATCAGCCGATAAATCCATGTGGTAAAATTTTATAGCTCGAACGCATTCTTCTTTTGTTCGAAAATGGTCGCCCTCCTTTAATGAACCTTGCCTTTGTGGATACGGATCATAAAATATGTCTGAAGATGGGTCTTCACTTCCCAAGTTCAAGTTTGTCATGTGTGGAGGAAGACGATATACATGACTGGCCGGGACCTCGTCTTCATTGACCATTTCATCAACTACTGCCTCCTCTTGTTCCTCGTCCTCATCAACAACATCGACTTCAGCCAAATCATTGTCAGATTCGAAAAAGACTTGCGAATGATCAATGGGCTGAGACATTTGTTGTTGGTGAAGCGTAACATACAGCTCGATATCATTGAAACCAGAATACTCATGGCTTAGAAACATAGTTCGAACACTTTCGTCATCAGATATAGTTAATTGGAAATACATGACCTGGTTATCCTCATAGAATACTGGATTTTTGTAAATAATGACGTCCACTGGACCACGCTGCATTTTGTTTTCCAATCTCTTTTTTAGATGAGCGAAATTGGATTTGTCGGACGATTGAGAACCGAGTAACCTCGGTGTTTCGAAAGTTGAAACCAGAATGGTTACATTCAAATATTTCGCCATTTATATGGGCGTTGATTATATACTGAGGTAATTGAGACATAGTTCGTATTCAAAGACTCTTTTAGATACGAAAATGTTTTGCAGTTTATGGTACAATGAAGATATGAAAATAATCTATAAATAGTAAAGGAAAAAATATATTTTATGGTTATATTTACTGTTCTGAATTAATATGAATTAATGTCTCATATGCTTATCTCCTACACCATATAGGGTTATCTTCTCCACATATGTCTTATCTTCTGCACATATAGGTTTATCTTCTGCACATATAGGTCTAGCATCTGCACATATAGGTTTATCTTCTGCACATATAGGTCTATCATCTGCACATATAGGTTTATCTTCTGCACATATAGGTCTATCATCTGCACATATAGGTTTATCATTTGCACATATATATCTATATATATATATATGTATAAGTGTAACACCCCAAAATTTGCCCTCTCATTTATTACCACTAACTGGCTTATGTTTACAGTCATCTGTCTTTTTCACTAGGTCATAATACTCTCAATCATATATTCGCATTGAATTACTCGGGCCCGAGATCAAAGCATTTCCTTATGATATGAATTGTTGTTATTTGAAGGTGATTCATCTAACCATGGCACTCGAATTAGGACGAAGGTTTGAACTAACGACATCACGAGCATCGTTTTATCAAAACTCATCCAATTACCCGGCTTTTATTTGCCAAGACTTATTAGGAGTTTATTCCTTATTCAGTGACAGAAGATCCTCATCAGAATCTAGCTTGCCTTTTCAATTAGTGTTTTGTGTAAGGTATTGCGGTTTATAGATTAAATCATGGTAATCTGGTTTCGAGGAATAGTTCAGAGGTTTGTAAAATCCATGGATTTAATTCAAGACTGATTAATGGCTTGCCTTATCTCTGGCAGATTGATCTAATTTGGTCTCAGAAACGACCTTTCTTTGGGGGTTCGATCCAGTTATCGCCATATGAGATGTTATTCAAGGTGTAAGGTGATTTGGATCCAGTGAAGAATTATCCATTCAAGCGGTTACTTAATACCATGAATTCAGGAGGTGCGAATTAATTAAATGGATCAAGGTTTTTTTTAAGCATGTAGATCGGGGTATCTAGTCATGTTTCGTTACCTAGAATTCAAGATATAATTTTTTATCTTTCTAACTGATGGCCATTCTCATCTAGATATCCCGTTTCGACATAACTTGTTTTATTAGTCCAATTGACTAGATTCTCGTCCACTCTTAGCCAATTCAATAAAAAGGAAATTTTATGTTCAAATATAAGTCAATTCTTATCTTCAACCATAACCCAGTTATATTGTATCCAAATATCTATTTTAAAGGCCCATATTCGTTTGACCATGTCAATTATAAGTTTCGTGGCCCATATTCGTTTAACGTCGAAAGATAGTTATATTATATTCGTTTATCAAATATCTATTATGAAAATAGAAGAAAGTTAAACTAAACACAAAATTCAGAAGAGGGGGAAGTATTGTCCAGATTCATTCAAATCACAAAGGAAACTCAAAGATCCAACTACAACAATTGTTCACAGCAGGAGTATCAAAAATTACAAAGAGAAGAGCCATACAAAATTCAGTTAAAAAATTCATACACAACTCTAAACAAAAAAAAAGCCTCTAACTAATTTGTAACCAACTCTTAATAGAATTTATCACAAGTTTACATTCATGATCCCATGACTTTCATCATCTATAAATGGGCTTTCCTGCAACTTTGAAAGGGATGATTGTTTTCTGAATTTCAACGCTCTTCATCTTCTTCTTCTCATTCAGTTTACAATTCCTAAATTTCCTCATCTTCTTTTCCATCCAGCTCACTTCCTTCATCATAATTTTCATGTCACTCTTCTCCACCATTTTTGCATCTCTTTCACCTTTTTGCATTGCTAGCATCAACCATTTTACCAGTAGAATTTCAAAATCACCCCATCAATGCATCAACCTACACCAACAATGGTTTTTGTCATCAAGAATCATTACAATAAAGAAACTAGCAAAACCAAGAATCAAAGGTGAAAGGGAAGAATAAGAGAGTTACACGGATTGAGAGATGCTAGGTTCATACTGTAAATCCACACAAACATCATCTTCGCCACAAGCTTTCTTTAGGCCTTCAGATCCTCCTTCGATCTTCCATGGTATCGACAGTAACGAACCTACAACAAACTACCAAAGCTTCATCAAAACCTGCAAGAATCAATATTAACCAGCTCAGAATCGCATCACAGAAGGTCAAGAATAACGACCTGTAATCTGAACCTTCAAATCTTCAACCCTGTTCATACCATTATCAATCACGGATCGTCTTCGGAGCTTTGACAACGGCAAACTACAGCGGGATCACCAACGAACGCACATCTTTGCGTCATCATTGCCATCAATCTTCAATACGCTCTTCTTCGCCAACATTCAACTGATTTCGCATCATCATCATATTGTCATCTTCTTCAAAGCTTCATGGCCATTTACATCGTTTCCATCGTCAACAAAGAATCAGAACCTGCACGTAACAATAACATCCATATCAAGAACACACTACTGAGTAGGTGAATTCAATCAACACAATGCAACAGCAACAATAATCGTTGATAAAAGAAATCAAGCGGAATCAACATCAACAAAAGTGCGACAAATCGAATCGCAACAAGAATCATCGCTCAATCGTATCGTAACAGGTGCAGAAACATTAGAACAAGATAAACCAACCATTTAGACTTTTGTCGCTCCCGGGATTTTCATCCTAGTACAAACGCGAAAGTGGCGCGGAAAGGTAGAGTCGCCAGCCAGACATTTTTATCCCGAATGAATGGGAAAGGTAATGTTGCACAAACCTGAGGAAGAAGGAAAAGGACGAGGCCTTGCGAACCAAAGATCGGGGTTCGGGAGTCGGTTACGACCTGGGAAGGTATTAGCACCCCAGATCGTCCGTCGTACCCGACGGGATCCACGCTTGCTTATTTTGTTTCAAAGGGTGAGAAAATACGAATGCTGCTGAATAAAACCGCTACTGGAATAAAGGGAATGGAAAACGAGAAATGAACTGAAATGAGAATGAAAAGAAAGGGGGAAATGTAGGGAAAATAAAGAATGTGCTCGAACGGGCCCTACCCCGCTGCCTACGTACCTCATCGGGATAATGAGGATCAGAGTCGACGTAGTTCGCCTAACCTAGGCTTACATTCGTTTGTGGTTTTTAGGATGACGTTGCCATAGCCCTAGCTCAGGTGTTACCGGCTCTGACACGAGGGTGTTTACCGTATCGCTGTTTGAACTGTCGAGACAAGTCATGAAGAGTATGAGATGAGAAAGAAGATGTGACTTCTTGGTTTGTTGTTTTTTAGAAGAAATGTTTTGAATTTGTTTGTGAACGGTCTTGTACTAAGACCTATCCATCGCGGGAAGTATTTACACCTCGCCCCGAAACAGGACGCGTATAAACACTCCGCAACAAAGTCTCGTGTCGTACAAGATTGTTCGGTTTTTATTAAGTGTTTTATTGCTTTTCTTTTGAGATGAGAAAGAGAATGACTCAAGTTGGAAAAGGGAAAATCTAAGGGGGACTAAGACACACCCTAATTTATTATGCACAAAGGGAGATCCTCAGGGTTAGTGAGGTTTTTCTAATCCTAAAGATAAAAAGGAAAAGAAAAAAAAGGAAAAAGGATGCAACTTACTTCCTAAGGAAGATAAGTTGGTCCTAACAATGGGGAATCCTACCAATCACAAATATGGAAGGAAAAATGAATTAAAAAGCCTAAAAGAAATGCATAAAAAATAAAGGATAAAGTGGAGTAAACTTACCTCAATCTTCCCCACTACAAAACAAGTGTTAATGCACATTTTTATTAAAAAGAATAAGGCAAACACACATTAATTAAATCCTAATTAACCTAAGGCACCTTAGACCTAAACTAGACTCTATTTTAATCCTAAAGGAACTAGAAAAATGCTAAAACCAAAATACAACACCTATTACAGCCCCTATTACACAAACAGCCATGAAAACAATGCATGACACAACTCATCTTTTTACAGCCAGCATGCAGCATGAAAAAAGTAGGTGTAAAAAGTCAAATACATCATGCACACAACAAACAAATTTTACAGCAGCTATATACAAAAACAGCTATGAAATGCAAAATTCAGAATTGATTATTTTCATTTTTTATACACAAACTCAATAAAACATGCATTACTTTCCACATGAACATGCATTTGAACATGGATCATCATATAAAAATGCAAGAACATGAATATTTTTGATGATTATGCAAGAATGCACCACATGGTTAATTATGCAACAAGTAATGCAAAAATGAGGTACATGAACATGCATATGAACATGATGATTGATTATGAACATGCAATATGATGGCTCAACAAACATACTAAACTCAATGCATAATTCAGAATTGAATTGATAACATGCTATGATCAAACATGCAAACAAATGCCACCAAATGCACATATATATGATTATGCAAAATGCAACATACATCAACATAATGAAATGCAAAATGATTTAATGCAATGTGAAACATGTAAAAACAGAATGCAACATGATTATTACATACCTAATGATGCATGAACATAGCAACAATATGCAAGAACTCAAGCCATACACAAAGAACACAAAAAACACATAATATGCGACATAAACGGAATTGTGTCGAAACGACTCGAAATGGGGGAATGAGCTACTGGAAATGGACTCAAAAATTCCCTAAAATCACTACCTAAACATGTATGAACGTTAAAGGCACTAGGAAGCAAGATTGATCACTCAAATAAGCTAAGAATCCAAAATTCGACAGCGTTAACCGGTTAACCATATGGGTTAACCGGTTAACGGACCTAAAACAGAAGTAATTTGTGGCAAAACGCACGTGTTAACCGGTTAACCCCATGCGTTAACCGGTTAACACTGAACAGAAAGTGAAAAAAACTTTGAAATAAGTGCTTTTGGCCACAAACTCACTTCTTAGGATCCCTAACCTTCCTAGGAACATGCTAACACTAATTTCTACTTATTTTGAGCTTATTTACACATGCTAGCACCTATATCTATTAACACCTTAGCTTCTAAATCAACAAAAATCACAAATCACAAGTAAACATAATTGAAACGGAACGATTTCAAGCAAAGCGAAAAAAGCAATTAAAGAATGCCAAAAGTGGCGAGATGAAGAGAATAACTTAAAGAAGAAGTGATTAAGATCACCAACCTACGAAGCGGAGGAGTGCTTCGGTAATTGTTGCAATAATCGGAGCTTGAATCGAAGAGAAAACCGAAAACCGAGAAACCGCAAAATAAATGCGTTCTTGATGCTTGAATCTTTACACACTTCCGATAAGCCGAAATCTTCAACAAAATCACTAGCTTCTTCTTCTACGATCCACAATTAATGGAGGTTGGAGGCTTAAGCTTCAAGATCTTCAAGTTTCAATGTGAAACTTGAAGAGCTTATTCAAAGAAGCTTTGGTGAAAGGAGGGAAAATGGAGGAAAAGTGAGAGAGAAAAAGTGATTATGGAAGAAGTGAAAAATTTGGAATTGTGGGAACCCTTTTGGTTTGGATGAAAATGGCTTAAATAGAGACTAGGCTAGGAGCTAGGTTTGGGTTTGGGGCCCAAAAATTAGGTTTGGGATCCAAAATTAGGTTTGGAAGTTAGTTAGGGTTAGGGTTGGAAAAGGGAATATTCCTTGGAATATTCCTTGGAATATTCCTTGGAACACTCTAGAAGATGGTGGAAGGTGGTGGAAGTTTCCAAGGGAAATGGAGTGGAATTGAAGTGGAAAAATGAGATGGAAAGAATGAAAGGAAGTGTGGAAAGAAAGTGGAAGGAAAAGCGGAAAGAAAAGGGGAGGAAAGTGGTGAATTCTTCCTTTTTAATGGGTTAGCTTGAAAGTGGTGTGGATTATTTTTGGTACATCATTTTCTCTCGAACTCCAATGTTTGCCAAGCCTCGATCGACCACACACCTCATGCAAAGGACGATGAATGACTTATTTATTTTTTTCAAATGCGATGCGATGATATGCGGAATGATGCAAGAATGAAGCGTGAATCGCTCGAGGTTGATGATAAATAAGAGGGCAAATTTTGGGGTGTTACAGCTGCCCCTATTCAATCACTGTAGACTTGAATGGATGACAGCAGCTGCTTTCAGACGTTCGAAGTATGCAGGGATTGAATACTAAAACAACCCGAAAATTTGCACTCGCACTGGAAGAACAGAGAAATAAGCTCAACCAAACAAACTCCGCTTGGATATAATTATAATGGTGAGAATCATGAACGGGGGATGCCTTTTGAGTGATGCCAGAAGGCTACTGGCTTACCACACTGTGGGTGGACTTCACAATACATTGCCACTCTGCGGGTGGACTTTTGAGATTGCCACGCTGCGGGTGGACTTTGGAAATTGCCACGCTGCGGATGGACTTTTGCCAATCTGCGGTTGGACTTCAGATACTTTACCACACTGCGGGTGGATTGCTGAATAACTTGCCACACTGCGGGTGGACTTTGAAGGTTTGCCACACTGCGGGTGGACTTCTGAAACCTGCCACGCTGCGGGTGGACTTTGGAAATGATGCCACCCTGAGGATGGACTTTCGCCAATCTGCGGTTGGACTTCAAAATACGTTGCCACACTGCGGGTGGACTTTGGATATGATGCCACCCTGAGGATGGACTTTTGCTCACTACGGGAGACCTTTGAGATTTGCCACCCGAAGATGGACTTTGGCCAGTCTACGGCTGGACTTTTGCTCACTACGGGAGACTTTTGAAATTTGCCACCCGAAGATGGACTTTGGCCAGTCTACGGCTGGACTTTTGCTCACTACGGGAGACTTTTGAAATTTGCCACCCGAAGATGGACTTTGGCCAGTCTACGGCTGGACTTTTGCTCACTACGGGAGACTTTTGCTCACTACGGGAGACTTTTGCTCACTACGGGAGTCTTTTGCTCACTACGGGAGACTTTTGCTCACTACGGGAGACTTTTGAAATTTGCCACACTGCGGGTGGACTTTAGAGATTTGCCACCCGAAGATGGACTTTGGCCAGTCTGCGGCTGGACTTTGAAGCTTGCCACCCGAAGATGGACTTTGGCCAGTCTGCGGCTGGACTTTGAAATTTGCCACCCGAAGATGGACTTTGGCCAGTCTGCGGCTGGACTTTGCATATGGAATTGCATGGTATATTGCCCCATGACACTGGGGATATTATGTCTTGAGTATTGTTGATGGACTGGTGACTGTAAAAGAAATTCCTGACGCGGAAGTGATAAGTCTCTGTTGACTCTGTGGGGAAACACAATGATCGCGAATTCAATATCAAGTAGCCCTGTGGGGATGACATCTCTGTTGGAGAGGAGCGTGAATAATTCATCTGTCCCGAATTATCACCTTTGCCAAAAATAAATTGGACTTTTAGATTTGAGGGCCGTGCCCGGGGATACTCGGACTATTGAGGAATATCCACTCTTATGGATCTGCTGGGGAGGAGAATGATTTATCTGAAATCTTCTAGGGGAATAGGAATTGCCTTAGACCTGTTGGTGATGACAACACCGAGACACGTCCTGCTGAGGAGGAAAGATTTCAAATTGTCTCGTGCTGGGGATCAGTTGCTTCTGTATGGATTTTACCTTAAGAGGATTTTACAAAAGACTTGGCGTCTTTAAACTCTTAGGTATCATAACGACTACATGATTCAGTGTAACAACCTTGCTGAGGAAGTAACCATTGTCAATGCAGATGAGTTTGTATCTGTCAGAAGTGTTGAACGAGATAGTTGACTTGACAAGTAACCACGGTATTCTAGACTCCGGGTAAATGCTTCTGATCGTCTGTCTTCGGGAAAGAATGAATTCTCGTACTATTGGGGTGGCCTGCCCCAGGATGAGTACTTGAATATTTTTGCTCTTGACTGACTAATCTTCGCTCTTGGAGAGATTTGAATCTCGAGGTGCTTGCCCCAGATTAGCTGAAATTTGAAGGGATTGCTCAACATAACTGCCCCAGATTAGCTGGCTCTTACCATGACTAACTGGGGAAATCTCTACTCAATGAAGCTTTATTCGGATAAGTGCACCTTGACGTGACAGTCTTTCAGAAGTTTTAGACTCCTCAACCTGGCAAGCTTGAGCTTCTGGATTGAATTTCCGTATGTGAACCATTTATGATGCTCAACAAATGTATGCAAGTGAGAAAATGTTTATTCTTAGAATGAAAATCCTAATTCAACAAACATGTTAATCTTGAAATTTTGAAAACGGATCGTTAACCTTTGTGAGCAAATCACTGGTTAAAATACGACCTTTATTTGAATGAAAGTATGTACATGCAATACCAACAAACGTCTTTTAGCACAACTCATAGGAGTCAGGAACGCGGTCTCTTGTTAGTACGCTCTCAATTTAACCCTGTTTCAGTTAGGACTTTTAAGGGTTGTATCGTGGCCTGGTTCACGGTTGTAGAAACAAAGGATATAGGCTCAAAGTTTATTTGTGCCCACCCGCTCTTCGTGATGTTCTCCATTCCTATGTTCAGCTAGTTTTCACAAGCATCCACCTTTCATAAGGGTTTCGTGTTGATTGAGGAACCATTGCTACTATTGGTTCAAGCACCAATCAGGTTATTGTTGAGAGTCAGTCACTCCTCTATTTTTCATGTCTGTGTCACACGACTTTGTTCTCATTTGAGGATCTTTCTTGTGTAATCCTTTTCCGTCTTTTGCTTTTACATTATTTTGCTTATCCCTAACTTTTGCCTGGACTGATTCTTGTGAATCTTTGATTGTGAAGTCCAGCGGGATGCCCTAACTTTTGCCTAAGTCGCTTGTTTTCAAGTTTCGACTTAGCGGGCCTTTTCTTTTCTTTTTCTTTTTGCATTTTGAACAAGTCGCGTGACATTGTTTGTCTTGATTGCTTCACGAGGGTTGTGACTGCCTCATTTTGTGGTCGACGAAGGATAACCATTGTGGTTGTCAATCTTTGGACCTTTTGACTTGGATAACCATTGTGGTTTCAGGTCTTTGGACCTCTTGATTAGCATAGTAGAATGCAACGGATCTTCAAATACACTTTTTTATGGAAATCTGAACGCTTGGTCTGACTGGCTGACATCTACCCTGCCCCTGGGTTACATGTGAGGGTTTATTATGTGAAAAGAAACTCCTACTTCAAGGCTCAAAGGGGTTAGCGAGGGTTTATCTTCCTTATATCTCCAGTGTTTAGGATTTGAAACAATGCCTATACATCGTCAACAGGGCCTTACTCGAGAGCACACAATTCAGAGACATTGCGTTTTTGTTTCGTCATTCTCCCTCATAGAATTTAAGCATGACAATTGGTATTGCGATATACATATGAAAAATTGTAAGGGAATGCAAATGAATTTACTTCAAGAAAAACATGTGAGTTTTATTATTTCTAACATTCAAAAGCAAACAACTTTCATACATGTAGACAAATGTTTAGCATATAAAAGAAACTACAAATGGAAATGCAGTAAAGAAACTGAATATTGCCGTAGTTGAGGAGGCTTGGCTCCGTCTGGACCTGTCAGTCTTGGATACTTTCGACGATCAATAGCTCTTTTCACAGACTTGTAATCTTTAATTTGCAGTTGCATGCCCAACCATGGCAGTAATACTTCCTCTTCTAGCTATACTGACTCTGACGCGAGACATCTGGAGGAAAGAGTGAAGCTGGGGAGTAAAGTGGCCCCATAAGTTTGCTCGGAAAGACCTGACGATCTTCTGCCTACGTATCTCCATTGACTGATGACCAATGAAGAATCAGAGCGACGCAGTTCCCCTCAATAGGGAAGAAAAACGAACAATGAAGAAAGGAAATCACATAAATGCCATCGCTGAGAGTATTTGAATACTGCTGGCTTTATTTGCTTCATGAATACCCTGGTGTCCTGGGTGGTCAGCTTGAAGACTTCAGCTTAACGTGAACCATCTGGTAGAACGACCGTGACACCAGTTCCATTATGACTAGGCATCGGATTATGAAGTACATTGGGGAGAGGAGCGAAATTGATCGCCTTGGAGTCAACTAGGTCCTGTACCTTGTTCTGAAAGGCCCAACATTTCTCAATACTGTGCCCCTGGGCACCTGAATGGAATTCGCACCTGGCGTTAGCATCAAAATTCGGAGGTAGATTGTCAGGAGCGGGAGGTCTCATGGTACGAAGCTCGACCAGGTTCAACTTCAGCAGCTCTGGGAGCAATACAGCATACGGGCATGGGACGGGGTCGAGTCTGCGATTTCTCGCTCTTGCTCTTTCTTGAAACGGTCTCAGTACCTGTTGTTGCTGACCCTGTGGTCGTGGTTGTTGAACCTGTGGAGTAATAGTCACTGCAGCCGTTTGGTAGTAACCTTGAGAATAATTTCTGTCTCGGCCCCTATACACAGCATTCGTCTCGCCTTCTCTTCTTCTTTGGCCATTGCCAAAAGGTTTTCTCACACCAGAAGAACTAGCACTGCTTGCATCCTGGATCTTTCCCATTTTCAGAAAATTCTCTATCCTTTCTCCAGCAATGACGATATCAGAAAAACCAATGGACGGGCAGGCGGCCAGACGATCCAAGTAAACACCTTGCAAGGTGCCCATAAACATGTCTGCCATCTCCCGATCCAGCAAGGGAGGTTGAATCTGTGCGGCCAGCTCACGCCACCTCTGGGCATACTGCTTAAAACTCTCTTTAGGTCCTTGAGACAAGTTCTGCAACTGAGTGCGATTCGGAGCCATATCAATATTGTATTGATACTGCTTGAGGAATGCCTCTGCTAAATCTTTCCAACTTCGAATAGAGACCCGACTCAGCTTCATGTACCAGCTCAACGAAGCTCCAGATAAACTGTCTTGGAAGAAATGCATCCAAAGTTTCTCGTCATCAGTATGAGCCGAGATTTTTCCGAAGTACGCGTGAATGTGAGTCCTAGGACACGTGCTGCCGTTGTACTTGTCAAACGATGGTGCCTTGAACTTTGGAGGGATTCTGACTCCTGGCACTAACCCGAGACTGGTTACATCGATACCCAAGGAATTCTGACATTCCATGGCCTTGATCTTCTCTGACAGCTCTTCATACCTGCGATTGTTGATCTCATTCATGTTACCCATATCAGCATCCAGTAGAGTGAACTGGTCCTCTTGATTGTCTTCTAAACCTGCATTACGTGTTGCGGTCCTATTTGGATGAGGCTCTCCGTTACGGGCAGCGTTAGCATCCACGTTCTCAGCTGGTGTTCCCGTATTAACATTCCCATGAGGTTGCTCAACCATCAACCGGAGACGCTCCTGGTTCTGGGCCATGCCAGTCATCATTTCCATGAACTGATCCATCCTCTGTCGGAACTCATTGAGATCGGTCTGCACTCGATCAGCCATCCTTACTCGGTTTCTTTTGGTCGGATATCGGTGAATGCGTTGACCAGCTATATTGCCTACGATCAAATAAGTTAGAAACCCTGGGTAACCTGCAAAAATACAAGAATATGGTATGCAGGAAATGAATGCTATGGCATGTTGATTCATTTTTAGGGCATCCCATCCCCTGATTCCAGTTTTGTGAGTTTGATGAAGACAGGAGCTCTTTTGTTGTAAATAACACTTCTTGGGTTCCATGCTCATAGATCAATACCCACAACCGGAATCACGGATGTAATATGCAGCCCTGTAAATGAATAAACATGCGTTAGGAATGCAAGTATGCGGATGATGTGATGCAATGCACTGGTATGTGATCAATGATCTGATGTTGGTGTCGGTGCATGGTCTCAAAATCCAGATATCACAATAATCATCCCTCTGATCCGGGGTCCATAACTTAAGAACAGAAATCCAGATCACAAAACTGAATCAAAGGCAAAGTGGGTATGCTGAAGGTACCAGGGTTCCTGCAAACCTGTAAACCCCTCCCAATCTCACGGGTATTGCTACTCGGGTCAACATCACGGACTCTCAAAGCCGAATAGCAATAATACGTTCACCATCTCCGAGAAATGGCTCATGACCAGATCAGGAAATCGGTTTGGCATTATGTACTACTCAGGGAGGTCTCAGTTGAGTCCGGAAAAACAAGCATCCCTCATAAGTCTCCAGCTTCAAGCACTGAATCGAGAAACAATAGTACATTCATCCCGAAGGGTACAATACTATCGTCATACGAACAGTTTGCTTTAACTGAATTCCTATGAGAGAACCAGGCCATCCTATGCGAGTTCCCAATGGACCCTCGGATGCGAGTGGGTTTGCCAACAAATGTGGTCTGCCACTGTCATCACTGGAGAGGGGTGTTTCCATTAAGGTTCTCAATGATCGGTCACCAGATGCACATAACTATCAAGGTCGTACCCTGAAGTGAGGTAATCCCCACACAGAATAGTTCCAAGACGGTCGCAATCTGGGTGTGGAACACATCGCCACCCATCATGGTGAGATACCATAAGAGTACAATGTCTGTCCACGCTAATCCTATGGTGCACTCAAGCCGGGTATTTGGCTTATCTCACAGTAACTCCCACCCACAGAAAAAATGAAAACCAGCACAGCCAGACAGTCCAGTATAATATGATGCATGGAAAATAAAATACTGGAAGCGGTAAATAAATGCGATAAAGTAAAGCTGTAAATAAAACTGTAAATAAAAACAGTAAAGCTAAACTAAAGCACTCAGCATCAAACAGATAAACACCCAAAGAAACAAAACCAAACAGGCGCTAGGATTGACTCTACAAGGGAAACCAGAGACTCTGGGTTCGATCCCCAGCAGAGTCGCCAGCTGTCGCTCCCGGGATTTTCATCCTAGTACAAACGCGAAAGTGGCGCGGAAAGGTAGAGTCGCCAGCCAGACATTTTTATCCCGAATGAATGGGAAAGGTAATGTTGCACAAACCTGAGGAAGAAGGAAAAGGACGAGGCCTTGCGAACCAAAGATCGGGGTTCGGGAGTCGGTTACGACCTGGGAAGGTATTAGCACCCCAGATCGTCCGTCGTACCCGACGGGATCCACGCTTGCTTATTTTGTTTCAAAGGGTGAGAAAATACGAATGCTGCTGAATAAAACCGCTACTGGAATAAAGGGAATGGAAAACGAGAAATGAACTGAAATGAGAATGAAAAGAAAGGGGGAAATGTAGGGAAAATAAAGAATGTGCTCGAACGGGCCCTACCCCGCTGCCTACGTACCTCATCGGGATAATGAGGATCAGAGTCGACGTAGTTCGCCTAACCTAGGCTTACATTCATTTGTGGTTTTTAGGATGACGTTGCCATAGCCCTAGCTCAGGTGTTACCGGCTCTGACACGAGGGTGTTTACCGTATCGCTGTTTGAACTGTCGAGACAAGTCATGAAGAGTATGAGATGAGAAAGAAGACGTGACTTCTTGGTTTGTTGTTTTTTAGAAGAAATGTTTTGAATTTGTTTGTGAACGGTCTTGTACTAAGACCTATCCATCGCGGGAAGTATTTACACCTCGCCCCGAAACAGGACGCGTATAAACACTCCGCAACAAAGTCTCGTGTCGTACAAGATTGTTCGGTTTTTATTAAGTGTTTTATTGCTTTTCTTTTGAGATGAGAAAGAGAATGACTCAAGTTGGAAAAGGGAAAATCTAAGGGGGACTAAGACACACCCTAATTTATTATGCACAAAGGGAGATCCTCAGGGTTAGTGAGGTTTTTCTAATCCTAAAGATAAAAAGGAAAAGAAAAAAAAGGAAAAAGGATGCAACTTACTTCCTAAGGAAGATAAGTTGGTCCTAACAATGGGGAATCCTACCAATCACAAATATGGAAGGAAAAATGAATTAAAAAGCCTAAAAGAAATGCATAAAAAATAAAGGATAAAGTGGAGTAAACTTACCTCAATCTTCCCCACTACAAAACAAGTGTTAATGCACATTTTTATTAAAAAGAATAAGGCAAACACACATTAATTAAATCCTAATTAACCTAAGGCACCTTAGACCTAAACTAGACTCTATTTTAATCCTAAAGGAACTAGAAAAATGCTAAAACCAAAATACAACACCTATTACAGCCCCTATTACACAAACAGCCATGAAAACAATGCATGACACAACTCATCTTTTTACAGCCAGCATGCAGCATGAAAAAAGTAGGTGTAAAAAGTCAAATACATCATGCACACAACAAACAAATTTTACAGCAGCTATATACAAAAACAGCTATGAAATGCAAAATTCAGAATTGATTATTTTCATTTTTTATACACAAACTCAATAAAACATGCATTACTTTCCACATGAACATGCATTTGAACATGGATCATCATATAAAAATGCAAGAACATGAATATTTTTGATGATTATGCAAGAATGCACCACATGGTTAATTATGCAACAAGTAATGCAAAAATGAGGTACATGAACATGCATATGAACATGATGATTGATTATGAACATGCAATATGATGGCTCAACAAACATACTAAACTCAATGCATAATTCAGAATTGAATTGATAACATGCTATGATCAAACATGCAAACAAATGCCACCAAATGCACATATATATGATTATGCAAAATGCAACATACATCAACATAATGAAATGCAAAATGATTTAATGCAATGTGAAACATGTAAAAACAGAATGCAACATGATTATTACATACCTAATGATGCATGAACATAGCAACAATATGCAAGAACTCAAGCCATACACAAAGAACACAAAAAACACATAATATGCGACATAAACGGAATTGTGTCGAAACGACTCGAAATGGGGGAATGAGCTACTGGAAATGGACTCAAAAATTCCCTAAAATCACTACCTAAACATGTATGAACGTTAAAGGCACTAGGAAGCAAGATTGATCACTCAAATAAGCTAAGAATCCAAAATTCGACAGCGTTAACCGGTTAACCATATGGGTTAACCGGTTAACGGACCTAAAACAGAAGTAATTTGTGGCAAAACGCACGTGTTAACCGGTTAACCCCATGCGTTAACCGGTTAACACTGAACAGAAAGTGAAAAAAACTTTGAAATAAGTGCTTTTGGCCACAAACTCACTTCTTAGGATCCCTAACCTTCCTAGGAACATGCTAACACTAATTTCTACTTATTTTGAGCTTATTTACACATGCTAGCACCTATATCTATTAACACCTTAGCTTCTAAATCAACAAAAATCACAAATCACAAGTAAACATAATTGAAACGGAACGATTTCAAGCAAAGCGAAAAAAGAAATTAAAGAATGCCAAAAGTGGCGAGATGAAGAGAATAACTTAAAGAAGAAGTGATTAAGATCACCAACCTACGAAGCGGAGGAGTGCTTCGGTAATTGTTGCAATAATCGGAGCTTGAATCGAAGAGAAAACCGAAAACCGAGAAACCGCAAAATAAATGCGTTCTTGATGCTTGAATCTTTACACACTTCCGATAAGCCGAAATCTTCAACAAAATCACTAGCTTCTTCTTCTACGATCCACAATTAATGGAGGTTGGAGGCTTAAGCTTCAAGATCTTCAAGTTTCAATGTGAAACTTGAAGAGCTTATTCAAAGAAGCTTTGGTGAAAGGAGGGAAAATGGAGGAAAAGTGAGAGAGAAAAAGTGATTATGGAAGAAGTGAAAAATTTGGAATTGTGGGAACCCTTTTGGTTTGGATGAAAATGGCTTAAATAGAGACTAGGCTAGGAGCTAGGTTTGGGTTTGGGGCCCAAAAATTAGGTTTGGGATCCAAAATTAGGTTTGGAAGTTAGTTAGGGTTAGGGTTGGAAAAGGGAATATTCCTTGGAATATTCCTTGGAATATTCCTTGGAACACTCTAGAAGATGGTGGAAGGTGGTGGAAGTTTCCAAGGGAAATGGAGTGGAATTGAAGTGGAAAAATGAGATGGAAAGAATGAAAGGAAGTGTGGAAAGAAAGTGGAAGGAAAAGCGGAAAGAAAAGGGGAGGAAAGTGGTGAATTCTTCCTTTTTAATGGGTTAGCTTGAAAGTGGTGTGGATTATTTTTGGTACATCATTTTCTCTCGAACTCCAATGTTTGCCAAGCCTCGATCGACCACACACCTCATGCAAAGGACGATAAATGACTTATTTATTTTTTTCAAATGCGATGCGATGATATGCGGAATGATGCAAGAATGAAGCGTGAATCGCTCGAGGTTGATGATAAATAAGAGGGCAAATTTTGGGGTGTTACAACTTTGAGTAAAAAGAAGGGGAGAAGTCAAGGTTACAGAGATTGAATAAGAGAAGTTCAGGTTGAGTTCGTACCAGCACAGGTTTCGCAGGTTTCGCGGTCTCCAGTCATTATCTTAGACTCAAAGCCGTAAGAGTTGCAAACGGCGATGAACAAAACAACAGTGACGGCGCAAGGGCTGAGAAGATAATTTCAGAGGTCGAAGCTTTTCTTCGCCACCATCGATGAAGGCCACAGCGTGGATATTTGCTTCAAAGATATGTGATTGCCATGGAGGAGATCGTATAACGACGAGGACCGGGGAAGAAGCCGTCGATATTGAAGCTTTGGCCGGCGAGGGATGATGAAGGTGACGCAAGGAATCACGCGACGGAAAGAAGAGACTGAGACGGAGGCGGAGTTGAAATTGACGGTGGTTTGTTTGCTCCGACGGCGTTGTCAATCAGAAATTTGAAGCGATCGGAGAAGAAGGAAGAGATGAGACGCGGTGGCGGGGAAGGTAAGAATAACTTAGGGTTTCGTTCTATTTTTCATCCCCTTTTGGGCTTTCTGTGAATATATGACCTTAATTATCAAATTAATGTTAATTAACAGAAGATAAGGATTATTGTGGATCAAAGTGGAAAATTAAAGATAATAAGGTATATTAATTCTCCATTAATCACTTGTAATCTATCGGTTAGGATTTCCCAAAAAGAGATAAGATCCTTTGAGGTGGTCCACTCCGGCGGTGACAAGTGTCACCGTCCGGTTGGACCACCAAATTCCAATTCACACGCGCGCCGTCTCACCGTAAGTCCCTTACGCTCTCAGCCTTTCCTGCGTTTATGGGCCTGTATCAATTACTATCCACACCTCATTCTAGGCTCATAGAAGAAAACAAACTTAAAAAAATTACTTCCAGTACCTCCCCCTGAATCCAGTGAATTGGGCCTTATTCTTATTGCTATCTACACTCACTCTGTTAGGCCCATGTAAAATAATAACTAGAAAAATAACTATTAACATCCCTGCATTATTTCTTTAGGATTATATTTTTTAAGTTAATCATAGTTAGAAATAATTCAATAAAAAAATAGTAAAAAGCATTACAAAATTCTATAAAAATTCCAGTAGCTTAATAAGTCAATTTAGAAATTTGTGATATTTTTATTTTCTGAATTTTTGTTATTTTCAATTTAATTCTGATTTTTCTTTTAATTAGCTTTATTGAATTTCTTTTAATTGTGCTGAATTTTGTTCATTTTATTTAAGTAACTTCCAGCAACATTTTTGAGCCATTCTTTTTTCTGTAATTAGAGGACTCATAATAGTTCTTAGGATATTTTTTATGAAATTTTTAGGACCTTTTATCTTAGGTTTTAGTGGAGTAATCCTTAGGAAATAATGGTTAATCTTAGCTGAAATTAATTAATTGTTAGGCATAGAAAAAATAAGATTTTATAGAATCCCTCTTAGTATAATATTTTAGATAGTGGTAAGACCCTATAGTTTAATTTTCACAATTTTTCTAGAAGTTTTAGTATTTTTTTTTAGAATATTAGTTTTAGGCCTAGTTATGCATAATTCCCATTATTTTAAGTCATG